>NW_004624764.1:22211667-22249599 GCF_000247695.1 Heterocephalus glaber | reverse complement strand
ACACTAAAGTGGAAAAAAAAGGACCCAGGGTGTGGGTGTGAACTGTGAAGGCAGAGCCTGGTGTGCAGTGAGCACTTCGTCAGCTCACAGCCAGAGGCGCTGTTCAGAGCAGGGGATTCTAGCTGTTCACAGGTACCATCGCTAGGCCCCCATCGGAGTCTCGACCCAAGGAAGGGTCATATCCTGGAATCCAGGGATAGGGAGGGGACACCTGGGGAGGAGCCACAGCCAGTCCAGGGTGGATGGGATGTCATCTGGCACAGCGTGCCGCACTTCTGGGGCTTCTGGGTGCACCTGATCTGCCCTGGGTGTCAGGAGAAATCTCTAGCAGTAGTGTGAGAAATAGCTGAGGTCCAGGAGCAGACAGATGGTAGGGCTGTCAGGAGAGTATGGAGAGGAGATGTGTGGGACCCTTCTCAGGTGACTAGGTGTGAGGAGGTGACCTGAGGGACTCGGGAATTACTACATCTGGAATTCCCTCAGGACCTCAACCAGGCCTCCAGATTACCCTTCAGAGTGGCTTTAGGGTCACTTCCTCCTGCAGGCTGAGGGGGGCAGCAGCTGCAGGAAAGGTGGGGCATCAGGGCAGAAAGAAGCCCTGGGGAGGTGAGGGCAAAATGTGGCCTGACAGTATTGGGGAATAGGCATAAACTAGGCAGGGCCGTGGGGCCCTAAAGCTCCTACCTCTGTCTTTCTGGGATGGTGGCTGCCCATACTGAACCCCACCACCGCCACTGGGTCTACTCTACCTTACCTGCAGTCAGCGGAAGCCAGGCCCCTGCCCAAGGATGGGGTAGGCAAAGAGCAGAGCTGTGGGGAAGGGGAACTCGGCTCAGGAAGGGGCCACTTCTCCAGGCTCTGAGAGAAGAAGGCGCCAGACTCCTAGCCCTCTTACCCTTACCCCAGATAAGACATTGCAACCTAGTGGGGAAGCTCTGAATAGCATGGCTCTGCAGCTGCTTGCTCTGGGACCCTGAACAGTTGCTGCCCTCTCTGAGCCTTAGTTTCCACTCTGTAAAATGAGAACCTTGGGTAAGCAGCAGCCAAGGGCCATCGGTCAGGCTCTCTGATGTACCAGAGGTACCCCCAGAGGAACCCAGCACCACTCAGTTCACTCTGAGGAGTTCAGTGAGGGCCTGCTATATAATGAGTCTAATGTCATTTGCTTTACACCCAGTGGACCCTGGGAGACTCTGAACACAGCTGCACAGAAGCAAAGCAAAGGGGGACCTGGCCCAGAACACTGAATGCACCCTGCTCACAGTAGCCAGGGCTCCAGGGCACCCAGAGGGAGCTGAGGCACACACACAGGGCTAGAGGCTGCCCTGAGTCTAGGCCAACTGTGTGTCATCAGTCTGTGGGGCCCACTCCAGTGGCTGGCAATGTGACCAGGGCTACTCTGCTCTCAGCCATTTCATCCCCTCCCCAAGGTGACCTCCCTCACCTTTTCCTCTGTGCCTGCAGCTCTGCTTCCTTACAGCACAGCTGCTTCCCAAGGTCTCATCTGCCATGTTCCATAATCCCTACATGGCTTCTCTGGGCTTCCTCCGAGTGCCAGCCCAGCAGCTCTCCCCACATCCCTGAGACAGCCTCAGGGGCCACCATATTTATTTGTGGCAGGTGATGTCACAGTCAAAGGTTGGCCTTAAGCTGATGGATTGTTCCATCGAGTGTCCCATGGACCCCTGGTCTGAGGCCCAGCTGCAGAAGGTGACCGAGTGGACTGTGAGTGGGCCTGGCAGTGTCCTGACCTTGCTGTGGAAAGGAGGTCATGGTAGGTTGCAGCTGGGGTAGATGGACCTGAGTATACACCGTGTCTGTGAATGTACCTAAGTGTGTGTGTTTACATGCACACACCTACAGGTGTGTGGGGGGGTCTGTGTGTGGGTGCTCATAATGGGAGGTGCAAGTACTCCTATGTCAATTGAATGGTGAGTGCTGCTTAAAGATATAAATGTGAGCAGCAATGTGTAACTCAGGGTAAAAAAATTCCACACAGGCTCAATGAGAAGAGGGTGTATGTTTCATCCTCATTAAGGAAAGCCAGGAAAACCTGACTCTAATGTGAAGCTCCTCCTGATGGAGAGGCAGGGGGTCTGCTCAAAGGCACTATGCATTTAGTGTATGTGCTGCCGAAGTGAGCACAGCACTGTGCATTTAAACCGTTTATTGTGGCACTATATATATATATATATATACTTTTTTTTTTGTACCAGGGATTGAACTTGGGTCCTTGTGCTTGCTGGGCAGGCAGTGGAACCACTGAGCTAAATCCCCAGCCTGTCGTGGCACTATATTTTAACAACTGCAGAAAGGTATATGTTAGAAAGTTGAAAAAAATACAGACTTCTTTGCTATACTGACAACTATGTAAAATGTAAGTCAGCACATGAAAATAGCCCAGGAAAATGAAAACAAGTGTACGGAAGTTGGGGAGGGACTTTATGTGGTTATTATAGTGCTTTTACAGTAAAAAACAGCAGAGGCTATGTGCAGGACAAACCAGCCCAGGAGGACAGTGCTGGGGGTGGAGGTATCGCTCTCCAGGGTGGACTGTGTTCATACCAGCACCTCCATCTTCAGCAGCTCACCCCAAGTAAGGGCCAGATCCAGGAATCCAAAGATAGAGAGGGGATCCCTGGCTTTCAGGGAGGTGGCAGAAAGCACAGCCAGTTGGGGTGGATGGGATGTCATCTGGCACAGCGTGCCCCACCTTTGGGGTTTCTGGGGTCACCTGATCTGCCCTGGGCATCAGAAATCTCCAGCAGCAGTGTGAAAATGCCGAGGTCCAGGAGCAGGCAGGAGGGCAGCCAGGAGAGTAAGGGATTAAGATCCCAGTGTCACAGGCTCCACTCCTTTGGGTGAAGCCCAGGCCATGTCTCTCCGCAGCTTTCCTTTCTTTATAACCAGCACCTTGGCCATGAACGTGGCCTTCCCAACGAGGCTGACACGGGCTGAGCTGGGCTCTGGGCCCTTGTTCCGATGTCAGCTCTGCTGGCACTGGTGCCCAGTGTGAGCATCAGGGAGGTAGTGAGTGCCCTGCCCTTGGGCCGTGGTGGGCAGAGTTGGTGCCTGGAGCTGGTGCTGCCATTAGTCTCACATTCACCTCCCCAGAAAGTGCAGGCAGAGACCAGGACAAGGGCGTTGGGTCCTGAGGAGCCAGCCCTGTTCTGAACGTCACCAGCAGTGGACTCTGGTCATCAGTCAGTGGCCCTGATGGGTCTTCTGTCAAGTGGGAAACATGGAGTGGCTGTAAAGACTACCTAGGGAATTAGTGGGGAAACTGAAACCAGTCCAACGCTTCCCAAAAGTCTGGGTCACACTTATCCCTGACTGTGACACCTGTGTACCCCGCACCCCCATCCCAGACCTGCCCTCCAGAGAGCCAGGGCTGAAATTAGCTGGCTTCAGATGAGGAAACTGAGGCTCAGGGGTCCCCAGGTCCTCAGCCCCCAGCTCCTCTGAGGAGCACAGAGGTCCTTGTGTGTCCGAGACAGGATCACCCCCGTGAGCGACCCTCTGTCCTGTCTCTCTCAGGGCACAGCGTGGACCCTGGCCTGGCCGGTCTGCTGGGGCGACAGGCACCACGCGCCAGACAGCCTTTCATGGTCACCTTCTTCAGGGCCAGCCCGAGTCCCATCCGCGCCCCTCGAGCAGTGCGGCCCCTGAAGAGGAGGCAGCCAAAGAAAACCAACGAGCTGCCGCACCCGAACAAACTCCCAGGCATCTTTGGTGAGGGCCGGGGCAGGCCTGGGTCTGAGAGGCCTCCCTCACAGGGAGGGGCCCCTGGTGGCCTCACCGTGAGGCCCTGACCCTGTGGGGCCGGAGTGGAAGGAGGGTGGGCTGCAGCCCGAGGCATCTCCAGAGGGAAGCAGGAGAGGCCGTGGAATGGTCGAGGGTCCTCCCTGGCTGGCCAGTGGAGGGGCCAGAGCCCCCCAGGCTGGAAGACAAGGCAGGTCCGGCTGAGCATGGCACCGCTCTGTAGGAATCAGGAGCCACTGAAGGCTGCTGAGCTGGGGTTGGGGGACCAGGGATCCAGGGCTGGGACTCCTGAGAACCAAGGCTTTCATTTCCTGTTGCTCCTTTACTTGACAAATGTGTCCCTGAGGGTGCCCCTCACCTTGGGATCACCTCGTGGTAACTGCACAGAGCAGGAACCCCAGAAAAGACCTGTGCCGTCTGTCCCTGCAGATGACATCCACGGCTCCCATGGCCGACAGGTTTGCCGGCGGCACGAGCTCTACGTCAGCTTCCAGGACCTGGGCTGGCTGGTGAGTCCGACTCCTCCCCTGACTGACCTGGTCGGTCTCCGGGGTCACCTTCATGAGGGAGGAGCAAAGTGAGACTGTGCCACTTTCATGGTTTATATACACAAAAACCACAAAAATGGAGACTACACGAACCCTCAGCTAACTAAAATCTCGTGCTGCAAAAGGGAAACTGAGGCCAGGTGGGCAGAACCTCCGAGCATTTGCTGCAACTGCAGCTCCAGAAAGTGTGGAGCAGGCAGGATGGAGGGGACAGGCTGGGGAGGAGAGAGCAGAGCGGACGGGGGGCGATGGGGACATAGCTCAGGCCCAGCCCTGTGTGCTGAGGGTCGCTGGGTGGATTCAGGCCCCTGGGGTGACACTGCTCAGGAGGGGCCAAGAGTGGGTTTGGGGGCCCTGAGGCTCAGGGAGGGTACAGGCTGCCTGGGGTCGTCCCGGGACAGGAGCTGGGCTGGGGGCTCTGGGAGCACACGGACGGGACTGACCTTCTCCTGTTCCCCCAGGACTGGGTCATCGCCCCCAAAGGCTACTCGGCCTTCTACTGTGAGGGAGAGTGCTCCTTCCCGCTGGACTCCTGCATGAACGCCACCAACCACGCCATCCTGCAGTCCCTGGTCAGTACCACAGCCATCCTGCCCTGGCTTGTTGATGGGGGCCCTGAACAGGGGCCTGGTCAGCTGGGAAAGAGGTGACAGCAGCCACAGAGAGGAGCTGTCTGTGGGGACCCAGGCATGTAGGTCAGACTCCACATGGTGGGGTCGGGTGGGCCAGGGGACCTGTGCAGGTGGAGTGGAACAGAAAGGTCCCGAGTGAAACTCAGTAGCCTTGAGAGATGTGGCTCATGGATGGTCTTAGGTCCTGAGGACAGACAAGACGTCAGGGAGAGCCAGCAGCCCCAAGAGCCTGGACAGGAAAAGGAGCCCCGGGGGATGCTGGGGCTGGGGGCACAATATGGAAGGGGAGGGAGCCTCGAGGTCCCGAGGGCCAAGAGGAGAAAGCAGGTCCCTCCAGGCCCACCTCTCAGGGCCACTGTCCCCCCAGCAGCCAGGGGGTCTTCCTACCACAATCGAACCTGCCCACACACATCCTTCTCGGCCAGGAAACTGTGTCCTTCCAATTATTCCAGACGAGGTCTGAGCCCCTGGCTTGGCATGTGCAGCCCCTCAGCCACCCTGTCCAGCACCCCCCTGCCACGTGTCTTTTCTTTTGTTTCTTTTTTCTTTTCTTTTCTGGTTTTATTTTTTGGTACCAGGGATTGAACTCAGATCTTTGCACTTGCACAGCAGGCGGCAAAACCACTGAGCTAAATCCCTGGCCCTTCTTTTCCGGTGTTTTGAGACAGGGCCTCACTATGTAGTCCACTGCCTTGTACTCACTATGTAGCCCATATTAGTCTTAAACTCACATCATCCTCCTACCTCAGCCTTCTGAGTACTAGGATTACAGGCCTGCGCCACCACATCCAGCCCCAGGTGTCCTTTTTGAGTTCAGGTTGTCACCAGGGCTCCTGCTGCATGGCGCGGAAGGCCTACTTTTGTTACTGGGCTGCCGCATGTGTCCGTGAAATGCTGCCGTTCACTCCCTGGGAGTCCTGGGCTCCCCTCCTGGCTCATGTCCAAACATGAGACAAGTGTGGTTCTACTTTTGGCAGAGAAAGCTGTGGCCCACAGGCATGGGATTGTCCCCAAAGATGCACATCCACAAGCTCCACAACTTCCGATTTCATTTCCCACAGGATGTGATGTGGATGTGTGACTCAAAAATGAATCAAGTGGGGCGTGGGGGTGCAGCTCAGTGGTAGAGCCCTTGCCTAACATGGAAGAGGCCTGGGATCAACCCTCAGCACTGCAAAACAAAAACAAACAAAAATCCTCACTGGAACAAACAAATGAACGGCTGGACGGGACCTTGAACACCCGGAGTTGGTCTGTGATACCAGGTGGATTAAAGGCCACTTCCCTTGGCGCTGCCCATCTGGCGAAGCCAGGGCTGTGGGGGGAGCAAGGAATGGCAGCAACTGGGCCCTGACTTCTCTCTCCGGTGTCCCCACTCAGGGAAGGCCCTGTCTGGGTTGTGGCTACTTAGGGCCCATCGGCCATCACGGGCTGCTGGCGCCTCCTGGCTCCTTCCCGTGGGCCTGAAGATGCAGAGATCGCCATGGGCCTCGGGCCTCAGTGGCTCAGTTCGTCATCTTCAAAGAATAATCCTTGCCCTGGGAGTTGTTAGGAGCAGCAAACACATCAAGGGGGCCCTGGAGCCTTAGGCCTTCTCCGTTGGCTCTGTGCTCACTCCTGGCTGAGTCTGGAGGGGAGACCACCCGTCCACAGCTCATGTTGGGACCCGTTGGGGATGTAGTTGCAGCACAGAGATGAGTGGGAAGCAGAGGCCCCAGAGGAGCTGGTGCTGCAGAGGGTGCCCAGGTGCAGGGGTCCTGGGGACACACAGAGTTGCCCACATCTGGGGTAGTCGATGTGGCAAGGGGTGGCCAAGGGGCCTGGAGAGCTGAGGAGCAGGTGTTCGGGACCTGGATGGCTGTGCCAGTTGCCTGGGCTGTGTCCTGGCATGGTGGGAGAGGCAGATGTGCACGGGGGACCCTGGCTGCAGGTGTAGAATGACCTTGGGAGAGGCAAGGGGACTGAGACCTGCAAGATGGGTCAGGTGACAGCACGCGGGACCTGGGAGGAGGCCTCCAGGCTCATGTACCTGCCTGTGCTCGCTCCCTGGCCAGGTGCACCTGATGAAGCCAGATGCAGTCCCCAAGGCGTGCTGTGCACCCACCAAGCTGAGTGCTACCTCTGTGCTCTACTATGACAGCAGCAACAACGTCATCCTGCGTAAGCACCGCAACATGGTGGTCAAGGCCTGTGGCTGCCACTGAGGCCCTGCCCACATGCTCTCCTGCAGCCCTCCCTCCCTGGATCAGGACCCTCTGCAGAGGCAGGAAACCCTGAAGCCCAACCAGACCTAAGGCAGGGTTGGCAGGGAGGGCCTTCAGACCTACTTCCTTGCCTCTCCCTCTTCCACACTAATGCTTGGGCCTCCTCAGACCCTGAAATACCCTTCCCCTGTCTTAGGATGGTCAGGTGGTCTTGCCTGCAACCCTGGTGGTCTGAGTCCTGAAGCAGCAGTTTATCTCCATCACCTCCCCCAGAAGCACATACTGAACAACTCTGGGATTGGCACAAAAGTCATGGGTATATTCTTGCCCATTACTGGCCCAGGCTGTGGGCAGGTGTGGGATGAACTGAGAGGCACCTGGAGCTCTAGACTGGCCACCTTGGCCTCTTTCCTGTCCAGTACAGAGTTTAGGAATGTATGGACAAGGTCTGGTGCAACCATCCTTCCCCTGCCTGCCTCTCCCGGGTGCAAAACTGGCCATTTCTAGAAAACAATGAAAAGTATGGACTTTATCTCAGTAATGCATATTTATGCATGTGAATTACTAAATCTCTGGCCACAGATAGGCATGCGGGTCAGCTCAAGAAAAAGCTGAATGAACAGCAACATGATTCAGGGCTAAAGCCAATGGCATGTATCCTCCCTTCCTGCCTTGCATCTGCCTCTGGTGCCTGGAGAAAATGTGCATGGATGCACATCTTGCTTTGGAGAAATAGAAAAATCTTGGATGCTTCCTTTGGTGAACTAATGTAACTAATGGTCAACTTGTAATGCCCAGCTGAACTGAATCAGCATGGTCTGGGCATGGAAGATCTACCTGAGGATTGTTGCCATTAGCCATAAAAACAGAACTGGAGGAGAAGATCGTGGGCTATTGATTTTCTAGGAGAAGCTTACTGCGGGTGGTTTTCCTGAGGATCTCAGGGCCTCACTATCACTGGAAATGGCTATTATTCTGGTCAGGGGAGCTCTGATCTTCACCGTGAACATCACTTCCTGGCTCCAGTGTAGATCCCTCAGCCTGATGGCACAAATCCTTCATCCCACCGGCATAGGTTCTTTGGCTTCCACTACTGGCCTTTGGGTCTTCAGGGTGCAGACCTTCAATATGGACAAACATGAGACATTGCTGTGGGCTCTGGGCCACTGGCTGGACTCAAGGAGGACATTGCCTTGGACTCTAAGCATTTAGCTGGACTTGTGTGGGACACTGTTGTGGGATCCAGGCTAGATTTTTTGGTCCTCTAGTGTGCGGTTAATCTCTTGTACTCCTCTGCATTTGACTTTTTGGGTAAATATCACAAAATAATCCTATAAATAATGTATCCTGTATTAAATGTATTCCCTTGACAAAACCCTGACTACAACACTTCCAGTGGATTCATCTATCTGAAACCATGTTCGCCTGGCAGAAGCTGAAGTTTGTGAGGAAATTCTTTTTGCTGAGCAAGCAAGGTGGCTGCACTGGGTGTTCCAGGATGACAGTGGCCAGCACAGATGCCCTTTTCTTCTGCATGGCAAACATCAACAATTACTCCTGATTTTTTGATCTGAGTCTGAACGGAATTTCCAAGTGATCCCAGGACTCCAGGCAGGACTCTCAGGACTCCAAAGTTGGCATGTGAAGAGAGAATTGTTTGTCATCTTCTGCAATGCAAAAGAGCAACCTGTGTTCCCAGAGTAATATGTCTGTGATACCAGGCAGCCTGTGACCAGATCTGGGGCAAGGCCAGCAGCTTGTCAGCACCTGCTGGTGTCCAGTTGTCAAAAACAGGTTGAAAAAAAACCCCAAAAACGGGTTTGTCTGCCTGATCCTGGGTGCCCAGCAGCCCTGTCCTGTTTCTTGCACCTGTGAGTCAAAAAAAGGTCCCTGTCCCCGGGGAGTGACAGGTGATAATTGGGTTGGGTTGGGTGAGGAGCTTTGTCTCAGCTTCACACTTCCTGTTCTTCTTGGAGCAGCCTCTGGGAGTTGGAGTGTTTATTTGATTTTGGACTGGCTAAGCCTGTAATTTACCTACTGGAACATATGGAGTCCAGCTGCCTGCACTGTGTCATTAAGGGCACGTCCTGGGCCTGTCCACACCCAGCCCCAGTGGACCCACCCGTGAGCCCTGGGATACACATCTCTGGAGTTCATGCTCTGTGCCCCTGAGGACGGGTCTTGGGGAAGGCAGGTGTGGCTGTAGGGGAGAGGCTGGGGCCACGCTGTGGAACAGCAGCCCCTCCACTGGGACCAGGGAGGGCCTCCCTGTGTGAGTGCAGATGAAGGCACCGTCCCACGTATGCAGAGGTGGGCCCAGGTGGTCTGGACATTTCCCCATCAGTTGGGGGATCCTTAGTGTGGGGATCCAGCTCTGGCCTGGATGTAAGGAGACCTGACTTGATTTGGACCTGTAATGTGAGAGAGTTGGACTTTTTGATTCCAAAGGGCCCTCAGCCTGGGTATCTATCAACCAGCCTTCATCACAATGTACCCAGATGCAGCCTTATGACCTTATGGTCTTGAATGTGGAGCTCAGGTGGCTCAGTCAGTTGGCGGGTAATAAAAGATCTATTTGCTATTCTAGTACTTTTCTAACACTTCTTCTCAACATCAAGGATTGTCTTTTAGGTCAATAAGCCAATGATTTTGACAACTAGTAACTTTAATGCCCAGCCAATGATCTGACATAGTATGGGGGGCACCAGGGACCCAGAGGTTTGTAGGCATGGACTACACCCTACCTGTCAAACTGTATAGCAGGAATGGATAAATTGCCATCTTTGTTCAGAATAAATGAAAAACAAGGCATCATTTACCTATCTTGCCATCCAGATGGTCACAAAAGGAAATCAAATGGAAAAGCCCTTGAGTAGCAAAACAGTTGTACATGGAAACAAAGTCCGTGTGTCTTACTGCAGGACCTAACATTTGCTGAGCCAAGCATGGCAGCTGCAATGGGCAGCCCACCCAGCAACACAGATAGCACTGTTTCCCCTTTCCTTGCTCAGGACAGCCTGTTTATCTGGCTGCACCAGACTAAGTTAATAAAGAGTGGTCAGTTCATATCCACTGATAGTTGACAGGAAGATACAAAAATAGAAGTGCCTGGCACTGCAATACTGACCTTGGGTCATGTCATCAGAGGATCAGGGTTCACTTCTTCTAAGGTAAAAAAGAAACATATTCCTGAAAAACTTATAAGCCAGAGATGTAGCTCAGTGGTGCCGTGCCTGCCTGCCTGCCAAGTGCAAGATCCTGAGTTTAATCCTGGTACCAGAAAAAAAAGAAAAAAGAAAAAAACTAAGGAAAAGAGGCAGTGTATCAAGACTACCAATATTGGGGAGCAAATAGATTTGAATCCAAGTTCTGCTTTTTCTTCCATAAAGATATTGGTTCTTCCCTCCTATAGGTACTATACATATTAAATGTGCATTAAGCATGTGGGATGTCTGACAGACACATCCTTAACAATCAGTACCTGTGGTCATCATTGCAAGATCTGCTCATTTGGAACCACTCTGTGCCGGTCCATTAGACCAAAATATGTTTCTAAAGTGATGGTGTATTTAAGGCTGTACTTTCTCCTAAAAAAAATCTAACCTGGGTTTCCTTTGAGGGCAGGACTTATTTCTCACCACCTTTAAAGGCCTGGCAAGTGTCTGGCAAGGTGGGCAGTGGGGAGGTTGTGACACCATGCTCTTGGGTTTCCAGAGACACCGGGACCCCACAGTGTGCTAAGGGTTTTCCACACCCACTCATGTGACAATCTGGATGTGGGAACTGGCCATCCAGGGTTTGATCAGTAATGTGAGGCTTTATGCAAACATTTTGACTTTCAGAAATATTTTTCATTTATTAAAAAAAACCACAAAAATAAAATACAATTCAAATCACCATAGTTCCATGACTCAGATAAATATACCTTTAATATTTTGGTCACTTTTTTTCTTAAAATATACGTATACCTGTTTACATATTATAACTTTACCATACTACACTATATAAATTGCTTTGTGATCTTTTTCACTTTATTAGTACAAATTTCTTAGTTTTTGAAAACATGGCTCTTCAGTTTCTCATCACCTGAATTCTGCTGTGAGATTCCATTTTCGCCACTAAGTCATCTGTCCCAATTCTCTCTCAGAGGGCTGCTGTGAGGCTGTAACAGATACAGCAGTGTCTGGAACCCCCTACCTCACCACTGGGAATGCCAGCAGCTGCAGCCCAATCCTGGGATCCCAATTCTAGTCTCTGCCTTCATTCATGCTGGCTGCTAAGCTCTGTAGACCCAGCCTCTCCTGTTTCCTATACACACCTTGAACTCAGTGCCACGGTCCCCAGCCACAAATGCCTGCCATAATGCTGGCAACTGAACTCTGATGGCTGAGCTCCGTGTAGAGAAAGCCTGCCAGGGTCAGCTTGCCTACACCATGGTGCCCAGTTTTTGGTCAAATACCAGGTGATTCCATCAAGGTATTTTTCTTAGATGGATTAATATATTCAAATCAGTGGAATAAGGCAGATTACCATGCATAAGGTGAGGGCCTCATCTACTCAATTGAAAGTCTTAAGAGAAAAAGACAGTTCGTCAGAAGGATTCTACTTCCAGACTGCCTTTGGACTTGACGGCAGAGCCAGTTTATTCCTGGGTCTTCAGCCTATGGGCTGCCCTATGGATTTCAGACCTGCCAGTTCCCATAACTGCATGAGCCAATCCCTTAAAACAGCACACCCCAACATACTCTTACATGTATACATCCTATTGGTTCTGTTTCTCTGTACAGTTTGACAAATATGGGACCATACAGTGTCTGTCACCAACTATTCAGCTCTGCTGCTATAGTGAGAAAGCAGCCACGCATGATATGTAAAAAAATGGATATGGCTGTGTTCCAATAAAAATGTATTGCAAAAATAGGGAGTGGGCTGGATTACAGCATGTATTTTGCTAATCTGTCTCCTGACAAACAGTATCTGGCACACAGAAGGTACTTCAGAGTTATAAAAATAAACCTACAGAACAAAAGTAAACAGACCACTGAGGCTAATCAATATACTTGCTAGCTACAAGACTTGGCAGTGGCTGTCTCACCAGAGGCAGAAGAAAACAGGAACATTTGTACTATCTTTGATTTCCATTACCCGGGCATCATCTCACAATTTGTGACATCTGGCATGAAGATGTATCACCTGGCATCTCAGGGAATCGGCCCAAGGGAGGAAACAAAAGCTGTGAGGAAGGCACTGTGCCCCATTCATTGCCAGCCTGCCTCAGGGGAACAGCTCAGCCACAGATGCAATCTCTGACAGCACCCAGAAACTCTCTAGAGGCAGCAATATAAGAATCAGGATTTATTTTAGCAGAGAAAGTGTCCAGGATCCTCAGATGGGCCAGGGCAGGTCCTGGCACCGCACGCTGGGAAAGCCAGGGGACAGTCAGCTGTCCACGGTGGGGAGGGCGGCACCTGCGCTGGCTCCCAGGCCCACAGCGCACCTGTAGGAACCCAGAGCAAGTCCAGGCCGCACTGCGGAGGAGCTGCTCCAAGCTGGCCCCAAGGAGGAACTGAGACCCTGTGTCGTCTGCTTCACACAGGACACCCTCCGTGCAGGCCCAGACACACAGGCAGGAGCAGAGAGGGAGCGGGGTGGCGCCTCACATGTACTCCCCACAGTCGGAGATGATCACCTTCTGCTTTGGCTTCCCATCCTTGCTGCCCTGGGCCTTTGTGGGAGGAACAGAGGAGGAGGCAGGGTCAGGGGCGCGAGGGGAACAGACTAAAGAGGCTGGGGAAACCCACCCACCCGCGACCAGGCAGAAGTGGCCCCCACCCTCCCACAGGGCTGCTCACCAAGGGCTGGGGAGGGGCCTGTGCCCGCCACTCACCTCGATCTGCCGCAGGACATCCAGGCCTTCGGTGACCTCCCCAAACACCACGTGCTTGCCATCCAGCCACTCTGTCTTGTCACAGGTCAGGAAGAACTGGGAGCCGTTGGTGTTCGGGCCAGAGTTGGCCATGGAGAGGAGGCCTGGGAGAGGGGGACCCCATCAGCTCCCTCCACCCTGTTCCCAGCCCTCAGGCAGCTGTGCGCAGACTCTCAGGGGCACAGACCTGTGGGTGTGGCCACCTTCTTTCACTCAGGTGACAGTGAAACAGGATGAAGAGTGTTGTTTCAGTCATTTATACTGGTCTGTCCTTTCATGCATTCATTTCATTTATTTAACAATTATTAAATTTAATTAATTATTTAAACAATTATTAGTTTATAATCAGGCCCCTAGTAAGCCCCGGGATACTGACGAGCAAAGCAGTCCTACTGGAGTAAAGTTCAGTCAGTGGAAAAGGGTCATTAAAAGACACACATAGGACTGCACATGTGTTCGCATGTGTGTCATGCAGCCAACCCAGGAGATGCCGTGAAGAGGCCGTTGTGCTCTATGGGTGGCACAGGAGAGGAGTCAAGGGAGAGGCCTAAGTTTCTGACAGCAGCCAAATGGACAGTGGTGTCATTTACCAAAACAGGGAAGATGGGGCTGGGGATGTAGCTCAGTGGTGCTGCACCTGCATAGCAAGTGCAAGGACCTGAGTTCGATTTCCAGTACCAGAAAAACAAACAAACAGGGAAGATAAGGAAGAGTCAGGAGAAAAGCAAGAGTTGTTTTGGCCTTCTGACATCTGAGGAGCCTATCGGATACCCAGTGAAGACCACAGGTGGATGGCCGGACAGAAGCCCAGAAGGCAGAGAGCAATCAGCCTGGAGACTCAAACTTGGACAAACTCAACTTAGATCTTGGTGAAAGCTCTGAGACTGAATAGGATTCCCTAAAGGAGCGACTCTAAGTGGGGTTGGTCCTTCCCTAGGGGCCATTTAGAGACTGAATGTGTTTGTGATTGTCAGGCACACTGAGCGGTGCTACTGGCATTTAGTGAGCAGAGCCCCAAATGTGATATATTCTGCAATGTCCTGTACAAGGAAGAACTGTCCCACACCCGGCTAGTACTAGTGAAGGTGAGAAATGTGTTGACAATTACCTGTATGTAAGGTCCAATCCCTACATTTTTGAGGGTTTTTGTTTTATTTCTTAGAGAATCTTCTAGGAATACAACTACATAAACCAAGAGAAAATGACCCATCCATTTGGAATCTCTATCATGTCACAGACTCCCGTCACCAGCACATCTTGGCAGCTGGCAGACACCTGTCTGGATTCCTAACTAGTTCAGCTGAGCACAGGTGCACCTGTCTGAGTCACACCTGACGTCTGCTGGTACAGTGGTACTTGCACATTTACATCCACAAACATATTCTTTCTTATAACTGACTTTCATGTTCTTTCCTATTAGTCAAAATAACTCTGTGGCCAGGTAAGCTATAGCATCTGTGCCTTTTGGTCCAGCATAGTAAAAAATAGTACAAACTATGAGGAAGAAAAAGAGGCCTAGGGGAGCAGAGTTCTACGGAGAAAAAAGGCTGAGCTCTGAGCCACTTCAATTTTACGGAGGCAGGAAACAGAGGAGATGGCAAAGTCAGAAAAAGTTGCCAATTAAGTAAAAGGAAACCAGAAGAGGGAGGAGTCCAGCCAGCAAAGTGAAGAAAAGTTCAAGGAGCACAGGATAATGGTACAAAATGCTGCTGGGAGGTGGAAAAGGATGAAGGCCAACAAATGGTTACCAGCAAGATGGAAGCTGTTGGCATCTTTGAAAAGTGTGGTTTCAACTTGAGGTAGGACTAGAAGTCTGGCTGAAAAGGTTCAGAGAATGAAGACAATGAGTCCACACTGTTTCAAATGTAGTCTAAACTTTTTTTGTTTTGTTTTGTATTCTGAGACAAGGTCTTACTATTAATAAGTCCAGATTGGCCTTAAATTCATTATGTAGCACAGGCCGGCCTCAAACTTGCAACAATCCTCCTGCCTCAGCCTCCTGAGTACTGAGATTACAGGTATGTGGCACCATGCCTGGCAGTCTAAACTTTTTCAAGTTTTACTAAAAAGTAGACTAGCAGCAGGTATAGTGGCACATGCTTATAATACCATCTATTCAGGAGGCTGAGGCATGAGGCCACATGTTTGAGACCAGCCTAACCAACTAAATAAAGTAAAAAAGGCTGAGAATGTAGATCCTTAGTACTGCATTAAAAAAAAAAAAAAAAGTAGACCAGAGACATGGGTGACAGCTATGGGAGAATAAGTCCAAGGATACCTTTTTAAAATCTGTTTTGAGACAAAGTCTCACTATGCAGCCCAGGCTGACTCGAACTCATGGCAACTGTCCTGTCTCAGCCTCCCAAGTGCTGGGATTAAAGGCATGTGCAACCATGGCCAGCTAACAATTTTTACCAGTTCCTTTGGGGGAAGATTATTTTTGTTTGTTTTTGTTTCGTGTGGTACTAGGGATTAAAGCCAAGGGTGCCCCAGCCCTTTTTTTTTTTTGGTACCAGGGATCGAACTCGGGACCTTGCACTTTCGAGGCAAGTGCCGGCACCACTGAGCTAAATCCCCGGCCCCCTTTTTTTAAATTTTGAGGCAAGGCCACACTAACTTGCCCAGGCTGGCCCTGAACTTGCTCTTCTTCTGCCTCAGCCTCCAGAGTACTTGGGATTACAGCCTTGTGCCACTTCGTCCCAGCTCCCAAGGATGGTTTTTCAAAAGACTGGCACTACCTGTAATCCCAGCACTTGGGAGGCTGAAGAAGGAGAGTGCCATGAGTTCGAGGCCAGACTGGGCTACAGAGTAAAACCTCTCAAAAAAACAAAACAAATAAAATACTGGTACTGATTATAAGCTGAGGGACCGATCTGGTAGAGCAGGGGAAGTGGATGATAGAAGGCAGAAGGAGACATCAGCAGAAGCCAAGTTCCTAAGTCTGGGAGAATGACGGGATAGAGCCCACAGCACAGAGCTGTTCTCTGTGCCCAAGGCAGTCAGAGCATGCAAGTGTGGAGAGAGGTGGGTGGCAAGGAATCAGGCAAAACCGGAGGGTGCTCAAGAGACCTCAGGAGTGAACGCAGGCACGGAACTGTCATCTCTGATGGGACTAAGCACCAGCTAGGGAGTGCTGGCCAGAAGTGTAGTCAAAGCTCACAAAGGAGCACTCAGTAAAATTCCGTGTTTTTCTCTAGTTGCAGGGAGACCAAACACTGAAATTTCACTAGGCAAGTCTGAGAAGGCAGGGGAGAAACAAAGGGGTTCTTGGAATGAGAGCTCATGAGCAGATCACAGAGCCGAAGCTAACCTAACAGGTGTGAAGGGTGGGGGGAGACCGTGTGTGAAGGTTAGCTGGTGAGGTCATCCACAGCCTCCTTTAGGCCCCTGCCCACTGCCAGAATCACAGCTGTCCTCCCAGCCCCGGCCCCGCCTCCCCTGTCACCACACCAGCAACTCCAACCTGGTCCTGTGTGCTTGAGAATAAAGTTTTCATCATCAAACTTCTTCCCATAGATGGACTTGCCCCCAGTGCCATTGTGGTTTGTGAAATCCCCACCCTGGCACATGAACTGGGGGATGATGCGGTGGAAGCTGCTTCCCTTGAAGCCATAGCCCTTTTCATGGGTGCACAGGCAGCGGAAATTCTCTGGTGTTGAGAAAGGACAAAGTGCTGGGGTTAGAAGACAAAAGCAGACAAAAGAAACCTCTAAAAGTAATGTTTTCTCTAATGTTTAAATGTTCATCCTTTGGTATTCACATGGGATTGATTCTAGGACCCTCTGTAGATACCAAAATCTGGGGATATTCAGACGCAAAAGTCCCCTATAATCTATGCATGCATGTGTATGTTTGTATATATATATGGGAGAGTGCTGAGACAGGGTCTCCCTGTGTACTTCAGGCTGGCCTTGAACTCCCAGCTATCCTCCTGCCTCAGCCTCCCAAGTGCTGGGATTACAGCTGTGTGCCATCATGCCCAGTGCTCTCCTGTATACTTTAAATCATCTCTAGATAACTTACAATACCTAACACAGTGAAAATGCTATGTGAGTAGTTGGTATACAGTATTGTGTAGGGAATAATGACAAGAAAAAAAAATGTCTGAACAGATTTCGGCACAGGACAGATGTGGTGCACGCCTGTAATCCCAGCATTCACTGGGGCAGGAGGATCAAGGCCAGCCTGGACCATATAGTGAGACCTTGTCTCAAAAAACAAACAAAAAATTAGATTTAAACAGGTGTACTGAATTTTTCCCTCTAATTTCTGAGCTGTGGCTGGATGAATCCAGAGATGTGGAATCCCTGGACAGGAAGAGTCAACTATATTTCCATTTTTGAGTAAGAAAGGCTCATTATAAACCTTTTTGATATTGACTTCTTGAAAGAAGACAGGGCATTATAATTAAAGGAGGACTGAATACTCTACATGCACCCCAGCTCTGCTACCTCCCCAAACCACATTATATTGATGTTAGGTAATTTTTTAAAAAGAGGAAAACCCAAAGGATCTTAGAATGAAACATAAAGCAAATTTTCACAACTTTGGATTTGGCGATGGTTGCTTAAACATGACCCCAAAGACATAGGTAACAAAAGAAAAATAAAATAGATTTCATCAAAATTAAACTTTTGTGCAAGGAAGGACACTCAATAGTGAAGGGTAACACATAACGGAAGAAAATATGTGAAATTACATTCAATAAGGGTTTAATTTCCAGATATACATAATAAACTCCTGTAATTCAACAAAGCTGGGTGTGATGATACACACCTGTTAATCCCAGCACTCAGGAGGCTGAGGCAGGAGGATCGCCAGGAGTTTGAGGCCAGCCTGGGCTACTTAGCAAGACCCTGTCTCGGAACAATAAAAAACAAACCAAAAAACAACAAAAAGACAAACGATCCAGTTAAGAAATGGACCAAAGAGTTGACAAAGATACAAAAGTGGCCAATAAACTCACAAAAAGATGCTCAACAGCATTAGTCATTAGGGAAGTGGAAATCAAAACCATAATGAGGTACCACTTCACGACTGTTGGAGAAGATGGAGAAATTTGGGAACTTCATTGCTGGTGGGAATGAGGCTAACAGTACATTTAAAAATCATGAGTGTGACCAAAAATAGATAAATAAAAAATAGAGAGAAGTGGGGAAATGGTGGCATATGCCTGTAATCCCAGAACTTTGGGAGGCTGAGGCAGGAGGATTGCAAGATCAAGTTCTGCCTGGATAACTTGGCAAGACTGTCTCAAAATAAAAAAGGGCTCGGGCTGAAGCTCCACAGTGGAGCACTCATGAGTTTGACTCCCAGTAGCACAAGGCAAACAAACAAAAAGGAAGGGGGAGACAATAGCAACAGAAAATTTTGAAAGCTAGAAAACAGATGAGTCATAACTGATATAGCAGACCTGAGAAAGTAGAATTTCAAGCTAGTAAAACCCAAAAAACAAATCATTTTATATTCCATCACTCAGATATAACTGTGATTGTAATTCTAAAAACAGCCAGACTGGGTGAACTCTGTATAAGAAAGCAGTTAACTCCCGAAAGTTTTTCCTTGACTCTCCAGGTCGGGGCTGCCCCTCCACTCCCCTAGCAGTGGCCCAGCTGGAGGCCCAATCTGGTGGGTTAAAGCAGAAGGTCTCTGGATTAGAACACCCTAGGAACCTCCATCACAAGGGAAGTCAAAGTTTATATACTGAATCTCCTGTCTCCTCACCAAGATGGCAAACAGCTTGATGTAGAGTCTGGGAGAGAATCAGGAAGAGTGGGTACTAAAGGGGATTTGAAAAAGCTAATTCCTTAGGTGGGAGCAGTGGCAGGTGGGACACACTGAGGCAGGAGGATTACAAGTTTGAGTTCCACCTGGGCAACTTCTAGTGAGTCTCTCTTTAATTTCCAGTATGGGGGGTGGTAGTGAATTCCTGAAACAGAAAGTCAAAAGATAATGTCTAAAATGAAAAACACAAACAAACAACAAACAGTGCTGGGATTTAGCTGTGGTTTCGCTGCCTGCTGTGGAAGCACAAGGACCCGAGGTCAATCCCTGGTACCAAAAAAACCCCCAAACAAACAAACAACCCCCCCCCCAAACAGGAAGTACAAATACAAAGCATCTACCCATATGGAAGTAAAAAATCAAAAGAATTGGCTAATAGCTGAAATCAGCTATCTCTGAGGAATAACAAGTGGTGTTGGTATTTGGTGATGAGGCAGGGTATGGGGACAGCACCAGGGGACTGCTGGGGTTTTCGGGCGGCGGGGGGATACATGTCTGCCGTACATAATGATCACATTCATCATAGGGAGATCACTGTTTTTATTAAAACAAACTTTGTCAAACTGACTCTGTCAAGGGCATAAGAACTAAGGTAGCAAGAACCTTGGGAAGGCTGCTGCTTAGCCACCTTCTCCTACCATCCTGACTGCAGCAGGGTCCTGCTCACCTGCTGTCATGGGCACGACGTCGGAACGCAGGAGCATCTGGATACGGCCGGCTGGCTTGTTCCCAATCTTGATGTCCATGTACACCTGAGGATTTGACCGGGCCTTTTTTGCAGGGGGCTCTCCCTATGTGCCAAGGAAACCATTAGTTAGAGACAACTCCCTGACTCTCCAAGTAGGAGTGCAAGTACTGTTCTGCACACACCTAGAACACAACTCCAGTGAGCAGGCTGGACAAAGGTGTTGAATGAAAGGTATTGGGCCTCAACAGGGCTGTAGGAGGGAGAAGCTCACAGTCCCCAGGTCATCCTGAGACACACCCACATGCTTCCCCTGCCCTGCAGCTGGCCCACAATACACAGCTCATCCTTAGCCCCCAGCTCGAGCCCACATAGCACAATCCAGTTAGTGGACCCACTCATGTCCCACTGGCTCCTCCCTCCAACCCTGGCCTGCATTATCACAGGCCAGCATATGAAAGCAGGGAGAACTATCTTGCTTGGGCCTAAATGCTCAGAGGACAATGGAGAAGGCTAGCACCTTGCTTTGGGCTCCAAGTTGGTAAGACCCACCTGGCTGTAATGGCCTTATCTTAAGAGGGTCAAGGATGACCTAGTGGGATTCCACTGACTGTGAGGGCCACTTTAGGCATTCTGCTGTGCATCTAAAGTTCTGGCTTGGGTCAACAGTGGCTGGAAGGTGACAAATTAACCGAGTGAGAACACAGAAAGAAAGAACTAGAGAAGGGGAAGGAGGTCCATTCTAGGCAACTTTAAGCCACCTGTGAGACTTGCAGGGTGAGCAATCTATCTGAAGCTTAGCACTGGACACACAGACCACAAAAGTCAACAGCATAGAAGCACTGCCTACTCTCAGACTGACTACTAACTTCTCAGCTTCGAGAAAAGGGAAAAGCTGCAAGCCAAAGATGAAACACAAAAGACTGACGAAGCTCACAAGGATGCAGAGGAGGGGAAGCTCAAGAAGCACTGGTCCGGGAGGTGTGCTAAGCACCAAGGGAAGTGCCAGGGCAGGGCTCTTCCTGCCTTCTAGCAGGGGAGAAGACTGATCCCACACTGGCTGAAGAGAAGATCCACTAGCTGGCCCTGCTAGAGGGCAGAAACAGAAAGAAACAGCCTAGTCCCAGACTCCTCAGGGCAGGTGTGGCTGCTGGACAGGGTGAGGAGGAGCACCCTCCTTCCCCTCAGCTGGCATCGAAAATCTGTGGCACAGCACAGGAGACCCAAAGTGCGATTCAACACTTTGCCTGCAGCAAAGTGTTGATGAACAAAGTGTGAATATTTCTCACCTCCTGGGTTTCTGCCTTGGGAGCTTCTGCCCCTTCTTCCTCTTTATTCTCTTCAAGAGTCTTTCCAGAAAACTTCTTCAACCAGTCATCATCTGACCAAACTGGAAGGAAAGAATCAAACTAATGTCAAGAAAATCAAGCCATTGGCCCACTGCCAAGCAGCTGCTTTGATCAAGCAAGATGGAAAATCCTGTCGCCCTCTCAGCCAGAGGGGTCCCTTTTGAGAACTCCCAAAGGTAAGGAATGTTCCCACTGGGAAAAAAACTGAGCTCTTAAAAGAACTAAGTTAAATAAAATTATGCCAAAGGCAAAGATATGCCTTTGCTGGTTCAAGCCCTTGATGGGGCACTCCAGAAATAAGAATTCTGAGAAAACTAGGAAAATAAAGAGACCAGGCAAGATTTCTCTCAAAAAGAAACAATTACTGTTTCCACATAAAGGTGCTAGATGCCCTTTGCCATTGTGATCTGACTTCTAGAGGCAGCATTTAGCACTGACTTCCAAGTAAATGTGGATAAAATGCAACTAAGGCCAAACTGGAGGACACAGTGGGGAATCTGTGAATTGCTCCTGCTCACCTGGTCTGGAAGAGCCCTCTTTAATTCTCATTGGTTTGGCCAAATTGACACGAATTGTCCGTCCAAAGAGCTCAGATTCATTCTGAAAAGATTGAAAATCCAGCTGCTTAAATTCTATTGGATTAAAAGAGGGCCAGAGAGCTCTGCATTTATTTCTAAAACATGTTCATGATTTCTCCTCCTTTAATCTCTGAACACCTAGCAAATTATGCCCCCCATCATTAAGCACCCATCAAGGGAGGGCGGAGCTATCACACACTTCCTTTCTTCAATACCAGCAGACTTGTGCTGCGAAAAGGAACTCTGGCCTCTGGGGAATGAAATTAGGAGGATAAATGCAGTTTCCCAGAACCTGAATTCTTCAAAAGCCAATATCGGCTTTGCAATGGTGAAAAATGATCTGTCTCTGACAGCTAAAGAATGTGGTTGGTGAATGGGTAATAAAGAACAGGGAATAAAGAAGAACTTCATTATCCAAAGGTCACTTGTACTGGGAAAGGTCACTTAATGTGAATCCACTTAAGGCAGTAAGGAAAATTTCATGGCAAAAAATAAAAAAAGAATTTTTTTCTTTTGACTGTGACTTTGTGATGCAACTAGAAATAACGAAAATATAAGTTTCTTAAAGTTAATGTTCAGGATGAACAATGCATTGATTGGTAATACAAACATGTAACAGGAGCTGATTAGTTTGAAGTTATTTTTTCCAAAAAAATTCTACCAACAGTATGCACTTTGTACCTGACACGAAAATTGCATTTCAGGATTTCAAGGAGGGCACAAATACCGAAAAGCACCATCATTTTTTTCTTAGGACTTTCCCAGGGTATTCAAATCACTTGCACCAGTAGCACACCCTGTCATTATTCTTATTGAATTTCTCTTCTCAATTGTTAACTGGTTGAACACTTGATGAAATCCTGCCTCTTCTGCAAAATAAGCAGTTTCAGTGCAATCAATTTGCATTGTGTTTGTGATTTATTATCCTAGACATCAGGAAGCCAGTAAGAGATAGGCCAATAAGGATGATTACAACCTATATTACTGTTAAGTGAGGAAAGAGGTCTGAATAAGGACTAATTTTACAAGTGCTCAACTGATAGTGAATATTTCCACAGGATGTAATTTTTACTTCCTGACCCAACCTGACACTCTTGGGGCTTCAGAAAACCAATATATGAACAAAGACTTCTGTACTACCGAAGAGCAACTTCAGTTAGAATGAGATTTCCAGCCATACCATGTTGTCAATAGCTGCTGCAGCATCCTGCAAGGAAATACAAGGTATATGTTTAGGCTTGCAGTTGCATGTTTTTTGAGCATCTAACACACACACACACACACACACACATATTAAAGAATCAAATAGGAAAAAAAACACACCTGTACTTCTTGCCTGGGCTGTACATGAGTCTAACAAAGACCACTTCTTGGCTGACTTTTAAACTGGTGGGGCTACACTGTGCCATCTAGCTGAAGGCACAAGAGTGTCAGGCCAAGAATGCTCAATGAACAGGGCTGTAGGAGAGCTGCGCAGAGCAAGAGGGATGGGGCCTGGCAAAAGGTTTGAGCTGTTCGTTATTCACAGTCCACAGTCTGATTGAGAGGAGCTTTCTTTCAAACAGCACTTCAGATCCCTCTGGGAGCATTAATCTAAGGCCAGGATATTTAACTAAAAACATGACAGCTTCCTTTATAATTAGTAATGATAATATAAACCAAAGACTATACAGGTAGCACAGAGTTTTCTCACCTCTGCCAACTCAAATTCAACAAAAGCAAATCCCCGGTGCTTTTCTGCAAAAAAAAAAAAAAAAAGAAACACAAAAGACAAGTAATTACCATGTAGGGGGAAATGGGAACAAACAGAACAGTCACAAAGAAAGTCAATTATATGTCATATCCAGATACCAGAAATTCCACCCAATCACTATTTAAGAAGGAATCTTATTTTTTGATTTTTCTTAAACAATATTTTAAGCAATAATAAACTTATTTAGTGGTCATAACTAGTGAACTATGTTTTTAATCTTTAAAATTAACATTTTTCTATCACAGCCAAACTTAAGCCTTAACCTTTGCACGCAAGACAGCTAGAAAAATGAAGTCATTTTAACATATCAATTACTCATCCATATTACAATTTGAGCATCAATAAGACAAAATGCATGAATTGGAAAACCATGTAGGATGTTCAGTTTTTAGGCAAATGCTGATCTAACTAGGAAAGCCAAACACAACAGTGTTAATTTAATGACAGAATTCAGGGACTAGAAAGATCCTAAGAAAGCTAACAGAACCTTATTGTTTTTGCAAATTAAGATTCCCCAGGCCCAGAGAGTTTAAAGACTTTGCTAACAATCATGCACAAGGTTGACAGAGCTGTTGCTAAAACTCTGAACTTAAAGATTACAATAAAGGGGCCGGGGACTTAGCTCAGTGGTTCCACCACCTGCCTCGCAAGCGCAAGGTCCAGAGTTTGATCCCTGGTACCGAAAAAAAAAAAAAAGATTACAATAAAGACACACTATAAAACTGAACTATAACCATAATGCCAGTTGAAGAAATAGCCACCCAAGTGTACAAGGGCCAAAGCCTCAATGCAAGGCCAGGTTTCCTGATGCTCCATTTATTAGCACAGCTGCTAAGAGAGGAGCAGATGTGATGATCTCAATGCAGTTCATTTCTGTTGGTCTACTGAAAATTTGACTTATTTCAAATCCAAAAAATGCAGACTCTACTAAGTATTTACAGTCCACCACCACACAGCCTCAAACCAGAAGAGGCAGATCTTTCTGCATCAAGATCAGTCGTGCTCTGGTACAACCACTGTGGAAATCAGTATGGAGATACCTCAAAGAATTAGGACTGGAAGTCCCATTTGACCCAGCTATTCCCCTGCTGGGTATCTTCCCCAAAGAATTAAAAGAATCATACCACAGTGATATATGTGCACCCATGTTCACAGCAGCACAGTTTGTAATAGCTAAAACTTGGTAACAGCCCTAATGCCTATCAATTGGAGACTGGATAAAGAAAATGTGGGGTTTTTTTATTAAAAAGGAGTACTACTCAGCCATAAAAAATGAGAAATTAGAGATATTTATAGCTAAATGTATGCACATTGAGGTGATACTCTAAAGTGAAATAAATAGGTCAAACATGTAAATACTGAATAGTTTCCCTAGTGTGAGAAACTGAAAGTGTAAATAAGGACTAAAAGGTATAACAGATAATGTGAAATAGGAAGAAAAAGGGCAAAGGGGAAGGGGAAATGGGAGGAGTAGGGGAAAGGAAAGAAGGGAATGGAATTAATATGAGAAAATGAAAAAATGGAAACAAAGTCTTTGCAAATAAGAAAGGATGGAGGGGTTGAAGGGAGGGCAGGGGAAAGGGGAAAAAATAAGAACCAAGAGAGATTATGTAAAGGTGCAAATTTCCAATGATGAATGTCATTATATTGTATACCTAAAATGTACCGATAAAATTAAATTTAAAAAAAATCAGTCATGCTGACCTAGAGAAGCACACTCTGTTCCTACACACCAACCATATTTAAAATGCATTTTTACTTACTGTGCTGAAGGTCACACCCAAGGCCTTGCATGTGCTAGGCAAGCACACTCTACCACTGAGATACACTCCCAGCCTGAGCATGTGTATTCAGAACTTTAATGTGACTTTAATTTTTTTTAAAAGTGCTTTTCTTAGTAGGTGAGTTCTGAACATGACACACACCAAAACCCACCTGTTTCATAATCCAGAGGAATCTGAATATCTGTGATGTCTCCAAAAGGAATAAAAGCAGCATGAAGAACTTTGTCGTCCACCTCTTCTGCCAGCCCACCTGCAAATAAGTCAAGAGTCTTCTGAGCCACTGTCCTCCATACTCTTGCAGAAGTCCCTGAAAGCAATCAGCCTGCAGGCCAAGGAAAGGGATCTTTCTACCTGGTCCTTTGGTCACACACATGTATGAAGCTAATTCCTCTCTTTATCCTTCTTTCAGGCCCTCACCTCCGGGATTCCTGCAATAGCTTCATAACTATCTCCCTGCCTCCATTCCCTCTGTCATCTCCACAAAGTGAATCAGAGAGATCTTAGGAGAGTGCAAATCTGAACCTATCATCTCTGCTTAAACTCTTTCAAAGGCTTCTCAACGTCTTAGGACAAAGTGCAAACTCCTTAACCATGTATACGTTCCTTGTTATGTACACAGCTTGTCCATCTCTCCTGCATCTTTCACTTTTTTCTCCCTAATTTCCCTGGGTTTCCTGAAAAATGACCCACTTGCCCCCAAGTGTCAGACTTTTTAACGCCTTTGGGCTTCTGCTCCTGCGGCAGTAAACAGCTTTGCCTGTACTTGGCTTCCTGGCTAACTTCTGCTCATCAGCTCCAGCGTCACCGCATCTGCAAAATTTGTTTTCATCTCTCCAGACAGATAGGTCGTTTTTTTCCGCAGCCAAGCCACTGTTATTCTCCTCCGTCCCCACCACTGCGCTTATCAAACTGTGATACTGACATTATCCCCACTGGCTACTATGGGAACTCCTTCTTTTAGGACAGAAGGCGGTGCAGAGGTTGAGCCACTGCTGCACCGAATGTATATAAAATTGATGGGCGCGAGGTTTTGGGAGGCCATAGTATTCCTCTATGACTTCTGCTGGTCTTCGTGGACCTTAGCGGACTAGGTCTGAAGCCGGAAGGACCGCTGCATTTTTGGCTCCTGTCGCAAGGCAAAGCACTACTGCCATAGACTCGGCCTTGACAGCTGCTCACCGCCTACCCCAACCAGACACGTGTCCCTCCCCAAGCCCCGACCCACTAGGGACCGGTTCGCCCAGACTCTGCCCAGCTCCCGCGCCTGCTCACCCACGTACAGCACGCGTTTGGTAGTGGCCATCTTGCTCCCGCGCGCTTCCGCCGGAAGCTGGTATTAGACCCACCCCCTTCCCGCCACCGCCCCTCTCGACGCGACCCCACCCAAAATCGCCAGCACACCCCGCCCACTGCCGTTTTGGTGGTCCCCTTCTCTGCTTCCTCTCTGCCTCCCACGCCTTAAGAGGTGCCCGATGATTGTGAACAGGCGTGAACGTGGCCCTCCCAGTGCCGGTGGTGTTGTAGGAGTCAAACCTTGCTCTAAACAGCCAGAATATTATCAGCAAATGATCAACTACAAATAAGCTATGACTCACGGGCCACCCGCCCCTTGTTTTCTAACAACCCAGGAGGTAAGAATCATTTCTACCTTTTGAAATAGTTGAGGGGAAGAATAAAGCCAATAATACTTCGTAACTCATAAAATTATTTGAAATTAAAATTCAGTGCCCTAAAGTTTCATTGGAACACAGCCATGCTCATTCCTTTAAGTACTATTTTCCGTGGCTGCTTCATTCTACAAGGGAGACCTATGGCCTGCAAAGTCTACGTAAGGTATTCATCATGTGACCCTTTAGAAAAAGAGTGCTTACCCTTGAGCAAACTAATACATAAATCCCAGACTGACATAAGTGGTAGAAAATAATGAGGCCATTATTTTAGATAGAGCAGGGTATTAAGACTTCCTTGAAGTGACATTTAAAAATGAAACCTGAAGGAAAAGAGGAGTTAGAGAGAGGAGAAAGCAGAGAAAAGAGTTCAAGAAGAGGCAGCTAATGCATACTCAGGGAATGAAAGACAGGGCATGGGTGGTGGAAGTGGAGAACCCGAACTCTCTTGTGGGCTAAGCCCTTAACCAGCAGGATGTCCATTAGCTCAGAATTGAGTTGAATTGAATAGTTGGACACACAGTTTGTGTCACAGAATTGCAGAATTGATTGACATCATAAAAAAAAACCACACAGCAGGAAACTGTTGTTTCCCCTTTATAATTTTCATCCCCTCCTTTCTCCTTATTAACTTCAAATGACAGGGAAGGCACAAAGGCAACCCTTCTCTTGACTGCACCTGAATATCCAAGGTCACCCCTTCTACCTTCCAAACTGAGCACCAAAACTGCAGAGTCTGAGAAGCAGCTCACCTTGCAGTGGAAAGACCCCGGGGACTCTAGCAGCATTCACAAGCGTGGAGTTGCCCATCAGCAGCAGATTCCCATGATCTTTCTAGCCAGGTTCAAACACATAATTTTCATGAAAGAGCAAATGTTCTCCTGTGGGCAGAACAGTTGATAAAAAGCCAAATTAAATCCCAGCAAAGAATGGATCCTGGGCCCCAGGTTCAGGCCCCTGTTCTCCTGGAAGCACATGGAGCACTCATCCAGCATCTGGTTCTGTTCCTGGCAAGCACTGCAGCCAGCATGGAGGTGGACAGGGACTCCTGCCCCTGCTTGTGGGCCGAAGGATGGGGTGCTTGGGAACAAGGAGAGGCAGTGGATTAGCACTCAGGAAAGGATACTGATTGATGGTCAAGATTAGGACACTCTAACAATTTGACACCTGAATGGCATCACTCAGAATGCTAGGGGAATGGGAGAAGACGCAAAAGCTTCTGATCAAATTCAATCCATGTTGGAGGAGTGGTGCTAATGTAGAACCTATATAAGTTCTCATATATATTCATGTGTATATAAAAATGCAGCACAGTTAGAAAGGAGAGGTGAAATAAACTATTCAGAACACTCAATGTCAGGCCTTATGCTGGGGAATTTCCATAGACATTTAGTCTATGTCCAGTATCAAGTAAGCTTTTTGAGGTACAGATTAGCATACTATTTTATGCATGACACTCAGTGA
The DNA here is from genome assembly GCF_000247695.1 of Heterocephalus glaber. The sequence goes on along the minus strand of NW_004624764.1, from coordinate 22,221,463 downwards.
AGTCAAGCAATTTTCTCATATTAGCAAAATAATAATTCAATTTGTTTATGGAATATGTAGAGCTACAGTAACTATCTTTAGCTTTTTTCTAAAGACCACATTACTTCCCTTAAAAAGATTCCCAGGGGCCAGGGATTTAGCTCAGTGGTTCCACCACCTGATTCACAAGTGCAAGGTCCGGAGTTTGATCCCCGGTACCAAAAAAAAAGATTCCCAGAAGTGACTGAGTTAGAAGATATGAATATCAGAACAGTAAAAATTATTATATACTATACTATCTCTCATTAAGTACTCCAGAAATGTTAGCATATGACCTCAGTGATGAGATCAAGACTAGAAGCAGACACCTGAAGACAATAGGAAGGACTCATCTGTTCACTAATTTTTGGAAATTCTCATCTGTAGAGACCCTTAGGTGGGTGAACTGAATGGGAGAGTGGGAAGCATCATCTTCTCTCCTTTATTTCTTCAGGGAGCATTTAGACATCACAATCACACTTAGCACAATCTGTATTTTTAATTGCTTGTTATATCCACTTCTTTTCTTCCAAAGAAAAAGCATTTTGAGAGCAGGGACCATTTATTTACCCCTGTGACTCCAGCCTACTGTGCATTCCCTTGGCACTTAGTAGAGTTTTAATATCTGATGAATGAAGCAGAGAAAAGCTTCTTTCAAATAAAGTCGAAATGGAAAATTCTATTCTTAGCACATTGGGTGCTTTGGCCTCCCACAGAGGCTGAATCACAGGCCATGGGCTGCCAACATTGGAGGTGCATTTATGCAGAGCAACAGCCCATGAAGGAGTAGAAAGCCTGAGTGTGGTAACTCAGGTGCCAAGGGCTGCACAGCAGTGGGCTCATCAAAGAAAAGAACAAACCACATTGAAGCCCATTGCTCTTGGCAACCCAGTCTCCAGGAGTCTTTTTTTTTTTTTTTTTTTAATTCATAACTAAGTCAGTGTTTATAACATGGAGACTGAGAGCCTAGAAGCTGAAACATTCTAGCTGCCAGCCGGAGACACTTTTCTCCACTGGCAGTAGGAGGCAGAGATGTCCAAGTCTGCCAGAACCTAGAGCTGGAGGCCCAGTTTCCTGCCTCACGTTATCATCTCACAGCACTGCATTCACCAATGGCCTAGACTCCCGTCTCCTAGGTGCAACTGGTTCTGAATCCTAAGACAGCGGTCCTAAAACTTGAGCCTGCATCAGAATCCAGAGTTTTTAAAAACACGGATGTCTGGGTTCCCCTCCTGGCTGACTGAGTAGGTCTTGGGTAGAGCCAAGAATGTTCATATCTAACAAATTCCCGGGAATGTGGAAGCTGCTGTCCTGGGGACCATGTTTGAGAACCACTTTTTCTAAGGGAGTCATAGCATATTAAGAACAGGGCAGTAGAAATAGTCTATTCTGGGTGCAAACAATAAAGGTGTGTGTGTAGAGCATTTTAGAACAATAACGGAACCTAGCAGGGCATGGTGGCACATACCTGTAATCCCAGCACTAGGGGGTGGGGGAAGGGCTGAGGCAGGAGGATTGCTGTGAGTTCCAGGCTGACCTGGGCTATATTCAAGCCCAGCCTGAACTACATAGTGAGATCCTTTCTCAAAAAACAAACAAACAAGCAAAAACAAACTAAACCAAACAAAAACAAAAACAAAAACCAACCAAAAAAACAAATACCACTTTTTTTTTCCAGGGCTTTGGAAATTGACTGACTGTACCTGATAAATCATAGAAAAATGCTGACCTTCAGGCAAGAAGATCAAGACTGTTATTCTTGTCTGGGGCTGCTCAAATCTCTCCCTTGCCCCGCCAGCACAGACAGTGAAGCAGTGCCCTCCTCCCAGGGCTGTTTGTGAAAACCAGCTGCCACTAAGCTACTGCCCCTGCTTAGTGTTAGAGCACTTGCTTAGCACGCTCAGGGTCCTGGGTTCCATTCCTAGCACCACAAAAAAATGAAAACAAAACAAAAAACCAAACACTTGGGCATATTTTTTGCCCCCTATTCTAAATCAAGTTTTTTCCAGCAGCTGGTTTTCACAAACAGCAAAGAGTGGAAACTTTACTGCCACTAGGTATTTGGGCAAAACCTCTGACTAATCTGGTTTACCACGAAAGTATTTAGACACAAGGATGGCCCATGGGAAGCCAAGATAAATAATAAAAATAAGAATTAAAAAACAACAACTAAGAATCATAACTCTAGAACAAATGCTAGGTAGACAGGTTCTGTAGGTTTACTCCAGGCAATTACTAAACATCCAACCAAAATAACAAACAAACAGAAACCTACAAGCAACAGAAACAACCTCGGGAACAAAATCAGAATCTACAGTTGCTACAATATATTATTTTAATTACCCAATTCTCAACAAAAGTATATGAAACATTCAAAGAAACAGGAATATATGACTTATGCTCAGAAAAAATAGCTCTCAATAGAACTATCCCTAAATAAGCACAGATATTATATTTAGTTAAGACATCAAAGTAACTATAATAAATAAATTTTAAAAATTAAAACTAATTGTTTAGAAAATTAAAATGACAATGATTCAACAAATAGGAAATCTCATGAAAGAACAAGAAACTATAAAAAAGAATCAAACAGGAATTCTAGAGTCAAAAAGTATAATAACAGGAAAAATGTACTAGATGGGTTCAACAGCAGATCTGAGATGGCAGAAGAAAAAAAATCAGTGAATTTAAGGATAATTGAACAGAAATAATCTAATTTGGAGAATTTAACTTGGAACAGACCCTCAGAGATCTGTGGTACAGTATCAAGCATACCAACATATTGTATAACAGGAGCCCTGGAAAGATAAAAATGAAAGGAAAAGGAGAAATATTCAAAGTAAAAAAGGCCCAAAACATCCCAAATTTGTAAAAAAGACATTTATCTACAGATCCAAGAAACTTAAGGAAATCCAAATAGGATAAATGCAAAGAAACACATATTCAGAGACAAGGATGGCCCCTGGGAAGCCGAGATAAATAATAAAAATAAGAATTAAAACGCAACAACTAAGAATTACCATAAAACTTCTGAAAGCCAAAGACACAGAGAAAATCTTGAAAGTGGCAAAAGAAAAATAATTATAAAGCACAGTGGTGATTAGTCCTAAAGTGATGGAGACTATAAAGCACTAGAATAATATTCAAGATATGGAAGGAAAACAAAGCTATCCAACAAAATTTTAATATTCAGAAAAAGTATCCTTCAGAAATGATGTAATTAAAAAAGTATTAGTTAATTCATTTTCATTTTTTTGGTATTTTAATATTAATGTATTTTAATTGGCATGTTCATATAAACAAAGTTCTCAGTATCTGCTTTTTATTTTCTGGACTTTCTTATTTATTTCATTTTATGATTTAACTGAAAGTGATTTTGTCATATGAATGACAGGGAGAGTAAAATAGTGTGTACTCCAGCTGCAAAATATGCTAGATATACCTCTGGGTTAAAAAAAAAAGGAGAAATTCCTGTACTTCTGTATGTATTCATTCATTAAAGAAGTATTTACTAAGCAACTTCAATATGCCAGGGAATGTTCTAGGTCCTGGGGATACAGAGGAAGTCTCTATCTTCATGGAGTTTATTTTCAAGTGATTTATTCAGGAAACATTTCTGGAGCGCTCTCATCCTTCACAAGTCCAGTGCTCTGTTGGTGCCGGCTTGCATTGGCTTGTGAGAACTAGTTGTGTACATCTTTTTTCCAATTCCTTAATTATGTTACGCTAGTAGCTTGGAATTGGCCATAGGGGAATATTTACATCACAGAAATGGGCAAAAGCTATACACTGTGGCTTTTGTGTTTGGAGAACCAGTTGGTAATGACCAGCCCACTGCTGCAAGCTGCCTAGTCACAGGGTTCTTCCCTGACTATTCAGCCTATAGCAGCCTGCCCCTGTTACTCTCAGTCATATCACCCTGTGCTATTTGCTTCCTAGCAATTGTTACTATTAATAATTATCTCATTCCATTGATTTATTCCACCTGTACACTACTACTACTTCTTCTTCTTTCTTCTTCTTCTCCTTCTCCTTCTCCTCCTCCTTCTCCTTCTCCTTCTTTTTCTCCTTCTCCTCTTCCTCCTCCTCCTTCTCCTTCTTGTTCTCCTCCTCCTCTTCCTCTTCCTCCTCCTTCTCCTCCTCCTCCTTCTTCTTGTTCTCCTCCTTCTCTTCCTCTTCCTCCTTTTTCTTCTCCTTTTCTTTCTCTTGGCGCTGGTGATGAAATCTAGTCTTGCATATGCCAGGCAAGAGCTCTACTCCTGACTTATACTCCTAGCCTCCTTTATTAGTATTTATTTAGTGCCTACTATATGCCAGAAACACTATATGTGTTATAGTCCTTGGGATATAACAAAACAAAGATTCCCACACTAGTGGGGGGTCTTACATTCTAGCCAGAGGAAACAGATTTTTTAAAAATGAAGACAATGAGGAAGTGATGAGGATGTTAGAAAGAGATAAGATCTGTGGGAAAAAGAAAAAAAAGCATGGGAGGGCAAGGAGGATCTGAGTTAGAGGCATGAGTTATGATTCTAAGTGGAGTGGTCAGAGCCAGTCTCATTAATAAAGTTATATTTGAAGGAAAACCAGAGGAAGGTAAGGGAATGATCTGTTTGAAGAGTATTCCAGACAGACAGAATAATCAATAGAAGTCCCTGGATGGGATTGCCTGGCATGTCCAAGAAGCACCAAGGCCAGTGTGACTGATCACCAAGGGGTGATCAGCCAGAGATAAGATCAGGGAGGTCATTGGGAGGTCAGATCATGTGAGTCCTTTGGTGACTGCAAGGCCAATATCTGGGCTCTTTACCCCTTTAGACTGATCTGAATTAATTCTACTCTATCTGATTTCTATAGTTTAATAATAAATCTTAACATATTATGTATTATTCATTTTCAGAATTATCTTGGATACTCAGAGTATTTCTTTACTCTTCCATATGAATTTTAGAATGAATTTAACTAGTTGCACAATAAATCCTATTGAGGTTTTATTGGAATGAATTGAATTTGCAGGTTTATTTTGAGGGACAAGTGAGATCTTTACAATCATGAGTATTGCTATCCATAAACATGTTATGTCTATTTAAACTTTTGTATTCCTTTTATGTCTTTAAAATATTTTATATTATCTTCCATAAAGGTCTAGCACATCTTTTGTGTATTCTTAGGATATATTCCTAAATGTATTAGTTTCTGTAGACACCATGAGTGGATCTTTTGGCCTAATATATCTTCTAGTTTCTTATTTGTGTGTATAATGAGATACTGATTTTTTATATTCTGATCTTGTATCTAGCAGTTCTGTCAAATTCTTATTAGTTCAAATGGTTTTTCTCTAGATTTTCTTGGGGTTTTTTTCTAAATTGACAATATCACCTACCAGTAAACATAGTGTTCTCTCTTTCTAATCCTTATACCCCTTATTTATTTCTCTTGTTACACTGGCTAGGAGCTCCAGTACAATGTTAGATAGTATCCTGATACACAACAATCAGACCTTTTTTGAAAACTTTCATGTTAACTATAAAGTTTATGTTTAGGGAAGATACTCTTTAAAGGTTTGAAAAAGTTCCCTTCCATTCTTAATTTACTATGAGTTTTTACTCTTAATCCATGCTTACTTTTATCGAATGATTTTTCTGCATCTTTGAAAAGACTGTACAATATTTTCCTTTGTCAGCCAACTGGCAATTACAGTGATAGATTTCCTAACATTAAATTATCCTTTTACAAATAAAGGGAAAATGAATATCAGGCCAGGGCTGATGCAAGTCTCCCTGAGTCTGATGTTCGTCTTGCGTAACACTGTTTCCTTGGAAACTCCGGAGTTAAGATAAATGTGGGATGTTGTGTATGCAGCCTTGGTTGAGTAGGTTTGGAGACAGTGTCAGTAGACATGCAGGCTGTAGGGAACAGTAGGAAATACTGGCAGGAGATGGAGGCTATAGTCTCTGTGAATCAGGGTGACCCTCACATAACTTGGCTGTCTCAGCAGCTGTACATTCCCTGTGAGTCAGTGACAGTGGGGCTTGAGGACTTGGGGGAGCTGCTGGGCCTCCCCATTACAAAGATGCAGCACCTTTCATATCTCCTGCCTCCTATTCTAGGTTATAATCTGTTTGTGTCTTGTGGGTCTTCTTGTCAACTTGAACCCATAATCACATCGTGGTGCTGCGTTTCCATCTCAGTTTTTTATACACTGCCTGATTCTATTTACCAGCATTTTATTTTAGATTTTGGCACATGTTCATAATTGAGTTTGGGCTAAATTTTATTTTCTCATACAGTCTGGACTGGCTTGGCATCAGTTAGTTACATAGGTTCATAGTGCTTATCTGCAATTCCCAAATTCAAAAAATTCTGAAAAATAGTATTAGCTTTTTGGGGAGGGGGTTGTTCAGCAAATTGACAGCAAAATCTGGTCTGAACTGATGTGATGCTGTTTAGCTTTTATTTAGCCAACTTAGTATGTTTTGACCCAGAAATATTTGATTATGGGAAACTGGTTCAGACTGGGCTGGGGTGTTGTATGTTAGAACATTCACACACTGCGTTATCTTTCTAAATTACCAAACTCTCAAAATTTAGAAGGAAGGATTGTGGATCTGTTTTAACCTAATAAGATGAATTGGGCCACATTCCCTTGTTTTTTGTCTGTTTAGTTGATATTTGCTGAAGTTTGGGTAAGATAACAAGAAATTGTTTTTGGTTTTGGTTTTAGGCTTTTTTTGTTTTTGTTTTTTTGAGATAGGGTCTCACTATATAGTTCAAACTGGCCTTGAACTCACTATGGAACCTAGGCTGGCCTCTAACTCACGGTAATCCTCCTGCCTCAGCCTCCTGAGTGCTGGGATTATAGGCATGCACTATACCTGGCTGAAATTTTTTTTCAAGTGTGAGAAACTTGTTTAGGAAGCTATGTGGGCATTGTCTATGTGTGTGTGTGCGTGTGTGTGTGTGTGTGTGTGTGTGGTTGGTTGTCATCCTCCTCATTCTTGTAGGTAGTATCTTGGAGGCAGCAATTACAGGAAGCAGCCACCATTCCTTGGGCTGGGAGAACAAAGGGAAGGAATTTAAATTATTAAAACTCAAGCTTAGCTGAGAAGCCTCTCTTAGCTGAGAGATCAGAGCTGAAACTCAGATCTCCAAGGAGGGGCACTACTCAGCTGTTGCTGGAGTTTCAGAATGAAAAGAATTGATTCTTGGGTTACCTTCTGCGCTGCCACACCCAGCTTAGCCAACTTTTCCTGATTCCCTGTTCTAGCAATTCAAATAGATCTGAGACACTAATAACTAGTTATTGACAAGCCATTCGACTCACAGAAACTACTAGACAGATTGGGAAGAAAAAGGCTGTCAGGAATTATCTTTAGCATAGTTGTGGAGTCAGTATTTAACTTTACCTCCAGGGAGCAGTCAAGGATCATATATTGGAACAGTATTTTTAAAAAATTCTAGAATCAATTAAACTAAGTGCTCTTTAGGTATGTATTTTAACATTTTACAGATTAGGAAATGGCAGCTTAGAAAAGCTAAGTAATTTGCTTAGTTTACATATGTTGCAAATCTGGGATTCTAACATCTATTTGCCACCCAAGTCCATACTCTTAGTAATACAGTTCTCTCTCTCTCCTCCCCCCTCTAATTTTTCTTTCTCTTTCTCATAGAAGCCATACACCAAAGTAGTTAAATGTACCAACTCTGAGGTCAACCTGCTTGACCAGAAAGGCTTGGTCTATATGATCACCTGTAGGGCAGATGGCATCAGCTAAATGACTCATATGAAAAATGATTCTCTACCACCCTTACCAAAGTCTGAGTGTGACCAAAGGATGGTTACTTATTTGCTCTGTGGCCCAGGTTCTTCATCCCTATAAATGAGATGACAAAGGCAGTTTTTGCTAAACTGTGACCATATTTGGATGGACTTCTTACCCACTGCATGGTTCTGAGCCTGGGTAGGTGATAAAATGCAGGTAAGAGAAGGACATTAAAGTATCTTGGAGGCAGCAATCACAGGAAGCAACCGCCACTCCTTGGGCTAGGAGAATAAAGGAAAGATATTTAAATGATTAAAACTCAAGCTTAGCACTGGGATTTAGCTCAGTGGCGCCATGCCTGCCTCATGAGTGCAAGGTCCTGAGTTCAATCCCCGGTACCAAAACAAAACAAAACAAAAACAACTCAAGCATAGCTGAGAGACCCTGCAGAGCCGAATCTCCAATATCCAAGGAGGGGCACTACTCAGCTGTTGCTGGAGTTTCTGAATGAAACAGGTGAGTCTGGTCTGGGGGTGTTGGGGAAACTGCAAAATGGCTTCAGCCATCTCTGCAGGAAGGAACTGCTGTGGCCAGAGTGAGGCAGGGCTGGTGGGCGATCCTCACAAGCTCAGGAAGCTAGAAACTAGTCCCTTCCTTCTTCAGTTGTGTGATCTTCCTCTCCTGCCACATACTGTCAGAGCCTAATAGGGGGCTGCTTTGGCAGAGCAGAAATGTAGTTCAGAGTCCCTGCTCCAGCACAGCACAAAAGCAAATAGACAACAGCTTAATAACTGACACAATCCATCATTTTGACTACACAGCATCCACTTGCATCTTTCTTCACATATTTCACTTCCATAAGATAATACCTAACATGGTACAACCATCCTTCACACAAAAGCAGCTAATCTTCCCCTCAAAATAGGAGATGCAAAGTTTCAATAATCATTGTATCCTTTGAGGGACATTCATATTATCCATTTCTAAGGCATGTTAATTACTGCTCAAATTTGGTCATAATCCTGACTGAATATTCAGTTGAAATTGTCATTTTCTTCATATAAGCAATCTACGGTCATTCAAAAGCATCTTTGTTACACCATAGTTCTTGCATTCATTGTGACTGCCATAATGACCAGGGCAACAGCCAAAAGTAAGTGTCAGTAGACACTAGGTGATAATATGAATCATTGTGACGTCACTGCATTCCAGGGATTGCTGAGATCTTGTTTTCCACGGCCAAGGAGTTCACCACTGAATTCAAGCCCAAGAACACAACCAAAGCAATGTCCAGAAATATTCCATTTTTGATGATCTGTTTCCTGGAGCCACTCTTGGACCAGTTTCTCAATCAGGCAGGGCCCAATCAGGAGACAGAATCTCACCAGTAATTTGAACAGAGAAAAATATAAATAATTGCTGACTAGGTATAAAGTAGTTAAAACAGTAATTAAAAGGGCAATAAAACACCAATATATCATAGAGGTAGGAATTTCAGGAAGCAGCTACCACCCCAGGGCTGAGGGAACAAAGAGGTGTTTGAATTATTAAAATTTATGAGTTTAGAAATGGGCTGTGGTGAAATGCAGACTTCTAAGGATAGCTTACTGCCCAGATGATGCCAAATCTGAAAGGGAGCCCTGTGTGGCTCAGACCCAGACTCTCGGGGACTTGCTATTGGCTGGCTGGTGCTGGTGTCTCTGAGAGGTGCATAATGGCATTGGCTCTGGCAAGTGGTGGGAACTGGAAAGGAGTCAGCCGCTGCTACCAGAAAACACTGCTGTTGCCAGGGAGTAGAACAGAAGCACTTTGGGAGTGATGCTTAATAAAATATAAGCCCACAGGAAGTTCACAGGGAACCAAAAGAGGAAGTGAGAGAAGCATGCATTCTCCCTGTGTATTAACCATGCCTTTTGATCTTTCTTTCTTTCTTTCTTTCTTTCTTTCTTTCTTTCTTTCTTTCTTTCTTTTTTTCTTTCTTTCTTTCTTTCTTTCTTTCTTTCTTTCTTTCTTTC
>NW_004624764.1:22200127-22211567 GCF_000247695.1 Heterocephalus glaber | reverse complement strand
CTTTCTTTCTTTCTTTCTTTCTTTCTTTCTTTCTTTCTTTCTTTCTTTCTTTCCTTTCTTTTTGGTACTGGGGATTGAACTCAGGACCTTGCACTTGGGAGGCAGGTGCGGTGCCACTGAGCTACATCCCTGTGCCTTGATTTTATTTTATATGATGCTTTGACATCTTGGGGCCTTACTGACCCTAGAGGGACTGTCCCTTCTGGGGCTAGGTAATTCCTAGGGATAGCAAAATAGCTGACTCTAAAATCCACCTTTCCAACCAGAACCCATAATCCCAACCACCAACTGCTCCTATCCAGAATTGGGCCACTATCCACTTGCCATAGCAATCACCAGCATCAGGTAGCAGACAGCCAAGGACAGCCCCTGTACCTCAGGGCCTGCTAAAGTTACTCAGACTAGCCAGTCCTGAGGCTGTTTACCTTGTCCTGTCCATTCCTCCCAGTGAAAGCCACTGTGAAGGCTCTGGTCCCCATGTCCCTCCTCTGCCACTCCCTCTGCTCCTGACTGATCCTGATCTCTGTGGGCCCCCTGCCCCTGACACGGAGTGGCTCCTGTTTCTAGGGAACTGTGAGGCATTTCCTCCTTCATGACAGTCATTTCTGTGTGCGCATGTCTTACCATACCTGATTAGAACAATTCCCAGCTGCCCTAAAACACCCCATAAAAGCCCTTATATTATAAGAGCCTGACAGATCTCGTAGAGCAGAAATGTGGTTTTCAGAGCCCCAGCCCCAGCTTCACAAAGCAGATTATATATAGAAGGGAGGGCTTGAAGGATAATAGCTTAATCACTGGCACAGTGTATAAGTTAGATAAGGCCCAAACTATTAAAGAGCTTGGAGTCCAGGACAAAAATGTTTATGACTAGAATGTAACAGAGTAGAAAGCATGCCTTTGAGGCATGCCACACTTGAGACCCCCATACACAGAAGGCTAGAAGAGGACTGGGCTAGGGGAGGCTTGCAATGGGCTATCAGAGGGCTGCACTACACTGACATCCAGAAAAACCCCAAGGAGGTGAAGGAGCCCACTATGCAGATATCGCAGAGCCTCATGAGTATCCAAATAAAGTCACATGAGCCTTTGAGTAGAGAGAAGAGTAAGTGCAAAGGCCCTGAGATGGAATTTATACCCACCTTCAGGGAGGGCAAAGAGGCCATGTGATGTTAATTTTAGGTGTCAGTTTAGTCCAGCTGTGGTTCCCAGTTGTTAGGCCAAACACTAGTGCAGCTATTGCCAGGAAGGTACTTCTTTTGACATGATCAATATTTAAATCAGCAGAATTTGAGTGAAGCAGGTTAGCCTCCATTGTGTAAATTGGCTTCGTTCAATCAGTTGAAAGCTCTAAGAGCAAAACCTGAGGCACCCCCAAGAAGAAAGAATTCTGCCTCCACACTGGAGCATAGAAATTCTGCTTGAGTTTCCTGTCTTCTCAGTAGAGACAACTGCAAAATCAACTCCTGGCTGCATTTCCAGCCTGTCAGCCTGCTCTGCAGATTTCAGACTTGCCCCTCTCCCAATCATGTGAGCCAAATCCTTAAAATGAATCTCTCTCCATAGTTGATGTCCATCCCCTTGGTTCTGTGTCTTTGGAGTGCTCTGACTGATGCAGGTCAGGGTAGCAGAAGAGAGTGAACGATGGGGCAAGAGCTACGAAATGGGGCCAGAGGTGAGGTATGAGGGTGGCCCGAGAGCACAATTTTTGCTCTCGGAAGACCATTCTGGGTTCTGTCCAGAGAATAAATAGATTCTCCAGGAATCCACTCACAGGAGTGGAGGGAGGCAAAGCGGTTCCCACTCTCTTCCAGTTATCTAGGCAGGAGGCGACAGTGGTTGGAACCAGAGAGTTGAAAGCCCCTGTCTTTATCCTGGGTGTTGAGTTTTCAGAGGTTTCCCTGGGCTCTGTATCTTTTAGAAAACCAAACCCCACTCACTTACTACAAGTATTATAGTGCACATACAGTGCACCAAAGGAAAGGCCAGACTCTATAGAAGCAAAACAAGTGAGTAATTGGAGGATAAAGATAAACTGATGATTCCTCCAAAGCCCCAAGTTCCTCATAAAGATGAGCAATGCAGCAGTGCTGTCTACCACGCCGTGGGCGAAGCAGCAGCAGCAGCAAGCATTGCTCATGTTTCTCAAACGTTGCTATTTTAGGAGGCTCATTTACCAATGGTGACGATGGTATCCTAATGAGTTTATACTGTAACTTATAAAGAATTAATTTTACTAGGTATTGCAGTTATTATTTACCATTTGCCAACTAGTATGTTAGCATTTCAATTTTTTTTTTTGGAGAGAAGTTCTTGCAAAATTGCCCAGGCCAGTTTCCATCCCTACCTGTAAATTCTCCTTTCAGAATTTAAATTTATTTCTTTTAGTGTGTGTGTGTGTGTGTGTGTGTATGTGTGTGCACGTGCGTGTGTTGGTGGTGGTGGTATTGAGGATTGAACCCAAGGCCTTGTGCATCCTAGACACTGAGCTACAGCTACAGTTCTTTTTTATTTTTTCATTTATTATTTTATTTATTTATTATTATTTTTATTTATTTAGTGGTACTGGGGATCTAATTCAGGATCTTGCACTTGAGAGGCAGGTGGCAGCACCACCGAGCTAAATCCCCAGCCCTACAGTTCTTTTTTAAAAAATTTATTTTGGGAAAGGTCTTACTAAATTACCCACGCTGGGTTGGAACTTGCAATCCTCCTGCTTCAGCCTCCTGAGTAGCTGAGATTATAGGAGCATGCCATCATACTTAGTGTTTTTTTTTTTTTAAATAGGAAAAATACTTCTATTATGCAGTCAGACCTTGTGTTTTTACCCTTTTCATATTTAATTTATTCCACAACCATTTTCTTTCCCATTCAACGTTCCTCACACTGTACCCCACAGGCCTCACCTAAGCTCATTAATTACCCTCCTTTTCTTCTCCTTTGGCCTCCATTTTCCCTGAAACTAGATCATAGCCCTCAACAGAAAATGCAGTCATAAGTTTCAACAACCTGACACCCAGAGTTCTGTCACCAGAGGATGGCCAAACTAATTTGAGTATGGGACACAGTGAAAGAGAAATTAACACTAGCCTTTCAAGTTCCTATAAAACTCCCAACAGTCCTCTCTCAGGGAATTTCTGTCTTGCTGTTTTCACCTTGGCCATATAAAAATTATTTCAACCCACTTAGAAATAGATTTTTTTGTTTTTGTTTTGTTGGAGACAGGGTCTTTCTTTCTTTTTTCTTCTCTTTTTTTTAGGTATCGGGGCTCGAACTCAGGTCCTTGCACTTGTGCAGCAGGCGGTGAAACCACTGAGCTAAATCCCCGGCCCGGGTCTTTCTATCTAGCTTAGGCTGGCCTTGAACTTACTGTGTAGCCCAAGCTGGCCTCAAACTCCCAGCTATCCTCGTGCCTTAGCCTCCCTAGTGCTGGATTGCAGGTATGTGCCACCATACCTGGCTAGAAATAGATTTAAAGAACAAAAGAAGAAAAAATAATAAAGTTAGATATCTACCTCACAACATACATCAAAATAAACTGCAGACCAAGCAAAGATCTGAATATAGAAAAACTATAAAAATACCAGAAAGGAAGCACAAGGACCCGAGTTCGATCCCCAGTACCAAGAAGAAAAAAGAAAAAGGAAAAAAGGAATGTAGAACTCTACTATGTAAATGAGAGATTTCAGTGGGCCAGAAAAATTCTGAACAAAGTTAAGAGACACAGACAGAGAAAAATATTTACTACCTATCTAATAGGCAAAGGATTTTATCTACAGTATATAAGAAGATAACAAAAATAAACAAGAAAAAGATAACCCAAATGAAAACTAGCTCAGGGATATAAAAAGGGCAGTCACAAATAAATAGGAGAGGTTAAAAAATCACATGAAAAGATAGAGAGCATGGCATAGTGATGCACGCTTGTAATCCTAGCACTCAGGAGGCTGAGGCAGGAGGATCACAGAGAGTTTGAGGCCAGCCTGGGCCTCACAGTAAGTTCAAGGCCAGCCCGGACTACATAGTGAGATCCTGTATCAAAAAACCAAAACCACTGGCCAGGGATTTAGCTCAGTGGCACTGCACCTGCCTTGCAAGTGCAAGGTCCTGAGTTCGATCCCTTGTACCGCAAAAACAAGACAAAAACCAAGCAAAATAAAAAAAAAGAAGAAAAGATATACTCAAACTTCAGCAATAATCAGGGGATGTACATTAGCCTGAGGCTGAGTAAGTTATGAAAAGAGAAGCTTATTTTGGCTCACAGTTCTGGTCCAAGGTCAAAGGTCCACACCTGAGGGTGGCTCTGCTGACAGGGTCATGAGACTGAGAAGGGTGTCACGGGGCAAGAGTCAGGGAGAATACATGTGTGCATGTCTTCTGCTCTCCCTTCCTCTTCTCATAAAGCCACCAGAGTCCAATCACTGGAGCTCCATCCTGATGACCTTATGTCACCCTAATCACCTCTCAAATCCTTATCTCTAAGCAGCAGAATCAGATTAAGTTCCTGCTCTCCTAATCGAACGTAATGGGGATTACATTTCAACACACGAGTCCTTGGGGACAGACTCAAAACATATTCAAACCATAGCGACATCCATTAATAGGGGAATGATTAAATGAATTAGGAGCAGGTTTGTGTGTGTGTGTGTGTGCGCACACTCATTTGTGTGTGTGTGTGTGTGTAAGTGAAGAAAATGGCCTGGAAGGAAGTAAAGATTACAAAGAAGAAGCAACAGGATTAGAATGAGGTGATAGGGAACAACTTTTACTTTTTATTCTGTAGTCTCCTTTATTATTTTAATTTATTATAATGAACATGAATTGCTCTTATAGCTAAAAAAGAAGAGCATGGAAAAAGTGATATTAAATGTAAAAAAATTTAAGCAAAATGTAAATGTAAAGAAGTAATCACATTAACAACACTAGGACCAGAAGTGTAGCTCAGCTGTAGAAGGCTTGCCTACCATGCACAAGACCCTGGCTTTGATCCCCAGCACTGCAAACAAACAAACAAACTATACTGTAGCAAAGCTGCTGGAGACAGGCAGTCTCTTACACTGTACATTAGTAAATGTAAGAGAGCAATTTGATGTCTTATGTCAATAACTTTGAAGATGTTCCGTGGGCCAGGGATTTAGCTCAGTGGTTCTGTCACCTGCTTCGCAGGCACAAGGTCCCAAGTTTGATCCCCGGTACCAGAAAAAGAAAAGATGTTCCTTACAACTGGTAATATTAGCTAACCTTGGCTAGGGGACGTGGCTAGAGAATTTGTGAGGAGTGGGTTGAAGGAGCAGAAAGAGACTTCACTGTGAACCCATCTCTACCTTTTGAATTTTATACCATGAGGATATAGTTCATAGTCAAAAACTTTGTGAAAAATTCTTAAGCTATCACAACTTTTGACTCAGAGGTTTCCTCTTCTACAATTTGTCCTGATGGCAAATCGTGGATGTGAACTGATGCTTAACCATAAGGATGTTCACTATACCACGATGTATAAAAATGGAAACAACACTTCAAAATCCAACAAGAGCAGATTGGTTTAATACACTTTAATGCATATATGAAATAGAAAACATCCACTGAAAATGATTTTGTAGAAAAATATATATTGTCTTGGAAAGATGACCAAACTATATAAGAAATATAGGTTAAAAATTACATAGAAATAGATAGGCCGGGGACTTCGCTCAGTGGTTCCGCTGCCTGCCCCACAAGCTCAAGGACCTGAGTTCGATCCTTCGTGCCAGAAAAAAAAAATTACACAGAGATAGAGAAATACAGATATACATGTTTAACTTTAGAGTGGTAGGCAGGCAGGTGAACAGATACATAATCTAAAAGAATCTACACCAAATGTTAACAGTGTTCCATGTCTTAGTAGTAGTGTTATTGGGCTGCTGTATTTTGATCAGTGAATAAAATGTATTAGACAAAAACTGAGGGGCCGGGGATTTAGCTCAGTGGCACCGCACCTGCCTCACAAGCGCAAGGTCCTGAGTTTGATCCCCAGTACCAAAAAAAAAAAAAAAAGAATGAAATTAGACAAAAACTGAGAAACCATCCTGAGTAAAGTCTGTCAGGTGGAAGTGGATATTATTAAAAATAATGCAATAGGGCCAGGGATTTAGCTCAGTAGTTTCGCCGCCTGCTGTGCAAGCGCAAGGACCCAAGTTCGATCCCCGGTACCGAAAAAAAAAAAAAGTAATACAATAAAACTTTATGAGAAATACAATGAAAAAGGTTTAAATGTTGTAAAGACAAAAATGAATAAAGTAAAAGCCCTACAATCATTTAACCATAAATTTTTGTTGTTGTTGTTTTGTTTTGTTTTGTACCAGGGATTGAACTCAAGACCTTGCACTTTTGAGGCAGGTGCAGTGCCACTGAGCTAAATCCCCAGCCCAACCATAAGTATTTTTTAAGAACCCAATGTAGCAGGGCATGGTGGCGCACATCTGTAATCCCAGCTACACAGGAGCCTGAGGCAGGAGGATCAAAAGTTTGAGCCCAAGCTGGGCAACTTAGTGAGACCTTGTCTCAAGATAAAAATAAAAAGGGATGGAGATATAGCACAGTGCACTGTTCCAGGAAGTGGTCACTGAGAAAATAATCACAAATTAGACACTGGGAATAGTAAAAATATCCCAACTCCAGGAGACCAACTGCAAAACGAAAATACACAGTCTTTGTTAAAAATTGATTTAAAATTTCAGGATGGTGATAGCCAAGCACTGACTCAAGGATGTGGACCCTGTGTGGCTGCCTATGAAGCCAGCCCCATCCAGGGGTCTGCCTGGGCTGGGGATAGCTGTGAAAGTGTGGAAGCCGGGAAGCTCATGTCTGGTCCAATGGGAAGAAAGAAGGCTAACCCCATGCAGGTGCCCCTGTGGATGGTTCTCCACCTTGAAAACTTGCATGTCTCCTAACTGCAGTTATTCAGGCTTGGGCAGCTGTGACCATTTATTGAATGTTGACTATGTGTCAGATTTTAACTGTTTTATATGGATAATGCTTCAACATCCTTACAATAACCCCAAGAGGAAGCTACTATATAATTGAATTTGTTTTAAAATGAAGAAACAGAAGATCAAAGAGGTTAATGATTTACCCAAGGCCACATGGTTGGTAAGTATGGCGCTTGCTCTGTCCGTATCCTGGATCCTTGATTTTAACCATTATTCTAATCTTCCAGGCCCACACTGCATGTCAGTTGCCATTGTACACATGGCCATGGCACCCAAAGAGCAAGAACAGAGATTAATTCTCCTGGTTGGATTCAACCTTTTAATATTCCATTGGTTCCAACACATGCACCCAAGGATCCTTCTCTGTTTTTCATGTTTTTTGTTTGTTTTGGTACCGGGGATCGAACTCGGGTCCTTGCACTTGTGAGGCAGGCGTCAGAACCACTGAGCTAAATCCCCAGCCCCCAAGGATCCTTCTCTGGCCAACACTTGTGAGGACCATCAATGAGTCCTCAGGGCAAACTGGCCATCTTTGGAAGGCACAGCACTCAAAAGTGGATGCCTCACCAAGATACTTCACACCCCCTGCCATGGCCTGGTCCTCCTCCCATCATCTGAGGCATCCGGAATGGCTTCAATTTCCTGGGTTATCTTGTGTTCTGGTCTCTAAAGCTTTCTGTTTGCAGGACTGCCACAAACTCTCCCAGGAAGATACCCAGATATCTCTCCTACCTAGTATATGTCAGAGGACCTGAAAGAACCTCCATGGTCTGAAGCATGTCTATGTGTTATCCTAGAACTCTATCTGTGGCCCTTAGCTCTGCTCAGTGACATGAAAGTAATAACAGCAAAAAACATAGTAGCTGAATATGTACAAATGTTTCAAGCATTTAAGATGAAATTGTGCATTTAACCCTCACAATAATCTTATAAGAGAGTTCTAGATTTATTCCAGTTTTATAAATGAGCAAGCAAGATAGGTTAGGTGACTTGCCCAAGGCCACACAGTGAGCAAATTGAATGGTGAAGTTGTAATTGAATCAAAAGTTCAGACTTCCCAACCCACTATCTCTTTGTGTGCCCCCCTTGCCCTGGCTGGATGAAATACTGCAAGGAAGAATTCTTTCTCTACTGCCTGGCTCCCTTATTCATCTTCCCTTCAAAGGCCTTTGGGGCCACGCAAAGGTCTCTACAAACTGAACCTGTAGTCCCCTCTGCTGGCAGCTGCTTATCACTGCATCTACGATCTCTGACCTTGAATGGCTTTTATAAGTTGTGACGCCTCTGGCTGCAAGCCACAGCAACAAGCTCTGGCTAATTTAAGGGGAAAGGGGTGGGAACTAAGGGACCAAAGCAAAGATAGGAGGTGGGGAGAGTCAGGGTGACATGTTAGAGGGGTTAAGGGATATCTCAAGGATTCCAAGAAAGGGTTGAACAGTCAAGAAAGTGTGATAGCGGAGAAGGGAAGGCCCTGAGTCTCCACACCAAGAGACCACAGAATTTTATTCCTAGGACACCACCATCCACCTGATTCTGCTCTACTGACAAGATTTCTGTGCCTAGCCTGGCTGGCCGCTGTACACTTGATCTGCTCCTGGATTCCAACGGGCCTTGGAGGTTTTGAAGGCTGCCAAGCATGCTAGTGGTGGCGGGGTGGGGGGGGGAGGTTGTCCAAAGGATGGAAGGATAGGACATCGCTGGTCTGAGTGACTGGGCATCCCAGGGCCTGGATAAAAGAGCAGGTGCCAGGGACTGGCCACGGCCATCTTGAGAAAAAGGTTAACCAGGAAGTCAGCACCAAGATCAAGGGTGCTAAATGATTCCTGTCATTATCTCACCCATCCATATCCAAAACCAGAGCTTATAATTTCAATCACATTTAGTTACTAAAATTCCATCTAAATAAGTTTTTTCACATTGACTCAAAGCTCTTTCCCAGCACCCATCCCATGAAAAGCAGGCTTAAGGCTCCAGGGGATGAAGGCTGGGAAGAGCACTTACATACCCCATTCCTTGTGACAAATTCTCTGGTGGAGGTTTCAGGGGAGAGGAAGAGAGGAAAAGTTTCTCACATGGGTCCCCAGGGTGAACTGAGGTAGGTGGCTTCTAGCAGGTCCTGTATGAGCAATCTCATATCAGTGGCTGGCCTTCTAGTGCCCAAGACTGGGATAATGTTCCACATCGCAGGATGGCACCAGCGCTGACCCATCAGAAGTCATTCCATGAGTGGGTCCTGAAAGTGTTGTGCTGTGCCAAGCCAGAGGCAGCTCAAAAGTCCGAGGAGTCCTGAGGGTGAGCGCAGAGTGACAGGGTGGCAGGACGCTCGCAGGGGAAGTAAGTATTTAAAGTGCTTCAGTATTTTAATAATCAGTGTGGCTGTTCTGGTGTGTGCAGCTAAAATTATCTCATCACCACACATGTCCAATTCATTTTCTGTGTAGTCTGAGCCATCAAGGAGATCCCTGTAGGCCCTGCTGGACAGATGCTCAATCCCAAGCCATTCTCTTAGATATTGAGGGACATTTTTCTGTACATCCCCAGTGGGCAGCATGCCATGTTCCTTAGCAAGGGTCCCAGTAAGCCTGCCACTCCCAATCTTACCTACCATCTTTACCTGTGGCTTTAAAGTCAATGGCTGCACTGTCCAATCCAATAGCCACAGTCCACATGTGATTACTTAAATTTGAATTAGAAAAAAATTTTAAATTCAGTTCCTCATTTGCACTAGGCACATTTGAAGTACTCAATAACCACACATGACTGGTAGCTACCATACTAGATAGGATGGATATAGAATGTTTTTATCATTGGAGAAAGTTCCATTGGTCAGTACATGGGCTATACTATTATAATTTGGATTAAAAAAATTCCTCTCAAAGGCTCATGTGTTCATGGACGGGGTTTTTGGAAAGTGATTAGATCATGGGGGCCACTAATCTCATCAATAGATTAATTCATTGAGTTTGTAGCTGAATGTACTGTTAGGATATCTGTGTTAGGGCTAGTTGGAGGAGAGGGTTATGGGGACTGTATCTGTTCCCTGACCTCTTCCTCTCTGACTCTTCATTGCTCTCTCTGCTTCCTGCCTGTCATGAGGTAAGCAGCTTTCCTCTGTGTGCCCTTCTACTATGATGTTTCTGCCACCCTGCAGGCCTAAAAGCAATGGAACCAGCCAATGATGGACTGAAACCTCTGAGACCATAAGCCAAAGTAGATCTTTCCTTCTTTTAGGTGTCTATGTCAGATATTTCATCACAGTGACAGACAGCTGCCTAATACAAGATCTATCTTCTGTAAGTCTTAGGGATAGACCACTCAAGAACTTGATCTTTCTCCCTCTCTAGTTGGCAATGCCACGGCATCTTCTATTCCTCATCTCTATTTCTCACCTCATCTCATCCCTGCCATTGCTACCCTGAGGGAGAGCAACACATCTGTTTGGTCAGCTGAGGTGTAACTGGCAAATAAGTCACGCTCTTCTTCCTGAGGATACTTTCCTCTTCCTATATAATCGTGGTATTCCTCCTGCCTCGACCCCTTTCTAGAAATCTAGCAGTTGGGGTAAGGAGATTGTTGGGCTAGTTCTGAAGTTGAGCAAACACATCAGGAAGGTGGCTGAAACTACAGTCTTCAGTACTCTGAAATTACAGTACCAGTCCCTGCTATTCATTCTACTATGTTCCCCTCCATATAGCAAGAGGCTAGAAGCCTGTAAACTGTATTTCTCAGATTCTTTTATTGACTGACTCCCCATTAGGTTATGCCAATGAGTGTCACTGTAAGGAGTTTGGAAAGCAGAAGGGAAAAGCCTTTTTTCCTCTCTCCAGCCAGGGTAGGAGCAGCAGCTGCTACTGCAGCAAAAACAATAGGGTAGATTCAGGATTCTACTGCTCTTCCAGCAGTGATGGGGGAAGGCACTCCAGAAGTCTCCACAGCATGGCTGTCATGAACTCTAGCTCTGGCAGTGACAACATCAGCAGCAGTTGACCTCAGATTTCCAGCCTACATCACCACCAAGGGCACAAGCTCCTGGTCTCCTGCAGGACAGTAGCCATTGTGGCTCTGTTGGTGGCAGCAAGAACTCCAACTTATTTAAGAATGTAATGTCCAGTGCTGGGGATGTGGCTCAGCAGCACAGCCCCTGCCTGGCAAGTTCTAGGTCCTGACTTCGATCTCTGGTACCAAAAAAAGGATGCAACATCAAGGGTGTTGGATAGCATCATCTTTTCTTTTGTCCCTCCAGCCTATGGGTGGAAGTGGCTTTCTTCAATTAGAAATCTCTGGGGCGTGAGCGCGGGGAACTGGCCCAGGAGTGAGGGCGTGGCCGGCCGGATGGGGCGGGGCAGGGCGAGGAGGCGGCGCGCCCATGGGCTGTGCATCGGCCCTGGGGCCCGGTGGCAGTGACCCCCGCGGCTCCCCGAGACCAAGCGGGGAGGCCATGGACAAAGGAGCATGTTGGCGCCGGAGCGGGC
>NW_004624764.1:22092980-22199869 GCF_000247695.1 Heterocephalus glaber | reverse complement strand
GTGGTGTGCAGCAGCCTGGATCTCGCGCAGGTCCTGCACCTGGACACGCTGCCCAACCGCATGTTCACCCTCCAATTCGGTTTGCAACCAAAATTGTGGAAAGAATTAAGTCCGTGAACCAATGTACTACTGTAATTATCAAGTTACCGAAAGTTTAACTTTCCCACAGCAGACGGAAGCTCTGGTAGTAGCACTTGAGTTCGTCCAGCACCCTCTGTCTCAGTGACTTCTTTACTGCCACTGGGGCTGCTGGGCTCTACACCCTCCTCCAGCTTTTTGTTCTTGACTTTTAGGGACCGAAGTCATGGCTGAGAGGGGGGCAACGAATGCCAGCCATGCACCAGAAGGTACCAGCCCTCTTGATGAACACACCGGCCGCAGTGGAAGTCCATGGCGCTCCTGCCACCACACACAGGTGCTCAGGCCTCTGTGTCCAGTGGCTGCTGGACTCGGCTCTGAGGCATAGCTACAACTTCTACTGTGATATTGAAGAAAACTTGTGAGAAGAGAAATCTTTGCCGTATTTCTGATCTCAGCAAGAAAGATTTGTGCCTCTCATCATGCAGAGCAGCAATGGTATCCATCAGTGTCTTATAGATGTTCTTTCAAGGAATGATACTGAGAATGTCCATTAATGGAATATTGCTCCAAGAATGATGCAGGCAGGGTCAGCTGAAGAAGCCACGATGCAACCAGACTCATGGTCCCTAATACTGAAGATATTTGAAGTCTTTATATTCTGAGATGGTTCATTATGCAGTGATAATTGAACCAGGATGCTGATTTCTGTGAAGACATCAGGATCTGGGAGTGAGGGGAGGACAAGAAGCTGTGCTGCCTCCTCTTGAACATCAGAGAGCCCTTGTGATGGAGATGCGGAAGCCACACCAGCCCCATTCACGGGATCTTGCTAGGTAGTTCAGGCTGACCTTGAACACAGTGTGTAGCCGAGGCTGACTTCAAATGCTGGCCCCTTAGTCTCCCTGTGCTGGGATGACAAGCATCCTCCACTACATCTGGAAGCAGTTAACAATTTGCTGGCAACACATGACCTGATACTTTCTTCCTGATAAATGCTGCTGTTCCCAACCAGCCACACAGTCATGAGAGGTGAACAAGCAGTGCTCCGAAGGGGACTGTCCTATACAAGCTATCTTCTTCAGGTTCACCTCTTTGCAGATCCTGAAATCAAGATTCCAATAGCTCAACGTTGCTGGTATCAGGTTGACCTTCACATAGAAGAAATTTGTTGTATAACTTTCTAGAGTAGGCCTAGGGACACCGTAGCCACATAAAATCCTCAGATGTACTTCACAGTGCAAAACAGCAAAAAACTGGAGGAGCAGAGGCCCCCGCACACCCGGTGCCGAGGAGGTGAGCTGTGGGGGTGCCAGCAGCACCACTCTCCCCCCACCCCGGTGGCTGCACTGAGACAGTGTTTGGATCCACAGCACAGAGGTACAGGGGGTCATAAAGGACATTGTTCTGAGCTCCAGAAGATAAAGCAGAAGTGAACAACAGAAAGAGGGCCTCTCTTAGGCTCCTTGATGAAAATGGAAGCCCATTGGAAAAGTGAAGAAAATCTCTGCAATAGAGGCACCCCAGACCACTGTAGTTGCACACTGAATCAGGCAGGATGGTGTGTGACTGCAGTCCCAGCACTCTGGACAGCTGAGGTAAAAAGGTCACATGGTGGAGTCCAGCCCGACCAATTTGGTGAGTTAGTGAGACCCTTAGTGGGTGTCTGAAGTAAAATGTCTGAGGATATAGTTTACTGAGGAGATGCAGAGTTCAAGCCCCAGTAATGCAAAAGTGAAAAACTAACAGATAGATGATAAATAGATAAAAATATTCATAGATACTTAGGTAAAATAAGTGGCCACTGATTTATTTAGTATGAAGAAAAAATGGCTGTCATGGGCTGAAACACGGGGAGAGACCCCACAGTCCCGGGCCTGCCTCTCCCGGCAACGCAGAAGGTTGTGGAAGAATCAGATAGAGACCAAAAGCATAGAAGCAAAGTTGTACTTTTATTCAGCAAGCATGCAAGAGTACAGCTGCCTCTTCTCACAGAGAGACAGGCAGGGGTGCCCGAAATGGAGCCACCATTGCAGGGGGGCTCAAGATGCTGGTTTTATAGTAGTTGGGGCCTATCCTGCCTCTGGGCTAAGGGTGCCCCTACTTGATTGGTTAATGATTAACTTAGCTCATTACTAGGGACAACAGGGAAGGGTCTTTTCAGGGGCCCTTTACATCTTAGGGCCAAGGTTCTTTTTCCTTTTGATCTTAGCAAACCAAGCTTTGCAGGGTACAGCATGAAGAGGAGGTGCAACCTCAGCAGACTGCCAACTTTTTATAGGTGGTTAAGCCATTCTGCCAGCTATCTGAACTCCTTTGGGGAGGGGCTCATCTCTCCCTGCTGAGGGGTCTCTATCCCTACAGGGCTATAGGCTTTTCTGTTACATGGAGACTTAGGTTATAGAATCCCAGGACATGAGCTCACTTCCTTGGCAACATCTCCAAACAGAACTTGGAACCCTTGCAAATGGACATCACAATCTAGTAACAGCCATCTCCCAAGCTCACTTGGCCAGAGACGGTCAACAGTGAACATGCTGAGCTGCTTTTCCACTTTGAGAGGCTGCAGCCTCAGGACCCCAGGTAGAGAAAGTATCTGTGAAAGATTAAGAAGATGGCTGACTCCATCCAGATGCTGCACGACTGTCACAGACACCCCAGGGACAGTCTCCCCAGGAGTGACCACCAGTCACCTAGCAGAATCAAGGTACCCCAGTGAAGTCTCCCTAAGCCCAAATACCAATGGCACAGAAACTGGGAAGAGCATGGGGCAAGTATCACCAGGCCCAGAAATGCCCAGTAGCTCTGGGCAGGTCTTCCCCAGAGCCAGGCACAGAAAACCTAGAAATTCAGAGTCCAGGGGGGAAGACCAAAGTCACAGCCACTGGCCCCCGAGAGACACTGAGAAGCCTGGTGTACATCCATCCATCCAGGCCTGGCCGCCACTATTGGAAACAGCTTCACAGAGAGCCTTGCAGAATTCTGGCCAGTGTGGTCCCTGCAGGCAGTCACGCTGCTCTCATTCTCTGAGCCCTGCCTGCCTGTTTCCCTGGGCAGCCATCCCGTCTATGGTCCCTTCTTCCCAGGCACCTCCACCACCTACACCTCTACCCTATCGGCCCTGATTTGGGGAAGAGACATCATGACAAGGTCTCTTGAGAATTCCATCCCATTTGAGGGCCTGTGTGATAAAGATCAAGATGTGTGGTGTTTGGACAATAAACAGCTTTTCACCACACACTTGGTATTGGAGGAAGGAGACCTGTATACTGTCTCACCTCAGTTGGAGTTAGAAGAGGACATTAGGCTTTCTGAGCTAAAGAAAGATTCTGAGTGCTTAATTCATTCATCGCGTTGTAAACCAGAACATCCTAAAGGGCCTTTTCCCAGAGGAGAGAAATCCATCCACCACAAAGCTGCAGGCCACTGGAGAAAGCTGTATTATGCGAATGGCCACACTTTTCAGGCCAAACGCTTCAGCAGCCGAGCTCACTGTGCTGTCTGCACAGACCGTGTAGGGGGACTTGGCCGCCAGGTGTATAAGTGCACCAACTGCAAACTCTCAGTTCACAAGAAGTGCCACAAACTTGTCAGTTGAATGTGGGCAGCATTCTTTACCATCAGAGCCCATGGTGCTAGTCGATCCATCATCCATGGCTTCAGACCCTGCACACACAGCGATTCCACATAACCTTTCAACTCATGAGGCTTTAGAACAAGTTGATGAAGAGAATGAGGGAGGGAACACCGGGGAAGGTGGCAAAGCTTTATCTGGTCTAGGTCTTGAGGACTTTGACTTGCTCTGCATGATTGGCAGAGGAAGTTATGGGAAAATACTGTTAGTTCAACTGAAAAAATGAAATCATATGTATGCCATGAAAGCAGTGAAAAAAGAGCATTTCTACATTCATCAGGTACAGAGAGAGAGAGGCTCATTCTACAGCAGACATCCAATTGTCCCTTTCTAGTTGCACTGCATGCTTGCTTCCAGACAGAAAGCAGACTGTTCCTTGTTCTAGACTATGTCAGTGGGGGAGATCTACTGTTTCATGTGCAACAACAAAGCACACTTCCTGAGGGACATGCCAGGTTTTACTCTGCAGAAATCAGTTTAGCAGTTAACTATCTTCACCAGCAAGAAATAATTCACAGAAATTTTAAAATGGAAAATGTATTACTGGACTCAGAAGGGCACATTAAACTCACTGATTATTGCTTGAGTAAGGAAGGCTTACAGCCAGGAGACACGACCCGCACTTTCTGTGGTACTCCTCATTTCATGGCTCCAGAAATTGTAAGAGAGGAAGATTACAGTTTTGGTGTGGACTAGTGGGCTCTTGGAGTGCTGATGTACATAGTGATGATTGGAGAGTCTTCATTCCATCTTGATGAGAGCTCTGATAAGCCTTATGAAGACTCAATCAAGAATCTCTTTCAAGTAATTTTGGAAAGAGACATTTTCATACCTCATTGTCTGTCTGTACAAGCTGCAAGTATCCTAGCGGGTTTTCTGAACAGGGACCCCCAAAGAACAACTGGCTTGTCATCCTCACAGGGGCTTTGCTGATGTTCAGGAGCATCCATTCTTTCAAAATGTGGACTGGGACATGACGGAGCAAAAGCAGGTGGTGCCTCCATTTAAACCAAATATCTCTGAGCGATTCGGTTTGGACAACTTTGATCCTGAATTTACTAACCAGCCTGTCCAGCTCACCCCAGATGATAACGACATTGTGAAGGAGCTTGATGGATATGAATTTGCGGGTTTTGAGTATATCAATCATCTTACAATGTATGAAGAAGAAGGGGTCTGATCCTCATTATTCAACTATGCATTTTGCTTATGTTGCCATTTAATGCTTGGAAAAACTTGTTACCAGCCTGGATAGAATTAACCACTTCAGAGTTGTTTGGAAGCTAATTTTAATTTATTGTTTTGAAGTTATATTTAGATGTAATATTTGATTCTTACAGTCTATAGTAGAGAATATGGAATTTTTTGTTCATAGATTAGATTTTTATGAACTGATTTAAATAACAATGAGCCAATCACTTGTTAACCATACTTGTATATACATTCCATTTGTTGAGTGGGACATAATGCCTAATATTTTTTCTTTTTACTTATGATACAAGAAAACAATTTGTCTTTTCAGTAAAATATCTTACCTATGCTTAAAAAAAAAAAAGAAATCTCTGGGTAAACTCGACAACTATATTTTGCTCTTCATCCCTTCAAACAGTTTGTATCTGGTCTCTTGTATTATATCCCCTTTCTGAAATACTAGAATAGTTTTTTGTTTTCCCTAGAATAGGAGAGGAAGTGTGGTGTGCTACTTCTAGAGCAAAGCTTTTAGAAACAGGTGTGTCTCCTCCACTCTCCCTTTCACTGGCTAGAGACCCAAGGGGATGGTAGAACCATAAGGGAGAAGGAGCTTAAGCCCCTAAATCCCCACAAGAAGAGAAACACCCATCAATCTGATACTGACCCTAAACTGTATGTAAACAGGAAATAAACTTATACTACATTGGAATCATTGTATGTTTGGGTCTGTTACAGCTCCTTAGCCTCTGCCCCAGTGAATATAGCACCTTAACAATGATTTATATATTTACAGAAGTGTAGTGCTTACTCCTGCCAAGCACTCTACTGAGCACTTTATTCTCATTGAATTCTGACAAGTAGTTTCTGTTAGTATTCCCATTTACAGACTAGAAACTGAATTGCAGGGAGGTCCAGTAACTTGCCCAAGTCTGTCTGACTCAAAAACCTGTGCACTTAGAGATTATGTTTTCTGCTTGTCTCCATTCTCTGGCTTCCCTTTTGCTTTGGCCAGTGGCACAGGGGAACAGAAGATCAAGGTATTTTTTTCTACCTCTATCAGGCTACTGTTGATAGTGAGTGTATTCCTTTACCAATGGCCACCGCTGCCATTGGAAGGTTATCTCAGAGGGCAGCTGCTCAGCTCCCTCCCCTGACCCCTGAGGCCTACCTAAGTCTAATGGCTTTCCAATGTCCTAGCTCCAGGGCCTTTGACAATACCTTGTGGGGGGGGGGCTTTTTTGGTACTGGAGATTGAAGTCGAGTCCTTGTGCTTGTGAGGCAGGCACCAGAACCATTGAGCTAAATCCCTGGCCCAACAATACTTTGTTGATATCTCTCAACCCTTCCCATACCTGTGTAAACAGTTCCCTCATGGACCTATCTTCATTTATCCCTTTGAGTGTCCTCTGTTCACAGTGCCCTAATACGCACTCTAATAGTCAGCACCCTAATAGGACACCATGTTCATGTTTTTATGAAATTTAGGCATCTCTGTTGTTTTTGTCACATAGCGTTAGTTCCCCTTTTTCTTGGAGCACCCACCTTCTCTACTCAGGTTGCACATGTTTTGGGAGGAGTTCATTTTACTTTACCATTATAGGGGTAGGCAAAGGATTTAATCCTTGCCTATCAGAACAATGCATCTCCCTGTCTTCAGCAATTGATTCTGAGGCTATCAAGGTCCCAAATCAGGCCAATGAGGGCCAGCCCAGGACTCAGAGTGGCTACATAGGTAAAGAGAAGCACACTTTCCTGCAGGATTCCGACCCAAGAGTATGTTGGCCTAGAGATGCTGGCAGATATTTTGCCTTCAGGTGAATCCCAAGAAAGAAGCCAATACTCAGGAGAGCAAAGCCCCAGAAAGAGGTCAGATATTAATCACATTGGTTAAGCCCTTGAATCCAGCCATCCTCAAAGTCCAGTCTGCTCCTAGATTTTTTCCTTCCTTGAGCCATCACATTTTCTTTTTGCCTAACCCATTCTGAGCTACATTTTCTGTCACAACCAACCACAAGTGGTAACTGATACAGATATGTGTCAAATTCATGTATTTTTTTTGGCAAGGAAATAGAAATTATCTCTAGATAATTTAAGGAATATGGGAAGAAAGCAATTGAGTGAGTGAGTGTGTGTGTGTGTGTGCATGCGTGTATATGTGTGTGTGATATTTAGATCTAGAATCTCCCTCCAAAGTCTCATGTGAGCCAAGTGAGGTGGTGCACACCTGTAATCCCAGCACTCAGGGGGCTGAGACAGGAGAATTGCAGTGAGTCTGAGGCCAGCCTGGGATATGCAGTGAGTTTGAGGCAAATCTGGGATATGTAGTGAGTTCAAGGTCAGCCTGAGTTACGTAGTGAGACCTTGTCTCCAATAACAAAAGAAAACAAAAAGTCTCATGTCTTCAGAGGTGGGACTTTTGGGGAGTGATTGGATCACGGGGCACTACTCATCAGTAGATTTAATCCAATGATGACTTCATGGCAAACGTACCCTCAGGATGTGGGAATGGAAGACGTGTGCCACTGGGGGCATAACTGTGGAGGGTAAATCTCCTTCTCTGCTCCTCCTTTCTCTCTCTCTCTGCTGCTTCCTGGCTGCTATGAGGTGAGCAGCTTTCCTCTACCAGGCTTTTCTACCATGATGTTGCTGCTTTGGAGCCAACCAACCATGGACTAACACCTCTGAAACCTTGAGCCAAAATAAACCTCTCCTCCTTTAAGTTGCAGGTGTCAGGTATTTCATTCCAGCAATGGGAAAGTGACTAATACAGAAGGTGATAGCTTACCAAACCAAAGGCAAAACAGTAAATGCAAGTCTGGAAAGGACATGTAGCAGAGTGGCTCTTGGGGATTCCCATAGCCAGAATGAATAAATAGTGCCATCAGGGCACTGCCCTGGAATAAACCAGTGCTAACCATCTACCACCCTTGAGTCACTTTGCCTGAGATTCAGATTAGCTTGGGGAGGGTATACTATTTAGCTTTAGTTGAATCACATGTCCAAAGCTTGTCCAAGGAAAGTCAGGACACCCGGATTGGATTGACAGTTCCCACCATCAACACAGGCTGTGTATACAACACAAGCTATGTAACTCCCTAAAGGGAAATCTGTTCTCAGCACATTGTACACATTAACCCACTTTAATCTTTATGAAATTAGTACTATTAGTATTATACCTATTTTACAGAGGAGGACACTGAGACCCAAGGTAATTTGCCTGTAGTCACACATCTGTTAAAGTGGCAGAGCTGGGATGCCAACATAGACAGCCTGGCTCAAGTCTGTACACTGAACCCACTACCTATATGACTTCTCCAGTAAAAGGGGAAATAGAGGCAAGGTAGGCAAAAACACAAGGTTCCTTGTAGTTATCACTCAGAGGATTAGGAGGAACATCTGCTCTTTGTAACATTGTTTTAGCCACCATGTATTTACAAGCCAAGAAAAAAAAAACTTTATGAACAAAACCACAATCACACAGGACATATTACAAAGAATCAACAACTAGGATCTCATCTTATTGAAAAGCTTTGCACAGCAAAAGAAACTACCAACAGAGGGAAGAGACAACCCACAGCATGGGAAAAAATTTTACCAGCTGTTCTTCAGATAAAGAACTAATATCTAGACTATATAAGAAACTAAAAACAACCTAGACCCCCCAAATTTAAAGACCCAATCCAAAAATGGGCACCTGAAATGAATAGACATTCCTCAGACAAAAAAGTACAAACAGCAAATAAATATATGAAAAAAATGTTCAACATCACTGATCATTCAAGAGATGTAAATTAAAATATGAGATTCCATCTCCAGAAAGAATGGCTACTGTCAAGAAATCAAACGATAACAAATGCTGGCAGAGCTGTGGGGGAAAAGGAACCCTTCTCCACTGCTGGTGGGAGTGTAGACTGGTGCAGTCACTATGGAAACCAGTGTGGAGATTCCTCAAAAAACTAAAAGGTTTTTAGTTAAAAGGTTCTATTTGACCCAGCTATTCCCCTTCTTGGTGTTTTCCTGAAAGAATTAAAAGCATCATATCATAGTGATATATGCACACCCATGTTTATAGCATCACAGTTTGTAATAGCTAAATCTTGGAAACAGCTCAAATGCCCATCAATGGATGAATGGATAAAGAAGATGTGATTATTTTTATACAACGGAGTACTACTCTGCCATAACAAAGGATAAACTTGAGACATTTCTAGGTAAATGGATGCACCTTGCGACCATACTCTTAAGTGAAATAAATCAGACGCACATGTTTAAATTTGCATTGTTTCTCTGGTGTGATAAACCAAAAGGGTAAATAAGGACCACAATATATAGATATTGGGAAGGGGGAAGAAAATGTTCAAATGGGAAGGGGAACGAAGGAGGGGGGAGGAGGAAAGAAAGGAAGAAAAATGGGAAAAAAGATAGTAGAAGGGAAAATGAAAACAACTTTTGTAAATAAAGAGAGGAAGAATTGTTTGAGGGAGGAAAGGGGATTGGGGAAAAAAGAAGACTCAAGATATACTACGTACAGGTACAAACTCCCAATGATGAATGTGGTTATTATGCATATCTAAAATATACCAATAAAATTCATTTAAAAATTTTTTAAAAGAAAGAGACAGAGAGGGCCGGGAATTAGCTCAGTGGTTTCGACACCTGCTATGCAAGCACAAGGACCTGAGTTCGATCCCCGGTACCAAAAAAAAAAAAAAAGAGAGAGACAGGCAAACAAACAGATGGACACACACACAGAGACGTGCACACAGAACTAGAAATATGGAGAGACAGTGTGATTGATCTCTATTTTGGAAATTTTTTTCAAAAGTCCTGCTGGGTCAGTGATTTAGCTCAGTCGTGCCACCGCCTACCTTGCAAATGCAGGGTCCCAAGTTCGATCCCAGGTACCAAGAAAAAGAAAAAGTCCTGCTTACCCCATAGGAGAAAGGGAAAGAATTAAACTCTGGTGATCTCACTTCCATCCATGAAGGAGACGTGAACTATCTAGGACCCAGGGGAATTCCAGCTGTCACCAGGCTGCACTAGTCATGGCAGAGAAAACCCAGGGAATCAGAGAGGCATTATCCATCATAAAGATACTCCCTAGAGAAGGGAGAGAGAAATGCTAGCACTTGGTGAAACAAAATGAAGTGGCCACTGCTTCACTCTCACTTGAGCTTTGCTGGGCTCAGTTCCCTCAGTGGCCCTCTTTGAGGTCCCTTGCACAGCCATCCTGTCCTCCCATGCACTTTGCTCCATGTGGCTTCCTCATTGTACATACAACAGGTATTTGCCACGGCCTGAGAATAGCAAGGCCACAAGAAAGCCCCAGAACATAAACCACAAGCCTCAGGCTCAGCCTTCAGCTGCCTGACAGAAGGAACCCCAGCCCAGTCCTGCACTCTACTCCTTCCCAAGTACACAGGATAACCATTGGTTAAACGTGTGGGTGCTGGAGTCAGGCCTAGCCTGGAATCCCAGCTCTGTGACTAATGAGCTGAGTTATGATGGATAAACTGTCTAACCTCTCAGAGCTCCATCTTCTACCATGAAATAAAGTAATGATACCAGCAATGAAATTATCTTCCTATGCACCAGTACAGCAGAACTGATTGTGAAAACATCAACATTCTTCCAATTGACCAGTGGATAAATAATCGTAGCCTTTGGTCCCCTACAAAACTAACTTCTTCTCTCTCTGCCCGTCTTGATTGCATAATTAAGTGTTAACTCTTGTCAGAATAGTGATCTAGGGGCTGGGAATTTAGCTCAGTGGTTTCATCACCTGCTGCACAAGCGCAAGGACCCAAGTTCAACCCCCAGTACCAAAAAAAAAGAGAGAGAGAGAATAGTGAGCTACAAGACCTTAGTCTAGCACTACAGCCATTCTGAGTGGTAACACTAAGAGCCTGGATGACTGGTCATCCTTGGGATTAAGTGAATTGATGCAGTAAAGGACATGACAGAGAGCCTAGAACACTGAAGCAACTCAGTCAAGGCCAGCTGTTACTGTTTTTAAACATCAAATCCAAGGGGACCAGGGCCTCAGAGTCAAGCATGATGAGCAGGCATAAATTGGTTATGATTGGCAATTTGGGACCAGTGACAGGGCATCAAGATGATCTATGGATGAGGCTTCATGGGTAGTCCTGCCCAGGGGATGGGATGGTCACGAGAGCCATGTCACAGGTCAGGAGGACTCATCACTGTTGTCGTTACAGCCAGCTCTCTTGTGCTGTGGGAATTCTATGTCTTGTTCATCTGAAACCAAGAAGCTGCTTCAGGAGGTTGGACTTTGCCTTTCTTTTTTTTTTTTTTTTGGTACTGGGGATCGAACTCAGACCTTGTGCTTGGGAGACAGGTGCAGTGCCACTGAGCTAAATCTCCAGCCTGGACTTTGCCTTTCTAACGCTTTGGGAAATCAGAAATGAATATTCCGATCCAAGATTGCTTTCCTTAAGAGCTTGAAGGATCTTAAGGAGAACCAGTATTGTGTACTGGTGAGAAGGGTGGGCTCCGGAGCCAGGCTGCTTAGGTTCAAATCCCAGCTCTGTAGATTTACTTGCTATGTGATCTTGGGCCAGTCACCTAATTGCTGTGTGCCTCAATTTCCTTATCTGTTAAGTGGGAATTATATAGCACCTGCCTCATAGAGTTCTTCCAGGAAATAAATCAGGTAATACATATATATTAGCCCCCCTTTATGTAGGGGGAATATGTTCCAAGATGTCCAGTGGATTCCTAAACTGCAGATAATACTGAACCCTATCATTGAATGCCTGTACCATTTTAACTAAGTCATGACTTTTAGTTTGAGGTGTGAAAGTGAAACTGGCACACATTTCCACACATTTCTTTTTTCTACTTCACAATTTCATGGATAGAACATTTGTTCTTATTGTAGGTCGTAAAAATTCTTAACATCCAGCATACAGTTTTTCCTTCCTTTTAAATCCAGAACTTTTACCTTTTTGCTTTAAAGGAAGCCTTCTGTGGCTTCTCTTTGGAAAACACAAACTGGCATCATCACTACTCTGATTGTGACTATTAGTGAGTAAAATAAAGGTTATTTGAACACAAGCACTACTATAGCCCATCTAAGTGACTAATGGGCAGGTAGTGTATACAGCATGGATACACTGGACAAAAGGAGATTCATGTCCAGCCAGGATGAAGGGATGAAGAGGAATGGCATGAGATTTCACCGTGCTACTGAAAACAGCAATTTTAAACTTAGGAATTGTTTCTTTTTGGAATTTTTCCATTTAATATTTTCAGGCAATGGTTTACTCCAGGTAACTGAAATCACAAAAAGTGAAACTACAAATAAAAGAGGACTACTGTGAAGTTCTAGAATAGCACATGGCACAGAGTGAGCTCTCAATATATGTTGGCTATTGTTAGGGGCTCAGGAGTACAAGTGGAGCTGTCAGATTCATGCCCACATAATTTTATCCTACCTGACATTTTCTTCATCCTCCTAACTGAAATTCTTCCCCTGCTCCATGGGGTCTCTTGGACCAGATCTCACATTTTACAGACTGGAAGGCCCAGAGTTAGAAAGGTCTTGCTCACGCTCATGTGCAGAATCACTGCGAAGAGTGGGACTCCATTTTAAGGTGTTGGATACCACTTCCAACTCATGCTCCCTCCTCCCGCTTCTTTCCTTGGAATTACATTTAACTTAAGCAGCATAATTCGTGCCCATCTGTGGGTCCCACTGACCTAAGAAAGTGCCTGGGAACTGAAAGAGTGAGTTACGGCTTTTAAACAACTGTCTCTTATGAGTCATCTATTAAAGGTGACAGGTATGTACCTCCTACCTGGAAAGTTGAATACCATGGAGCTCCCAATCCCTGTTAGGGCCCCAGAGAGGAAACATATCTTGCCAGGACAATGGGCCAGCAAAACCAGTTCAAAGAAGAATGGGCTGGTTCCTAAAGAAGAAGGGCCACTGGTGCCTCCCAGGCAGGCCTGACCCGGGAGTTTCTGGGACCAGCACCTGAAGCCTCCTTGCTGCGGTGGCATTCGTGTCCCCATCCCCCATCGCCCGCCCATCTCTACATTTGCTTCTTGGGCAGAAGCCAGGCCTCTTGGGCGTGCACTTCCCCACCTTCGATCCCATTCGACCAATCCCCAGGCGCCCCGCCCCTACTTTTGATAGATCTCTACAAGTCCCTCCCTCGCACGTGGCCAGGCCCAGGGATAGCTGCTCCCCTTCGCCCCCAATCTGGCATAAGGATTGCTTTCCTTTTTCACGTCGTAGGTTGGGAGCTCTCAGAAGTCTGTGCAGTCTGGATTGCCAGGCTGGGCTTTGGGGAGACCCTCAAATGCGGGGAGGAGGTGTTCTCGGGGCCCTGAAACCTTCCAGACCCTCTCAGTGTAAACCGCCTCGGGTTTGTGTCAACATCCGAGGCCGGAGACTGGCGGCGGCTGGGGACCGACCGGCTCTCTCCATGCGACGGGAACACGGGAGGGTGGGGAATGGAGGGGTCCTTCTAGGGGAGAACCCGAGAAGTCTTGGTCCTCGAGAAATAAGGATGGGGCGTGTCTGGGAAGGGATCTGAATGAAGGGCTGAAGGGGTGGCTGGAGGGTGGGACTAGTTCGAGGTGGATTCCTCGCCCTCCGTACCGCGCCTTGCGCGCGCACCCGCCATCAGCTCAGCTCCGCGGCCGGAGGGGAGCGCTGGGGGGGCGAGTGAGGCGAAGGCCTGAACTGCGAACTTCCCCATCCCTTCCCTACCCCATCCTGGCATTCGGCAGCTCCTCTTTGTCTCCCTCCAATATCGGGTAGGAATATTGGGGGCAGGGTCTCATCTTATGAGTCACCCCCTCTTCCACCCCCACCACCGCTGGGGCCCAGGAAGAGAAAGCTTGGGGATTCGGCTGTGGTTCTCCCGTTTCCATAGCAACGGTGCGGTTGTTTTTGCGAATCCACTTCAAACGTGGGTATTTTTCACTCTAGACTGCGCCCTGGGGTCTGAGCCTCAGCACTGAGGTTCAGGTGGGGGTAAAGCTTTCCCCCATCCAGGAGACTCAGGGAAGGTCAGCGTCGGCGGGCAGGGCGTGCTCCCGTAGCCAGTCCCCACTGCCCACCCCATCGCCACCTGAAACCCCGCCTGCCACTCCGCCCCAGCGGAGCCAATCGACGTCCATACTGTCCGGGATGGGGCGGGGCTTATGCAAATCGTGTCGCCTCCGAGAGGCACATAGTGATACAAGAGCTGGGAGGCGGCCCCGGCGCGGACCTTGGAGAGCCCAGCAGCTTGCCCAAGAGCCAGCCTCGTCCCCGCCGCCCGCCCGCGGAGGCTTGGAGCCATCCAGACCGGCAAGCGGCCTCAGGTAATGCGGGTGGAGCCCGGTCCTAGGGGTCACCCCGCCGGGCGGAGGCCCCGGGTCCCTCCCCCTCCACTTTTCCTTCCCATCCTCTTCTCCTGCCCCCATCCACGTCGCTGACCCTGGGTCCACCACAGGCGGCAGCATCTGAAGATCCCGCCCCTGGGCAGGGGACCTCCACCTCAGGCCGGTCCCCGAGTCCAGGAAAGGAAGCAGAGCCGCTTCCTTAACCCCAGCTCAGGGGGTAACGACCGTTGCTCAGCCCTCAGCGCGGGCGCGCGCGCGCGCACACACACACACACGCGTGCACGCGCGCGCACCTGGGGATGGGGTGTAGCTGGTGCCAGAGGAGGCACAAGTCACCCTCCCTCCTGTTGCCTTTGGAGATGAGTAGCTTGCCCAGCTCTGTGGCAATCTCCCACCTCCAGATAGCCCCCACCCACAGCCGCAGTTCACCGCCCTTCACACCACCCGAAGACTGTCCCCACTCCACAGAGAGCCCACCCCCTCCCTGCTCATTGTCCCTACTTCCACTTCTAAAGCTGACCTGCTCTCAGCACACCTGAGGGAGCAAAAAAGGGACCCCTCCCCTCGTTTCCTGCTGGCTGACAGTCTCAGCAGCGCCACCTCCAGGGTCCCCCAGTACTAGGCGGAGGCCCTATTTTTGGCCTCTTATCCTGGCTGGAGGATGAAGCAGGGACACCCCTACTCCCAGGGAACACGTATACCCCATCTGTAGGTGCCTGGGCTCCAGCCCCCACACTTTCTGTCCTCCTCGTTCCCCTCACAGCCAAAGTACCAAGTCCCCTCATTCCACCTCCCCAAATTCCACCTCTTTCTAACCCTACCTCTCTGGTAGTTGCTCCCTCTCTGTCATCTTCCTGCTGTTCCACAGGGACCATGCTGAAGCTCCATGTGTACTGTGTTGCTTCTTTCCTTCAGGTGGCCTGAACCTGGAAGGCAGAAGAGCTTGGTGCAAATCTTGCCTTTGCCTTAGTGGCCAAGTCACTCTTCTCTCTGATCTTCCATGATATAGGGGAGGGGACAGGAAAGAGGGTGAACTGGCTGAAATGATATTGAACAGCTTTCCAACACTGACATACTCTGGTTTGATGACAGATTTGGGAAAATAGGGTCCTGAACCACTAGAACATTTCAGAGTAGAGGCCTAGGGGCTTGCCCAGGCCTGGGTGCAGGCCACCCCCTCCTACATGCCTTCCCTTCTTCTTCTCTTAGAGTCTCTCCTGGACCACCAGCCCACCCCTGGCATGGACAGCTCCAAATTGGAGGTGACCAACAGGGCTCACCCTTTGTCACCCCCTGCTTCTCCTTGAAGAGGAGAGGGAGAAGATCTGGTTGTTACTGCTATTGCTGCTGCTTGGAGAACAGCAAAGGGAGGAGAGGAAAGAGAGAAAATCTCCTGACCAGGGAGCTGTTGTCACCATGGCAACCGCCTCAGCACCAGCTCCTCTGAAGCTGGGCGAGGGTGTGGGATTATTGCCTCTTTCAGTCCTTCCCAATCTCACTGTCATTTCTCCATTTGAAGCCCACAACCCTGAGTGCTCTGGAAGAAGCTTCTGACCATGAGAGGGGCAGTGGTTTTGTGCTTGGGGCTGGGCCAGCAGCTTCTTAGCTGGAGGACAGCTCTTCAGAGGCCACAGCTCCAACAGAACATGCCCCCAGCTAGGCTCTGGCCTTTGATTCACTGCAGATGGGCTCTAGCTGACCTTGGGTAAACCCTTCCTTTCCCTGGCTCTGAATTCCATTGTCTCCAAGAGGTGCACTAGAAAGAGAGCGCAGACAAACAAAACAGGGTGACATAGTTCCAAGGAGGAAAAGGGGCTCTCACATAATCTACTTGGAGACAGCCACTGGACATGGCTGAGCCCTAGGCTCTTCGTTCATGTCTCTGCAGTGAGCTCTTGGCAGGCTCAGAGGGCAAGGCTGGAGCCTGTGGATGATAGCACAGAAGAGCCACCTCAGGAACAATGGGGATAGCACTTCTCTCACTGTCCAAGCTGGTTAAAAGTGTTCTGGATCCTATTAGGAGAGGATAAGCTCTTTATCATTGAGCAAAAAGCCCTAGAGAACTTTGTGTGGCTTGGGCAGGGGTTGAATGCCAAGGCCTTTCCCGGAAAACTAGAGCACCAGATGAGGGCCAGAGAGCTATATGGCTGTGGGGGTCCCACTCCTCTGCCTCACAAGGTCTACTCGTGCCCAGAGTGCTGAGCCCATGCTGCTGCCTGGCCACTGCCCAGGCTTGAAAAGGCTGATCATAAGGAAGCAGGTTTCAGCCAGGCCTCAAGGCTGAATGCAACTTGTGTGAGCCCAGAAGAGAAGAGAGGATGATGGGGGTGTGGACACTAGCTAAACAGACAGATGATGCAGGTTCCAGTTATGAGAAGCCTGGCTTGAGAAGAGTAAAGGGGAGCAATGGAAGGGGAGGCTACCAGGTCGACACCTTGAGACCAGATTCTAGAAAATTCTGGCGTTTCAGAGGGCTCACAAGCATAGCTACCTCTACCCTACATTGTAATCTCTGCGGAATGGGGAGAGGCATTCTGTGGGCACAGGGGAGTCAGAAGGAAGGCACTTCTTGCAAGGCAGATGAGCCTCTCGGGCATGGGCCTGGCTTTGCAAGCAGAGTCCCAGGTAGATTTGAGCCCCATAGCTGTGCCCCTGGCCATAGACATAGTGAAGATTCCAGGAGTGTTTCAAAAGAAGAAACCACGGGACTTAATAGCAAGCTGGACCTGGGGGAAAGGGAGAGGGGAGATCTAAAGTCACTTACAGATCATGTTTCCACCAAAACCCGGGGATGAGGGAAAGAGGGAAGGGGCAATGGAGAGAGACAGGTTGTCTCAGGTTGACGGTGAATCTGGCTATAGATATGGTAACTTGCATACTAATGGCACCAGCACCAGGGTGGATATTTCTGGATATCAGAGATCTTGGCCTGGAGGTCAAGCAAGATGATCCCACTGAGCCCAAAATGAAGATCAGAGTTGATTTTCCCAGAAGACAAATGGGGGTGGAGAAGGTCTGTGGTGAGCCAGAGTAGCCCTGATGTGGAGAGGGTGGGCCAGGGAGATGGCAGGGATTCAGCCTGGGTGCTCATCAGGATCCCTCACTGACCTGCTGAGTAACACTGAACCAGTGTTCTCCTCTCCCTCAGTTTCACTTCTCACTAGAATAAGGGGATGACCTCAAAGGGCACTGTCAGCTTTGACCTCTGACTGACTAAGAGCAGTAGAGGAGCTGAGAAGAAATGGAGGAGGAGGCCTAGGCCTCCTAGGCCTCACTGAGTGTGGGACCAAGTATGGACAGGGATAAAACAGAATTGTGGGGAAGGCAGCACAGGACAGGAGGAGAATGGGGCAGAAGGTGAAGGCCACACACAGACACCACGACACACGCAGAGATGCGTGCACTCTGACAGATTTGCAGTCTCAAACATTGACACCCTCCCACACAGACCCTCTGGCACAGTGCACAAGAGACATGGGGAGTGGCTCTGCTTCCCCCAGTGCACACCTCTGCTGCTGGGTTCTCCAGCTTCCTTCCCGACACCCTGAGCCTGCCGAATCTCGGAACCTGAGGGGGGGCAGCTGGGGACCCTGCCTCCTTCTGCCCGTGGGTGTTCCAGACCCCAGTGTGGCTGTCTTGGACTCCATAGCTCCAGGCTCCTGAAGATGGCGCACCTCCCCACCCCCTAGCTCTCCTGAGGAAATGGGATGCCTCATCCTCTGGGGATGGTAGGTGAAGAAAGATGTTGCCATTTCACTCCTCCTTGATCTTCCTCACGGCCCAGTGGAGGAACATGAGGCCCAGAGATATCTTATAACTAACCTTGGGTTGCCTGGCAAAAAGGTTGGGGCGTGAAACTGTCCAACCACAGATCTGGTGACTCAAGGTATTCCCAACAGTAAGGATTAGAGATCGCACTGGTATGGGGTGGCTGTGGAAGTGGAATTCCTTTTGCCAAAGGGCTTCCTTTTTCAGAGTATCCTGAGGACAGTTTACCAGCAGTGGGAGCCTGGACCCTCTAAAGAAACTCTAGGCAGGTGAAAGGCATGTCCCAAGTGTGTCTGGGAAACCCAAGTTTTGTGATCCCCTGGCTAGGCTTTTGTAAAGGTCCTGGGCTACCCTCTGCAGATGTTTTCTCCGGAACAGGCTACTTCAGGGTTTGAGAGCTTCTCAGCAACAACTGCTCTATCCATTCAGCCCCAAATCTGAACATCTGCCTCAACCTTTCTCCCATCTCACCCCAACATCCAGGCGGTCACCAAGCCCTGTCTTAGGATCTCTCTGCTCATCCATTTCTCTCTATAGCCCCTGTCCTGGCATCATCATCTATCACCTAAACTGTGTAGCAGGTTCCTCCCTGCTCTGCCCACCTCCCCTGACTCCACGTCATCTTGCACACTGTAGCCAAAGGAAAAACTCCCTATACTCTTGTGTTCTCTCTGGGTCCCCAGCACCAAAATTAGGACCTGGCATAGTGCAAGCATCCTGTAAATATTGTGAAATGAATGTTAGCTTCAAAGCCCTTCCTTAAAAACTCCCTGATTCTGTTGCCTGTGGTTAAAGTCCAAACTCCTTGGGATGGACTGAAGGCCCTTTGGAATCAGCCATCCACCTGTTTGGGCCAGTTATGAGTCCTGCAGGTTGGTTTGTGTTGGCTTTGTCTCCATCCCTAGTTGAAGGCCTAGCACATAGTCAGCCTCCATAAATGCTCAGGAGATGAAAGGGTTAATCAAAAGCAGAATGTAATCAGAGTCATCAGCGCTCCAGCTGATTTCTACTTGTACTTGGGGAGGAGGGAGGGAAGTTCCTCCTGGAGTGGCTGGAAAGGTGTTGAAAAAGAACTTGGGAGGCGGGCATCAGGAAGACACATAAGGAAATTGTCTCTGGTCTTAGTAGGAGAGGAGCTTGCCCAGGAGGGAGGCACTGCATGTAGAAAGCCCTGAATAGCAGGAAGAGTAGTTAACCGTCTGTGCTATGGGTGTGGGGAGCTATGGAAGGTGGAAGAAAAGAGGTGAGGAGGAAGGTTGTGGCATGCTGCAGCACAGGTTATTGAGAGGGCCAGCAGAGACCTGGAATGCTGGAGATCCTCAGGCCTGGAGGGGCCTTCTCCAGGGTGCAGGGTGTTGTGAGGGGAGAAGTGGTGCTGTTATGTCATTTTGTGTGTGTGTGTGTGTGCTGTGTGTGGGGGCTGGGGCATGGACCAGGGAAGGTGGGCTTCCCATGCAAAGGTGAGAATGAAGGACAGAGCCCTGCTGTGCCCTGGTGGGGATTGTTGGGGTGGGTGACCAGAGGAGAGGACCCTGCGAGGAAGGCAGGATCCTGGCTAGGAAGTCAGGCTCCTGGTGGAAGACGTGTTGCGGAGAAGGGGGGGCAGGGATGGGGGAGTGGGCTAAGGTGAGGGCCTTGCCCTGAGCTAAGCTGAAGGAGCTCCCTGTCCTCCAGGCCTTGCCATGGGGAAGACCAACAGCAAGCTGGCCCCCGAGGTGTTGGAGGACCTGGTACAAAACACGGAGTTCAGTGAGCAGGAGCTGAAGCAGTGGTACAAGGGCTTCCTGAAGGACTGTCCCAGCGGCATCCTCAACCTGGAGGAGTTCCAGCAGCTCTATATCAAGGTGGGCGCAGGCAGATGGCAACTTAGGGGGCCACAGAGGTGGGGGGTGCCCAAGAGGACCGGGGAGGCGGGAGGACGAGGCTGACATGCACCTCACCACCCTACACCCGGCCTTAGTTCTTCCCCTACGGCGACGCCTCCAAGTTCGCACAGCATGCTTTCCGGACCTTCGACAAGAATGGCGATGGCACCATCGACTTCCGGGAGTTCATCTGCGCCCTGTCAGTCACCTCCCGTGGCAGCTTCGAGCAGAAGCTCAACTGGGCCTTTGAGATGTACGACCTGGACGGCGACGGGCGCATCACACGCCTCGAGATGCTGGAGATCATTGAGGTGCGCAGGGAAGGGGGCTGAGATCTTGGGGAGCTCCTTGCTGCACCCCAGCTCTACCCAGCTAGGGTCCAGCGACCCACTGCAAACTCTGGACTATTTCACCTAAGGGGTAGACACTGTCAGAAGCCCCTTTTTACACAGAAGGAAAGGGTAGCAGTGGCGGTTTGTGATTCAAATCAAGGGAGCCTGACTCCAGAGCCTAAGGGTTTGTTGTTGTTAGTGTTTTGTTGTGTTCTGGCTTTGGTTTTTTGAGACAAGGTCTTGCTTTGTAGTCCAGGCCTGCCTTGAACTCTCTGTCGCCCAGGCTGGTCTTGAACTCATGATTCTCCCTCCTCAGCCTTCCGAGTCCTGGGATTACAGGCATGCACCACCATGCCCAACTCAGAGTTTACATTCTTAACTCATTCATTTTCTAGGCTAATGTTTTGAGTGTTTACCTCGTGCCAGGTACTGTTTAAAGTTCCTGCTTTAGGGCCGGGTATTTAGCTCAGTGGTTCCGCCGCCTGCCTCGAAAGTGTAAGGTCCCGAGTTCGATCCCTGGTACCAAAAAACAAAACAAAACAAAGTTCCTGCTTTCAGCCAGACGTGGTGGTGCACACCTGTAATGCCAGTACTTGAGAGGCAGAGACAGGAGAATCTCTTCAAGTTTAAGGCCAGCCTGAACTACATAGTGAGACCTTGTCTCAAAAAACAAACAAACAAACAGCAACAATAACAAACACACCCCCCCCAAAAAACTCTCAAAGTTTCTGCTTTCAGGGGGATTCCTTCTAGTGAGAAATTTTAACCTATGCCATATTGGCCAGTGCTATGAAGAGGATAAGCAGAGGAAGAAAATGTGATTTTGTATAAGGTGAATAGTGAGCAGCAGCTTGAAACAGGTGAGGAGCTGATCCAATGTCTGTGCAAAGGAGCAGTAACTGCAGGTGAGATTGTGTTTGCAAGGTTCAAGGAGTGGCCAGCGGCTAGGTTAGTAGGAGAGAAAGGAGTAGAGGAGAGAGTGACAGGAAGGTGATCTGATAGGGAGCAGGAGCCTAGTGCTCAGGCTCCCAGACTGGGGAAGAGGCTTTGAGTTTGTTCTGAATGTGGAGAACAGATAAAGGAAGAGGGCAGCAGAAGCAGGGTGACCAGTAAGGGGACTTCCAGGGCACCTAGCCAGTCTAGAGCTGGTGGAGGCTGCAGTCACGGAGGGGCTGTGGAGGTGGTAGAAAGTGGGTGGAGATGGGATTGATTGCAAAATCAAGGCTGACAAAGTTGGCCAGAGAATTGCATGCAGAGTATGAGAAGGAGGGGCGTTAAGAATGACATCAGGGTTTGGGGTTTGAACAACTGGCAGAGTGGAGGTGCTGCTTACTGAGACAGAACACTGGAGGAGGCTCGGGCTGGAGTGAAGAGTTGGGTTTGAAATGTGATTAGTTCGAGGTACTCATTAAAAATCCCATCTTAATGGCCAAATATCACCTTCCAATAACCTCACTGTCCCCCAGTATTCTTCCCGCCCACTCTCTCAGATCCCTTTTATTCACCCTCATCCTCCCTGCCTTTTGTGGGTGTTCACACCTTCCTCCTCGCCCCCACCCCAGGCTATCTACAAGATGGTGGGCACTGTGATCATGATGCGTATGAACCAGGACGGGCTCACACCCCAGCAGCGTGTGGACAAGATCTTCAAGAAGATGGACCAGGATAAAGATGACCAGATTACGCTGGAAGAGTTCAAGGAGGCGGCCAAGAGTGACCCATCCATTGTGTTGCTGCTGCAGTGTGACATGCAGAAGTAGAGGCCGGTGAGGGGCAGGGCCCCTGGCCAGGAGGGACATGGCCACCTCCCAACCTGATGACCTCTCTGGCTGGCCCTTCCCCAGGGGGAGGGGCACTCTAGCCTCACTCTGTAGTCCACCCACTCCACTGCCCAAGCCCTTCCTCCCTTCAGTCAAGTTCCCTGAGGGACCACCTCCCAGCAACAGAGACAGGTCCTCGGTATCGGGTATCCTGTCAGGTAGCCCCAGCCCCAGCCTTGGCCTAGACCAACGTCCTTTGGCCATGGGGGAGTTGATGTTTGCCCTAAAAGGCAGGGTTAAGGAGGGGGGCTTGGGATTGCTTTGAAATCCTGTTGTTCCTGGGATTATGCTTTATGGAATAGGGTCCCTCAGGCCCCAAAGAGCCAAATCAGGTCTGTCCTTTCCTAAGGACTCAGATCCCTTAAAGGTGGTCCTTGCCCTGCCCCCTTAACTCTACCTGGCCTCTCTGGCCCACAGCCTTTGGAGCGTTCATTCAGTCCTTTCTTCAGCTAATGTTTATTGAGCACTTATTTAAAGCAGGCACCTTTAGGTGCTAAGAATATGGTAGTTTACAAGACATATTTTGTGCCCTCTGGAAGCTCATAAAAGGGCAACTTCGGTGGTCAGGGTCTCAGAGAGGGATGTGGAGCCCAGTTGAGAAGAGGGAGGAAAGTTGGTTGGTTCGAGAGGA
Organism: Heterocephalus glaber; assembly: GCF_000247695.1. The sequence continues at coordinate 22,177,190 of NW_004624764.1, read as the reverse complement.
GCTATTGCATCTTCCAGCGAGCTCCACCCAAATGGAAAGAACTTGGATGTTCAGGAGCCATGTGAGTGGAAGTTTGAAGAAAAATGAAAATCTATATAGTACTTATTTTTTTAGTACCCTTTATAAGACCTAAAACCATTTTATTAGGTTAGAATATTAAATATATTCTATATTACTTGGTTTCTTATAAAAATGATTAAATGAATATAGAAAATGCTTATTTTTGAGGGGAAAACCATGGTAAAGGGAGGAAATACCACCAGACTTCACAGATGGCCCTTTGGGGGGTGAGGTTCAGGCTGAGTCCTGAGCTGTCACCATCAGCAGCTCTTGCTGCTTCTGCTGCTTCCTTTTAATTACCTTTTTCAATTCAACAAGTGACTCTTTATTGCACACTTTGGGTGCCGACTTAAGAGACAGAAACAACAAAGTTTACCAGGGATGAGAGAAGTATATATCCTACACCTTGGTGGTTTGTTTCTGAGCGTGGTGTGGGGATGGGCTTGCTCTTTCACTGTCCCCAATACAGAAGGAGCTAGAAGAAAAGGACCACCTGGCTATTGATCAGGCTCCCAGGCTGCATTCATAGATCAAATGCCTAAAACTGTGCTGGGCGTGCTCCATTTGAAAGGCTTTTTCTAACCCCCAATCCTAGATCTACCTGGTAATGCATCAACTTCCTAATACCCTGGCTTTGCTTTCTGATTTTGAGCCCGTGAGCTATATAGCTGCATGCTTTGACTGCCAAAAAAAATTCTTCTTGCTTCTCCATCAAGTCATTCCCTTTACTTTCTCCTGTACTTGTAATCAGAAATTAGCTTTGATGTGCAGTGACAGTTGACTTCCTCTTGAATTGCTGGTGAAAACAGTCTAGTACATGGGTGATGTTCACCCAGGTGGGAGTGACTGCAGAGCCAGGGCATGTGGTGGTGGGAAGTGCATCTGCAGGAACGAGATGCAGCTTGTCCCTGACTTTCAAAGGCTCCCCTGTGCTGACTCTCTGCAGGTGGAAACTTCGGTATCCTGGCCTGTGCTCCCAAGCTCTATTAGACCTTCCTTCTTGTGACCCTTGGAGGTAGCAAGGTCGCTGGGTTGCCACCCTCTTTCTATCCTGCCTATGACCAAACCACATGGTGAGGCTGGAGAATTCACATCCTCAGGTAGTAGCTAGCAGAGATTTATCTAGTAATGCCTCAAAGGATGTTCCATTGCCCTCGGGAGCTGGTTATTAGCTGTGTCTTGTGCTGTCAATCAGCACCACAGCTATACAAATGCCCAACAGCCTGACTGAGCTGGGACCTGAATCTTCTGGTGGAAGGCTTTTTCCTAAATGGGGTTCCTGCCCCCAAGATGTTGAATCAAGTCTAACTCCCAATCCCATAGAATTCCATGGTTTTCAAAGGCTTGCTCTCTACCCTATCGCATTGAGTCCTCACAGCCAAGGGAGACAGGGATTTTCATTTCCTTTCTCCATACTTGGAAGCTGCAGTTCAGAGAAAGGGAGTCCCTTGTGCAAGAGCACATAGTCAAGAAACGATATGATGCCAAGACTTGAACCCAAGGCTCACTGAGAGAAGTCTTCTCTTCCCTGCTCATTTCTGTGTCTGATTTGTGAGGAGGTCAGCTGTGGGTTAGCCAAGTTGGCTTTCATCTTTTATAAGCTTCCTGCTAAGAAGTTCCTGAAGCTATGGTCTTCCAAAAAGGAATAGGGGCTCAGTTGGAGTTCCCTACATTTTCAAACATCCTGTGTTTGGCTTCTGCACAGCTCTGCTAATGGACCAATGCTGTCCTTAAAGACCTCTGACCCAGAACCCTGGAAGTGTCTTGCATTGTCTTTACCACCATCTTCTTCCCTAAGAGAATGATTTTTGTTTTTTTCCAAGTTGGTAGGCAAGTCCTACCAAGGAGAACATGTTCCATCACTCCAGGCTTCTGCACACATACCCACCCTTGGGTTATATTGGTGGTCAGGCCAAGGGTTTTCAGACAGCCCAGCAGAGTGAACCCAATCCAAGGCCAATCTGAGACCATCTCACTGATGGGGGGAGACACAAGCGGGCCAGGCCTTGCTCCCACATCATTTTGGGTGTCACAAGGACTGTGCCCCCAGGAGGCCATGTGGTAGAGCACCAGCCCTGTCTTGAGAAGAGAGACAAGTCTCCCATCCCAGCCCCAGGTCAGAGAGACTTGTCACCAAGCAGAGATTTATGAATGGCTTGCACAGATACAAAAATATTCAGACAGTTAAGTCACTGATATAGCCAAAGTCTCCTTGGAAAATTTGTATCTTCTTACAGCTGCTCTGAGTTCTGAGGTTCCAGAATCTGCCTTCTCATATAACCTGTTTTCATTTCATCTTTTTGGACTAATTGAAGGGCCTCTTAATTCTTATCTCTAAAAATCATCAACACAGGTTCCTTCAGATGGCCACGCCAGTCCTCAGAGCTGTAGTCAGGATTATTTAACTTAACCTTGAGTCAAAAGTCCAGCCAAAAATAAGTTCACAAGCAAAGGCATTAAATCCTTTCTTTTTCCTGGCAATGATGAGATCCCTAGAGATAGAAAATCATCCTGCTGCAGAGAGAAGCTAGTGCAAGGGTGGAAAGAGAGTAAGGGAAGAAGCTGGTATTTCTAGGCAGGGTATCAAGCTGACATTGTAAATATTTTTACACTAAAAGTTTATTAAAGCAACAAATACTTCCTGAAGATCCACCCTGGGTGAGGCTTTGTGTTGATTTTAGAGATCACTGTAGGGACAAGAATTCATTTCTTACATACTTTATTCATCATTCTTGATGAAGGAAATAATTCAAATCCTCCATTTAAAAGTCTCAGAAAAGGGCTGGGGATTTAGCTCAGTGATTCCGCCGCCTGCCTCAAAAGCGCAAGGACCCAAGTTCAATCCCTGGTACCAAAAAAAGTGTCTCAGAAACATGGAGGATTTTCTTTCTGAAAATTTCAGGGTTTTCTTTTTACCTTTGCCAGAGCGTGGGGGCAGGACAGGGTGTCCAAGTGTGGCCCTTTCTGGTAGGCGCAGGAGGACCAGGCCCAGGGCCTTCTAAGCAGCAGCAGCAGCGATGTGGCCTAGGGAAGCTGAGGGGCTGCATGGCAGGGGGCCCCAACTGACCATGAGTTCCCTGGTGCCAGCCCCATCTACTGAGGATGTGCCGCTTCTGGCTGTGCCCACAGTGACTGTCTCCACTGTCCACCCCTGTGCTGTGTGGTGTGTGTGCTTCCCACTGACAATGAATAAAAGATGTGACTGTGTTGAGGTCTCCGGCTCTTCTGCTGGGCTGGGGCTGGGGCTGGGCCGGGGCTGAGAGAAGTCTCAGGGCCTCATAGAGTGGGGACACCTCAGGGATCTCCTTGAGGCCAAGTCCTTCTGGCAAGGATTCTGGTCACAGGGCACAAGAACCCACTTAGGTCAAAGAAAGAGGGGAGCAGATCACAAGGGACCCTAGAGATGAAAAATCAGGCATGACTGAGTCTCAAGAATGGAACTGGCCCTCTCGGCCTTGGCTGGTGGGCTTTCATGCCCTAAGCAGCATCTGCATCTGTATTCTCTTCTGTGCTTCTCTTCAGACTTCCTTGGTTTCCCTGCACAAAGTGGCTGTATCTCCACCTCTGCCTCAGGACTTAGCAGTGACAGACCTCCCCACTCTTTGTCTCTTAGTTCTGGTTCTACTTGGGTTGGCTTAGCTTTTGGGGAGACCCCTAGATCAGGCATCTTCCCTTCATCTGAAGCATCCTGGACTCTGAGCAGAGTACCACCACCACCACCACCCCCACCCCCCGCCAAGGAAGCTATTGGCAGCAGGCATGGGACTTAGTTTTTCTCCCTGTCCAATGGAAAGTATCACAAGAGCCCAAATGAAGGCATAGTGGCCGGTGGGAAGAAAAGCTAAGAGCCAGGGGGACAATTAGTTCATAGGCTGTCCTTTGTACAAATTAAGAAAAGGTACGGTGGGTGTGGTGGCGCCTGCTTATAATCCCAGTACTTTGGGAGGCTGAGGCATGAGAACCACAAGTTTAAGCCCAACCCGGGAAACTTTGCAATTTAGTGGGACCCTGTCTCAAAATAAAAATTTATAAAAAGGAGTGTGGATGTAGGTCAGTGTGAAGAGCCTGGTTTCAATCCCTGGTACCAGGAAAGGAAGAAGGAAGGAAGGAGGAAAGGGTGGGAAAGGGAAGGGAAAAGGGAAAGGAGAGGAAAAGAAAGAAAGGAAAAGAAGACAAAGGTACTCTTTTGGAGTGGAAGCAGCCCTGTAAGTATGCAGCTAGGTAGAAGGTGGCACCTTGGGCTATTTAGAAAAACACACCCCTGTTTCTGTACAAATGCAGCCCTGTTGTGGCAGGGAGCTCAGCATATGGGTTGATTTCAGACCCCACTTGCCCTGCCGGTCAAGGCAAACCATCCACAGGATTCCAGCCCTGAGACCCCAAAACTGACCCAGATGTGTGTGTATGGCAGGGGATAGTTGTGTGGATGACGTGCTCCTTTCAGAACACCCCCAGAATCCAGAGTGGCACTGCTTCCTGCAGGGATTTGGGGCAGCAGCAGCCGGAGGTACCTGCTTCTGAAACGCTTGATTGCTTCTACAAGGGTTTCCTCAAGGACACTTGGAGGGGGCAGCTCCCGTGGCAGGAAGCAATTAGGACAGAGGAAGGAGGCTGACCTGGCCTCGGGGTAGCCATGAACCTGAGGAGGTGACTCAGAAGCCTGAGAACTTGAGGCTGCTATTCCCAGCTGAAGCCACTCCTCCCAGGAGAGATGGTACACTCCTGGTCCCAGCCCGAGGGGGTTGCAAATGGTTTGGCTTGCCTTTTCCCCAGACCCTTCCTATCTCTTGTCCAGTCAGGCTGGTCTACCTCCTATTTTCAGCCTTGCCCTATGTCTGGTCTCACTGACAGCAGGAAGCTAGAGCAACCTTCCCCAAGTACACACCTGACCTTGCCAGCTGTGCAAGACCTCTGGGCCCTCGGTGTGATTCACACCTTAAATGTCCCTCAAGGCCCTGCACGATGGCACCTGCCTTGTTCTCCATCTCACATCACACTCCTGTACCCGGCACTCCAGCCACCTAGAATGTCCCTCCTCCCCCATTTTCCTGAGGAGTGTCTTAGGCCTCTGTAATTGTACACAACAAGCTGTGGTCCCTCCCTGGGCCACATACTCCCCTGCTGCACTGGCCTCATCCTCTGTGAAGCCCTCCAGACCCTCCAATGGACCCCTCACATCTACACTGTCTGTCATAGTCAGCTGAGCGCACTTAAGGGGTTTTTGTTTTGTTTTGTTACACTGGGGATTGAACCCAGGGACTTCACATTAAGTTACACCCTGCAGCCCTTTTTCTTTTCTTTTTTGATACAGGGTCTCAGTTGCTAAGTTGCCCAAATTAGGCTCAAACTTGTGATCCTCCTGCCTCAGTTTCCGAGAGCTAGGATTACAGGTGTATGCCACTATGCCCAACTGTGTCTCCATTTTTTTAAGACAAGGGAATGAAGGCTCAGAGATTGGTAAATTTGGAACTTGAACTCAGGTCTACCAACATGACTTATTGTGGTTTCTGAGCCATGGGAGGGCCCCCAAATCAGAATATGGAAAGGCGGGTAGAAAACCACAAACTCTGGGCTTCAGGGGAGGAAGGGTCTTGCCTGGCGGTGGTGGGGATGAGTGAAGGGCAACGGGAAGAGATGCCTTTGAGGAGGAGGTGGCATCTGCCTGGGGTCTTTATGAATGACAGCCAACAGGGCCAGACACGCTGCACAGGGGGGCCCAGGGGAGCAGTTCAGGTGTGGGGTCTGGTCCCAGATTACTTATCTGAAGAAATACCAGACCTGAAAGGAAAGTGCTGGCTGGAGCCCAGGAGTACAGAGCCAGGAGCACCCAGCCTGCTCTCAGGAAGTGACAGGCAAGCCTGAGAGGATGGCCAGAAGCCCAGAAAAGTGGAAAGAACCAGTGAGGATCCAGTTCTCTAACCCTTCCAAAGAGGGTCTGGGGAAAGCCCTTAATGTCTTAAAGCTGAGCCCAAGTCTGGGCAGGATCCCTTAATGGCAAGGAATAGAGGCCTCTGCATGTTTGTGTGAGTAAAGGGGAATGTATTATTTGTGACCTTTGGTTACAGGTGAACAAAACCCAACTCAAATGAGCTTAGGTAAAAAGGAAAGCTTATAGGCTCATGTAACTGGAAAGTTCCCACCCTGCTGGATTAGAGGCTCATTGTTTTACCCTCTCCCTTCCTACTTCTGCCTCTCTCTCTGTGACCTGGTTGTCCTCTAGATGGGCTTTCTCCATGTTCTTTCACTGCCACAGGGAAAGATAGGCCCCTAGCTCACATCATCCCAAATTAGTAACCCCAGAGGAAAAAGAGCCAAACCTCCCAGCATTCTTTATGAGTGCCCAGAGGGGGTCATGAGGTCATCCCTGGATCAGTTATCAGGTCCAGGAAAGCAATTGGGCAGGTCTTGGTCCTAAGCTACTCCTTGGCCAGGGAGGCAGGGAGGCAGGGCTTGTTACTAGAAGAGGTTGGGAAAGGTGGCTTAGTCAAGCAAAAGCCGTAGCCACCCACTTTCTTCCGTGGGGCCTTTGTTGAAGCCATGTGGGGAAAGCCATGGAAAGCGGTTGTGCTGGGTGGCTCGCTCTACTCCCCCACTTCTTCTGCTCAACATTCTGTATAACTGCAGCCTGTCGAGGCACATCTGGGTCTCTTGGGAGCCAAGTGTGTTTCACAGCATCCCCAGTCATTTTTGAGGTTGACTACCCAGCCCCTGTTTCCCAATTCCAAATTCCCCAGGAATTGGAATTTGATTGGCCCATGTCATCTCTTCAAGCCCGCCACACAGGTCAAAGCCACCGAGTGTGGGGATGGCTCACCTTTGCGTCAAGTGTTTGTCCCCAACCAAATAACCACTCTACACATTTCCCCCAAGTGACCACATCTTTTTCCATGAGGAACCTGTGAATAATTAACCTCTGCCTAGACTTTCAATTATTTATTGCTGTGTGATGAGCTACCCCAAACATTACTGCTTAAAACAATATCTATTCGTTATTTTTCATGGTTCTATGAGTTGGCTGGGCTCAGCAGGAAGGTTTTATTGCTCCTGTTGGCTGAACTGCACTGGGAGTGAGGCCTGGGCTGGAACCAAGATATCGTCACTCATGTGTCTGACAATTAGTCCTGAAAGCCAGCTGGAGAACCTCAGTTCTCCTCGATTGGGTCTCCTCCTCATCCCTCTTCTTCCTCCTCTACCTTGTGATGGAAATTGGACCCAGAGCCTCACAAATGCTAAGCATGCACTCTACCCCTTAGCTATACCTCAGCTCCTCTCCTAGCTTCTTACCCTGCAGGGCCTCTTCTCACCAAGAGGCCTTTTCTGTTGTTTTCATTGTTTTGAGACATGATCTCAATACACACTTCAGGCTCACCTCAAACTCACAGCAACCCTCCTGCCCCAGCCTCCCAAGTGCTGGGATTACAGATGTGCGCCACCACGTGGCCTTTTAAGCAGGACAGCCCACACTTCTGTACATGGTAGCTGGTGCCAGGAGGACAGAAATGGAATCTGCAAGGTCTCTTAAGCTTAGAAACCACATCACGTCATTTCTATTACATCTATTAAAGGACCAGCTCAGACAAACTCCATCTCTAAGGGGAAGGAGTCACTCTCACATTACCAAAGGGCAGGAAAGATGGGAGAGGCTTGGGGGTCATACCTGGAAATTTCCTACCCGTCAGGAGAAGGACAGGTCTACTTTTTTATCATTATTATTTTGCCTTCCTCCCACACACGATTCATTCCTCTCCAGACATGGTGGAGACTGGGCAGATCTCTCCATTCTGTACCTCCTTCCCCAGACCAAGGCTTCCCTGGCTAAGCCAGTGTTTCTTCTGCTTCTCCCCCACCTCCTTCACCCCACCCCCACCCCCCCGCTCACCTCTGAGAGATGCTGTCTGCTTCCCCGCCTGTGCCTTGAAAGCGATGATAGTCATAGTACAACTCGGCACCAATACCCTAGAATACCAAAATGATGGCCTAAAATTCTTTGGTTCTGAGACCCCACTTCTACCATGCCTCCCTCCAGCCATTTCCTTTTTTATTTTTATTTTTATTGGTACACGTTTGCGATACACAATGATTACATTCCTCGTGGACCTGCACCCCCTTAGAAACATGTAACTGCCCATTCTAAGCGCGCCTAGTGGGACATGGGAATGTGCGCCCTCTGCTGGCTACCAAGGGGGGCCAGCAAGGATCTGGGCTCAGCGTCCATGAGTATCTCCCGGGTACTCTCGAGGGGACACAGTGTCTCCACAGACTTCAAAGGTTCCTCCGCCGTGGTGTGGAAGACTTGTCCTCCACTTGCTCCCCACTGGGAACAGCCCCTTGTTCGTGGTCGGAACTGTCCATCCACCGCTTCCTCCCGGTCTGCGAGATGCACTGGGGTCTGCTCAGGGTCCCAGGGTACTGGCATCTGAGGGGACAGAAGGACAGATAGTTTTTTGTAGGGTTTTGGGGGGGGGGGCGGGGGTTACTAGCTTTTCATTTTCTCATTTGAGGATCACTGTCCTGGGGGGAAAGTTGTGAGGCCTCCCTTCTTTCGGTGCCCTTAAACATCACCCCGACCGCCCGGAGTGCGCAGCAGCTACCAGCGGGGTGTCAAGCCCCCTCCCCCGGGGCCCCTCCCATTTTGCTCCGGACGTGGATCGGTCGAGAACAGAGAGCCCAGTTGTACCCCCAAAACACACGCACCGCAGCTGCACACAGGCGACGGCGGGCGAGTTCGCCTCCCGGCCCCCTCCGCGGGGGCGGCGCCCGCTCTCACGCGCCCTCCCCGCCCCTTCCCGCGCCCGGGCGCCTCCAGCCCGCAGCCGCCCGCGATCGCCACGCCGCCGCCTGCTCCGGCCTGGCCGGGCCGGGTTAGACCGAGCATGGAACCCAGGAAGCCCCGGGAGGCCCGCGAGCCTGGGCCGGGGCCAGAGACTGCGGCGGCCCCGCGCTGGGAGGAGGCTAAGACTTTCTACGACAGCCTCGCTCCCAAGAAGAAACCCAAATCGGTAAGAGCGGGCGATGGGTCTAGGGGGTCGGGCGGAGAAAGTCACTCCCAGGAAGGGGTCGCCGGCCCCCGGGAAAGGACCCGCGGTGCCGCTCCGAGAGGGGGCACAGTCCTCAGACCCAGAATGCGCCGAGCACTTGGCGCGGGCTCCGGTTTATTTTGGGATCTGTGCTCTGGTGGTGGTGCTGATGGCGTTTTCTTCCCCGGGGCTCGGGTTCCACGCCAGGACTCCCCTCCCCCATGCTGTCAGCGGGACCCAGCTCCGGGCCGCCGCCGCCCCAGCCCCTCCTTGCGCAGACAGCCAGGGCGCGTGGACAGCACTTGTTGGCAAAGGCGCCCCGGGCTTGGGTATCCTGACTGTTACTGTGCGCTCGGGTCTCCAGCACTTGCACTGAGGCTCTAGCTAGGGCTCTGGCACCCGGGTACTGGAGCAGTGCTTCCTGCCTCCCAAAGGAAGAGAGCTGCGCGCTCTGCTCCGGGCGCTGCGACCAGCACTCTGCCCCCCTGGTTCTGGGCTCCCAGAACTGGGCTCTGCCCCCCGCTGTGAGCACTGCTCCCCTTCGCTGTGGACAGTAACATCTTGGCGACCTCTGTGCTGGCATCAGCCCTCTGAGACCTGGCACACAGCAAAGAGCTCCTCTTCGCAATGGGACAAGTTCCAGGCTGCCCTTGGGCTTGCTCACTCCGGTTTTCCAGATCTCAGAGCTTGGGGAAGGAACTGAGGACCGAGGCTGGCCCTGAGGCAGCCGCCAAAGATCTCCAGTCTGGCCTTCAAGCACCTCACTGCTTCCCTAGGAGGCCCACCTGTGAACAGTCATTCCTGGGGCCCCTCCAGGCCTGGGCTCACCAGGGATTGAGATATTAATTAAGCTGGTACCCTTGTCTCAGGAGGTCACAGTGCACCAAGGGAGGCTCTAGAGAAGGTGGATGCCCAGGTAAAAGATTCTCCGTGCCACAGAAGAAACACAGAGCAGGAATGACTGCCCACCAGGGAGGGCCTTGGAGAACAGCCTCCAAACTGACCTTAATGCCTCAGTAGGTGGGGTTTCCCAGGCAGAGGGAAACGAAGGGTGAAGAACATGACGACTGTGTTAGGGAATCAGTACTGAGTGGGAGAAGGCAGGATTGTTAGGGGAGAGCCGAAGGGATGAGGAACACCTCACTACTGGACACCACCAGTGGCTTGTTAAGGGGCCTAAACCTTCTCAGTGGGGGGTTGAGGTTTTCAAACTAGGTTTGGTGGAACCCATGTTTCAGTGGGTCTGTAGACATGTGAACCCAATTTATTTTCTTCTTCCAGTTATATACTTTTATTTTTAAGTTTATTTTTATTAGTAGATGCTTGTAATAATGATTGCATTCATCATGGGGAGTTGGTACATGTACATAACAGATCTTAATTCATCTTTCATCCCCTTCCCTCGCATTCCTCTCTGCTCCTTCCAACTCTTGGTCCCCTTCCCATTTGCAAAAGTTCTATTTCCCTTTCTCTCTTTCTTTCTTTCGTTATTGTTCTGTTTTTGAGACAGGGTCTCACTATGTAGTTCAGGCTGGCCTTGAACTCACTATGTAGCCCAGGCTGGCCTCGAATTTGCAGTGATCCTCCTGCCTCAGCCTCCCAAGTGCTGGGATTACAGATAGGTGCCAATAGACCCAGTTCCATTTTCTTTAAATTCTTTATTTTTCTCTCCCCTTTCCCTCTCTTCCCTCTCTCCTCCTTCCATCCATTGTTCTCCTTCCCATTTGAAAAAGGTCTCCCTACTTCCTATTATTTATCTTTTATTTTGCTTTTTATTTATATTTTGGGTTTCTCAATATGAGAAACTATGGGATATTTAAGCTTGTGTGTCTGATTCATTTAATAATATGTCTCAAGGTGCATCCATTTACCTATGAATGACTCAAGTTTATTGTTCTTTATGGCAGAGTAGTACTCTATTATGTGGAAATACCACATTTTCTTTATCCATTCATGTCAATGGGCACATAGGTGATCCTCAAAATTTGGTTATTATAAATTGTGCTGCTATAAATACATGTATGCGTGTATAACTGTAAAATATAATGATTTTAACTCTTTCAGCAAGATACCTAGAAGAGGAATAGCTGGGTCTAATGGAATTTCTACTTTTAGTTTTTTTAGGAATCTCTATATTAATTTCCATAATGGTTGTACATTCCTGCCAACAATTTAGAAGAGTTCCTCCCCATCCCCAGCCTCACCAGCAATTATTTGATTTCTTGATGATAGCCATTCGATCTGAAATAAGATGGAATCTCAATGTTATTTTAATTTGCATTTACCTAGTGACCAACAATGTGGTTTTTTTTCTCTTGTGTTTATTGGCCATTTTTACTTCTTTTGAAGTGTCTATTCATTTTGGTTGCCCATTTCTTGACTGGGTCTTTTATGTGAAGGATCTAATTTGTTTGAGTTCTTTATATATTCTGGATGTTAGTACTGTATCTGAGAAATAGCTGGCAAATATTTTCCCCATTCTGTATGTTGTCTCTTCACTCTGTGGATTGTTTCCTTTGCTGTGCAGAAGCTTTTTAATTTGATGTGATCCCATTTGTTGATTTTCAGTATTATTTCTTGTGCCATTGGTATTCTATTCAGGAACCAAATTATATTTTAAACAATTATATTCAAAAGTGTTCGTTGAACATTTCAGCACCTTGGAGACCACTAACATTAACTTGTGGTGAAGATTATTTTTTAGCAAAGCCCAAAATAAAGCTTTTCCTGTGATTCATTTAATAGAAGAGCATCGCAGGATTGCAGGGCTTGTAATTTAAAACAAAACAAAACAAAAAACCTCTTCCCATTTGCAACTATTTCTCAAAGTGAATTAGGACCTTTCTCAATACTATGCAAAACCAAACAAAAATAAATCAGCTGGATGCTGAAGCATAAGACTGTACTAGTTTCAAATTTGTGGTCATCTAAACAACAATTTGTGTTGTTTTCAGTGGTTGACTTTGTAATACATTTATTTATAACATACTTCTGAATTTGTAAAATAGATACACCACTTATATATGGTAATATCTGGTTTACATACTGGGGTTCTGCCTAAGAAGTCATCTGAATGAAAGCTCAACCTACTTTAAAAAATTAACATGAAAACCATCATGGAGCTATTGCAGGATTTTCCAGCAGGGGATTAACTTGGCGCCATTTTCATTGTAGAAAGATTACACTTGGCTGTTAGTGAGGGTGGATTGCAATGGGTGGCCCTGGCATAGGTGTACTAGTGAGAAGGCAGAGCTGGGCTAATGCCATGGCCTGAGGAATGGAGAGGAGGAGATGGACCCTGGAGACTGTGATAGTGAATGCTTCGGGGTTCAAAATCCTTTTCCCCCCAAGATAGCAGGGAGCTCAGGCCCAGCCACTGGTCACAACATGACCCTTTGGCCAGCCCCTGACCCTCACAGTTCTTTGGGACACAAGAAACCTGGAGGCTTTCTGGCTCCTGTTCCTTCCTGCAGCCAGCCCCTTCCCAAGGCTATTTTGGGGGCTGTAGGCCTCATGGGCCATATCAGGGCCTGGCCTGGTGTTGTTCTCATTCCCAGGAGCCTGAGTAAAATATTTAACTGAGTGAAGACCCAGTGGAGGCCCTCACATCATAGGGTCAGAGGACTTCCTCCATCCAGAGCTGTCCTGTCCCTCTCTCCCCGAGCAGTCCTTCTCTCTCTGAGTCTGTCCAGAAATAACAGCTTTTGGGCTATGTTCCTATCGTGGATGCAGCAGGCAGAATCATTTTGGTCTGAAAGGGATGGGAGCTCATCAGGGGGCAGAGGGGAGGACGAAGAAGGCTGGGCTCCCGCCGTTATTCTTCCATCCCCTCCTCCCAGCCGGAGTGATCAGCCTGGGCCTCAGCCCAGGGCAAGGCAGACAGCTGGCAGGACCCTGGCTTCCTGGGCCCCAGCTCTCCCAAGCTGAGCCCCTGGGTTGATTTGACCCAATTCCCAGTCTGGGATGTGGGCTCCTCTCTGGTCTTGGTGCACCTGACAATACATGGCCCAGTGATAGACACCCAGCCAGGCACAAGAGGGTCCCTATGGCTCAGCTTCTCCCAGCTCCGGCCAGCTCCTTTCACCTGTTCCCTCGATCCCTCAGAGCCTGGACAGCCATTCATCTATCCCAGCTGGGATCCAAAGTCCCTCAGCGGCCCATATTCTCTAGGCCTTTCAGCTCACCTTCACTGGTGCTGTGTCAGAGAAGTCTCAGCAAAGGCAGGGTCCTTCCTTTCCCCTCCATCCTGGGAGGAAAGAGTGCCAGGCTCTGCGACAGCACAATCAGAGAGCCTGGTGCTTCTCACCATTGCTCCCAAATCTGGACAGGAAGGCTGGGGAGGTCGCTGAAGGAACAGAGGCTGGAGTCTTCTGGCAGCTCTTGAGGAGGCCCATAGCAGGTGGCTGCTGTGTGGACAGAGTCCAGGCTGGAAGGCAGAGACCCAAGATCTTGTATCGCCTCTCCTTGACTTTGCTGAATGATGTAGAGTAATATCTTCCCCTTCTGGGTCTATTTCCCCATCTGTAAAAGAAGAAAGTAAAGACTCCTGGGGCCAAGGCAGCCAAGACATTTTTATTATATGTGCCAGGATAGGGGGGCCTCAGGTCTGGGTATCTCAGCCAGAGAGGGCCCAGGACTCAGCAGTCAGGCACGTACTGTGGGACAGAAAGTGGAGAGAGAGACATTGACTGACTTCCTGGGCTGGAGCAGCAGGCTTGGGAACCTGCCTGAAGGGTCTGGAGAGCAACTGGCTCTCTGTCCTTGAGGAGGGAGGATGGGCTTGTCCCGGGCCAGTAACCCCAGGAGGCCAGGTAGAAGATGACAAGCTCAGCCTGTCTGAGATCCACCCGCCTCCTGGGTTTACGGGAGTGGATCTCCTCACCTCTAACCCCACCCTTGCCCTCCTTGGCCATCACTCTGTCACCCTTTTTCTTTGGGGCTTATGATTTTAGCCTCTTTGCTTGAAGGCCCCCAGGTGCTGATGGGGTTGGGAGGTGCCCAGCCCAAGGACACACAGACACACAGTCACGGTCAGCACTTGGGTGAGGTATTTGGGCTGAGTCTCAGGGGAAGAGTTCCTGCTCCACCACTCCCTTGCACTGATCCTGCTGGCCACATGCGCCATCTTGCTTGGGGTCAAAACCCAAATGTAAACTGGGGTCAGCCACCAACCCTTAGGGAATTCTTCACATTTCCCTTTCTATTTTAAGGTTCTAAAGCTTACTAGCCTCTGGCCCTATGTAGCTATTTAAATTCATTAAAATCAGATGAAATCAGATCTTCAGTCTCACTAATCACATCTCAAGTTGCTTCATAGTCTCACACATTGTGGAACATTCCGTTACCACAGAAGTTCCAGTGGACAGTGCTTTCTGAAGAATGGCACCCACCTGTGTTAGGGGTGGATTGTGAGCTTCATGGGGGCAGGGATCAAACCGGCACTGTTTCCTGCTGTGTCCCCAGCATGGTGTCTGTCACATGGTAGCTCTTCAATGTTGTGAACTGATTGGAGCCCAGGCTTGGCGCCCAAAAGAAGCAGTGGGGTCGGGCAAGTGGCTCACAAGGCCCTCAGAAGCAGGCCAGAAAGCAAGGCCCTTTTATGAGTCCTGGCCTCCATTTGAGCCCCTCTCCCATCTGTAAAGTAAGAATCATGATCCTAGGACTGCCAGGTCACAGGGATTGGTGGGACTTTCTTGGAATCCACAAGTCCCTTGTGTACCTACATCCTCCCCAGGCATTAGAAAAGGTGCAGCTGTTGTGCAGGGTGGCTCGAGCTTCTCCTTGTTCCATCAGAGCTGGGTGTCTTAGTCCCTTCAGGCTGCTATAGCAAAGTGCCACAGCCTGGGTGGCTTATACTGTAAACAACAAAAGTGTATTTTCTGTAGAAAGGAAACCCAAGATCAAAGCCCCAGCAGATCAGTGTCTGGTGAGGGACCTCTTTCTGGTTTAAAGATTTCTGGAGAAAGGAAACCCAAGATCAAAGCCCCAGCAGATCAGTGTCTGGTGAGGGACCTCTTTCTGGTTTAAAGATTTCTGGAGAAAGGAAACCCAAGATCAAAGCCCCAGAAGATCAGTGTCTGATGAAGGACCTCTTTCTCGTTTAAAGATGGCACTTTCAGGCCGTGTTCTCACATGGTGGAGTGGGTGAGTAAGGCTCTCTGGTGCCTCTTTTATAAGGGCACTGAGCTCATCACCACCTAATCACTCCTTACAGGTCCCAGGTCTTACCACCACCTTGAGGACCAGGTTTCAATATATACACTTTACGGGGACACAGACAGTGGTGGGGAAGGAGTTCTAAGGCCCTCTTGGGTCCCTGAGAAGGCCCCTTGCAATTGAGTACCTGCCTACCCTTCTGGCTCAGCTACACCCTCCTCTATATCCCTTGGGTTCTGCTTACCTTTGCAGCCACCTCTTTCTCCCTTCCATCACCCTGCTCCTCCTCCAAGGTTCCACTCAAAGGCCTCCTCTCCTCTGACAACTCCCCCCAAAGCTGTATCAAGACCTTGCTTCTGCCTTTGTCTCTGAGGTAGTTCTCTGTTTCCCTGTCTTTTCCACCAGCCTGTGAACTCCAAGGGCCACAACCAGCTCTCCAGTGCCTGACACAAAGAATCAATAAATGTTTGTCAAATTTACACCAACCAAAACAGACATTCTCTGAGCACCTGCTATATATATATGTCAATTAATCTGAACAGTTGAGGGAGGGCCCCACCCCACCCTGGAGTTCCTATTTTGTGTTGTTTGTCATTGCATTTACTTTATCATGAAATATATTAAATGTATACTGGAATATCTTAAAAGTCCAGAGGCTTTAAAATTTTGCTGAGTGCCTCTCTGTGCAGAGGATAGTACTAAGAACTAGAGATACAATAAGGACCTGGATACACATGGTTTCTGCTTTCTCACAACTTGAGCAGGTCTCCTGCTTCCTCCCTGGAACTCTGCCTACAAAGAGAAATAGTTCAACAATTCTAATTTAACATTAAACTGTACTAAGGAGGAAATCCATAGGATGGGTATCAAGTGGAGACAGTGGTGAGGGTGGGCTTTCTGGAGGTGAATCTAATTTGAGAGCTAAAGGTTAAGTAGAAGTTAACAGGGTAGGTAGAACAGGAAACAGCATATTAGGGGAAAGAGGACGTCATGTGCAAAGACTCAGAGAAAGAGGGGCTAGATGTGCACAGATGTGAGAAAGGTCGGATTGATTGAACAAAGCTGGGGAAGGGGAAGCTGAGAGGAAAAAGAGAAGTAGGGATCTGTTGTGAAGGGCTTCCAGCTCCATATACAGGCTGCTGACTGCTCTGAGAAGAGCAGGCACTGCTGAAGAGGTGGGCTGCAAGCAGTTCTGCACTTTACAAAAATCCTCTGGCAGCAGCGTGGGTGGGAAAGCGGAGGAGGTGAAAGATGAGGATGACCTGAACTATGGAAAGCAAAACAGAAAGAAGCGGATGGACTCGGCTGGTGTGAACTGGTCTGGGTGATGATTGATGGGGAAGGGGGTCTGGAAGAAGGGGGTGTTGAGGGGACTTCCGGGCAGCTGCTTGTGCAGATAGTGGTGCTGTCCACTCATCCGGTGGAGGTCTGGGTGGGTGGATAGTGGTGCTGAGTCCTGAGATGAGGGAAAGGGGGAGGATTGGGTTTGAGGGTGGAGAAAGTGGTGGGAATTCAGCCTTGGGCGTGGTAGATTGATGTCTGTTAGTTGACTGGAGCAGTTAGATATGTGAGTCTGGAGTGCAGGAGACAGATCTGGGCAGGAGATAAACTTTCTTATGTGATTGCCATGTTTCGGGGCACCAGTTTCTTCCTAAGGGCATGTGGCTCTCATTTCTTAATGGAACCATCTGGAGATCATCTCAAGCATCAGTCATACTTCAGCCATGTACCTTGTATTCATTTCTCCTTTGTGTCCAGATGGCCACCTAAATTGCAAACTCCCTAAGGGCATGTCCCTCCTCTGGATCACACTTCTAAGTAGGGAGTCATCCTCTGCCTCGGCCCCAGTTCCCAGAGGGGCTTGCACAGGAGCACCTGCCCCAGGGAGCATCTGAGTCACTTCCTCCTGCACCTCTGCAGCCCAAGCCTCAGAATGCAGTCACCATTGCTGTGTCCTCCCGGGCCTTGTTCCGCATGGACGAGGAGCAGAGGATCTACACAGAGCAGGGCGTGGAGGAGTACGTACGCTACCAGCTGGAGCATGAGAATGAGCCCTTCAGCCCTGGGCCAGCCTTCCCCTTTGTGAAGGTGAGAAGCAGCTCCAGCAGCAGCCCACTGTGTGCCTTGGTAGGGTGAGAAAAAAGCATCCCTGTGGATATCTGAGTAAGAGAATTCCCCTCTGGGCAGTGCAACTCCGAGAGGGCCAGGCTTGGCTGGGGGGCGCAGCCCTTGTGGGAAGAAGAGGTCACCCCTCCTCTGGTATGATGCAGCTCTCCCAGGTAACCCCACTCACCTCTACAGTGAGGTGCCCCTGAGCAATGAGTGCCCCCACCCCCACCCCCTGATGGCATGAGGAGGTAGTACACATGCCCCGAGCTCATCCCAAGCCTGCCCCCACCCCCACCTCTCATTGCCTCCCAACTCCCAGTGTCCATCCTGGGAAGTCAGAGCTAGAGGGTGCCCTCTCCCCTCCCTTCCAGGCCCTGGAGGCTGTGAACAGGCGGCTCCGGGAGCTGTACCCCGATAGCGAGGACATCTTTGACATTGTCCTCATGACCAACAACCACGCTCAAGTGGGAGTCCGCCTCATCAACAGTATCAACCACTACGGTGAGCATGAAGGGTCTGGCCAAGGGAAGCCCCTCCCACACCCCCTGGGGGTGGGCGCTGGTAAACTGGCCCTTTAAAAAACCAAATGAACAAAACTCTGATTTGAAGCATTATCAGTTTGCAGGGTATGAATAGGTCTACATGGCTGAACAAGATAACAAGCTCACAAAATCCCTGAATGTTTAACCATCAGCTCTTACAAACCAGCTGCAGCACACACTGCACAGGGCCCACTCCCTGCGCGACTGGGCAGGCCACTCACTGCCTCTGCGCCTCCACCTCCCTTCCTGTGATAGGCCAGACAGGCCTCACAAGGCTGCTGGGAGAGTCAGAGGCAGTTGGCAGAGTGAAGGCTTCTGTGTCTTAGTCCAAACTGGACACTGCAGGGGTGGACCCTACAGAGCTAGCTTCAGCTGAGAAGAGTTCCTCCTTGGGTCGAGGCTTCTCAGCTCCATGGGGCAGGAGGTAAAGTTGGACCCACAAAGGCCTGAATCCAAGTACTGGAAACATCTTTGGGGCTCTTCTCTCCTTTGAGCAACATGGGCCTTTATTTGTGTTTCTTTAGCAAGTTCATTCCTGCCCCCCCCAATCTCTCTTCAAACTGGATTTCTCTGCTTTTCTGAATATAAAACTAAGACCAAAAAAAGCAAAGAAATCCAGTTTGGGGAGCAACAGACAGAAAAATAAACCTGTTTTATAAAGGTTTATAAGACCTTGTTTTAAGCACCAGAGAAGAGTTTAGTTGACTTAATTTTATTTATTTATTTTGAATACTAGGGATTGAACCCAGGATCTCATGCATGCTAAGCATGTGTTCTACCACTTAGCTCCTCCTCTACCCTGCCAGCTGCCATTTTTTAATACTAATTTTAAACTCCTGGGATGGGTGGTGATATCAAAAATATTTGACTGCCTGTGTGACAGGTGCTGAGCAGTAGGGACAGACACCACATATAGTGCCACCCCCTTCTGTTGTGGACTGTGGGGAGGTCAGAATCCTGGATAATTCAGTGGGCTCAGAACAGCAGCTATATATCAACCAGCAAATATTTCACAACTTGTGCTGCCATGGGGACTACTGCCTGTCAGCCCAGGCTGGAAGACAATTTGATTGGTTCAGTTGGATGAGGCAGGGTCTGCCCCTACCCAATCAGCTGTGCCAGGAAGCAGGGTCACCAGTCATAGCCAGAGGACCCATCTTTTGATGTGATTCCCTGAGATGAGGGGGTTACTGTGAGCCAGGCAGCCGCTCCCAGAGATGTGATCATTCCCATCTCATTGGTGAAGAATGAAGGGACCCAGAGGAGCAACACTGGCCTAAAATCACAGAGAATCCCTCTGTTGCCTGCCCCCTTCCAAGATGGCACTTGTTAGGTACAGAGAGGTCATTCTAGGGCCCTAAGGTTGGCCCTGACCTCACCTGGATACTCTCTACCTCCTCCCTAGATCTATTCATTGAGAGATTCTGCATGACAGGTGGGAATAGCCCCATCTGCTACCTCAAGGCCTATCACACCAACCTCTACTTGTCAGCTGATGCGGGAAAAGTGCGAGAAGCCATTGATGAGGGTAAGTCAAAATGAGGAGGGAGAATACAAAAAGTTCAGCAACAGGGTCCTGGAGATAGGAGGCCTGGTCCTACATCTCTGAACAGGTGCTGCGAGTTGCTGTGGTAACTGGAAGGAGAATTGTGGAAACATTCCTGTGATCTTTCTTAT
Source organism: Heterocephalus glaber (assembly GCF_000247695.1). Next base: position 22,157,629 of record NW_004624764.1, on the reverse strand, counting down.
AAACTCTGAAAACAAGGCCCTACCCATTCACCTTCCCACTTCCTGCCTCACTGGGTTAAGGATGCATTTACTCATCAACATCATCCAGCTTTCTGTTTCCATGGGAACCCTCCTTATAGCTCAGAAAGCAACTTCCTTCTGCAATTCCTCCAGGTCAGTAGGAATTGTGACTCCTGGGTGAACGTAGGGTGAACGTAGCCTCTGCCTCTCTCTTAGGCCAATGGGAAGAGGGAACCATCTCTGGCCCAGCTTGAGTGATGGGCTCTGGGAAATGGGCAATATTTCCAGAAGCTGGGCTGGCCAGCATTTCAGTGAGGTTCGGAGACCCAGCTTCAAACACTGATAAAGAGAAGTTCCCTCCACGTGCCTTTCCAAGGGGCAGCTTTGAATGGCAGCCACAGTCACAGTCCTCCTGTCGGGGTGCATATTCCCTTGTATACAGGCCCACGGAGGAAGAAGGACAGCCCTACTGCCTGAGCAGGCTCGTTGGCTGAACTTTAGTGACAATATGCCACTTTTCTCTGCCTCTTTCATGTTGTCTCCTACCCGGAAGCCTGGCCACTCCCCCAGTGCCTCACTCTCCTGATCTATTGAGAGCTCTACAAGGCTTTCTTTCACCAGAACCCAGAAGCCATTTGCCTGAGCAGATGTCACATCCTTTGGTTGGGGCCTGGGCCCTGGTGTGTAGGTGTCCCTCTGTGTGTCTGCAAGTTGGCCTCCATCAGAGAGTGGGGCTGTGGTTGAGTGGGAGCCCTGCTGACCATAGGGTGGCTCTGGGTTGGCATGGCTGAGAAGGTGCCTGGCCTGATGCTCATGGCCAGGTCCTGCCTGTCATCCTCGAGCTAGGGAAGTTCCCAAGAGGCTTGTACCTCTCTCTCCTCTCAAAGCTTGGTAGAGGCCCCACCTGAATTCCCTAAGAGCAGGGCAGAAGCGACCTTTGGGGAGAGATGAAGACAGGGAACAGACTCAGCCAGCTGCCAGGCACTCTGCCGTCCGGTGCAGCTGGAGCCTGGTCCCCAGCAGGTGTCCTTGCCCCTTGTGGAGCCCTGGCTAGAGAATCTGTGCACAGTCAGATGTAGCTATGCTGCCTCACAGGGCCGCCCGCATTGTCTCATGGAACCCTGAGTGGGCAGGCTGCCCTGAGTAGGGCGTAGCTGGCTACCACTGCGGCTAGAAGGGGCTCACACAGAGCTGAAAGGTCCTGAATTTCACCTTGGCCCCAAGGTCAGTGACTTGCCAAAATCAGAATCTCTGAGCACGAGAGCCATGGCCTAGGGGACCCTTCTACCAGGACTGCTGTTTGCTAGTCCTCACCAGCATGATCTTCCTAGGTAGTAAAATACAGACTCCTTCACACTGGTTGGTGAGCAGCTACTGCCTTTAGCCCCCTAAATGTCCTCCTTCCCCAAGGACTCCCCCAGACCTCTCCACAAAGCATCATTTTAAGGGGTGACCCAGGCACAGGCAAGGGCCTTTAAAGCCCTGCCTCAAAACTCTGGCTTCCACCCTTTTTTGGGTTTTTTTTGAGACAAAGTCTCACAAGGTAGTTCAGGCTGGCCTTGAACTTACTACATGGCCCAGATTGGCCTTGAACTCATGGCAATCCTCCTGCCTCAGCCTTCCAAGAGCTGGGATTATAGGCCTGTGCCAATATGCCCAGCGCCTGTCCATTCTTATGGCCAGTGTCCATGCACACTGCTGGTTTTTAAATAATTTTAACACTGGCCTTCATCAGCCTTTCCCTGAGTCCTGAAGAAGCAGCTGGGAGAGGGACAGACTGAGATTGCCCTCTCTTGTACCCAGGCAGGGGGCTCTATTGCCTGGCCTGAAGGCAGACAATGCTTGCCTCCCTCTGCCCAGGGATTGCAGCTGCCACCATCTTCAGCCCCAGCAAGGACGTGGTTGTGTCTCAGACCCAGCTACGTGTGGCCTTTGATGGGGATGCTGTACTCTTCTCGGATGAGTCAGAGCGCATCGTGAAGGCCCATGGGCTGGACAGGTTCTTTGAGCACGAGAAGGCCCATGAGAACAAACCTTTGGCCCAGGTAATCCACATAGACCTTGACATACCTCTTTCCCAGAACCAAACCCACGGTCAACCCAGATTCCTGCTGGATCCCCTTAACAAGCTTCTAGCCCTCATCCCTCTCTCTGGACCCTGGCTCCCCTCCTTGGGGCCCCTTCCCCTTCACTGAAGTCCTCCCCCCCACTGTGAAGCCTCCATTGCCTCTCTGAGCCCCTCTCTGGAGTCCTTTCTCCCTCCTGGCAGCTCCAGTCCCCTTTCTGAGGTCTCCATCCCTTCTCTGAAGCCTTCCTTCTCTCCTTAGCCCCCACCCTTTGTCTGACTCCTCTTTCTTTCTGAAGCCACTGTCCTGTCTCTGGAATCCTCACTCCTTCTCTGGGATGCACCACCCCCTAAGAATCTCTCATCCCTCCAGCAGCCCCTGCGTCCCTCCCTGAAGGACAGGAAGACTTGGGTGGGCACTTGCACTGGGCAGGGAGATCCTGCCAGGGGTGGAGGCTGGAGCAGACCCTTTGCTTGGGCCACCTCTGGCCATGCCTTGGTCAGGGGGCTCAGGGACCCTCACTCACCCGAGCACTGTTCAGTGCCTCTCTGAGAGTGGAAAGTGTCCTGGAGCTTGGTGGAGATTCCCTGGGGGTGGCTCTGTGTGGTTTTCCAGCTCTCCTAGGAGTTCTAATTCAAGTTTTGCACAAAAATCTAGGCAGTCAGGGCCATAGTTTTCCCACTAAGTGGTTGTCAGAGGCTGAAGAAACCACACCCGGCTCCAGGTCACCCAGCAAGGAACTGGTCTCCAAGACAAGAAACCCACCTTTCCTTATTTCCAGTTGCCCTCCTGAGATATATCGGGCCTTTTCTTCATCACCATCTGGCTCTTTGCTCACATGTGCTTGTTAAGCTTCATTTTCTGGACACCATAGAGACAAAACACACACCTTTCCTTGACCTTGGAAAGCTTAGGCCAGAAACCTGAGCCACCTGTGTCCATGAGCAGGTTTGTATTCAGCAGCTAAACATTGGCTCATATGCCCACATGTTTATGGCTGGAGTTCATGCTGACTGGAGGGTACATGCGCCATAGTGACTAATTTTATTATCTTCCCTGCTGGTGGCTGCAGAAGGCCACACTTTGAGAAGTGCTGACCCCTGCACATTGGGATACGGATGGCTGTGCATAGCAACGGTTGCCCTGCTGTGGTTATTCTAACACAGCCCAAATCACAGTAAAACAGACCACAGACTGCAGGTCTCTGTGGCTCTACTGGTGCACATGGGAGCCCAAGCAAATGTAGCAGAACTGCCACAGAAATTAGGGGTCCTGAGAAGCTTTTTTAACCCCAAACAGGAGGACACTGATGTTCTTGGGAGAGGGCCAAATGTTTGGGAGAGGAGCTTACTGTGTTCCCTTGCTTTCTCATAGGGCCCCCTAAAGGGCTTTCTGGAGGCCCTGGGTAGGCTGCAGAAGAAGTTCTACTCCAAGGGCCTGCGGCTGGAGTGCCCAATTCGCACCTACTTAGTGACAGCACGCAGTGCAGCCAGTTCCGGGGCTCGAGCCCTCAAGACCCTGCGCAGCTGGGGCCTAGAGACAGATGAGGCCTTGTTCCTAGCTGGAGCACCTAAGGGCCCCCTCCTTGAGAAGATCCGCCCACACATCTTCTTTGATGACCAGATGTTCCATGTGGCTGGGGCTCAGGAGATGGGCACTGTGGCCGCCCATGTGCCTTATGGTGTAGCACAGACACCCCAGCAAACTGTACCTCCAAAGCAGGCTCCAACTGCACAGTAGCTGAGCTGTCTGCTCTAGGATCTTTGTCTGGTGAACCTCCTAGTTCCTCACCGTCCTGCCCTCCCGCATGCCTGCCCTCATCCCTCTGAGTGTGGTTCTTGAAGGAAGTGCCACAGACTGGGCCAGGATTCTCACCTTCCCTCCTTTAGGGTAAACACTGTGCCATGATCCTGGCCGGGACAGTAGGACAGTGCAGAATAGCTGAATTTCAGGGAGAAGTTGCTGGGACTGAGGGTGGAAGGGTCCAAGAAGCCCGGATGCCTCAAAAGGAGCCTGAGATAGAAACTAGCTCAGTGTAGTACAAAGAACACTGCTGTGAGAGAGGGCGAGTCTGATGTCCAAGCTCTGCCTTCACAAGAAAAGCATGACTTTGGATAGTATCTCCCCTTCCTGGGCCTCAGTTTCCCTATGTTTTAGGTAGTTTTTAAACCGTCCTTTAGCCAGCCAGGCTTGGTTTTTATAAGATGGCCCTTTGAAGGAGGCATTCTGTGCAGGGCTGCTGTATGCATGGCAGCTGTGCAGATTACAGAAGGGCACTCTTCGAGGGAAAAAGACAGCCCCTCTTCTGGCCTGACCCAGTCCCATCCCGGGTTACACACCCTCATTAGCAAGATACAGGCTGGATTTCAGCCCCACTCACCCCTCAGCCCAAAGGCTTTTGTCAAATGGGCAAATGCCTATCTATAACTTTCCATGTTTGCAAATCACTGGACAGGACAACTTGTTTCCTGTGATATTCTGACCTGAGCTATCGTGATTCTGTGGCCAAGTGCAAGATTTGTGGAAAGGAGCTAGGAGAGAGTTAGCCTTCGTGCAAATTCTCCTCTGGCCGACAGGGGGCACTGCAGGCTCTTTCTGGGGAGAAGATTTTGTGGCTGCCAAGGAAAGGTTTCCTTTTGCCTAAGCTTTTAACCAAAGTTCAGTTGTTCTGCCAGCCAACCCCCAACTCAGCCCTCAATCCCCCAGTCATGGCATCCTGCTGTGCTCTTGGGCAGCTCTGCTAGTGGAGAAAGAAGGGAGAATCTGTGGCCCCCGACATAGAGGAGAGAAAGCCCAGTGTGTGAATGGGCAGTTGTGTAGCCTGAGCCCAGAGGTAAGGCGCTGCCTGAGTAAAGTGGGAAGTGTCCGGAGGCCTAATCTGAAATCAAAGGAACTGAGGCACTGATGGCTCAGACAGGAAGTTGCTGAATGCACAGTAGCAAAATTCTCCCACTGTGGATAGTGAGTCAGAGCTGCTGTAGAGGCCATGAGCTCTGTCCCTGAGAGCACCAGTGACTCCTCCACTCTTGCAGGAGCACCTTCTTCCCACCTCCCAGAGAGCACTCCTGTCCTGATGGACCAGCCTCCCTTCCTCTTTGCTGAACAGCCCTGGCTCTTGAAGAGGAAAAGTAGAAGCACGATGGCTGATCCCCTAGGAAGACCAAGAAGGGGCAAGAAGACACCTGTGTGTACACCAGCTGCCTGGCTCCTGCAAGCATTCTAGCTGTGAGTGAGCACTTTGTGAAGAAAGCCAAGGGCATCCTCCAAGGGACAAGAGCCTAGAGGCATGGGGTGCGGGGTAACCTGGACAGCCCAGCCCTTGTCCTCCTGAGCACTCAGCCCAGAGATACTGTGCAACCTAAGAACAGCTGCAAGGAAATGACAAGGGAGGGAGGGGGAGAGACAGACAGACAGACAGACAGAGATCTCAGTCTCAAGGTCATCTTCCTCTTGCCTGAACCACACAGAAGGTCTGTGTTCCCCCTGCTGTCAGGATCACATTCGCCCCTTTGGAGGAACCTCTAGAGCTTACAGAGAAAGTGGCTGTAAGAAACCTGCAAGGACAGGCACGGCCCAAGCTCACAGAGTGGACCTGTGCACTCTGAGGGCAATACCAGCTGTCACCTCATTGAGATGAACTCCAGGGATTCTGGGACCTGTGAGGTCCAGTGCCAGGGCCTAGGGATGAACACCATAGAACCTTTCAGCTGGTTCAGGAAGCAGGAAGATATGATGTTGGGGACAGAAAGATAAGGGGCAGTGAGGGCTGTGGATTTCAGTGGAGCCACCATTAAAGGATGTAGACAGCCCTGGGCAGCAGGGAGACACTAAAGGTCCAAATTCTATTACTGAAACCACAGATGAACAGCCAGAGCCTGGAAAGCAGCTTTGAGAAACTGGCATAAAAGGCAGATGTCTTGGAGGCAGGCTTTGGAGGCAGCCAGACAGTCCTTCTGGTGGTCTCAAGTGCTGAGGAAGGGCCCAGGGTCCCCAGGACATAAAAAAGCCAGATGAGCAACAAAGCCCCAGGCCCAGCCTCAGACTACATCACTGGGGCAGAGGGGCCACAGCTTCCAGAACACTGGACCCATTTAGCTGAAAACACCCAGGTCTTGCAGAACACTGGTCCCAGGAAGTGCTTGCCATCAGAGTCCCAGACCCAGTGGAACTGCCAGATGAACAGAAGCCCTGTTATTAAGCACTGAGTCTGCTCAGATCATCGCAAAACAGCCCCCTGTCCTATCCAAGAGCCCAATCAGAGCAGTGGGAGTGTAATGGAACATGCATGCTAGGAAAAAAAAAAAAAAACAAGCTCAAATCCAAGATGGATTCAACATGGTAACAATAGTCAGTGTGCACCCATACTGCAAAACCGATCACTGAAGCACTGAGAAATACCTCTGCACCAGTTGGTAAATAGCCCTGCCCTAAGTGTCCTTTGTGACCTCTGCTGCCCTGGCCCCTCTGCTGTGAATGTTCCATCTTCCCAAGGCTGCACCAGCACCATGGCTAGTGTCCACTCTATTTGGTGCCATCTCACCATGCTGGTTTAGGGAGTTAGAGTAACTTGTTCAAAGCCACCCAGCTAGTAAGTGGTGGTGCTGGGACTCCAAGTCGTGTCTGTCTGATGCTGCGACTAGGTTCTTCGGTACTGCACAGGTGTGTTGAAATGCTGGATGGGGACACTGGTTATAGCTTCCTAAGTAGCTAAAAGCAACTTCAATTAGAGCCAACCGTTTGCAGATTCCCCGAAGCACTTCCAAACAACCCCAAGTTCTGTGGAGCCCAATTTGAAAACCCCTAATTTGAGCTAATATGGGATTTGGTAAACTGGGAGCCCTTAAGCCAAACTTGACCTCCAGCATGTTTTATTTTGTTTTGCTTGTTTGGGGGCTTGTCCTTTGTTTTTGAGACAGGGTCTCTCCATGCAGTTCAGGCTGGCCTTGAACCTACTGTGTAGCCCAGGCTGGCCTCGAACTTGTGGGGATCCTCTTGCTTCAGTCTCCTGAGTGCTAGGATGACAGGTGAGTGCCACTGTACCCGGCTATTTGTTTGCCTTTGAGACAGAATCTCACTGCGTGTTCCAGGAGGGCCCTGGTCTCAAACAATTTCTCACTTGCCTCTTGAGTGCTGGCATTACACCTGTGTGCTACTGCGCCCAGCTGTACTCCATTTGTTTGGAGTATACCGTCTCTGTTAGTTTACATGTTTTTGAGCTGCTGCTCTAGAACTACTGCAGCAAAGCTGAATGGTTGCAAGAGACTGCAAGGCCAAAACTATTTATTATCGGTCCTTCACAGAAAAAGTTTATTGCCCCCTGGGCTAAGGCAAAGATCCCTGGCCCATACCTCAGTGAGATGAATCAGGTCACCACCACCTAAGCAGTAGAGGACAGGTGTTAACTCCACTGCTGGGGGGCAGGGTTGGGAGGCTCTGTGGCTGCCTGATCCTTGCTTGACATTTGAGGATTTCAGATTCCAAGCTGTAGTCACCTGTACAGCCAGCTACTCAGCAGGCTGAGACAGAAAGATCACAGGTTTGAGGCCAGCCTGGGCAACATAGCTAGATTCTATCTCAAAAATAAAAATAAATTGACTAGAATCAGATTCCAAGTTTTGACTGTTTTTAGTGCCTCATGACCTATTGTTATTTGCTATTTAGCTGATGCATGAACTTGATTTGAGCCAAATTGAGAAGGCCTCCAAGCTGATGGCTGAATGTGCAGGGAGCAGGAACCTTGGCTAGGGATGAGCTCTGCTTGCTATCTGGTGTCTGCTCAGTGTGGCTTTGTGTTCTCAATTTGTCATTGGCCTCGTGGGACCTCTTGGGCAGTGAGCAGTGCTGGTAGGTGGATGAGTGTTCAATATATGTTTTGGAGAAAGTGAAGTGCCCAGCGTTGACTTCAGCAGCTCAGATCTAACAAGTCATCCTTAAGTGCTCTCTGAAAGCAAGAACAAGTTCTTCAAGAAGAGGGTCCCAGGTGGGCTTTGTCTGGCTCAGAAGCTATTGATCAAGTAAAAGTTGGAACAGCAGTTTTCTTGCCATGAGGCGGTTAGCAACAAACATACCCTCACAATGCAATTGTGGATCAGAAGGCTCCGGGATCTGCTGCAGAAATGGCAAGTGCGGAAGCTGTCCCACCTACAGCTACAGTGCCGGCGCTATTCCATGAGGATAGCCCTCTCTTCTAAGGCTCAACTTGGCCTCAGAGCCCTCCACTCAGCACTCTAGGCAGTACTGCCAGTTGGCTGAAGGAGGCATGGGCGATGGACCCTGTTTGGCCTCCCCTATTTGGTGTTGGGAATTGCTTTCCTGGAAGCACATGAGGCCCCGGGTGCCCATTCTCTGATGCTATGGTGCAACTCCAAGGATGCCAGGGTCTCACCGCCTCAGGTGGAACACAGCAGGGAGGAGGAATGAATGGCATCCCGTGGTTGGCTGCTTCCCTGGATGCGGTGTCAGAGAAGCAGCGTCCTGAGCTTTGCAGTCTTGAAGGAAAGCGAAAAAAACTCTCTTGTCAGTAGGTGGCACTGCAGGCCAGCACCCAGCTGTTGGTTGTGGTTAGTGTTTTTACTCACTGATTACTTGTCTCTCCTCCTATATTACTTGGTGCTGTGTTTGTACCTCCCTGCCAGGTAGTTCTAGCCAGCCCAAAAAGGACCTCAGGTGCTCTGAAAATGTTTCCTAAACATACATGTGTGATGAGCTGATTGCTCTCACCAATAACCACTGTGATTGTGGATAGAGACACACACATAAATGTGTACAACAGGATAAAAGCTGCATGGATGAGTGTTTGTGTGGGTATATGTAATGGCTCTGGCACCTCTGCTGATGACTGTATGTGTGCGGGCCTGTTTGTGTTCCTCACTACAAGTGTGTACAGATGTTTATCTCTGTTAACTGAGGATCCTGGGCTCCATAAACAGAACTCATGGCCAGTCCTGCCGCTTGGGACTGGTTCTGGCTTTTCTTGAAATCTCACAGACGTTGTATGCAGGTAGCCCAGGGGTCACTGAGGCCATTCCCCTTAGTCTTCCTCCCCAGCTTCTAGCCTCTGGCCAAGGTCTTGGGTCTTAATTGGCTACCTCTCGTCCTTACCCTCGGAAGTCTTGGGAAGGAAGTGGTAGAATCTATGCTAGGACAGCCTTCTTGATTATACCTCCCTCGCTGTCTTCCACGTGTTTCTTCCTCCCTCCTCAGTGCCAGGGCCAGCACAGGCTGATTACACACTCTGAACATCTAGAGGAAGCTCGCTCACACAATGACTTGGGCGGTTTCTAAGCCTGCAGGATGTGCCAGCTGTGCACAGATGTCCTGGCCATGTCTTATGGCCATGGCTGAGAAGTTGGCCTTCCTCCCTAACCCCCCAACCCCCTGGCCCAGCCTAGCCTAGGCTGGAATTCCTTCCTTTGCTTGGGTTTTCTTGTCTGACCAGAAGTGACCTACCCTTGACCTTGGTTGGGAAGTGTCTCCCTGATGGGCCATTCCCCAGAGGACTTTGGGAGTAATGAATGAAAGTGAAATGTGGCCAGGAAGCTTTCTGTTCCTCATCTCTGTGAAGTCAGAGGCCTCATAAGGCAAACCAAAGCTCTACAGACCAGGATCGGACTCCTGCACTCCTGGCCTGGGGTGGATGTATCTGCCACTGAGTTAGGGGAAGGGCTCAAGGCTAAACTCATAGCTGCTACCAGTAGAAAATCCCTGAGGTCACCACAGACCAGGGGTCACAAACTCTACAGGGGCCAGGCAAGAAACAGAAACGAGCAAAGGGAATCAGTAAGGTCTTTAGTGAGGTAGAAACACTGAGCTTCTGATACACTGCTGCCACGTGGGAATAAAGGCTCACATTGCCAGATATTCCAACCAGTCTTTCATGAGAGGCTAGAAATCTGTATTTTCAAATGTTGGCAACTCTTTCAAGTTTAAAAAACATAGTTCGAGCCAAAGAAAACATATCTTGTAGGCTAAATCTGGCCCTCAAATCTCTAGTTTGCACCCACTGAACCAGGTCCGCCCAGCAACTTGGGATTTCTAGACCTAAGTAACTTAGAGTGAGAGGATATCACACTCATAGTCATGGTTCGAGAGAATTTGGCAGTGACATAGTTTAGCCTGTGTGTGTTTTCAACTGTGTAGGTACAAACTGCTTTATTAACTTAATATGCCCATATCCTTAATTCCTGGTTGCCAATGAAGAGTGTCTCAGTCACCCTAGTTTAGAACGTGATTAAGAATGAAGCCTTCACACGTGGCGTGTGCGCATCTCTTCCCAGCTTTGCCCCCTTGCCTGCCTGCTCATAGCACTCTGTGGGTCTCCAGCTCCTTCTGGCCCCTCATAGCATTTACCTGGTCACATGATAAAGGGTGCTACATGCTGGTCCATATGGATCCCCTGCACTCCTCACATGTATCCTATGCCTTCATTTTACAACCAGGGCTTCTGCATCATAAAAGCCATTAAAATAAATAGAGATTTTCATTAAATTTTATACTGTCTTCATTTTTTTATTTGTTTGTTTTTACCACAGTTGTATCCCCAAGCTGGCTTATCGCCCTTAAGAAATGTTAATGGTCATGCAGGTAGTGAACAGCCCTGGGATCAGTTCCATCCTTGATGTTAGGGTCTAGGTGTAGCCCCTCTCCCCCATATAAAGACCACGATGATGGGTATGACAGTACATATCTAAAATCCCAGCACTGGGGAGGCTGAGGCAAGAGTATCATAAGTTTGAAGCCAGCTAGGGCTCCATATTGAGACCCTTTCTCAAATACAACAAGACAAAAAGGGTCTCATTGTGGAGGGGTGTGATGGATGGCTACCTGAGCCCATCTGAAGCAGGATTCCTTTCATGGACTCAGGGTTCCCACCTGAACCACCGAAGGAGGAGGTGGAGTGGGAGGGAGAAGAGAAGATGAGAAAGAATGTGAGAAGGAGGAAGGGGGTAACCTTGACTCCAGCCCCAGCCTCACAGAATTCTTCCTGTACCTCAGCATCTTTCCACACCTCAAAGACTCTGCAGGGCAGGAAGCTAAGAGTAGGTTAGTTGGGTGGTTCTTGCTCAGAGCATCTTACAAGATTGTAATGAAGCCATCAGGTAGGGCTGCAGTAATCTGAAAGCTTGAACAGGCCCAGGGAACCTGCTTCCAAGATGGGGCACTCACATGGCTGTGGCAAGTGGCTTCAGGTCCTTGTCACAGGTTACTTGTGTTATCCTTGTGACATGACTGCTGGCTTCCCCTAAAGTGAGTAATCCATGAGGGAGCAAGCCTCAGAAGTGATACCTCATTGTTTCTGTCATATTCTATTGGCCACATCGACCAAAGAAGATCCGATGTGGGAGGGGACTACACAGGGCAAAGATGATGGAGGCCATCTTGGAGGTTGGCTACCACATATCATACCTCCATCAGCATAGTGTCATCAGAGCCCTCCACGGTTATCTTAACCATTCCTCTGCCTACTGGCAAGACTAGAATCGAATGTGCCTCCTTGACTCTCCAACCTGAAGTCCCACTGCTTTCCCACCCACCCACACCCAGTCACCAGAGATGCGGAGAAAGGTGACTTCTCATCTGCTTCCTCACATCTCTCAGTCTGCAGATTCCTTTTTTTTTTTGTACTGGGTATCAAACTCAGGTCCTTGCGCTTGTGGCAGGTGGCGGCACCACTGAGCTAAATCCCTAGCCCCGGGCTGCGGAGAAAGGTGACTTCTCATCTGCTTCCTCACATCTCTCAGTCTGCAGATTCCTTTTTTTTTTGGTACTGGGTATCAAACTCAGGTCCTTGCGCTTGTGGCAGGTGGCGGCACCACTGAGCTAAATCCCTAGCCCCGGGCTGCAGATTCTTTCAGGAGCCCTAGACTCACCAACTTGGGGACATTATGGAGACTGTTCTGAGATGTCTTGCTCTCACAGTGAGCAAGTTCTCATAATGTCCCTGAAGCCAGTGGTACCGGAGCTAGCACTGGTTTGCAGCCTGCAAATCTTGTCTGAGGTGAAGCAAAGGCCAGTGGAGGGAAGGATAATGGCCCACGCCCTGTCCTGCCCAGTCTGTGGTTGAGCACACCAACCTCTGGTGCCTTAACTGAATCCTCTGCTTTCGGACATGGCTCAGACTGGATCTGAGGGCAAAAATCCCGTGACGTGGTAGAGATGCGGCTGTGGCTTGGAGCTGAAGAAGGAGTAACGGGATAGCAAAGTCATGGACATAGCTCTCCCCCTTCTTGTGTCCTCCCTTTGTTCCTTGCTAAACTTGTTCAGGACCTGAGAGCTATGTGTTCTCTTCCTATTCTTTTGCTTACCAGTTGCTTTCAGTTACTGATAGGTCATTTAAAATATATTTTTTTTATTGAACAGCATGATAACTATTGTGTTCTAAGTACAAAGCTAACCAGGCATCCTGGCTCACATCTGCAATCTCAGCACTTGGGAGGCTGAGGCAGAGGGCTATCAAATTGGAGGCCAGCCTGGGCTATGTTGTGAGTTCAAGTCTGACCTGGACTACATAGTAAGACCCTGTCTCAAAAACAAAACAGAAAAAAGAGACTGGACATTTAAAGTGTTCTCACCCCAGAAGTGACAGCTACATTAGGTAATGCATTTGTTAATTAGCTAGATTTAACTATTCCATGAGGTAAATATGCTCTGAAACACCGTATTGTACACGATAAATATGTGCAACTATATGTCAATTAAAAAATTGTTATAAACATGTAACTCAAGGATTAAAATTACAAATTCACATTATAACAGTGAATAAAATAAATACTTTATACAAATCAACTTATTTAATCCTCACAATAATCCTACAAAGTAAATAAACTGTTTATTTGTTTTGTTTTTTTGAGGCAGGGTCTCACTATGCAGTTCAGGCTGGACTTGAACTCACTATGTAGCCCAGGCTGGCCTGAACTTTTGATGATCCTGCCTCAGCCTCCTGAGTGCTGGGAGTATAGGCATACACCACCATACCTAGCAATGTAGATATTATTATCATCACCACTTTACAGGTAAGAAAACTGAGGCTCAGAGAGGTAAGGTAACTCACTTAAGGTCCAAGGTAGTAAGTGGCAGAACTTGATTTTAACTCAGGTCATCTGGCTCTGGAACACTTCATAGGTGCCACAGTATCCTGACTCACACGAATGTATTTCTAAGATAAAATCCACAGAAGAAATTTTGAGGCCACAATAAGTTAGCTTGAGGTATTTCTCCCCAAACCTCTGGAGTGGCACAAATAATTTCTTGCCATTTGAGTTCCTCTGGGCATAAGTTTTAGGAATGGTCCCTGGTGGGTACCTCTGAGAGAAGCAGAGGCAAAAGTACTGGTTGCCTTGCTATTTTTTTTTTCTTTTTTCTGGATGGGAGGCATGGGTGAAGTTTTCTCATCTACATCTTGCAGAAATAGAAACCAAATCTTAGAGGTAGGATACATACTATTAGGTGCATAAAGGAAATTTACCGCCAGGGTATTGCTCCAAAGCCAGTGCTATTTCCTCTGAAATGCCACATTTTCACTTGGTTTCATCTGTCTTAGTCCATGTATACTACTATGACAAAATCATATAGTCTAGGTGGCTCATAAACAGCAGAAATTAGCCAGGAACAGTGTGTGCCTGTAAGCCCAGCTACCTAGGAGGCTGAGGCAGGAGGATTGCAAGTTCAGGTCAACCTGGGAAACTTAGCAAGACGCTATCTCAAAAAATAAAATAAGAAAGGCCAGGGCTGTAGCTCAGTGGTATAGCACTTGCCTCAAATGTTTGTGCTCCCCAGGACTACGAAAAAGATTTTTTTATTTCTCACAGTTCTAGCGTCTGGGAAGTACGAGATCAAGGCTGCAGCTGATTCAGTCCTAGCGAGGACCCTTTTTCTGGCTTCTAGGCCCTCCGGTGGTGGAAGGGGCAAGACAGCTGCCCAGCCTTTGTGACCTAACTCCCTTCCAGAGGCCCTACATCCTCCTGTCATCATTGCATTTGTGATTAGCCTCCCTCATAGGAACTGGTGTGGGGAAAGCTGCCAAGAAGAATCAAAGGGAGGGGGCAGGAGGAAGCAGAAAGAGTGCTGTGCCTGCACAGTGCCAACACCTGTGAAGGAGAAGGAAGGAAGGAGGCCCAGGGAGGAGGAGCCTCCGCCTGCCAGGCAGCCCTGAGCAGGTCTTGATCAGGCCCACGCGGTTCTGTCAAAGAAGTCCCATGCAGGGCAGAGGTGGCCTGGCCTGTGTGACCCCAGCTGCTTCTAGGGGCAGCCCAGGGAGAGGTGGCACCTGCTCTGTAAGCTGCCGTAGGTCCACGGGGCAGCCGCTGCGGGTGAGTTGGTGACACTCTGCAGCCAGTTCTCCTGAAGGGAGATTGGGACATCTCTGCTTGACAGCTTTGCAAATCACCCAGCAGGCCAGTGGCAAGTTCACACCCTGGGCTATGGCTGTATTACCTCACCTAGGGGTCAGCTTTATAACACTTGGAGTTTGCAGAGTTTTGTTTTGGTTTGGTTTGGGTTAGGTTTTACTATGTAGCCCAGGCTGGCCTTGAACTTGCAGTGAGTCTCTTGCCTCAGCCTTCCAAGTGCTGGGATTACAGACATGCGCTACCATGCCTGTCTCCAGGGTTAAGGGGGACTTTGTCACAAGGATGAAAGAATGAAGACTCAGATCCCTATGGTCTGAAAGTGAGCCTTTCTCCATAAACCTCCTGCACCTCTAACTGGCCTCAGCATTTGTCTCCTAGAAGAGCTGAACAGTTACAGCCTTCCCAAACCCTAGGACCCACACCCACCTCAGGATAGCACAGGACTGGGTTTGTTGCTCTTGAAAGTCTCCCTCACTACCAGCTGATGAAATATTAGTGGGGTTTCCCTGACAACACCAGGAGGGATGGTGGGATCAAATCTTAGCCACAGCCAGAGGCGAGGACAGCTGCTTCCCACCCCACCCATGCTCTGCTTGACCCCGTGGTCAGGTCCCAGCCTTCACATGAAGGCATAAGGAGGGAGTTTAGGGGCAGGGAAAAGAACTCTGGGTTCTAACCCAGTCTCTGCTTCACCTTCCTTTGTCTGGGCTTTTACTCCACCTGAGCAGCAGGACTTAGGGTGGGGGAAGGTGGTGCTGGCTGCTTTCTGGTCCTCAGCAGCTGGTGAGGCCCAAGCCCCTTCCTCTGCCTATTAAAGCCCAACCAGGAGGTGCAGGTGGGAAGCCACCTGGCAGCATCGAGGCTAGAGCCACGTCCTGATGGTGCCCTGACACCCACAGCTTGGAGGCTGGTGTGCCTTGGCTCCGAGGGTGTCAGAGCCCCGGAAGGGCAGCTCCCACTCAGCCCCAGCTTCTGGAGGAGCCCTAGTCAGGGAGGGGAGCTGGCAGGCAGCAGCCACATGGCGGGGTGGAGGTGGGGGTCAAGCTGCCATGGAGGTGTTCATGGACAATCACAAGGGCACACAGAGGCAGGGAAGCCTTCCTAGGGAGACACTTTTGTGCTGGGCATTGAAGAATGAGTATGAGTTTTCCAGATAGAGGGAAAGGCTTTCAAGGCAGACAGAACACAAAGACCTAAAGGTGTGAACCTGCGTTGCATATTCCAGGCCTGGGTGGAGATCAGAAGAATGGTAGGAGAATATACTGCAAGGCTTCCAGGGATCTGGGCTCTCCAACTGTCAGATTACCTTGCAGGTGGAGGTCAGTCTTATCCCCGTAAGACAGATGAGGAAATGGAGGCCCATCGAATGTGGGAATGAGCTGGGTGCCTCACTGCCCAGTCAGCCCAGGGGGCATGAGGCTGAGCTACCCTCCTTACTGTGTGAGCAGTGCCAAGGCCCCGGCTCGGCCTCCATCCCCCACACCCACCCCAGCCATTGACTTTAGGGAGCCCCTCCTTTCCGCTCCCTGACATCACACACACATGGAAGAGAAATCTCTGAGATTCCAGAGGGGCCAGAGTGTGGGAACTGGGACAGATGCTGCTGGCGCTGCCCCAGCATCCCCTGGAGCCCCTGGGTGCTGCCAAGGGGGCTCTGGAATGTGTCTGGAGCCTCTGGCTTCCTCCATAGTGGGCTGTCCCCAGGGCTTGGGAAAGCTGAGGAGGCTCTGACTGCCTGGCGGCCACTCCAGCCCTAGACAGCCTCTGTAAGACTCGTGCCCACAACAGCAGGAGTGTTTGAGGGTGATGAGCTGGGCCAGCCCTGCTGGTGGCTCTCAGGGGCCCCGATTGAGATGGCATGGACCATTGTGACCTCCTCAGCTCAGGGCTGGGAAAGGGGAACCAAGTCAACACAACCCACCATGTTTCATACAGAAGGGACTTGAGAGCATGTGCACATATGCATTTGTGGTAGACAGACAAACAGACACAGACAGATGGTCCTACCCCTGTCCCCACCAGCCCCAGGGATAGCTGTGCACCGCCTGTTCCACACATGTGGCTCCCAGCAGCTGTGCATTCCGTCAGGGACCAGCTGTGGCAGCAGCTGTAGTGGTGGGAGTGAGCACTGATGGGTCCCTAGGGAGCGGGGGAGGACAGGAAGGGCCTGAGATGAGCAAGGTCAGGGGTGAGGCAAGGAGGCCCAGAGTGTTTTCAGGCTGGAGCAGAGAGCAGGAGAGTGGTGCTGGGGATGCCTGACATCCGGGCTTTGACGCAGAGAGGCCGGGAGGCCCAGGAAGGCTCAGCATGCACTGGCTAGGGCTTGGCACATATGGGAGTCAACATGAGTATGAGAAAGACTAGGAAGTGGGATATATGAACCTGAACCTTGGGTTAAAGGTCTGCGTTAGAGATACAAATTAAGAGACTGGGGTGTAGCTTAGTGGTAGAATGCTTGCGTAGGATATGTGAGGCCTGGGTTCCATGGCCAGAGAGAGAGAGAGATACAACTTATAAGAGGTAACCCATTTGGGAGTAAATGAATCACCTCGGGCGAGAATGGATAGAGACAGAGCCCGAAGGCAGACACTGGGATGCTCCCTCTAAACACCAGGCACTGTTCTATGCTTCTCACCCCATTCCATCCCCACAACAAGCCTATGGAAGAGTAACTATTTTATCATCTCACTGTACAGATGAGAATACCAAGGCCTCACTGTGTGGCCCCGGAGATGTTTGTGTCCCTCTCTGGGTCTCAGTATCCAGACAGCTAGGGAAGGGCAGGTTACTGCAGAGGGAATGCTCAGTGGTACCTTGTGACTCTGCTGTGTCCCCAGGAGCCAGGCATCACCTCCTCCAGGGGGAAGGTGGAGGCCTTCAGGAGGCCTCAGCTCCCCTCCCATCACCTAACACTCAGCTGATACTTAACAAACACTTAACAAAGCACCAGACACTGTGGGGATGACAGTGCCCAGACCTGACACAGTCCCTGATTTATGGGGATCACACACCAGCCCCAGAGATAGATATAAATTATTGCACAGTGAATAACTACCAGCTCCTTCCCTGGGCATCTTAGCCAATCACCCTGTCCTCTGGATGCCCTCACAGCCCTCTACCATGCAGTGGTTAGAGGCCCAGTGGCCGGCCCCACAGAGGTCTCCGGAATCCTGATCTAGCATATGGCCCACATGCAAGTTGGCCATTTGGAGCCCAGGCCATGGCCTTTTAGTAATCTGAATGCCAACCCTGTGAGGTAGGGGCAGACCTAGCATTTGGTCACAGGAGCTGAAACCTGTCCTCGAAAACCACCTTCTGCTCACTCAGCTCCAATGCATGGTGATGAGAAGTAGGAAGAATAGTGGTTTCCTCTCTGCCTCCTCTGAGGCTGCCTGACCCTTGTGGGCCACCCAGGCTCCATCCTCTGCCTACTACTGAATTCCTCTCCATCAGCCAGCAAATTCCTCCCCCAGGCTCTGGATGGCCTGAGGTTCCCTTGTCCATCAACCAGTGCCATTTCCAAGCCCAACTCTGCAACCTCAAACTCTTCCGAGAGCATGGAGTTTGGGCCTTGCCTCTCTTCCTCTGCATTCATGCCAGGAGCTCTGATCACATGTCTTTTTCTTAGAGTCCTTGGACTGGTAACCAAAGGCCTTTCTCTGGCTTTCTCTCACCTTGCACTCTGGTGCTCCATTCTTGCCTGATTCCCTTCCTCCTGTCGAGTTTTTTGGCTGTGCCTTCCCAGGATCCCACTCTAGTCTCTCCTCCTTTCTTGCTCTACATCACCTCCTTGGGACAGACATCTCACATACCCCCTGGCTTCAGCTACCAGCTGTCAAATCTCTACTCCAAACCAGACCTCTCTCCATTCTCCTCCTGGGTGTCCCCTGGGCCCCACAAACAGCTTGAGCATATTGACCTTCCTACCTTCTGCAGTTTCTCCCATTGTCACTTCCACCCACCAGTTACCCAGACAGGAGCTCTGCAGCATTCAGATCAGTTCCCTCTGCTTCCCTGTCTCACCCAGTCCTTGTGCCTGATTGGTCCACCACACTCTATTGTGTGATGCAGTAGTTACCAGCATGAATTCCAGAGCCAGCCTGTTAGAATCCCGTTACTAGTTATGTGGTCTCAGGTAAGTTATATAACCTCTCTAAGTCTCCATGAATGAGATAATAAATTTCTCTTACAGAGTTGTTGTGAAGTTTACGAGAGTTGATGTATGTCAAAGTACTTAGGACAGTGCCTTGCACATGTTAAATGCAACAAAAATTGTTTTAACAATTATTATTTGTTTTACAAATATTTCAGAATGCTTTCTCTATGGTAGGTTTTTCTGGGCACTAAGGGATGTGATCCTGAACAACAAAAATGATTCAAGAACTTTACAGTTAAGGGGGAAGCCTTTCCATAAAAGTCTCATAGAGTGAGCATTTCCTGTCAATTGATCCATGCTCTAACCTCTCCCATCTTAAGCCAAAGCAAAAGCAAGCAAATCCTGGACTCCACATTTCCTACCAGCCTGGCTTACTTTCTCATCTGTCAAGCTTCTCAAATTAGTGTTCTGCCAGCAAGTGTTAATTGAACACCTATTACCTGCCAGGCATGGTCAGCAGTAAACACAAAACGTAAGTCTCTACCTTCAATTAGTTTACCTTCTTGTAGGGGCCACAGACAATAAATAAATAGATCAACATATGTAATCTAATGTCAGCAATATTAATAGACACTGTGAAGTAAGATCAAGCAAGGTGGGAGGCATAGATGGATAGGGGTGGGGATATTTTAGTTAGATGGGGTGATCAGGAGGATGTGACATTTGACCTGAAGGGAATGAGAAGATCTGAGAAGCTCCAAGGGAAGAAGACTCCCGTGGAAGGACAAGAAGGAGCTAGTGGCTTCAGGTGGAAGGAGGAGGTTGGGAATAAAGTTATAGAGAGTCAGGGCAGAGCTGAGGGCAGCCATCCATCTACGGTGCCTCAGACCATCCTGGAAAAATTACTAACGTTGCCTCCGTTCACTCTCAAAGATGACCAGCATTTAGATGATAAATTACACAATCCCCTTACCATACATAGGCATGGGAAGCAGTTGGCACTTTATCCAAAATCTGATGCAAAGCCCATTGACCCTTCTGAACAGGAAGGACAGGCTCTGATTCTCACATTAAAGGTCCTGACTAAAGTTCTGAAACTCTCTCTTAGCTCCTGCCTTGCCCCAGCCTCTCTCTTCTGGCTCCCTGGTGATTCCTCTCCAGTCCATTCTGGCAGCTCTTTGTTTTTTACTTAACCCTGAAAATTTGGAGTTTCTCAAGACCAGTGCTTCTCAACTAGGGGCAACTTCTCCTCCCAAGGACATTTGATATTAGATGGAGATATTACTGAATGTTACCATTTGGGGGTACTACTTGCATCTAGCAGGGATGCTGCTGAACATTCTGCAATCCACAGAACAGGCCCACACAATAATTATCCATCCCAAAATGTCAGAAATGTCAAGGCTGGAAAACCCTGCACAGGTTTAGCACTACCCAATAAAAAATATCATGGGATGCCATGCTCAGCGGTTCCACCACCTGCCTCAAAAGCACAAGGTCCCAAGTTCAATCCCCGGTACAAAAAAAAATATATATATATATATCAATGAGATACTTCACTTTTTAAAATTTTACTCTATGTCTTACCCATACTACACCCAGCAATTCAGGCCAGTCCCATTTCAAAGGCTTAATAGCCATATGTGGCTCTTGTCCATATATGGCTATTAAGCCCCTCGTAATGATGGGATGGCGCTAGGCTTAGTATTAGATCCTATAGCCTAATGTTGAAGAAGTCTATAGGGTAAATAAAACCTCACAGTTTGGCTCTGAGATCAAACTGCCTTGTTGAATTTCAGCCCTTTCATTTATTTATTTATTTTTAATGTAATTTCTACAACTCTCTCTCTCTTTCTTTTTTTTTTTTTTTTGGTACTGGGATTGAACTCGGGTCCTTGTGCTTGTACAGCAGGCGGGGAAACTACTGAGCTAAATCCCTGGCCAGCTCTTCCATTTATAACCTGTTGACCTTAGGCCGAAATGCCTCCAACTCTCTGATCTTTGTTTCTTTTTTGTAAAGTGGGGATAATACTATTACTATTTTGTAGGTTGTCAGGGATGAAATGAGTTAATACTTACAAAACACTTAGAGCCTTTTCTGGTATTACAGTAAGTGCTCAACAAATGTTAAATATTGCATTAGGCACCTTCTGTCCCCATCCACACTTTCTGGGCGGTCTCACCTGCTCGAATAGCTTTAAATGCCATCTGTTACCCAATGGCTTCCAAACTTAAGTAATTGGTTTAGACTTCTCTTCTGAACTCCAGACGCCCTGTTTAACTGTGCACTGTGATGATGTAGGACATCTCACAGGAACACATCCACACCAGAGTCCTTGACTTTCCCCTGAAACCTGCTCCTCTGCTAATCCTTGCTGCCCCAGCCAGGACACAGAGCAAATATCCCACTTGCTTCCTGCCCTCCCAGGGCATGCAGAGCACATAGATTGTGCACCTTCCATACTGATGGAGGTTTCTACTGCACCAGCCTGAGCATTTGGAAGAAGTGTACATAGCTGGGGTGACCACCAGGGCCTCCTGATAGGAACTGCTCATACCAGTTGTGTGCCAGTGTGTTCCTGTAGGTCTGTGTGTGCGTGTTTGTGTACCTTGCCAAGTGTGGGCCCACGTGGCAGGAAGCACAAGCATGTTCTTTCCCCCCAGGTAATGAAGCTTCCCCAATCAGGTCTTGCTATGGGGTGAAAGTTCAGTTATCCTCAGGCAATCAAGCCCTTTCTCTCCCACAGGAAAGGGAAGCTTCCTTCTGGGCTGTTCTGGTGGGCGGGATAAAGGGCAAAGACTTCTCTGGTATCCTGCCCACCACTCCAATCTTCATCTCCTCCTCCCTACCCAAGAAGTCGACTTTCTGGGACGCTCCATTCAGCTTCCTTCTGCAGTATGGGCTTCTCTGGGATACTGACCTCTGAGGAAGGCAGTTGACTTGTTCCCTGATTCCCTTCCCTAGGGGCAGGGCGGCTGGAACCTCCAGTTCATGAACAGTTTGGTCGGTTGTCAAAGAGGGGCCTGGAATGAGAGGCAAAGGTTCGCTCCCTTTCCCTGCCCTCCCCCAACTCCGAAGCTTCTGAAGGGGCCCTCTCCTGGGAGTGGTCTTGGCCTCCCAGGACAGTTCTGTCTCTGGTGAACTGGAACTGGAACCTGATTCCCAAGGACCTGACACCAACCACCACGGGCAAGTCAGGCCCTCGCGGACCTTGGCCAGAGCCCAACCTTCTCTGCAGGCCTGGCGGCAACCTGAGCTTCTGTTTCGGACTTGACCACAGCCTCTCACAGGTCTGAGTGCTCTGTGGTGTTTAAACACACACACACACACACACACACACACACACACACACACACACACTCCACTTGTTTTGGGATCCTAAGGGAGGAGCTGCTGGGGAGTTCCTATTGAGGAGCAGGTCACAGCCACCCTACCAACCTCGCCAAACCAAACTGTCCGAGGAGGGCCCCAGAACCCTGGGAGGCAGGAAGGCACCTGGCTGGCCCTGGGGGAGGCTGGGACGTCGCAGAGCAGCGGCTCCACGCTCCAGCAGCTTCCAGGACGCACCAGGGACAGATTGGGACGCCCCTGCCACCCCGTGGGACCTCCCAGGGCACCTGCCCAAGGCCACCCAGTACGCTGAGGCCAAGGCAGAGCCGGACCTCCCAGCGGTCGGTCGGTGGGGGCGGTGACCGCCCGGGGCCTTCCCACGGCTCAGTGGCGCGTCACCGCGGGGGCGAGGGGGCGCCGGGGCGCCTAGGGCTGCGGTGCAGGAAGGGCCCTGGGAAAGGGCCGAGTAGGCGCCCCGGGGCGGGGCCGGGGCGGGGCCGGGGCGGGGCGGGGCGCGGCGGGCAGACTCAGAGCAGAGCACCCGGCGGTGGAGAGCTCGCAGCTTGCGCCCTCCATGAAGCGGCCCAGGGAGCAGAGGGGCTCTGACGGCGAGTCCGACGGACCCATCGACTTGGGCAGCGAGGGCCACCTGAGGTAAGGCCAGGGTGGGGGGCGCCTCGACCAGTTTCCGAGCAAGGACACTGGCCCCTGGGTCCCGCCTCTGAAGGGGCAGGTGCTCGACAGCTGGCAGGTGTGCGTGGGCGTGTGCGGGCGTGTGCAGCGTGTTGTGTTGCACAAGCGCGGGCGATTCCTGGATGTTCTGGGCTGTTTAGGGTTCTGGATGTTGAGATGGAGGTAGAGTTCAGCTCTGGGGTCTCATGGCCAGTTGGTGATGTTCTGTTGACGCCCCCGCCCCCTCGCAAGAAGGCCACTGATGCGTTTTCCTGAAGACATTAGGGAACCCCCATAGATTGTTGGTGCCACACTCCCTGTCTAGAACCTGCTTACGATGCAGAATAATCACACTTTCCCTATTTTACCTCGTTCAGGTGCAGTCTTCATGTAGTCCACAAAGCACAGGAAAGGAAATCTCTTGTCTTTTGAGCAAATTGGACTTTGGGAGTTGGGTTTGGGTATTGAGGTCGATACTGTCTGACTTGCAAGGACCTAGACTCCAATTCCGGTGCTCTGTCTTCCAAAACAACTTTGTTGGCAGTGTCCTTCAGCTCTTGGAAATATTCCCACCTCCTTCAAACCTGTAGAACAAACTGAGCTGGTACGGTTCTGCTACCCACCAGGTCTGTGAACTCTAAACTTCAGTTTCCTCATCTGCACAATGGGTATAAGCAATAGAACTGACTCAAGGGCTTAGCAAATGCTTTAAGGATGGCAGGGAATGTCTGGATACTACAGGCATGGGTTCCAGCTCCATCTCTGCTACCAACTCCCCTTGTAGCCAGCTTTCTCTCTCCTTCTTTCTCCTTTTCCTCTTCTTCCTCCTTGTCCTTTCTGGTGCTGGGGATGAAACCCAAGGCCTCACACATACTACACAAGTGGTCTTCCACTATGTAGCCTTGAGCTACTGGTTTCTCTGAGTCTGTCTCCTTACCAGTAAAATGTAAGAGGATGGATGTGGGAAGGGGAGAGCTGCCTCATCTCTCTTGCTCATTCAAATCTAACTTTCCAGAACAGAATTGGCAGGGGATTTGGTTCATTCTTAGGGGTGTTTTCTAAGGGCACTTTATGATTTCAGTGGTCTCCTGTTTTCTGAGATCGGGAGATCCTGGCTCAATCACAAACCTCTCTGGGGATATAGCTTAGTGGTAGAATGCTTCCCAAGCATGTGTAGGGCATGCACAGGGCCCTGGTTTTGATCCCCAGCACCATGAATAAATAAATTCAAAGTAAAACATCACCTACTACCAATTATTTGTAACTTATGATAGGGAGTAGGGCAATAGATATTCCTTTTACATCTTGTACATTAGGTTTTGGGTGTATAATATAATGTCCTATCACCAGATAAACCTTTTTAAATTTGTTTAACAGAAACTGCTATTTAGAAGGGAGAGTAGGGAGGGGAATGGGGAAAAAATAAGAACCAAGATATATCATGTAAAGGTACAAGATCCCAATGATGAATGTAACTGTTGTATACCTAAAATGTACAAATAAACTTAATGGGGAAAAAAAAAAAGAATCTGCTGTTTAGAGAAAGAAGTCTCTGAGCCTGTGACTACTAGCAGGGGATGGGTACAGCACCATGTGGTGGTGTAGAGGGAGCCTCAAATTCAGTGTCATCTGGTGCTCATGGATCAAAGGCACAAAATCAATGCCAGAGCACTAAGCTGATCAGAGCTGGCTTCTGTCTTCTGCCGGTTTGCAGCCTGGGCAGTGACTGCCAGGTCACACAAAAACTGGATAGAATAAAAGAGAGCCAGACTGGGCTGTGAGGGCACCTACATGGGAAGAGGTCTCTCACAACCAAATATGGCAGTGAGGGTTTCTCGAAGGTGTCACCGTTAGGGATAAGACATAAAGGGTCAATGGACAGTTTTTTCCTCTACAGCATTTTGCCATTGTAAGCCAGAGCCCATTTTTAGAGACTGTTCATAGAAGAGCAGACCGCTTGGAGGAGGAAAAGCAGTTGGACATCTGGCAGAGGCTGACTTATAGATGCCTCTTTGTGGCACTCCCCAAAGGGCCCTCCCCCCACCGGACATAAATGGTTCAATTCAGGGGCTGCTGAACGATGCCTGCTGTGGCCCAGACCCTGAGCTGGCATCAGGGCCCAGATGTATCCTGCTAGGCCTCTGCCCTCGGGGAACTCCCAGGGAAGAAGAGCTTTATGTACAGAGAAAGCCACATAAACAGTGACAAGGGCCACAGGGCTGGGGCAGCCAGCCATCTCAGGGTCAGAGGCAGGGCATAAATGCCCCACACTCAGAGACAGGCGAGCAAGAGCAGGCGGTGCTCAGTTGCCACCATGGAATCTGTTTGATGCTAGCATCTTGCCCCATCTGTGAGAATCACCACAGAGCTCCTGGCTGCACCTGGCCCTCTGATGCATGTTGGGTACAAACAGAGTACAGCTTCTTCTTTAACCGTCTGCAAACCCTAACCCTAACCCTAACCCTAATCAGCACCAGTCACATGCCAGACTGTGGGGCAGGTCTGGGTGTTTGCCATATGATTTAAGGCACATGGTGGCCTTTGAAGTCAGATAGATGGGAGTTTGGCTCTCTCCAATTTGTGCAAGCAACTTTGTACCTCTTTCTGAGCCTCAGTTTCCTTTCCTACAAAATAGAGATATAAATATCTGCCTCCCAGGGTGAGACTTTGACGTCATTTGTACATAAAGCATATAGCTCCTTCCCTTGGCCCAGGGGAATTTCCAATACATGCTGCTTTCAAAGGAGTGGAGGGGGCGACATACCTGCTGGTCTGAGGTAGCAGGGTCTAATGAGACAACTAGAAGTCTGAAGACTGGACTTACTGGGTTCATTCTTAACTCTTTTGTGTTTGTCACTCTACCTATAAAATGATTATTTTTTCCTAAAAATGAAATGGCCCAAATAATACCTTACAGGCCCATATGCAATGAATGAGACAAATGGATGTAGAAATGCTGTCTGAAACAAAAAGTACTGGCTATGAGATACACATGATGGACTCGTGAATGTTTGGGATACATTGGCAAGACCACTGAATGAAAAGGCAGTAGCTTTGGCTCTACTTCTGGATTCTCTTCTCATTTGGCCTGGGGGAGATCCCTTTCCATCTCTGAATGTTCTTATTTGGCAAATGGGCTCCGTGCCCTCTGAGATCTGTTCATTTGGGGCATTTGGAGTCTGCCTTTGGTTGATGCAAAATGAGTGGGGTCATAGGCCAGGGCTCCGTGGGGGAGTTCCCAGGTGGAATCAGCACTGGGGGTGTTCAGGATTGGCAGCCAGACCACTTGGAAAGCCATCTCGGCCCCAGAGACTGCCCTGAAACTCTGGCTGGGGCCTGAAAGAGGCCAGTGGAGCAGGTCTTGGTGGTCACTGTATCCTTTCGGGTCTGTGAAAATCTGCCTTATTTTCAGACTGTCAGGGGAGAGGCTTCCACCCCTCCTCCCAAGATCAGGGCCAGATCATAGGCTGAAGTGAGTGCTGGCCAGGAGCTTCGAGGAGAAGGAGACTGGAGAACTATTCAGACAGACAGGAAGTAGGACTTAAAAGGGAAAACAATGCTGAATTGGGAGCCAGAAGACATGGGTTCTCATGCTGCCTTTGCTCCTTTGCAGCTGCATGGGCTAGGCAAGCTGAGTTAGCTCCCTGAGGCTCAGCACCCTCATCTGTGAGATGGGACCTTCATGAGGCTCAAAGGTGAGAAACACATGTAGTGGTGCCAAGAAATTTATAAAGTGAGCTTTTCCTGTGAGATATAAGGGAGAGGTAGATGCTGCTGCAGAGAAAAACAGGCCAGAAGAAGGAATAACAGACCTGCCTTGCCCTGAAATGGGCGCATCAGCCTCTGACAGATGGTCCCTGGGGAGGGGTCCGGCTGAGAGCAGTGACGCACACACGGATAACCCAACACCCTGAGAGGAGCTTTATCCAACAATGGGAAACAAAGGGCACATTTCTTAGTGTGCCTTGGCTCTTGAGGCTTGTCCCCAGTGAACCAGGGAAGCTTTTTAAACAAGCTGCCCTACAGATCTCAGGATCTGGCCATCTGAGCTCTGGACCTAGCTGGCTGGGGCTTGCCTCCCCAGAGCTTTCCCAAGTTTTTTGCCAGCTCTGCTTGTCCAGATGTTTGGGTTGAAGATACCCTTTTCCAGATGTGGCCAGACAAAGCCAGGGCACAGCAGTAGGATCCAACAAATACAATCTGGTCTCTCCTTCTCTCTTTGAGGTGTTGATGAAAATGATCCAGCCTCAGATGCAAAGAAGATACCCACATGGGCTGACACCCTCCTAGTGAGCCACATATGCCCCTATTCCACAACGGCCTAGACTATAGATTTTATGGTGTTTGCAACTGTGTTCTTCAGTATGCCAAAGGCAAGGGCAGCAGGAGGATGCTCTACCATGGCTCTGCCATGCCCCAAGCACTTGCTGAGGCCTGGGATGACAACAGTGAATGAAACTGATGTGGTTCATGGCCTCATGGGGCCTATGGATTTGTTGGAGAAATAGACATTAATCTAATAACCATATGAGTACAAAAATAACTAACTGGCATAAATGCAGTGAATGCAGAAGGCTAGGAGTCTTGAGCAGGGGACATCTAGTAGGAAGGTAGATGCCAGAAAAGGCTCGCAAAGGAGGGGACATTTGAGTTGAGATCTGAGGGGAGAGGGAAACAGTAGCAGTGTGTGGAACTACAGGAAGGAGGTGATACACTCACAGGTCGGAGCATGCAGAGCAAGCCAGATTTGGATCTGAGAGGTGATGGGCCAGCTGGTCCACCTGAAGGATGGTGGCCTGAACACACTGGGAAGCCACTGAGAAGTTTTAAGAGTGACAAGGTCAGGCTTGCATTTAAATGACCATTGCCTGCAGAGGGACCAACAAGAGCCTGTTGCAGTCTTCTAGGTGAGAGAACTGTGGTCCTGAGAGGGGTTATGGACATAAAAAGGACAGACATGAGAAGTATTTTAGACATGACTGGGTTTTGATGTGAGGGTGAGGACAGAGGAAGAATCAAAGACAGTGCCAGTGTTCTGAAGTGGGGAATCCAGGGCATCAGGAAGCCAGTAAGGGGTTAAAGGCAAGGTCATGAGTTCCTGTTCAGATGCGTGCCCTTTGGCATCCAAAATGGCAGGGGAGGCATCTCGTCCAAAGCGATGGAGCTGAGCGAGAAAGGGCTGGGGCCCTGGGGCTAAATGGGGTTTCCCGGGCTCAAGAAGGATGCCTTAGTGCTGCCTGGCGAACTTCTCCGTTCTGAGGGAGCCTCTGGAACAAACATCCCTTGAGAGGTCTAGCAGTCAGGCTGGAGATTATTTTGGTCAAAGTCTGGGCAGGAAAGCTTCTTCTCCGTTGCGAGGCTCCTGGGTGGGGGCTATCATCCATCTTGCCGCCAGGGCTGCAGAGGAAGGGCCTCGGTGGGAGGGAGGCCGAGGTTACAGGCCAGGACTTCTGGGAGGTCAGAGCGAGTCCCAGAGCGTGCGAGAGGGGCCGGTGACCCAGATGCCGCCCCCTCGCCCCCGCCGCACCGCGTGGGAGGAGGCGGCAGCTGCAGGCCGGGCGGAGGGCGGAGGGCGGAGGGCGGTGCGCCGGCCCGTGGGAAGCGGCGGCATCTGCTCTTTCCACGCTCCTTCCCGGCGGCTCCCTGTGAAACCCAAGCCGCCCGTCCCAGCCCGGCCCGTGCCCTCCGCCGCCCGACCCCCTGGATCGGGTTGCAGGACCCGAGGGCCGCTCTGTGGTTCGCGGTTGCTTGCTCGAGGGCCGCCTCCGCGAAGGGACTGGGCCAGGCCAGCAGGTCAGGTCTGAGCCAAGATCGGACCTCGGGGTGGCGCGAGGCTGGGACGGGAGGCTTGGGGTGATGGGAGGACGTGGCCCGAGGAGAAATGGGCCCCAGGGAGAAAGTGGGAGCAGGCGCCTCTCCCACGACAGCCCTGCGGTACTGCACAGCCGAGAGCCTGCAGCCCCAGACGGTGCCTCCCACAGCCCGGCCTCTCAGGTCAGCTCAGGCCAGGGATGTGGCCCCCAGCTCTGAGAAACCAGCCTTTCTCTTCCTCTCCAGCCAGATGGCCAGGCCGCTGTCCACCCCCAGCCCTTCGCAGATGCAGGCCAGGAAGAAACGCAGAGGGGTGAGTGTCCGCCCTTAGGTTTGCCCTGAGTCCCCTGGGGTCTGGCCAGGGAAACCTGATCAGAAGCAGCACCCAAGGTACCTAGACCTGCCTGGGTTCGAATCCTGACTCTGCCAATGACTGTCTGGATGACTTAAGGCAAAGTGCTTAACCACTCTGAGCCTTGATTCCTCCTGGTGTAACTGGAGTAAGGACCAAACCTAAGGCAAGCTGAAATGAGTCAGTGCAATGCTTTCTGAGCAAAACTCAACACAGAGTAGCCTGATTACTTTCGTCCAGCTTCCCCTTCCACCTTATCCTCTGTCTCTTCTCTGAATCTAGAACTTTCCTTGGTCTAAGGAAGGGGAGGCAGATGAAAGAGGTACCCTACTTACTGCTCTCCATCTTTTTCTTTTCTTTTTTGCACTGTAATAGGGATTGAACTGAGAGCCTTCACACTGAGCTACATATCCAGCCAGTTTTTATTTTTTTATTTTGAGACAATGTCTCATTAAGTCAGTAAATTGCTCCCACAGGGCTCAAACTTGCCATCCTCCTGCCTCAGCCTCCCAGAATACTGGGTGGGATTACAGGCTTGTGCCACCATGCCCAGCTGATTGCCACTATCCATCTTATCCACCCTGTCTTTCCCCTTTGCACACTGGGAGTCTAGAGACCCAAGACCTGGCAGAGCGCAGCTGCGCTATGCACTTACCATCAGCCTTAGGCAGACCCTTGCACCAACATTCTGCTACCAGAAAGGGGGTTTGCGGTGGATGAGGCCCCTGCAGTGGGAAAGAGCAATACCTAGGGCTCTCAGACCCAGCAGCTAAAGGGGTAACCCTAGACCAGCTGGGGTCCCTAGGGCACATGCTGGTGGTGTGGCTGGTGTCCCCATTCTGATTGGATGGTGGCCTGCTGTACCAGTGGCTGAGCATTTCACATAGCATCCTACAGACCAAGACAAGAGATCTGAATTCTCCTTCCAGCTTGGCACTTTCTTGCTGTGTGACCTTAAGCACATTACTTGTTCCTTGCTGAGCCTCAGTTTCTTCTTCCCTAAAGTAAGACTAGATTAGCTCCCTCATGAGAAAATATAGTGTGGGAAAATACAAGTCAGTGTCCATCAGGGCATGCTGGAACCGATGTGCTTTTGTGTAACTTTTTGTCATTTTTCAGATCATAGAGAAACGGCGCCGAGACCGCATCAATAGCAGCCTTTCTGAATTGCGGCACTTGGTGCCCACCGCCTTTGAGAAACAGGTATTTCCAGTTGTGCTACAAGTCCTGAGTGGGTGACAGATACGGCTTGTTTCTCGTGGAATCTCTTATTGATGGGTAGTGGCTGCTGAGGTGCCATCTGTCACTGGCCAGGAGACAAGGAGAATGGAAACTCATACTCAGATGTCTCGGGTGTTGTAGCTTTATGTCTGACTTGTATCCATTTGAGCTGAATTCTAAATATAAACCTGAATTATAGAAGTTCTGCCAATTGCAGGTAAGGAAAATGAAACACAGAGTCACAAGTACTAGAAATTGTACTGAATCAGGGCCGGGGATTTAGCTCAGCTGCATAGTACCTGCCTGGCAAGTGCAAGGTCCTGAGTTCGATTCCTGGTACAAAAAATAAATTGTACCTTGCCAGGGATCTAGCTCAGTGGTTCCACCACCTGCCTTACAGGCACAAGTTCCCAAGTTCGATCCCCAGTACCAAAATAAAATTGTACCAAATCACACAGCTAGTAACTCGCAGAGCATAATTGGAGCACAAGACTGTGTGACATGTCTCCTGATGTTTCCAGAACTATTTGAAAGTGGAACGGGCTGATCAGGGAGTGAGCACTCTGTCATTGAATATGTTGGGTGGGGAGATTACACTGGGGAGTCAAACGGTTGAGTGAAAAAGCCTCAAAGATTCTTACCCTATGCCTCCAGGGTCCCAGGTTGTCTACCTTCCCTTAGACAGGGAGAAAAAGTCAATCAGTCACTGATGTTTACTAAAACCTCCATGGGACCAACCACGAACTAGACCTGTTGTCTACCCTCAAGGGGCTCACATGGAAAGTATGGCTCTGAGGCTTCCCCTGGGAGGCCTGGTGGTCCTGGAGGCCTAGGAAACATTTCATAAGAGAGACAAAGGAAGAACATATGCTTTGGGGCTGAGGTGGTGAACTAGGTCTTGGGCCCGCAGAGGATGAAGTTGGATTCCCAGGGGAGCTGGTCCAGGAGGCAGGTGGGTGGTGAGGGAAGAAGACGGGGATGTAGACAAGACCCTCTGGGGAGAGCATGCAGAGCAAGAAGAGAGGTGGGCCAACACATATGGAGCAGCACTGTTTTTAAGGAAAAGGAAGAGGCAAAGGGAAAGGGAAAGAAAGACACAAGTGGCATCATGGCAGGGGTTTCAGGAGGAAAGCTCAGCAGTGCAGTGGACAGGTAGACTGAGATGAGAACCAAAGCATCTTTCAGATCTGGAGGTGTCAGGCAATGGGAGGAAGGTGAGAATGCAGATAGGGAGGCTCATGACAACGGCCGGGCGAGGTAAGCTGGAGTCTGCACACTCTGCCTTCTGTACTCACAGGGCTCTTCCAAGCTGGAGAAAGCAGAGGTCTTGCAAATGACGGTGGATCACTTGAAAATGCTCCATGCCACTGGCGGGACAGGTACGGATGCTCTTCTCTCTTGGGAGTCATTTATACACGAAGTATCTTGAGGCTGGGCCCTGAGGATCCACTAGTGAGCGAGGCAGATGTGGTCCCTGCCCTGCTGGAGCTCAGTCTCCAAAGGGGCTGAAGCAGGCCTAGGTGAACGTTTGCTAAGCTCATCTCTCTTAGCCTCTCTCTCTCCACTTTGAGCATGGCCCTTGGCCCCAACCCTTCCCCCAGTCAGCTCCTCCCAGTCTTGAACCTACTTCTGTGTGACAGACTGTTCTATGTGCCTACCCCAGGGCATCTTAAGGAGTAGCCTGAATTGGGCTGGTGATGTAGCTCAGCTGTGCAGCACCTGCCTGGCAAGCATGAGGCCTCAAGTTCAATTCCCAGTACCAAAAAAATAAAAGTAAAAAAAGCTGGGAATGTAGCTCAGTGGAACCACGCCTGCCTGGCAAGCTCAAAGTCCTGAGTTTGATCCCTGGTACTGGAGGGAAGAAAAAGAAACAGCCTAAATTAGCTCTTTCTCCCTGGCCTCCCAGCCTGTGTCCAGTATGGGCCCCAAGGAGGGGACCTGACCAGGATTTCTAGCCACTGATATTTCTTTGGTGTCTCTACCCACTGGCCTAGACTCCTGTACTACTGTATCCATTTCAGAGCTAGGGGTGTGTCGAGCTCACGCCAGACTATTATAGAATACAATGTCACTCATGCCATTATTGCATTAGTCCATTACAATAAAATCATGGAACTGTGTGTTTAAAAAGACTTCCAGACAAATGGGAAATCTGTCTTGAAGCTTCTCTGTGTTAGGTGATTTTATAGTTGGGGAATCTTGAAAGTGGCCACAAAGATAACTGCTGTGACTTTTTAAAATATATGGTTAATGTTTAAATTTTTAAAATATATTACAGTAAAAGTCAAATTGCCATTAATCCCCCATCATTCTTGCCACTTTCTGAAGCAGTTCTAGAAGTCCTTTCTTGTAAGAATCTTTAGTTGTGCCGTAGTGGCTGTCTTAATATCCTGAAATTATTCAAAATGTTTACCTCTCATGGTCATTTTGACTTTGCAGGAGAGCCACAGGTCACATGGTGGCAGATCTGGTGTGTAAGGTGGATGGATAAGGATGCATTGTAATGTTTTTATGAACCTGTGTTTCCATGGGATAGCACACGACAGCAGCATTCACTGTATTTTTTATTACACCTTGTAAAAATATGAAAGACTTTCAGAAAGTGGCAAGAATGATAGGATAAGTGTGTTATAAGTGAGGGAGAGTATATTGATGGAGATTAATGGCAATGTGTCCTTTACTATAATAAATTTTTAAAATGCCAACTTCAAGCTGGGTATGGTGGCACACCCCTATAATCCTAGCACTCAGGAGGCTGAGGCGGGGGGGTCACTGTGAGTTTGAGGCCAGCCTAGGCTATATAGTGAATTGAAGGCCAGCCTAAACTATATAAGGAGGCCCTGTCTCAACAAAATAAAGCAAAACAAAATAAAAATTCAACTTCATCTTTTTTTTTTTCGGTACTGGGTATCGAACTCAGGACCTTGCACTTTCAAGGCAGGCGGTGGAACCACTGAGCTAAATCCCTGGCCCTTTCATCATATTTTTTGATCACCCCTATAAGTCCCAAAGACAATTTTCTACCCTGGAAGAGGACAGTTGCATTTTGAAAGGCCCAGCCTGGTACTTCTCAAGCTGTAGCATGCAGCCATATCCCTGGGAGCAGGCAGAGTTATGGCCACCAGCCTCTCCCCACCCCAGGGTTCTGAGGCAATAGGTCTGGCTTGGAGATTAGGAATTTGCAGAGTTTGACAAGCCTGCCTGATAACCTTGATGTAGATCATCCTCATGAAACTTTCCACCAAAGGAATGCATTGCTGTCCGTGGAGATTTCTGTGTCGAAGCATCCAGAGGGGGACATGTTTCAAATTACATTTGTGGTTACCTTATTAAAAGAAGTGATTAATATATGGGCAGCATTTTATAGCTTTCAAAATGCTTCCGTTTATGTTTTCTCCTTTGATTCTTACAAGAATCTGGAAGGTGAGGTTGTTCTTGTCACTACTGTCTGGCCCAGGACTAACAGGAAGATAAGAATTAGTAGTTTAGAGGAGCACAGAGTATGGACTTGAATCCTGGCTCTACTATTTATTAGCTTTATAACCTTAGACAAATGATTTAACCTCTATTCCTCAGTTTTTGCATCCCTAAAATGGCAATAGCAGGGCATGGGGGTCCATGCCTATAATCCCAGCACGCAGGAGGCTGAGGCAGGAGGATAGCAAGTTTAAGACTAGCCTGGCCAATTTAGCAACTTAACCAGACTCTCTCTCAAAATAAAAAATAAAAGTTGGGTGTGTAGCACATACCTGTAATCCAAGCCCTCGGGAGGCTGAGGAAGGAGAATCATTTTGAGTTCAAGACCAGCCTGGGCTACATAGTAAGTTCAAGGCCAGCATGAACTCATAGCAAGACCCTATCTTGGAAGGGGGGTAGGGATATAGCAAAGTGCAAAGGCCCTGGGTTAAGTCCCCATTATAGAAAATAAAATAAGTAGCAAACACTGAAAGGTAAGGGAATTTATGCACAATAGCCCAGCTAACTATACAGCAGGTCCAGGTCTCATCTGAAAGTTGGCCTGACTCCAAATATAACTGTCCCTCTGGGGGACCTCAGCCATGAACCCAGGACCAGTTTTTGCTGCCACAGTCATGAGGCCATGCTGGCTGGGCCTGTTTGCCAAGAAGTAGTGCAGAGAGGAGCAGTGAGTGTCAGCGCCTTGTGAGGGCCACCTGGTCCCTCACTGACATCAGGCCAAAGAGAGTGCTGGTCTGAGGGCAGCAGCTGAGGACCAGCAAGGGGGTCTGGCATCCCAGGCTGCCTTTGGAACCAGGGGCAAAAGCCAGGTGTAACAAGAGGCAAGGCAATAATGTAAGCAACAGCTACCTCTTCATTTATGTAGCATTTTCTTGTGTGTTATTTCATTTCACTCTCACAGCTCTGTGCAGAGTGTGCTATCCTCTCCCCATTTCATAGCTAAGTAAATTGAGGCACAGAGAGATGCAGACACTTGTCCATGGTCAGGCCTCTAGTTAAGTGACAGGGCCAGGATTTGAACCCGACTTCCAAAGACCTCATGCTTCACTGCTACACAATGCTACCTTCTCCAAGGGATTTCCGAACTCTTGTGGCTGTTGTCACCATCTCCCCTCCCCAAGTCTGCTCCCATCAGCAGGTGGGGTTTATTCTACACCTCCACATGCACACCCTTTTCACACCTGGCAAGTGTCTACTTAATGACATTGTCTTGGCCACTGAGTTTCTCCTTTGCATCATGAGTTCTCATGAAAACAGTACATTTTTATAGCTCCAAGTTCATAGTTTAGTGAACTCATTTGATCCTCACAATTCACCATCCTCCATCCCAGACAATTTTTATTTCCATTTTACACTTGGGAGATGGGCCTCGGAGAGGTATAGGGACAGGGCCAGGGTCACCGAGGGAATGAGTGGAAGGGGCAGATCCAGAACGCAGACTGCCCAGCCCAGGCTCTGCGCTTCTCCCCTGCTCACCATGCACTCATGGTGCCTCGCATTGCAGGATTCTTTGACGCCCGAGCCCTCGCAGTTGACTTCCGGAGCATTGGTTTCCGGGAGTGCCTCACGGAGGTCATCAGGTACCTGGGGGTCCTGGAAGGGCCCAGCAGCCGTGCAGACCCTGTCCGGATTCGCCTTCTCTCCCACCTCAACAGCTACGCAGCTGAGATGGAGCCTTCGCCCATACCCAGCAGCCCCCTGGCCTTGCCTGCGTGGCCTTGGTCCTTCTTCCATAGCTGCCCGGGGCTGCCGGCCCTGAACAGCCAGCTCGCCATTCTGGGAAGAGTGCCTAGCCCTGTGGTCCCCAGCACCTCCTCTCTTGCTTACCCCATCCCAGGCCTCCGAACCACACCCATGCGCAGAGCCTCTGGAGCCATCCTTCCAGCACGGAGGAATCTGCTGCCCAGTCGGGGGGCATCTTCCATCCAGAGGGCTCGTCCTCTGGAAAGGCCAGCTGCCCCTCTCCCTGTGGCCCCCAGCAGCAGGGCTTCCAGGAGCAGCCACCTCGTTCCCCTCCTGCAGTCTTCCTCCCCCACACCCCTTGGTGCTATGGGGTCCACTGCTAATGTGGCTGTTCCCGTCTCCAGGGCATCTTCTGAAGCACCAGCTGGGAGGCCTTTGGGAGCTGCGCTCTGCCGCTCCTGGGCCTCTGAAATCACTGAAATTGGTGCTTTCTGAGCTGCCCCCCTTCCCCCAGGAGCAAGGAAGCTCTAAAAAATGACACTACCCTTTCTGCTTTTGCTCCCCAGACAGGCTCTTCTGTTAAGGCCCCTTCCTCCTCCTCTGCTGACCCAGTCTGTCCACCTGGCTCCTCTCCCCTGGAGTTGATCTGATCCCAGAGGTTTGGTCCCATTTCTCACCTGTGCAGTGAGTCATGGTACCTCACGAGCCCCTACGAACTGTGCCCAGCCCCCTCTCACATCCAGTACGCATGGATCTTGGGTCTGAGGTCAAAGAGTTAGCATAAGGATCCCTTGGCTGGAGGCAGGCTGCCTCATATCCCGGAGACAGTAACTGAGCAAGGGCCACAACAGGTTTCTTGGGCACCCTGCCTGGCCCTGCCTGACTATCTTTGGCCACCGCACTCTCCACTGCAGCCCAGGCTGGGACCCTGGGGGCCCAGCAGGAGCGGCTGCCACTCTCCTGGTGCAGACATCAGCCCTCCTGCAGACCAGCAGACCCCTGCCCCAGGCTGGCTTGACCAGTGAGGCCAGGAGGTTTCTGGGCAACAGCAGAGCTCTGTGACAGGATGTCTGTCATGACTGCCAGGCCACAACAGCACTGCCGGCCAGGAGCCAGGGATGAACAAGCAAGGAGCACTCAGCTCCCTGCCACTGGCAGTCACCATCCTCCCTGTGTGTGGTCCCGCCCCGTGGGGTGCACAGTGCAGACCTCCACAGCCCACGTGGGCATCCTCTTGGGATTCAGCACCAGACGCCTGAGCTGCCTGTTTTGCATCGGCTTGCAGAGCCCAGACTGCTGCCACAGCCAAGGGCTGTCATGCTGGACAAAAATAACTGTGAGGAGGGCTAGGAGGAAGAACAATCCGAGGCGGCTGGGCCCTTCAAGGTCACACCGAAGGTCAAGGGCCTGAGATCCTGTTCACCCAGAGTCTGCACACTGGCTCTGCTCAGAAGCTGTTTCATTCCACAGCTCTGCCTTAGGCCACTTTCCTCTAACGGAAGAACAAAGGGCCTGGTGTCCATTCCTAGTGGAACAGCAGAGACTGGAGCGACATTCGGGGTTGCCACATTAGTTGACAAAGTGCAGAAACATTTCTGTACTCATTGGGGAGGACCCCACCCCCACCCTGTGCTTCTGAGTGCCGCAGGCACTGGGCATTTTCCCTGGGACCACCACCATATGGTTAATGCCCAGTGGACCCAAGGCTTTGGGTTCCCAAGCTGACCACTCATTAGCGCTCATGCCACACTGGTTATTAAATACTCTCCATGTCTCCGACCCAAGGCTCTCTGACCCCCAGCCTTTGATGGCTCCCACTCTCCTCAGGCTACAGTAAGGAGGCTCCTTGCAAACAAAGGTAGTTTACAAAACCCTGGGGCAAAGGGTCCTTTCAGAGAAGTGGGGCAGAGGGCAGAGGTTATTTGAGTGATCCAGAAAGCTCTTTTTAAAAGCAAGTTGCTCAGGAAGGACTAAAGAGGTAAGTACTCCTTTCATTTTTTAGCGAGGAGAGCCAGCTTGATCAGATGCAGTCCTGTGAACCCACCTGAGATGGGCGACAGCAAGGCAAGAGGGCCTCGCTGCAGAGTGGCTTATGGCAGGGGCTGCCCCTGAGAGAGGAGAAAGTGAGGGGAGCACAGTCACAGAGGCACCCAGGAGTTGGAAGAGGGGACAGGAAATGACAGAAGGCAAAGACCAGTCTCACCTGTCTCAGGAAGGAGCTCACTCAGGACAGGAAGAGGAAGTGCCCCCTGCTCCCCTCCCCCTCCCCACCCTGACCCTCCCTCTCCTCCTATCCGCTGCTCTCCAGCTGCTCCCTGGATCCCAGGGTGCCCTGCGGACCTGCAGTTTGGTGACCTCCTAGCCTGAGAGCCTAGCCAGGCCGTGGGAGACACATTTCCATGCTGCAGGTACCCAACTCTGAAACAGTCTGCTGACACTATTAAAAAGAGTTGGAAATGGCCCGGCACTTTCAGGGTTTTGCTTGGTCTCAGGTTTGTTCCCCTGAGAACTTGGTGGAAAGGTGACAGTGTGTTTGTTCCCAGCAGATGGGGTCTTGAGTCCTCTGTCTCTGTTCTCAAGCCTCCGTGGTACCCTGACTCTCCCCACGCCACCACAGGGGTGTTGCAGCCAATAAAGATTTAGTTCTTCTGGAAACCTCCAGTAGATTCTACGTAAAAATCTCGGGAGTCCATCCACTTGCAAGTCCCCAGCCACCATGCTGACCGGCCACATCTCTTCTCCCCTAGAGCACTGTCTCAGCCTCCACAGACTCTTCTAGCCTTGCCTCTTGGTCTGTCAATCAGTTCTTAACAAGCACAGAGAACCTGAATCATGGATCACATCATATCCACACTTCCTCTTTTTTTCCACAGATAGAATCCAAACTCTTCCTCTTTTGTTCCCAGTTCCCGACCCTACTTCAAGCCTCATTTCCCTCCAGGCCCAAACTTTTACTGCCACTTCTGCCCTCCTACCTTGCCTTTATTTCCTCACTATTCCAACCTTGCTCCCTCCTCTAGCAGCACCTCAAATATGCTGTTCCCTTCACCTAGAATGCTGTTCCCTGCCCTAGGCATGGCTAGCATCTTTGAACCCTCATGTCTTGGCTTAAATGTCACCTCTTTAGAGCCTTCCCTAACTACTATCCTTTAATAGTTAATCAATCTCAAAGGTCCCCATTTTTCCCTTTCCTTCTTGGGGTGTTGAGGACTAGGCTACATAACTCAGATCTCACAGTCTTGAGGTGGGTGTTATCTTGCCCCAGAAACAAGGAAGTATGTCAAAGGCTGTATGCCCCCTGGCTATGGGTAGAATGCAGATAACCCAGGACTCCTGAGGCAAGACAGCATCTGCTGAGGACAGTTGTCAATATACTGGCATTTGCCCTTAGAGAAAATCTGGTCCCTCATTAACTTAATCATTATCCACCCATTCTCTGTAGTTGCTGTTCCATGAAACACATGCTACCCCTCCTTCTGCACTTCTCACTGGCTAATAAAAGTGGGCCAATGCCAAGTTTTATTTGAGTCTGTCCACTAGAGACAGTCCTCCTCCTGGCCCCCCTTTACATCTTGAAAATTGTCCATCTCTTTCTTTTTATTCCTCGTCATTCTCCCCAAAAGGTAGCTGAGGGTCTGATCAGCCCTCAGTATCGGGGAGTTTGCCACTGTATATCCACTTGCGTGTTTCCTCACTGGCTAACTGCCCCATCCACTAGAATGTGAGCTCTTCGAGGCTGGGGACCACTTTTCTCTCTGTACCCAACACCAAGCACGGTGCCGGGCTCATCATCATCAGTATCCAGCTGGTGAGATGGGCGTGAAGAAGGCCCTCTGCAGTGAGTGAAGGTGGGTGAGCCTGGGCAGTAAAGGCAGACTTCATTACCAAACCCTGATTAGTGAGCTGTGGCCTTGAGCAGGTTCCTTAACCACCTTGAACTTCAACTTTCTCATCTGTAAAATAGGGAGAATACCGTAATGGCTGCTGCTAATTGAGCAGTAACTGTACCAGATATTCCTCGAGGCTTTCCTTGGAATGTCCCCCTTTTCCTGGTAGGAAACCAAGCCAAGGCACACTCTCATCTTGTCAGGTGTGGAGCGAGTGACACGACACCCACCCAGCCTTCCAGGAGGATTGCTGCAAGTTCAAGACCAGCCTGAACTGCATAGCAAGGCACTCGCTCTCTCTCGCTCTCTCTCTCTCTCTCACACACACACACACACACACACACGCACACACACACGCACACGCACATGCACACACGCACACGCAGAACCACTGCGCAGGCCTCAAAACTATGATTTAACTGATCTGGGCAGGGCTCAGGAATTTCATTAGGAGGCATGAAGAGAAGAGATGGGATTTCTTTCCAAGTCAGGCAGATTTCCATTCAGTAGATGAACTCCAGCATAGGAGCCTAAAAAAGACTGATGCTTTCTGGGGTGCTAAGCAGAAATTAATTTCCACAAGGCCCTCTCTGTCTCCTGGCCCCTCTCCTAGGCCCTGGCCCATAGTAGACAACTAGAAACCTGCTGTGCATCTAAGGTTTGAGTACGGTTTGTCTCTGTAAGGGTCCCTAGTGATGGAAGGTGTGGTCCACAGGGTGGCTCTGTCCAGAGGCAGTAGCATCTTCAAGACATGGGCGGGTGGGTGGGAGCTCCTCAAGGTGTTGGTGCTATCCCTTTGGAAGGCTTGTGCCAGACTCTTTCCCTTAGCTTCTGTTGGAGCTATGACCATTTGCTCTTCCCCGAGGCCCTGCCACATTGTGTTTCTATCCATGCCCACACCAGAGGCCCAATCAACACCACTCCCCTGCCACTGCTTGATCTTGGACCTTGAACTTCGAAACTGTGAGGTAAACGAACCTCTTCTTTGTAAGTGGCTCCTGCAGATCATTCATTTCAGTGGCATAAAGCTAACTAACACATATGAGCTGAGGGCCTTGGGAACATATAACTCATTTAGGGTACACACTATATTTTTGTACAAAACTCAGGACGTTAGCTTCCTTTCCTCCTTTCTGGGGAAAGCAGATAGGAAAAAAAAAATCAGGTCCAGCTATCAGCTGATCCCAATAGTAAAAATAAGCCTTTTTTTTTTTTTTTTTTGAGACAGGGTTTTACTATGCAGTTCAGGCTGGCTTTGAACTCACCATTAGCCAAAGCTGGCCTCGAACTTGCAGCAATCCTCCTGCCTCAGCCTCCCAAATGCTGGGATTACAGGTGTGTCCCTCATACCCCACACACTTGTTATTAAAACAGCCTCATCCAGAACCAAACCTAACTAAACCAGGTTGGCACAGGAGATAAAATTCATTTGGCTTCTGAGGACTAACTGGTGAGAAGATGAGCCTTTTACTCAGGCCTGAGTTAATGGGTACCAGACTTGGGGGTCTCCAGGCCTAGGGCCCGAACTGCCTGGCCCAGTACAGCGAGTGACCAGAGGTATTGGTGTTCCGTATGTGGCCCCAGGTATTGAGGACGGTGCTCTGTGCGGATGTCCCGTGTGGGGAAGCATGGGATGGGTGGGAAAGGGGCTGCAGCAGGCTCCCTAGAATGCAGCCCTGCGCTTGGGGTGCAGAGGGAGGAACCCCTTGGCCTCCCTGTGTGGCCAGAGTTGAGGCCCACTCCCAGCTGCCACAGTGACATCTCTGGCCAGGGCTGATGTCCAGACTTGGATATCAACAGCCAGTGTCCCAGAGGTGTCTAAAGTGGACATGGCCAAACCACACTCTGACATCTGCTGCCCTCGCGACACACATACCCTCAAATCTTTACAGCCTCAGGAAAGAGCAGCATGGTCCTCCTGGTTGCTCACAGCCGAAAGCCCTGGAGTCGTCCCTGACATCCCTCTTTTTCTGCCAACCCACGTCCCCTCTGCTAGCAAATCCCATCAGTTCTGCCTGCAGTGTATACCCAGAGTCTCTGTACTTCTCACACCCACTCTGCTACCTTGTTGAGCCCTTGATGGTCACTGTCTCCCCTCTGATACCATGGTAGCCTCCTGGGCTCCCTATCACCCACGCCCTCTTCCATCGTTCATCTCCTCAGAGCAGCCCCAGGGCCTTTGAACACAGGGCAGCTGAGGTCACCTTACTGCTCAGCCTCCTCCAATGACTTTCCAGGCTGCCTGAAGGACAGAGCCTTCTGCTAGCTCCCACCCCAGTCCTCACCTCCAGCCCTATCTCTCAGATCTCACCCATCCTCCGCTCCCCTCCACAACCCCAGCTTCTTTACTGTTCCTTAAAGGGGACAAAGTCCTCCCTCAGCGCCTTAGCCCTCACTCTGCCCACAGGCTCTGCTCCCAGATATCCATGTGGCTCCCAGATCCACACCACTGGCCCCTGCATCTCTTTGGGTTGTTTTTGAGACACTGTCCCACAGTGTAGCCCAGGCTGGCCTCAAATTCCTGACCTTCCTGGAGGTGGGTTCTGCTGGTTGGAGGCTGTGGGGCTGTGCATTAAGAAAAGTAGCCATGGAGAACACTGAAAACTCAGTGGGTGCAAAATTCATTAAAGATTTAGAAGCAAAGATCATACACGAAAGCAAATCAATGGACTCGGAATATCCTTGGATAATAGATACAAAATGGATTATCCTGAAATGGATTTATGTATAATTATTAATAATAAGAACTTTCGTAGAAGCACTGGAATGTCAGCTCAGTCTGGTACAGATGTAGATGCAGCAAACCTCAGAGAAATGAACTGGAAATATGAAGTGAGGAATAAAAATGATCTTACACATGAAGAAATTGTGGAATTGATATGCAATGTTTCTAAAGAAGATCATAGCAAAAGGAGCAGCTTTATTTGTGTAATTCTAAGCCATGGTGAAGAAGGAATAATTTTTGGAACAAATGGACCCATTGACCTGAAAATATTAACAAAGTTCTTCAGAGGGGATCTTTGTAGAAGTCAGCTGGAAAACCCACACTTTTCATTATTCAGGCCTGCCGGGGTACAGAACTGGACTGTGGCACTGAGACAGACCGTGGTATTGATGATGACATGGCATGCCAGAAAATACCAGTAGAGGCTGACTTCTTGTATGCATATTCCACGGCCCCAGGT
The DNA here is from genome assembly GCF_000247695.1 of Heterocephalus glaber. Next base: position 22,115,501 of record NW_004624764.1, on the reverse strand, counting down.
TACTATTCCTGGTGAAATTCAAAGGATGAATCTGGCTTCATTCAGTCACTTTGTGCTCTGGTGAAATTGTATGCACACAAGCTTGAGTTTGCGCGTATTCTTACTTGGGTTAACCGGAAAGTAACAACAGAATTTGAACCCTTTTCCTACGACTCCACTTTTCATGCAAAGAAACAAATTCCATGTATTGTGTCCATGCTCACAAAAGAACTCTATTTTTATCACTAAAAAAAGGTTGACTTTTTAAAAGTTTGTATGCCAAGTGAGGAAACAATATAAATGGTACTGTATTTCCTTCTCTAACTGAATACTTCAGATGGTAGTTTGAATCATGCCATTTGCCCAGCAAAAGGACCACAATCCAGCTACCTCAGGCTCAAAATCAGGTAGTTGAAATTGAATTTAATAAGGAACAAATAAATATGGATATTGGAATAATCTCATGAAAAGATTATAGTAATTGTACACCTTTCATAATTAGCAACATTTTGTGATGATATGCTATGAATTTTCAAGTAATTATGAGGAACTTGAATATTGCAGGAATGAATTTTAATGATATTCCCCCTACACACTTGAGACTGTGCACTCTAGTTTTTGTCATACTGTAGAAATGATGATGTGGACTAATGTATCTTAGACCTTGAGGATCCATGGGCATGGTCAAAGGTTTGAAGCTTTATTTTAGAACTGATGTATGAAAAGGGATCAAGTGCATTTTAAAATCACTTACAGCTCATGGTTTTTGTGGTGTTTGTTCTGAGAATGTGCTGCTTATAAAAATAGTTATGTTTACTATTGAGAAAGAAAGAATATTTCAGAGAAAGTATGAGTAAACTGAGTTGATTCTTTTAAGGCTAACATGAAATATTTGTGGAGAGACAGAGTCATAACTATAAGGTGCTAAGATCTACCAGCATGTTTCTTCTCATTTGTTCTTATGCAAGTCAGATGAAATTTCTCTTCTTTTTTTTTTTTTTTTTTTTTTGGTACCGGGGATCGAACTCGGGTCCTTGTGCTTGCACAGCAGACAGCAAAACCACTGAGCTAAATCCCTGGCCCAAGTCAGATGAAATTTACACACCAGCAAACTATCTGAAGATCTACTATGTAAAAACCTCAAACTATTACTAACTAGGATGATATGAAGAAATTCTACAGGAACATACTAAAATATCATGTGCATAAGAAACAGTGAAATGTAAAGAAAAAACAGTAAGCGGATCAGCTGGGCAAGCTGTAATTTGAGAGAAGATGGTTTGAGCCTGAGCAGAGATGTGGGTCTGTCCAAACCAGGCAGAGCTACAGATGCCACTTCAGAAAAATCCTGCGAGATGGTTCCTTCAGGTGCATACAGTGTGTGTAGAAGATACTCCCAAGGCATGCGAGAAAGTAAACCAACTGAGAAACTTCTAAAATGAAGCTTTTCTGAAGAGTCACAAAAATTGTAATATTCATTGTAGTATAATTTGTAAGCATGCTCTTTTCTGTTGAAGTTTACAATCAGTGGGAAAATAGTGGTAACATTTTGTACTGTTACCTGAAATGAAAGGACCACAGCACGTAGGAGTTTAGAAGGATCAAATCAGAGCCTCTCTGGTGCATGTGGGGAAACTGCAGGCCAGAGCTCAGCCCCAGCCAGGGAGGCCAGGCTCCAAGCTTCCTCAGTTTGTGGAGGTGTTCAGCACTGCTGACTGAACCCGTGTGCTTCACCAGCTTTCAGACCAACCCAACATTTCACCAGAACTTTCTTTTGGCTCAAGGAAAGGAACTGACATTTGTAATTGACAACTATTTGTTTTGATAAGATCTATTAACTTTTTCTAAGTAAATGTAGCATGTAATGATATCCTAAGGTGAGTTTTTGTGTGACAATTTTGTAAAAGTTTTTTAATTTGCATTTTTATTTCAGAACATAAATTCAAACTTTAAAAAAAAATTCCTGACCTTCCTGCCTCAGTCTCCTAAGTGCTGAGGTTACAGGTATGTGTCAGGTAAAAGGGCTGAAGGCCAAGACCAGACGAGGCCACAACAAGCCTTTATTAGGGGAATAGATCTGCCAGGCTGTCTCTGAACAAAGGAGAGACAAAAGCAATATGGCCGGGGCAGGGAGAGTCTTTTATAGAGACTGGGGTGGGGGTTGTAGGGGCAGAGGTGGGGTTGAGTGAGGTAGTGACTAGCGAATGGAGGAGCCCATGATGTCACTAGGTGGTAGGAGGTGAGCGAGTATTAGGTTACTTTCTAGGCAGGAACAGGGGCATGCTGGGAAGAAGGGTTTATTCTTTGGTGGGAGCAACCATCTTGGCATGATGTCACACAGGGGAGGGGGCAAGGCACCATAGGAAGAGGGCAGCTACTATACATAATAGCTGCTGAGGTGGTGGGAGACCTATCAGTATGTACCACCTGCCCTGCTCTCCTTTGGATTTTGCTCAAGGTTGCTGCAGTGCAGCCTTCTCTGGGAGCCCCATTTTGAATGCAAGGCTTCTCCACCCTCAGCCTCCTGGTCCCCTTCCATGCTGTTCTTTGGCCATCTCCACACTCACACTAAGATAAATATTACTTTTTAAAATTTTGTGTATTTTGTATCTCCCTTCCTAGAATGCTCCAGGAGGCAGGGATTTTTATGTCATGCTATTCCCAGTACCCAGAGCACTGCTATTGGAACACAGCAATAATACAGTAGGGATGCATCATATGTCACTAATGAATAGTGAATACTGGTTGAGTTCATGATAGCTTGATTTGTTTTTGTTTTTTGAGACAGAGTCTCATTGTGTAGGTCAGGCTGGTCTTGAACTCACTGTGCAGCCCAGGCTGACCTCGAACTCATGGCAATATTTCCACCTTAGCCTCCTGAGTCCTGATGTTATAGCTGTGCATCATCATACCTGGCTGGAGACAGAATTTACCCAGATATCTTACTCCAAAAACTAAATTCTTTTTATTTTTTTAAGCTTTTTTTTTTTTTTCAGTACCAGGGATTGAATTTAGAACCTTGTGCTTGCCGGGCAGATGTGGTGCCACTGAGCCACATCCCCAGCCATCCAGAGACTAAATTCTTAGCAACTCTGCTCTGTTGCTTTCTTTTTTGTTTGTTTTTGGAAGATTTTTTTTTTAAACAGGGTCTCCCTACATAGCCCAGTCTTGGCCTTAAATTCACCATGCATCCCTGACTGACCTCAAACACGAGATGCTCCTCTTGCCTCAGCCTCCTAAGTTCCTGAGATTCTTAGCATGTGCCACCGCACTGTTGTTTTGGTTTAAAATGAATGAATTAGCCAGGCGTGGTGGCAGATGCCTAGAATCTCAGCATTTGGGAAGTTGAGGCAGGATTGCCCAAGTTCAAGCCCAGCCTGGCCTACATTGTGAGTTCAAGGCCAGTCTGAACTACACAGCAAGACCCTATTTCAAAACAAACAAAAACTAAACCAAAACAAAACAAAAGAACTAGGGAATGAATGAACGGGAGAAAGAATGGAAAAAAGTTTTTGTACCAAAATCAGTGAAATTTGGAGTCAGACAGACTGGGTTAAAATTCCTGATTTGCTATCTACTGAAATACATGGTTTGGACAATTTTGTTTGTTTGTTTTTAGGCAGGGTCTTGCTATGTAGTTCAAGCTGGCCTTGAACTCATCATATGGCCCAGGCTGGCCTTGATCGTCAGCACTGGGATTATAGGCGTGTACCACCAAGTTTCTGATCTTCATGGACAAAAAGGGGGTAAAAACTATGTTTTAACAACCTTATGTTAGCTGTCAGTAGTCCTTTTATTATGCATTAAATTCGTTATCCCTTACTGCCCTCTAGTGGCCAGTTAAAATGACAACGTCGTAACTGATGTGCAAAACAAATGCTCCTGGACTGTGGGGTTAAGTCCCGATACTGTAAACCCATATAAAGTTGAAAGTACAGCAAGCTGAAAACGCACTGAGTGCACCTAACCTCCCTCACAGGACAGCCCGCAGCACAGTCCACTGTGGGCGCTGGTTAAGAACCCCGACTGCGTGCCTGCCTAGGACCTGCTGTTTGCTGCCCGGCTCTTGTGCAGGAAGGCATATTGACAGCCCAGGAAAAGTCAAAATTTAAACTATGGTTTATACTGAATGCACATCACTTCTGCACCATCATGAAGTCAAAAATCGTAAGTCAAACCTGCAGCCAGACTTGGTGACGCAGGCCTGTAATCCCAGACCTCTGGGAGGCTGAGTCAAGAGAATGGCAAATTCGGCCGGGGATTTAGCTCAGTGGTTCCACCGCCTGCCTCGCAAGTGCAAGGACCCAAGTTCGATCCCCAGTACAAAAAAACAAAAAAAGGAGAATGGCAAGTTCGAGTCCAGCCAGGACGTCTTAGTGAGACCCTGTCTCAAAATAAGAAATTGAAAAATGAGCTGGGGATGTATCTCAGTGAGAGTTCAATACCCGCTGTGACAAATAAATACATAAATCCAACAAATGTCAAACCTGTAAGACAGAGTCTGTCAGTACAAAGGGCCCAACTGGTGTAAGCCTCAAACTGGTAGTTTCCAAAAATAAAACACCCAAAAACAGGCTCAGCAGGTTTTACAGTTGTCTTCCAGATCTTCAAAGTACATATTATCACTTTGCACCAATCAATGTTACATCTCAACTGGGGCATGGGTGCCCACATGTGTGGTCAAACATGATTCTGGATGTGTCCCTGAGGGTGTCTATGAGATTGACATTTGAATCAGTAGACTGAATAAAGTAGATTGCCAGGTGTGGCCCTGCACACCTGTAATCCCAGCACTCAGGAGGCTGAGGCAGGAGGATTGCTGGGAGTTCAAGGTCAGCCTGGACCACGTAGTGAGTTCAAGTCCAACCTGAACTACATAGCAGACCCTGTCTCAAAAAACCAAAGAAAAAATTAATAAAGCAGTTTGCCTGCCTAGTGTGGGTGGTCCTCATCCAATCAGTAGAAGGGGCAAATAGAACAAAAAGGCCAACCCTACTTCAAGTAAGAGGTCCTCCTACTGGACCACAAGAGCTAGGACGTGTGTCTTTTGCAGGTCTGGACTGGAGCCTATCTGCTCTCCTAGGTCTTCAGCTTGCAGATCTGAGACTTTTCAGTCTCCGCAATCACATGAGCTGATTTCTTAAAATAAATGAATAAATATAGCAGGCATGGTGGTACATGCCTATAATCCCAGCATTCTTGCAGGCTGAGGCAGGAGGATCACAAGTTTGATCCCAGTCTAGGCAACTTAGTGATGTAGTGAAACCTAGTCTCAAAATCAAAATAATTTTTTTAGAAAGGGATTGGTGATGCAGCTCAGCAGCACCACACCTGCCTTGCAAGTGCAAGGTCCTGAGTTTGATCCCAGGTACCAAAAAAAAGCCTGGGTTCAATCCCCAAAACCACAAGAAGGAGGAGGAGGAAGAAAAGGAAGAGACAGGAAACTGGAGGATCAGGGAAGAGCTAGTTCTTTTTTTGTTAGTTATTTGCGTGTGTGTGTGTGTGTGTGTGTGTGTGTGTGGTATTAAGGGTTGAATCACTTTCTTTCTCTTTCTTTCCTTTCTTCTCTCTCTCTCCTCCCTCCCCTCCCCTCCCCTGCCTTCCTTTCCTCGTTTTGCAGTACTGGGACTGAACCCAGGGGCTCTACACTGAGCTACATCCCCAGCCCATTTTTATTTTTTATTTTGAGACAGGGTCTTGCTAAGTTGCAGAGACTGGGCTGAAATTTACAATCCTCCTGCCTCAGCCTCCCAGAGCACTGGAATTCCTCAAGAGCACCACCACCACACAGCCAGTTGCTCTCTTTTGTAAGAATCCCTCTCCAGGGCTAGGGATTTAGCTCAGTGGTTCCGCCGCTGCCTCACCTTGCAAGTGGAAGGTCCCGAGTTCGATCCCCAGTATAAAAAAAAAAAGAATCCCTCTCTCTGGAGAATGAACTGAAATAAAAGACACTTGAGTTCATCTCACTTGAGGGCAGCACTCAAAGACCTAAACACTTCCCACCAGTCCTCACCTCTCAGCCTGTCACCAGCACTCCAGGGGGACCACGTTGCCACTTCCTAACCCCAGGAGGGACTCGCAGATGCAGCAGAGCTGGCTGGAAGGCCGCGCATACCTGAGTCCGAAGTGACTTTGGGAAAAGGCAAAGCTATGGAGCCTGCAAAAAAGATCTGTGGTTGCCATGGATTCCGGGGAGGGAGGGAGGATGGCAGAGCAGGGAGGATCCGTGAAGGTGGGGATGTGTCAGGCACACTTCCATCACAGACTTCTGTCACAGCCTCCCACCATGGAGAGGCCTGGGCTCCTCCGGTGGGGATGTGGGGACGCAGGTGCAGGGGATGCTGTGGCTTGGGGCATGGGAACTCCGTACTTTCCACTCAGTTTGGCTGTGAACCTAAAACTGCTCCCTCAAGATAAATGAAGACCTAAATACATGGAAATATAGAATTTGTTCATGGGTGGGAAAACTGGGTGTGGTTACGTATCATTCAGTCAGGTGTGATGGTGTGCCCCTTGCAGTCTTAGCACTCTGAGGCTGAGGCAGGAGGATCCCAAAGTACGAGCCAGGCCTGATCAGTTTAGCAATTTCATGAGACCCTGTCTCAAAATAAAAACTAAGAAAATGCTGGGGACATAGATCAGGGTGAAATACCACAAAAATAAGCCAAATAAATAAATAAATAAATAATTTAAAGACTACTTTTGTTTTGTTGAGACAAGATCTCACTATGTAATCTAGGCTGGCCTTGAACTCATGGTGATCCTCCTGCCTCAGCTCCCCCGTGGTGCTGGGATTACAGTTGTGTGCCACTACCCCCTTCCTATTCTGATTTTTTTTAAACCTATCGGGGTTTTTCATGGAATTAGGCAAACTGATTCCAAATCCATATGGAAATGTGCAAGTCTAAGAAAATAAAAAGGAAGGGTGGAGGGGTAGGAGGAAAAGGGAAAAGAGAGAAACTAGAAATAAAGAAATACTGGTGCAAATTAAAACTACACACAGCCGGGCGTGGTGGCAAACACCTGTAATTCCAGCACTCAGGAGACTGTAGCTTGGGCTACACAGTGAGTTCAAGGACATTCTGAACATAGCAAGATCCTGTCTCAAAAAACCAAAGGAAAAAAAAAACTACACATATAGGTAAAAATTTTTAAAAATCCACTAGGTGTGGTAGTACACATCTGCAATCCCAGCTATGTGGGAGGCTGATGCAGGAGGATAGCAAGTTTAACTCCAGCCTGGACAAGTTACTGAAACTATCTCAAAATCAAATTTTAAAAAGCAAGCCAGTCATGGAAGCACAAACTTGTATTCCCAGTCCTCTGGGAGGCTGAGGCAGGAGGGTTATAAGTTTGTCTCGCCTGTGTAACTTAGCAAGACCCTGTGCCAAAATAAAAATAGAAATTGAAATTGAAATGAAAAGGAGGAGGTTATAGGTTAGTGTGACGACCCTGGCTTCAATCCCCAGAGCTGCATTAACATATATTCAGGATTTTTTTTTTTTTAGCCATACTGGAGATTGAACCTAGAGCCTTCATACTGTCTTACTTTTTATTTTGAGACAGGGTCTCTCTAAGTCACCACGTTGCCCAGGCTGGGCTTAAACTTGTGATCCTCCTGCCTCAGTGTCCCAAAGTGCTAGAATTACAGCTGCGCACCTCCATGCCTGGCCGGTTAAGTGTACTGAATGCATTTGTTCCTTCTTTTTCTTTTTCATTTTTTCTTTAAATGCATTTTGACTTCTAATTTTTTTTTTTTTGTTTTTGGAAACAATGTCTCGGTATGTAGTTCCGCTGGCCTTGAACTATGTACCCCAGGCTGGCCTTGAACTTGCAGCAATCCTCCTGCCTCAGCCTCCCAAATGCTGGGATTATAGGGATATGCCACCCCACCTGGTGACTTCTAATATTTTCAATTTACAATTTACAATATAATCCAACTGTATATTGAGGCACATCTATACTTGTACACTATTGATGGGAACAAAAATTAGTGCAAATATGGAAAACTGGCAGTTTCTTGAAAAACTAAAAAATAAGCCAAGCATGGTGGTGCACACCTATAATCTCAGCACTCAGGAGGCTGAGGCAGGAGGATTGCTGAGAGTTCAAGGGCAGCCTGGGCTACATAGTGAGATCAAGGCCAGTCTGAACTACTATAGAGAGACCCTGTCTCAAAATGTAAAAACAAAAACCACAACAGGGGTGTGGGGGGATTGAAGTGTGTTATGTATATGTACCAATCCTCTATAGTGAATGTAATCATAATGCACTGCAAACATGTACTAATAAAAGAAAAAAAGCCCAAGTACTAGTTTAATTCACTCACACACATAGGGTAATGGGCTAGATTTATTATCTTAAGTGATGGAAGTATCATTACATCACTCCATGGATATCAGAAAGCCCTGACATAATTTGAAGGCCACTTCACCTGTGCTGTATTTTCCCAAGTACCTATAACTCAAATCTAATCATGAGGAAAACATGGGACAAACACAGATTAGGGGACATTGTGCAGTTTACCTGGCCAGAACTCATCCAGACTACAGATATAAGTCATTTAAAAAACAATAACAGAATCAAAAGAAAGAAAATCAGAGGAACTGTCACATACCAGAGTAGACTGACAGGATATAACAACTAGATGTGATGTGGTGCTCTGTATTGAATCTTGAAACAAAAACAGAATATTAATGGGAAACGTGGTAAAATTCAAATAAAGTCTGGAGTTGTGTTTTTTTTAATAGGTCCAGGCAGGCAAGGGTGTGCCACTCAGTGGAGATGGCCATGGCAGGAAGGGGACATGGCATTCTAGAGCAGGCCACTCGGTGTGAAAATGTCAAAGAGCTGGCGCTACACCAGGAGATGACAGGGGGAGAACTGGATGAGGAGGGAGAGGAAAGCAGAGGCAAGCAGGTCTGGGAAGTGGAAGAGATTGGCCTGGGAGTGGCAGGACTGGATTTGCATTTTAGAAGATAACTGGCCGGAGTGCTGGGAATGGAGCCGGTGGGGAGGCCGGCTTGCAGGTGAGTGGGAGGAGAAGCAGGCAGGTCTGGAGGTCTTTCGAGGTAGGATGAGGAGCTGGGCCCGGTGAGTGGGGTGAGGAGGAAAACAGGCCAATGCCCAAATTCTGCTGGTTTGGGCAGCTGGGTGTGAGGAGGGCTGCTTGGAGGAACTGAGGGCTCCAGCCCCAGGGAGCCCTCCTAGGTCCTGGCCCCAGAGCTTCCGCTGTCCACCAGCTGTCTCCAGGCCTCTGGGAAGGTAGTAAATCACAGAGGCACTGTTGCAGAGGGGTGGCCCGAGGATGAGGTGCTGGGAGGAGACCCAAGGCCAGGGAAGCTCAGCCAGGGCAGTGAGTCCTTGGACAGCACGCACCCAGTGCAAAGGTCAGGAGCGTGCAAGGCCCATGTGGCTGGAGCTGGAGCTGTAAGCCAGAAGGAGGCCTCCCAAGGGCCCTGGGCACTGGCACGCACCACCTTCCTGGACCCCGAGAAGCACCTGCATGCTGAGGGCACCAGAGTGGGTACACAGGAGCAGGCACGAGCAGACTGCGGCTCAGGCTGGGCCTCCGAGTCAGGGCAGCCTGCGGTTCATCCCGGAAGCAGCGTGGAGCTCAAGAGACCGGGCGGGCTGTGGGTCCAGGTGCAGGAGTCTGGCAGGGCTGATTGTCCAAACCTAGGAGAAGGGGAGATGCCCAGGGGGTGGAGCAGAGCCAGCTCTACTTGGAGCCTGCAATGGAGGGGCTGTTAAAACACAGGCTACCCAGCTCCTTGCCTGGAGCTTCTGACTCAGTGGGTCTTTGACCCCCGTCCCAATCCTATTCTGCCTGTTGACCTTAATCTTGTTCATCTTTGAGGACCGGGATGCCTGTAGGCCAGAAGTCACACGTCAGGCCAGTCGAGCTAGCTGAAACTGTTTGGATCTAAAGTGGTAGACAGATCAACACCAGGCAATCTCTACCTTCAGTATAATCCCATCTGTGATGGGTGTGGTGGCTCATGCCTGTAATCCCAGTACTAGGGAAGCTGAGGCAGGAGGATCTCAAATTCCAGACCAGGCTGGGCTACATGGTGAGTCTGAGGTTGGCCTGAACTACAAAGTGAAACTCTGCCTAGCTAAAAAAGAAAACAAATTTTGCATGCTAAATCTCTCTCTCTCTCTCTCTCTCTCTCTCTCTCACACACACACACACACACACACACACCCAGCACCATGATAACTGCCACAACAATAAGCGAAAAGAACAAAAGGAGCAAAAAGGGATGGCACCCAAATACCTGGGAAATCTACACCTGTTTTCAGAGAAGATATGACCATTCTGCCCCTTTATTAATGTAGTCCTCCCTCTCATTTTATCTTGCATCTGTAACCTCCTGACCCCCCAAAAGGGTGAGGGGTTCACTTGTGAACCTCTGCCTTTCCTATTCTTGGCTAAGAAAAAAGTCTTTGCAGCTCAGTTGGTTCTGTCTTGTTATTGGTTCTACAGTTCTCAGGGGAAAAGGACCCAGTTTGGGGTTCGAAATCAGTAGCCCATCTGGGGTTGGGGCCTGTGAATTTCTTTTTTGTTGTTCTGTTCTGTTTTGTTTTGTTTTTGAGACAGTGTCTCCCTACGTTGTCCAGGTTGGCCTGGAACTTGTCATCCTCCTGCCCCAGCTTCCCAATTGCTGGTGCTGTGTCCAGTGGATCAGGAGTCACCACAAACTTTGCTGGGCCTGTCTCTCTCCAAAATAGAACGAGGAAGAGGAGTCAGAAGTCATAGTGTAGAGCGAAAGCAGATTTATTACAGCAGTGCAAAGCCACTCTGGGGACAAGGGGCTTCAGAGCTGGGTGGCCTCTGGATATAGGACCGAAGTCCTGTCTTTATGGGGGGGGGACTGTCTCCACCCACCCACTTAATCAGTTAACGGGCTCATTGTTAAGGGTACAAGGTCATACAGTGCGTCCGGGAATTACTCCAAAAAGTTTAGGAATATTTCTGGATGTTCAAACCTCAGAGTGGCAATGGGAACAGTTTGAGAGCCGATCCAAGGTTATCTACAGAGTGGTGGGCTTGTTGCTTTAGAAGTAAAACCACAAAACTGCCTGCTCTTAGTCAAAGAAGCTACTTTTCTCCTCTCTTCTAAAAGAGTCCATGCCCTTTACTCTAACCTTATCTAAGAGTCCCATCTTCCCCTACACTGGGATTACTGTACTTCATTTCTTTTTGTTTTTGTTTTTATTTTTTGGTTTTGTGAGACAGGGTCTTGCTATGTAGTTCAGACTGATCTTGAACTCACTACATACCCCAGGCTGGCTTCAAACTTGAGGTGATCCTCCTGCCTCATTCTCCTGAATGCTGGGATCACAGGCATGCCCCACCACGCCCGGCTACTGTACTTCATTTCTAACAAATTCCTAACTGATTGTGATGGTCCAGAAACCATACTTAGTTGATAATCACATGGAGAGAATGGAGTGCCCAGCAATAAACAGGAATATCCAAGATGGATAGAGAAAAAGCAACTTGTAAAGAAATTGCCCAGAAGGGACAACTGGGCAACAGAAGTACAAGGAAATCATGGGATTACTTGAAAAGTATCTGTCCCCTCAGGAGGCCATAAGCTCCAGGAAGGCAGGGCCTAAGACTATCTTGGTCTCCACTGTATCCTCTATACAGAGCCTGGGATCAGAGGCATCACATTTGTTAGATGGAAAAGCCAGAAATCAGAAGCCAAGAAGGGAAGCATTTCAAGAAGGAAGTGGTCAGCCATGTTGAATGCTCCAGAAAGGCATCAAAATCGAAGCTGAACACGCCTTACCTACTCTAGAACCCCCACCCCCAGCACACCAATTTTTCCAGAGAACCGATGTCATCAGCCAAGAGCTGCCCCAGCTTTGTAGACACTGCCTCCCACCTTCCTTTCTTCTCCTGGGAGGGACTGTGGAAGGCAGCACCCTCCTCTGTCCCAGCCTAACTCCTCCAGCAGAGACCCGGATCCCACCCCCGCCTCATTCCTTGCAGACTCTGCTTCTGATTCTTCACTCTCTCTGGGATCCACCACCTCTTCCCTTCGACCCTCTCGCCTCCTACAGTAGTGAACCTCCCCCTCTTGCCACCATCTTTAAAAGCCTCCCAGATAAATTCACGGATTGAGCACACACACCATGTCTCTGGTTCCCCTCAGTGCTCCTTCAAGGCCCTTTCCATGTGGGTGTCCCACAGGGTTTCACTGATCTACCTTCTCCCTTCCTCTCCCTTCTGGCATCATACATATGTCACAAACCTATGTGGCCATTGGTTCACTCAGCCAAAATTTCTGGTGTAATTCCCCCACGCCAAACATTGTGCTGGACAGTGCAGTAGAGCCTGAGCAAGTCATTGCCTTGGGCACTTTCTCTCTGAGCTACACCCAGCCACATCACTGCCTTCTGACCTGGTGCAATTGATAATCTAGAAAGACAGATGTACTAGAATTGACAGAGAACCTTACAGGCTCTGGAGGAAAACAGCACAATGCTGCCTTACAGAGGATTGTCATGAAAGACCTTTGCAAGGAGGTGATAATGTTACCAGGCTTTGGAACACTAGAGTCTCCTTCTAGAGGTGGATTCTAGGTTCTTTCCATCCTGAGAAAATAATTGTTTTTTTAAAAAAAAATGCAAAAAGGAAGCTAGGCATGGTGGCCCACACCTCTAGTCCCAGAACTCAGGAAGCTGAGACAGGAGGCTCGCCCCAAGTTCAAGGCCAGCCTAGGCTACATAGAGTTCAAGGCCAGCCTGGACTGCATAGCAAGACTCTGTCTCAAGAAAACCAAAAAGAGGTGTAAAAGGTAAGGAAGTTTTACATTTACTAAAGGTCTGAAAAGATAAGAAACATGCTCTGCACAGCAAGCTCAGGCCAACTGAAGTTAAGAAAAGGGATAGGTCCTGCAAACCACATGAGGGGTCACTGAAAGAGTTAACAGTGGTGTAGACTTGATGATGACCATCTTTTTGTACCTCCCACTCCTCAGCCTGAGGTCAGGCCCAGGTCATCCTATCAAAAATCTGTAATTGAAGACAGCACTCTCTGATTGGTTCTACATGCAGGGCTTTGGGAACTGTTCTGTGTGGTGTGTACTGGAACTTTGTAGTTAGCAGGCCACACCTACTTCTCCAGCCACTTTGCCTCTCCCTGAACTCCTGCCTTAATAGTAGAAAAAATACAGGAGACCACTGTTTTACACTCTTGCTTTGGGTCCCAATACACAGCCTGAAAATCAAAACAGAGTCACTCATGTGACCACAGTCACTAACCTGAAACTGGGCTGTTTATCTGACCCAAGAAATCAGATTTAGATAACAGTCAAATTTCCCAAACAGGCCAATTTCAATGGTCAAGATAATGAAGTTCAGGGCCGGGGATTTAGCTCAGTGGTGCTGCCGCCTGGCCTGACTTACAAGCACAAGGTCCCAAATTCTATTCCTGGTAACAACTCCCCACCCCCCCAAAAATAAAGATAATGAAGTTGGCACTGCCTTGACCCTTACATGAAAAAAATAACTTAGCTGGGCATGGTGATGCATACTTGTAGTCCCAGTACTCTGGGTGGCTGAGGCAGGAGAATCCCAAATTGTAGCCCAGTCTGGGCAACTTGGTGACTTCGCAAGAACTTGTCTCAAAATAAAAAATACCCAGACCAGGTATTATGGTGTACACTTGTAATCCCAGCATGAAGGAGGCTGAGGCAGGAGGATCACCACATCCTAGAAGTCAGCCTAGGCTACATAGTGAGTTCAAGGCAGCCTGAACTACATAGTAAGACTCTGTAAAAAAAAAAAAAACCAAAAAAACCCCAACAACAAAAACAAATAAAACTCAAAAAAATTTAAAAGTAAATAAGTAAAAATGAATAAGTACATTAAAAAAGGGGTAGGGTGTAACTCAGTGTGCAGGCCCTGAGCTCACTCCCCAGTAACACACACAAAATCAGTTATTTTCCCTGCTATCTCCATGTTCCTGCCTTACAAGGAAAGTAACTTTGAAATAACCAGATTCCTTTGTTCTGCTTTTTTCAGCCTCCTTCTATCTATAAAACCAACCTCTTCTGCTCAGCCCGTAGGAACTTATTCTATTTTACACAATGAAGTATTGCCTAATTCTAGAATCAAAAATAAAGCCGATCAAGATTGCTAAACTGAATTGTTGTGATTTTGCTCTTTGACAAAGAACGTCTAAAGAATGAGAATGAGCCAGGTGGGGAAGAGCTGGGGAAGAGCCTGTGCAGAGGCACTGAGATGGAAAGGGTTCAAGGACAGGAAAAGGGCAAAGCCAATGGTTGGAGCATCACACACAAGGCTTAAAGTAGAAGACAATCATGGCTGGAGGGATGGCTATCAATATGGCTTTGCCCAGCCTTGGCAGCTGCAGTACAGAGCAACAACCGACTTTGTAGGAGTGAAGCATGGGATGGGGTTTTTGAAACTCTATTCTGGCTGCTGTGTGAAAAGTGGATGGGCACACCTGGAATCCCAGAGCTCTGGAGGCTAAGGTGGGAGGATTATGAGTTCAAGGCTGGCCTGGGCTACACAGTGAAACCCTGTCTCCAAAATCAATGGATCAGAACCAGCAATGGCTGCAGGCAGCCGTTGAAGAAACGGATCACCTCGGTCCAGGTGGGAACCACTGGCAGCAGCTCTCCTCCCAGGGCTGCCCAGGTTTGTAGGCCAAGCTCCCCAGGGGCACCCTCCCTCCACCAGAGTCCCTGTCCCTGGCAGAGTCCACATCATTTCCTCACCATCTACCCCACACTCTAATCTAGAGCCCTAGGAGGCCCTTTCTCCTCACCTTCCATTCAGTCTCTGACTCCTGTGGCTTCCACACCCTAAAGGCCTCTCAGAAGTGTTCTTTCTCCTCTGTCCCTGCTGTCACTGTCCTTGTTTGGCCTCCATTGAATATCCTCCTCATGAATATTTTCCTCCCCTTTCTTATGAGTTGTGCCTGCCACTGAAAAAAGATATGCAGAAGTCCGGCCAGGGGTGGTGGCCCACACCTGCAATCTCAGCATTCTGGGAGGCTGAGGCAGGAAGATCAAAAGTCGAGTCCCACCTGGGCAATTTAGAGAGATCCTGCCTCAAAATAAAAAACCAAAAAAAGGAAGAAAAGGGCTTTGTTTGGATGTAGCTTAGTGTGAAGGCTCTGGGTTCAATCCCCAGTGTCACACAAAATTTAAAAAGATATGCAGAAGTCCTGACCCCTAGGATTCAGAATGTGACCTTGTTTATGTAGGGTAGAAGAACTCATATATTTTCCCACCCATCAAAAGGCTGTGGCTGACACCCCTGTAAGAAAAGGCAGATGGAAAACGCAGTACAAATTTATCTAATCAAAGTTTTATGTGAAGATGGGCATGGTGGTGCACACCTATAATCCCAGCTACTCCAGAGGCTGAGACACAGGCATCACAAGGCTGATCCCAGCCTGGGCATTTAGTGATGTCTTGTCTCAAAATAAAAAATAAAAAGGGCTAGGAAGTAGCTCAATGTGAATGATCTGGGTTGAATCCCAGTACTGCCAAAAAGGAAGAAGCAAAGGTGAATTCCATTATACATTACAGAAGGAATATGGCTCTGCTGACACCCTTGATTTTGGATTTTTAGCTTCCAGAACTGTGAAACAAAGTACTGGTTTTTATGTGTTTGGTTGATTAGGGGTTTTTTTTGAGGCAGGATCTCACTATGTAGTCAAGGCTGACTTCAAACTCACTATGTAGCCAGCCTGGCCTGGAACTCACCATCCTTTTGGCTAAGTCTCCTGAGGGCTGGAATCACAGGTGTACACCACCATGCTGGGCTAAATTCCATGGGGGGGCATGTTTTGTTTTTTGAGACAGGGTCTCACTATGTAGTTCAGGCTGGTCAAACTCGAGGTGATCCTCAAGCCTCAGCCTCCTGAGTACTGAGATTACAGGTGTGCGCCACCATGCCTGGCTCATTTTTAAAATATGGTTTGTTGAGACAGGGGTGTAGCTCAGCACCACAGCACTTGCCTGGCAAGCATGAGGTCCTGAGTTCAATCCTCAGTGTAAAAAAAAATTGCTTGGGCCTGGGATTTAGCTCAGTAGTGCCAAGGCTGCCTGGCAAGTGCAAGGTCCTGAGTTCAATCCCTGGTACCAAAAAAAAAAATCTGGTTTGTGGTACTAGTTTGTTATAGTCACGCTTAGACACTGTACTCCCTGAAGAGACAACCCACAATGTGGGAAAAAAATCTTCACCTGCTCTTCCTCAGGTCTACTATCTCGAATCTATAAAGAACTTAAAAAGATCAGACCTCCCAAATTTAAAGACCCAATCCAAAAATGGGCATCTGAAATGAACAGACATTTCTCGAAGTAGAAATAGCAAATAAATACATGAAAAAACAGTCAACATCAGTGGTCATTTGAGAGATGCAAATGAAAACAACGCTGAGATTCCACTTCACTCCAGAAAGAATGGCTGCTATCATGAAATCAACCAATAACAAATGCTGGCGGGGCTGTAGGGAAAGAGGAACCCTGCTCCACTGCTGGTGGGAGTGTCGACTGGTGCAACCACTGTGGAAATCAGTATGAAGATACCTCAAAGAACTAGGACTGGAAGTCCCATTTGACCCCACTATTCCCCTGCTGGGGATCTTCCCCAAAGAATTCAAAGAATCATACCACAGTGATATATGTGCGCCCATGTTCATAGCAGCACAGTTTGTGATAGCTAAAACTTGGAAACAGCCCAAATGCCCATCAACTGGAGACTGGATAAAGAAAATGTGTTTTTTTAATAAAATGGAGTACTACTCAGCCATAAAAAATGAGAAATTAGAGACATTTATAGCTAAGTGGATGCACATTGAGGCAATACTCTTAAGTGAAATAAATAGGACACACATGTGTAAATACCGAATAGTTTCTCTGGTGTGAGAAACTGAAAGTGTAAATAAGGACTAAATGTATAATAGGTAATGTGAAATAGGAAGAAAAGGGACAAGGGGGAAGGGGAAGTGGGAGGGCTAGGGGAAAGGATAGAAGGGAATGGGATTAATATGAGAAAATGGAAAAATAGGTACAAAATCTTTGTAAATAGGGAGGACTGGAGGGGGTGAAGGGAGGGCTGGGCAAGGGTGAAAAATAAGAACCAAGAGAGACTATGTAAAGGTGCAAATTTCCAATGATGAATGTCATTATATTGTATACCTAAAATGTACCAATGATTAGAAGGAATAATCGATAATGTAAAATAGGAAGAAAAGGTCCACAGGGGTAGGGGTAGTGGGAGGGGCAGGGGAAAGGAAAGAAGGGAAAGGAAAAATGATGAGAAATGGAAAAAATGGAAATAAAGTCTTTGTAAATAGGGAAGGGTGGAGGGCATGAAGGGAGGGCTAGGAATGGGGAAAAAATAAGAACCAAGATGCATTATGTAAAGGTACAATTCCCAATGAGAAATGTAATTGTGTTGTATACCTATAATGTACCAATAAAAGAATTTAATACAAAAAAAAAAACTGTTAAAAAAAAAAAAAAAAGACACTGTACGCCCACTATTTCAACTCCACACCAGCCACCTGAAAGAGCTTTCAATGTTTATACCACCTAGGTATAGTCTAATGTCCCCAGGACCCCAGGAGTATTGAGTTAGGAGATTAGAGAGTGGTGAAATTGGCTGGGGAAGTAGACGTGATCTGTTAATTATGAGATCCCGGAACACACGCACAGGACAGTTCCAGATGCCCTGCATGTGGACTTCTCTCACAGGAACTCGAGCAGGTTTTCACTAGGATGACCTAGACCTGAGGTCAGCCTGAGGTGTGGGATCCCAGCGCCGCCTCTCAGGACCCATATGTAGAAGTTCTCAAGGGGTTCCTTGAGATTTGGGCAGTATAAAGGACGCACCGAAGCCACGGAGAGCTTGGCTTTCCCCACGGTAGCCCACCCTGTATTCTCCTAGGTGCACTTTTGTCTTCCTTTTTTCTCTCTTACTTGCCCCAAGCTCACTTTGCAGAGCCAGTTTCTCCCTCACTCTTCACTTCTCCTTTTTCAAATAAACTTTGCTACTGCTTTTCACTTGTTTCCTCCAATTCTTTAAGGTGAGAAGAACTTGCAAATCAGCTCCAGAAGGGGACTAGAGCACCACAAAACCCAGTAACATTTAATTGGTGAGCCACTTTTAGGAGAAGCTACCCAATAACAGTGGGAGTAAGGCATGAAAGATACTTTAAAAGATTTGGCTTCTAGCCACACCTCCACTTTATTTTTCTTTTGGTATTGGGGATTTAACCCAGGGCCTTGGCACTGAGCTAGTTCCTCAGCCCTTTTTTGGTTTTGTTTTTAGGATTTTTGTTTGTTTGGGGTTTTTTTTGAGTCAGACTCTCACTGTGTAATTCACACTGGCCTGGAACTCACAATGTAGCCCAGGCTGGCCTTGGGAGGGGGAGCTGCTGGGTATGGTGGCACTACTACCACGCAAGATTTAGCAGGAACAAGTTAGATCTACCCATGTTGTCATAGGTTCGTCCCCATGAAACTGTGTTAAGTACATAGCATCAATATGACCACAGAGAAATACAGAAGAGTTCTACAAAATAGTGACTCCATGGGGGAGGCAGAAATTTGGCTTTCGCCTTCTCCTGCCAGTGCTGGGATTGAACTCAGGGCCTTCACACTGAGCTACATCCCAAGCCCTTTTTTATTTCTCAGTCTCAGAGACAGGATCTGCATAATTCCCCAGGCTGAACTCAGATTTGCAATGTTCCCACTTTGGCCTCTCAGAGTGCCGGATGAGGATGACAGGTGTGTGCCACCACATACTGGCTCCTGGTAGGGTCACTTCAGTAAGTGTCAGTGAGAGGCATAGGCCAATTTATTAGGCAGAGCTAGAAAGAAAGAGAAAACAGGGAAGGGGCTTCCAGGTTGAAACATTCACAAAAGAAGGGAACCAGCTTTTATGGATTAGCTGAGGTGGGCTAGGATCTGGACCCTCATTATCTCAGTTTCGGTTTAGCAAGGTGGTTCTGAAGTCCTTATCACTTAATCCTGTCTCCATGAGTTGATTGTCTTTGCTCAGGGCAGGTCGAAGCTTTGTGGAGGTGCTGCTGGAATCCAAGGTGACCATAGGTTTAGGGGCAATGGCTGGTGACTTCCGGGTGCTTGCTGGTAGTTCAGTGTCCCTGTAAATCTCTTTATCTTATCTTGGTGTCCTCCATCTTGAAGGGGGTGAGATAGGTTGTGTAAATGTAGAGCTAGTCAACCTTGTATTGCCAGCTTTCAGACAGACACTCCCTAAATGATTAGCATGCCCATATGCAGAGCTGAGCAAGGATCTGACTCCAAGCTTTTTTTTTTTTTTTTTTTTTTTTGGTACCTGGGCATTGAATTCGGGACCTTGTGCTTGCAAAGCAGGTGCAGGACCACTGAGCTAAATCCCCGGCCCTCCGACTCCAAGCTGTAAAGGAATAAAGAGACTACTGGTACAACCTGATGTAAGGCACATGCCTCTAATCCCAGCGTTCTGGAAGACTGAGCCAGGAGGATTTTAAATTCCAGTCTAGCCTGGGTAACTTAGCAATTTAGGGAGATCTTGTCTCAAAAATAAAAAATAAAAAGGGCTGGGGATATACTCTCAGTGTGAAGGTCCTGGATTCAATCCCCAGTGCCACAAAAGAGAGAGAGAAGAAATGAAGGTCAATCTTTGTTCGGCTCACCCATTGGGTAACCACAAGCCCAAATGAAGAGCCACTGCTTTTCAGCAAAAGCAGCTTTTTTTGTTTTTCAAAAAGCAATAGCTAGGCCGGGGATTTAGCTCAGTGGTTTCGCCGCCTGCTGGGCAAGCACAAGGACCCAAGTTCAATCCTCTGTACCAAAAAAAAAACAATAGCTAACCGGGCAGTGGTGGAGCACTGTAATCCCAGCACTCAGGAGACTGAGGCAGGAGGATCACCAGGAGTCCAAGGCCAGCCTGGGATACATAACAAAACCCTGACTCAAACAAACAAATAAACAAACAACACCCCCCCAAAAAAAGCAGTGGGGAAGTTTATTTGAAAAAAGTGAAGAGTGAGGGAGAAACTGGCTCTGCAGAGTGAGCTTGGGGAGAGTAAAAGAGGAAAAAGCAAGATAAGAGTACACCCTGGGGGAAGCAGGGTGGGGTATCATGAGGAAAGCTACAATAGGATAGCCAAAAGTCAAGTTAATGAGTAAAAGGTTAAAGGACTGGGAATTTATCTTCAATCCCTATGGTGGTCTCTGTCTCAGATGGATGGATGGATGGATAAATGGATGAATGGGTCAAATTACATTTGAGCAACAAAGAAATTCACTCTCCAAAACAGAGTTTATTTGGTAATAGCAGAGAATTGCAATTCAGGAACCCAGGATACATGTTCTATGGCGGAGCATAGGTACATCCAAAGAGATTCGGGAAAAGAGAAGCTTTTTGTGTGGTTTGGTTTGGTCTTAGGGGTGCTAGGGATCTAATCTTGGTGTTGATCATGCTAGACAAGCACTCTAACATGGAGCTACATCCCTGGCCCAATACTTACTTATTTATTTTTGGCACCGGGGATCGAACTTGGGTCCTTGCGGTTGTGATGCAGGGGGCAAAACCACTGAGCTAAATCCCTGGCCCACTTATTTTATTTTCGGTTGTTTTTGTTTTGTTTTGTTTTGTTTTTCAGTACCAGAGATCAAACTCAGGACCTTGCACTTGCCAGGCAGGCACAGCGTCATGGAGCTGCATCCCTGGTCCCTTATTTTTGTTTTTGTGTTTGTTTTTTGAGTGAGACAGGCTCTCACTCTGTAGCCCACTCTGTCCTCAAACTCACAGCAATCCTCTTGCCTCAGGCTCCCAAGTGCTGGGACTACAGGTGTGAGCCACTATGCCAGCCAGATGTTGCATTTCTAAGAAGGTGATGAGAATGTGGGAGATTTTTACCAGAATGGCTGGAGATTTGGGACTTTTCTTGTAGAAGGCATCTATGTGGTTTTATTCCCACAGGCTGCCAAGGTCACTTTCTTCTGGGTGAGTGAGTTCTTTCCCAATATCAAATTCCAAGTGAAAAATTAGCACAAGAATATGAACTGGGAGCTGGGCATGGTGATCCCAGCTGAGGGAAGCTGAGGCAGGAAGATCACCTCAAGTTCAATGCCTGGAATACATAATGACTTCAAGGTCAGCCTGAACTGCATAGCGAGACGCTGTCTCAAAAAAACCAAACAGAGCCAGTGTGGTAGCGCAAGCCTACCTGAGGCCGGAGGATTGCCACAAGTTCGAGGCCAGCTTGGGCCACACAATGAGTCCAAAAAACAAAACAAAACAAAACAAAACAAACAAATAAACCAAAGAGTATGAATTGGGGCAAGTATAGCTGGCTTCTGTCAAGGGATGATTTGGTCAAACTATAAGTGGAGGCTGTTGAGCCATCCTTCCTTTATCTGGGACCTATTTCACAGAGAGACCATAGATAAAGGAGCCAAGCCACCCTGCAGAGCAACCGTGGAAGCTTCTCTTGAAGCAAATAGGAGTAGCACACAGTTTTCTACCAGTTACCAGTGGTCAGACGAAGAAGGAGCTACATAGCAACCTCTCGGGCCTAGCCTCGCTCCTTGGCAAAGGGTTTCTGATAGTATTCCCAGACTGTTTAGGGACTACCTGAAATGTGTAAGCCTCAATAAATGTCAGAGATTGTTATTATTAGCATCATTGTAGGCAGTATGAGAGAGCAAGAAAACACTTAACTCTCAGCCCACTCTTGCCGGCTTGGTGATCATGACTGGTGACTCTCCAGGGCTTAGAATAGTGCCTGGCATGTAGGAAGGACTCTGTGGCATCCGATGTTTGACATTACTTTCAAATAATAGTACTACATCAATTGCTTCTGGAAATGCCACGCTTTGAGAATGCTGTTTAGGGATCCCTAAAAGATTTCTACTTTGCAGTTTCCTTCCCCACTACCTAAACACACACACAATTCCAAGTTCCAGCCTCATTTAGGTGCTCACAGCAACCTTGAAAATTTTGCCTTATATATGATCCACTACCTACCAAATGCTTGTAGTGTACCTGCTACTATGCATATATGCAGTCCACATATGTTCCCTTTCTTTCTCTTTTTCTTTTTCTCTTTGTCTCTTGCTTTGTGGTACTGGTATTCAAACCCAAGGCCTTCACACTGGGCTACATCCCCAGTCTTATTTTTTCATTTTCTGTTTGAGACAGGGTCTTGCTGCTTCACCAAATTCTCCTGGCTGGACTCAAACTTGCAATCTTCCTGCCTCAGCCACACGGAGTGCTGAGATTATAAGCATGTATCACCACACTCAGCTACTTGACCCCTTTTCTTTTTTCTTCTATTTCTTTTCTTTTTGTAGTACTATGATTGCACCCAAGTTACATCCCAAGCCCTTTTTTATTTTGAGACAGATCTTGCTAAATCACTAAATTACCAAGGATGGGCTTGAACTTGTCATTCTCCTGCCTCAGCCTCCCAGAGTGCTGGGATTATAAGTGTGGGCCACCACACCTGGTTTAAATTTGTGTTGTTGCTTTGTT
>NW_004624764.1:22052568-22088770 GCF_000247695.1 Heterocephalus glaber | reverse complement strand
ACATTGATTGATTTGCATATGTTGAACCATCCCTGCATCCCTGGGATGAATCCCACTTGGTCAGGGTGTATGATCTTCTTGATGATCTTCTGCATTCTAAAATGGAAAACAGAAGAAATGGACAGATTCCTAGATACATATGCATTACCAAAGTTGAACATAGAAGACCTAAAAATTCTAAACAACCCAATATCAATCAATGAATTTGAAAACGTAATTAAAAGCTTACCAACTAAGAAAAGCCCTAATTGCTGACAGGGGCAAAAGAAAAGAAAAGCCCAGGTCCTGATGGCTTCACTGCTGAATTCTACAAGACATTTAGAGAGGAACTACTGCCACTACTATTTAAACTCATCAATGAAACTGAAAGGGAACCAATATTCCCGAATTCATTCCTGGAAGCAAGCATCACCTTGATCCCCAAAGCACAGAAATACCCAACTGAAAAAGAGAACTGTAGGGAACAGGGAAAGGGGATGTTACTAGAACCTCTGCAGTAAGTCCTAGTCTCCTGCGAGCCACCGCAGCACAAGGCGAATTACAGGAAAGGTAGAAAAATGAGACTTTGAGAAGAAGCTGAGCTTTAGGTCTGATCAGTGCTGCTCTGGGCAGCAAAGACGAAAGCCCCAGCTTACTGCACCTTTTATTCAGTACATCGGGAGAAACAAATGTAACAAATGACTTGGGACAGAGAGTTCAGTACATCGTCCTAAACAAGATGTAACAAACAACTTGGGGAGAGTTCAGTACATCGGCATAAACAAGATGTAACAATCCAAGAACAATGAGGAACTGAGTAGATGAAGATTTTGTTCCTCCCAGGATGTCTTCAGCTGCTGTACTCTGGTCCTGGAGCATCACAGCATCACCTGGTCATTGAGGTCTCAGTTGTGACCAGAGGCAAAAATGGATTATGTCTCGGAATGCCACAGATGGGCTGTAGGCAGGAGAACCAAGCCTAGACATTAACTTCCTCTCACATACTGGAAACAGTACCACTACCACTACCACCACCACCACTGGGCATCAGTCCCAGGGCCTCGAACACTCGAGGCAAGCGCTGCACCACTGAGCTACCCCCACCCCCACCCCAGCCATAGAAAGTAATTTTTGACCTTTACATACAAACTAAATTTCCAAGAATCCCACTAGCACGTAAATAAAGGGGATGATTGTATCTTGTCTTATTGAAGTTTTATTAAAATTTGCCCATCTTTTCAGAAAAATCACACCACCCGTGGATACTTCTGCATTTCCATTGCCCTCCGTGAGTACATTCAAGGTCATGGTATTCTGAACTTTTCTGATAGTCGTCTTGTTTATTCCTGTCCAAACAGCTATATACTGAACCGCCTATTATTTCACTGTAGTCTGTTGTATGCTCCCTTATAATTACGCATTCCACTGCGGTCTTACACAATACTCCTATGGGCAGGTTAATGCATCCATGGGTACTTTCCTATTGCCGGAGGACTGGGGTAGTGATGAGGGCGTTTCCATCTATTGGTTACGGAGAGAAGCCCTGGGGTCGGCCACAGCCGCCAGCAGGCGGTCCTCCGCACGCCAGGGGTCGCTGTAGCACCGAGCGGCCTCGCCGGGCCGCTCTCGCGTGGCCGCCCCGCCTCGGGCCCCCGGGCCGAGTGGGCGGGCACGACTGCGCCCAGGTCGCGAGGCGCCCTTCGACCAGCAGCGCCCGGGGCGGGCGGGTATAAATGGAGCGGTGGCTGCTCCAGCCGCCTCTCTCCGCCCCGGGTCGCCGCTGCCTGCGTTGCTTTCGGGCTCAGCAGCCTGAAGCAAAAAAAAAGAGAAAAAGATAAAAAAAAATCTGAAAACGCTTCAAAACCTTAAAAAAAAAAAAAGAAAAGAAAAAGCGAGTCCTCCTCAGAGAGCCCGCGGGGAAGTCACTTGCGCACGCTTCCGGCCTGCCCGCGCCCGGCGTCCGTCTGCGTCCGTCCGCTCGCCGGCCCGGTGGTGAGCCGCGCGCCCGCCTGCCCCCGGCCCTCCGCGCCCGCTCCTCCGTCCCGCCGCGCCGCGTGACACCGGCCCGCGTCCCCGCCCGCCAGCCCGCTGCACCACGTGTCCGCGCTGCCCTTCGCCGCCGCCCGGGGCTGGCCGCGTCGGCACCCGCAAAGATTCGGTTTCCCCTTCCCTGACTGCTGTAATCTTAAACCTCCGGGAGCCCGGGGCCTATATTTATCGAGAAACGCGTGTCCTTAAGGCCAACGTGGGCAGCCTCTGGAAGAATTTTTTTTTTTTTGCCCACCTCCGGTAGGGGATTTTCCTACTTGATAATTTTTTGTGTGTAATTTGGAGCTTCGAGCCAAGACAGCGGGAAATAACGAACTCCCGGGGAGGGCCATATTGCTTTTGAGAGCCTTTGTCTGGGTTTCTGCGTCCCGTGTGAGCCGGCTCCAAAGTCCCCGTGCTGCCTCGGAACCCCCCGGACTGTAGCTTCCCCCGGCGTCGCTCTGCCACCTGTGAGCCGCGGCGCGGGCCACGGCTCCGAGACGTGCCCCTTTTGTCCTGCGGTGGGCCCTGTGAGAAGTCCTCCTGGCGGGGCTCGGGGTGGTGGGGGGCGGGGAGATGAACGCTGCAGCCAGCAGCTACCCCATGGCCTCCCTCTACGTGGGCGATCTGCACTCGGACGTCACCGAGGCCATGCTATATGAAAAGTTCAGTCCGGCGGGCCCTGTGCTGTCCATCCGGGTCTGCCGCGATATGATCACCCGCCGCTCCCTGGGTTATGCCTACGTCAACTTCCAGCAGCCAGCTGACGGTGAGTAGAAGCAGTGCACACAGGTTCGCGGGATATGAGGGGACCCCAGAAGTCATCTTGGCAGGGAGGGGACATCGCGACCGTATGTTGGCACAGAAGCCTCAGTGGCGAGGAGAATGCGGGGATTTAGGACATAGGGCCTGATTTGTTGTCCTGACCAGAGTTTCAGTCTTGCTTCCACCACTTGCTGACCGCATGACCTTGGGCCACTCGGCTGGGAGGGGAGAGGTTGGAATCCAAGGAGGCTGTAAATCGGGATCCGAGTGAAGTTAACTTTATTGTTCTGTGACTTGTCCTGCTTCAGTGAGGTTAAGCTGTTACAGACCATGGCCTTGTCAGTGGGCACAGGCTGGTGCTTCTCTGAGGCAGGTGGATTGAAACAATGCCCTGTAGATTGCAAAGTTGCTAACTCCCCCCCACATTTACCCTGAACCAATAGAGTCTTGATTTTGTGCTAAGGGGTTGCTCCTCTGAGGCAGGTAGGAAGCCAGAGAAACAGTTCTGTGCCTGAAATCGGGAGAGGCGAGAGGTGCATGTGCTAGGCCAGCTCCTCCTCGTACGTTGGCCACTGGTGTGGAGGAGTTCTTTGCTCTGGATGAAGCTGTAGTCTGGGGAAGTATTTTAAAAGTCGAGTGGGCTGGTAATAATTATTGCCTCACCTGTCAGAACTCTGACTTCGTCCTGTCTGAAAAAGATAGGATCCCTGTAAGGGAAGAAGAACTGTAAAGGTTGATGGGAGCTGTAATGGGATTCCCATTACAGATGGTGGCCTTCCCTTGAGGCAGCCTAGAGGTATGCTGTAGGGATGGCCCCGGTGAGGCCTAAAGAGAGGAAACCTAATCAGAGACTGCATGTGACTTTAGATTAAAAGAACAACTGCAGAGACCATCACTGGGAGAAGCAAGTCATACTGTGGCAAAGGATCTGCAGGTTCCTATTTTTGTCCCCACTTTACTTTGTTCACTGTCAGGCAGTGTTACTCACCCAAGTTGTAGTTGCCACCAGAGATGTGGACTAATTGAGAGAGACTAGGCTAGTCAAATGTGCTGTGAGCTGAGTTCTGTCTCTTGCTACTGGAACACAAAGGAGGTAGTTGAGTGTAGCCTTTTTAGTGGGGAGTATTGGGTGTATTAGCTGTTGCCTGCCTTGACTGAACAAAAGTTGTGTCACTTAGAGATAGTAGAAGCCATTGGTCAGTGTGTCTGCCAACACATACCTCTGCCGGACTTCTGCCTGCTATAAATAAGTGTAGCCAGATTTGTCAGACTAAGCTGACTTGCCCTGTGCAGAACTGTCTGGAAATAGCCCAGGAGCTATGTTGAAATGGGCTTCTTTGCTGCTAACAAATCGAAGTTTGATGTTTCAGATGCTCAGATGTTTACCTGAACATTTCCTGACTTGGATCTGTCTTCCTTTTCCTGCCCTCAGTTCCCCTTACAAGGTAGCCCACCTTCTGATGAAGATGAGGAAGCTTGAAATGAGTGAAAAGAAATTCCATGGCTTATTGGTCATTTGGACTTGTGGAGATGCAGTTCTAGCCTTGGGGCTAGAAGTGGGCTCCCCCACAATACCTGCTTTAATCCCCTCATGGAGTTGTGGGTAGGGTCAGTCAGCCACTGTGATGAGATAACATAAGGACAGTTGTCACCAGTGAAAAGTATTTCTAGCCATCAGGAGATATGTTTTAGCTTCTGGTCTTCTATGTGGTCTCTGGTATAAACATGTACTTGACTGGGGAACTCACATCCCAATACACTAGATGGAGAGCCACCAGGGCAGTTGAATTGCTAGAATTCCATAGGACTCAGATAAAGCTTCAAAAGGTCTGAATACCACTAGGCACAGGGCCTGCTTATACTGTCCACCTAGAAGGTATGGCAATTTTTTTTTCCAGTGATAGAAATTGAACACAGGGACCAGCAAAGTTTCATCCTTTTTGCCCTGAAAATGCAGCAGAGGATGTTCCCTGTGTGTGACCGGTAGTGTCTGTAGGTGATGGATTTTTTTTTTTTCTCTAAATCACTTTCTGTTCTGAGAAATTGAAACTGGGCTGTGTAAGAAACTGGGCTGAATGCAGGGATAGCATCAGAAAATCTGGTATTAGTTTCTTAATCACTAGGTAACTGCACAGCTCAGCCACCCTGAACATCTCTTCCATTTTATAAAAAATGGGATTTCAGTTGTCCCACCTGAATCACACATGCTGGAGTCTCTATATTGTAGCTTAATCAAAAAATGAGGTATTGGGCCAGGGACTTAGCTTAGTGTTTTCAGGGCCTGCCTTGCAAGCGCAAGCTCTGGAGTTCAATCCCTGGTACCAAAAAACAAAACAAAAAAATGAGATATTAAATCATTTTCTCTTGGTGCATGAAGGTCTCACCCCTCGCCTATGCTGGGGATTGAACCCAGGGCTTTCACACTGAGCTACATCTGACCCTTTTTTTTTCTTTTATTCTTCTTTAAATTTTTTGTTTTATTTTATTTTTTTTGGTACTGGGGATCGAACTCGGGTCCTTGCGCTTACGAGGCAGGCAACGAAACCACTGAGCTAAATCCCTGGCCCTGTTTTTTTTATTCTGAAGCAGGGTCTTGCCAAGTTGCACAGGCTGGGCTCAAGCTTGTGATCCCTGTGTTTCAGCCTTCCAAAATGCTGGGTTTACAGGTGTGCACTGCACCTGGGGAAGGCCCATTTTAATAGAATTACCTTTTATCATTGATTACTTGGCAACATTGTGGAGTCACCTGTTTTCCCAGATAGTGGCAGTCACCTCTGCTATTATGAGTTGATGTTTTACACCCTTGATTGAAATGTGTTTCTTTCTTACAGCTGAGCGGGCCTTGGACACCATGAACTTTGATGTGATTAAAGGAAAGCCAATCCGTATCATGTGGTCCCAGAGGGATCCCTCTTTGAGAAAGTCTGGTGTGGGAAATGTCTTCATCAAGAACCTGGACAAATCTATAGATAACAAGGCACTTTATGATACCTTCTCTGCTTTTGGAAACATTCTGTCCTGTAAGGTAAATATTAATTAAGTTAATTCAGCAGAATGATTTTTTAAAATTTGTATTAGTATATGCTTCCAATTCACAGTTTACCATCATTTGGGGGAGTGGTTATATGTACATATTACAGCTTGTTCTTTGGTTTCTAATTCCGTTCCCTTCCCCTCTTTCCCTTTCTCCTCTAGTTCCCCATCACCTTTTACATACTTGTTGATATTATTTGTCTTAGCTTATGTTATAGCATATGTTTACATTGATCAGTGTTATAAGGATCATGTACATGTCACAGCTTTATTCCCCTCATTTCCCCTTCCCTTCCTGCTCACCCCTTGTCCTCCTTCCTTTGGACCACTTCCCTATAGGTCAAGAAGCAGAATAATTATTGACTTTTTGTTTTTGTTTTGAGACAGGATCTCACTATATAGTTCAGACTGGGTTTGAACTCACTATTCAGTTCAGGCTGACCTCAAACTAATGGCAATCCTCTTGTCTCAGCCTCCCCAGTACTGGGATTACAGGCACACCCCACCACACCTGGCATTTTATTTTGTTTGTTTTTTGAGATAGAGTCTCCCTATGTGGGAAGGCTGGCCTTGAGTTCACGCTACCCTGCTTCAGCCTACTGCTGAGTGCTGGGATTATAGACGTGTGTGCCACCACACCTGGCCATTATTGAATCCTGATATAAGATAAATACCAAGTGGGGAACTGCCATGGAATTGAGGCTAACACAGAATGGTAATTATCAAAATGCTAGATGTGGAATCTTAAAAGTTTCTGTAGGTAATCTCAGCCACATAGCTAGCAGGTGCTGTTGTGTTTGTTTATTCTTTCCTTGGCCTGAAACAACCTTCCTTTGACTTTGGAAGACTCAAAAGGTTATTTTGAGTGCCAGGTGTGGTGGCACACACCTATAATCTCAGCACTTGGAGGCTGAGGCAGAAGATCACTGAATTCAAGGCCAGCCTGAATTACATAGCAAGACCTTGTCTCAAAAAAAAAATTTTTTTTTAAAGGCTTTTTTGCTTTGGGTAAATGAGAACACCAGAGAAGTATGTATGATCTTCAGGAAGTTCTG
The DNA here is from genome assembly GCF_000247695.1 of Heterocephalus glaber. Next base: position 22,081,910 of record NW_004624764.1, on the reverse strand, counting down.
CTTAAATTCAGCTGGGTCCTGTAGGTAGCACACACCTGGAATCTGAGATGTTTGGGAGATTTTGGCAGGAGGATCACAAGTTTGAGACCAGCCTGGATAACGTAGTGAGATCCTACCTCAAAATAAAATTTTTTAAAAGGCCAGGGGTGTATTTTAGGGGTAGAGCACTTGTTTAGCAAGCAAGTAAGGCCGTGGGTTCAATCCCTGATACTAGAGTAACAAAGAAGTATAGGTTTAGCCTTTTTCTTTTCCTGTTTATGTGAAGCACTTTGTGAAACATAAGATTGTGAGTGTTTACATGTCTGACACTATTCTGGCCTGAAATTCTTTTATAGTCAGGGAATGCATTGGTTTATACCCAGATCTCCTAAATATTTAATAAAAGAAAGTAAGAGGACATTTAGAATAGAAGCCCAGTAGTGCCAACTGTTTGTGAGTTGAGCACTTACTAGGTGCCTGGTGCTGTGCTCTGTGTTAAGGTGCTTCATAGCTGGTGCAGCTGGCTGTCTCAGACCACAGATGTATCTCTCGAGCAGGCCAACAGTGCTAAAATCATCTGCCTTTTCTTTGACAGGTGGTGTGTGACGAGAATGGCTCTAAGGGTTATGCCTTTGTCCACTTCGAGACCCAAGAGGCTGCAGACAAGGCCATCGAGAAGATGAATGGCATGCTTCTCAATGACCGCAAAGTGTGAGTGTCCCAGTCTGGAGCAACAACCATCGCATGAGCCAGCCGTGGCCCCACCTCGGTATTAACTGGCACACACAAGGCGGCTACTGGTTCTCTCGGCCCAAGTGTGGCCTGCTCCTACCTCTCCACTCCAGGGCTGGTGAGTCTCCCTGCCCGAGCTGTGGCAGCCCTTTTGACTCGCCAAGGCGGGCTCCCTGCCCATGCCATGGCCTGCCTGCTGCCTCTCCCTTAAAGGCATCCATCCATGGGTTTGTGAGCACCGGCAGCTGGGGCTGCTGGAGGCAGCTCTAAGCCCACTCTGAGCAGGGGTCTTGGCCAGCGACAGAGTGGAGAGGGCCCTGGGCTGACCAGGCACTGCATATTAGCTCTGTGACCTTGATTTCTTTTGACTCAGGTCTGTCCATGGGTCTTTCACTAGTTGTTGATGCCAAATTGTCCTTCTGATTCTCCATTCTTTAGCCTGTGACTCAGTGACCGATATAAGGCTGGCTCCACAGTAATACTAATCTGGTTACAGTGAAGACCCAATCACTTTGCAGAGACAGTTCGTAACAGATCTCGTTGCTTTGGTGCAGGCATTACTGTGGAATGGAGAGGGCCATGTGGTCATTAAGTACTACATATATGTGTTGGCTATTTCAAGCAAAAGTAATTTCTGTCCTTTGTGGTATTTGAGTAGGCTAGAGGTTGTGTTGTGTTTATAACGTCTGTGTGCCCAGTGGTGAATTAGTATAGGTAATCACAAAAAAAGAAATTTTAAAGTGTTCAGTATATGGAGGCATTTTCCTGTTAGACATACTAAAGTGAAATACAGCAAAATAACAAAGGTTATCTCTTCTTTCAACAATCTCACTCCTAGGACTAATCACTGTTAATAGTTTGGTTTGTATTCTTCCAGACCTTTTCTGTACATGTACATAGATGCACAGAAATGAACATTTTAAAAAAACATGGTCATCAGGTTTCTTCATGAAGGCAGTGTGATGTGGTAGGAGTAGCCCTGGGCTGGTCCTTGCAGGATATCCTTCCTGCCTCTTTCTCTTTCTGCTGGTTACTTGGGATGTCTCTGAGCCTCCCCTCTTGGTTGGTGGGGACCTCAAGTATTTTAAACTGTTCTTTAACCTTTTAGCCTTTAACCTGTCTTCCCTGGGGCCCCTGGAAATCATGTTTTGTTCCCCCTAGGTGATCACTGTATTTCATGGTTTCTTTTTAGGTTTGTAGGCAGATTCAAGTCTCGAAAAGAGCGGGAGGCTGAGCTTGGAGCCAAAGCCAAGGAATTCACCAATGTTTATATCAAGAACTTTGGAGAAGAGGTGGATGATGAAAGTCTGAAGGAGCTATTCAGCCAGTTTGGTAAGTTGACATCCTGTACTCACATATCCCCTTTAATAGTCCACCAGCCCTAGAATACATCTGTTTTTACTTAGTCACACAGGCATTCAGACCCAGAAATAAAACACCTTATATGACAAAGATCACAAGGTGTAGAGATAGACTTCAGGCCTTGGCTTGGCTTCATCCTACCTCCTTCTAGTCCTAAGGCCATTTCAGCTGCTTGGTCAGAAGTAGAAGACCAGGTGTGGTACCTCTTTTTCTGTCTTAGATCTGTCTGGGTTCTGGCAGAGATTTGCTTCAAGTGGATTCCTAGAAAGAAGTCTTCTCCATGAGCTGTGGTAGAGATGGTGTCACTAATAGTTCTGTCCTTTGGTAATAGGTAAGACCCTAAGTGTCAAGGTGATGAGAGATCCCAGTGGGAAATCCAAAGGCTTTGGCTTTGTGAGTTACGAAAAACATGAGGATGCCAATAAGGTGAGAGTGCCCTAAGGGTCGGGAAGAGTCTGTAGGAGGTGGCCCCGGTGTGTGAGCAGAGCCTTGCTTAGCACATAGTAGAACAGAGCTAAAGTGGTCTGAGTGGTAGTGGATGCTCGATCTCTGGTATTGTCTTCTTGCGGGGGTGGATGTGTCATTTAACATTTTTTTTTTTTTTTTTTTTTTTTTTGAGACAGTGTCTCGCTATGTAGTTCAGGCTGGGCTTGAACTCAGAGATCCTCCTGCCTCGGCCTCCCAAGGGCTGGTATTAACAGGCGTGCTATTCAGCTATTTAACTGTTTTTAAAGCACTTGCCATATCTGTCACCTCAGCTGTCAGCTGTTGAATGTAGGACAAATATTTGTTCCCATTTATAGGCAAGATAACTAAAGTCCAGAGAGTTGACCTGATTGTATAGCACAATAGCTACTTAATTGGCAAAGCAGTGTGCTAGGCTCTCAGCATATATCACTTAAATACTCACAGAAAAACCTGAGAAATTTAGTGACAGCCACATTCAAATTAGGGTCATATCACCATGTTTTCCTGCTTCAGCCTCTGAATGCTAGGATTACAGGTATGCACCACTATGCCTAGATCTCACTTAGTATTAACCCCAATGTTTAGCAGACTAGAGAGATGGAATAAAATTAATGAATGATTTTCTCAGGATATGTGGTTGAACTTACAGTGCTCCCAGTGAGGCCAGTGTCTCTGCAACTTGGTTTTAAAGTCATGGATTTCCTCTCTAGGCCGTGGAAGAAATGAATGGAAAAGAAATCAGTGGGAAGGTCATATTTGTAGGCCGTGCACAGAAGAAAGTAGAACGGCAGGCTGAATTAAAACGGAAATTTGAGCAGCTGAAACAGGAGAGAATTAGTCGATACCAGGTGAGGTGGTGTTGGGCCAGCCTGTCAGTAGGGTATTTACCGTCAAGTACATGCAAAGCACCCTATGTTTGCAGGCTTAAAAGGATCTGTACCAACCAGGTAAGGCAACAATTACTGAATAGGGACAAGAGACTTTTCATGTAGAAGCTCTATTCCAGAACCCTTGGCTGGTTGCTCCACAGTGTAGATTCCTTTTTACTTAAATGGTACCTCTAAACATGCAGTAATAAAAATAAAAGTTACAACGAATGGTACCCCTTGGTTAAGAGTAGTGGCGAGAGCGCTACGTGCGTAAGTGGTCAGCCAGAGCATCTGTGGAGGATAACATGTGCCTGCATTGATGGTCTTATCAGTCTTGGGGCAGTAATTGCTCAACTTTGAGATTGCAACACAATTGTCTGCAGGACTTGTTTTTTCTTTTGTTTTTTTGAGACAGGGTCTCACTATGTAGTTCAGGCTGGCCTTGAACCTGCTACATAGCCCAAGCTGGCCTTAAACTTGGGGTAATCCTCCTACCTTGGCCTCCCAAGTGCTGAGATTACAGGCATGCACCACCACACCAGGCCAGACCCAACTTTTGTATGCATGAGTTCATACTCAACTTGTTGAAACATGGATTGCTAGGCTCCAAACCTAGAGTTCTAATTAATTGGGTTTAGGATCTAGCCTAGAAAATTTTTTCGCTCTACCCCCATATTGGGGCTCAAACCCAGGCCCTCCTGTCTGTTAGGCAAGCCTTCTACCACTGAGCTACATCCATAGCCCATTTTTTAGTTTTAGACAAGTTCTCATTAAGTTGTCCAGGCTGGCCTCAAACCTGAGATCCTCTTCCATCGGTCTCCTGAGTGCCTGGGATTACAGGAAGGTACTACTGCATTTGCAAGAATTTTCATTTCTGACAAGTTTCCAAACAGCTAGTGCTGCTGGTCTGGGGACCACAGTTTGGGAACCACTGTTGTAGAGAAATTGGATTTAGAAAGAAGTTAACAGTGATCCTTCTCTTTCAGGGTGTGAATCTCTACATTAAGAACTTGGATGACACCATTGATGATGAGAAATTAAGGAAAGAATTTTCTCCTTTTGGATCAATCACCAGTGCTAAGGTATTTCAGTATGGGATTTTGGGTTTGAAAACACTGTTAATATAGGTTTATTGATATTTGTTCCACTGAAGGGTCTAAATTAAGTGATAGTTCTGAGCGTACCCACGTTATTCCAGCATATTCCTCCTTGCCTTCAGTTATCCATTGGAGTAGTGTTTTAGAGAATATTTCATTAGGTCAGCATTACACTGTCTCTCACCCCTGAAGTGTGGTGTGGAGTCTGAGCCAGTCCTTCCCAGCTGCCCTTCTCTGCACCTAGATCTTTCCCATTCCTGCTGCTTTGTGCTGGCATGGGGACAGTTGGTGCTAAAACATGAGCAGAGAATATCCAGACAGGTTGTTTTCCATTTGTCTTGGGGCCTGTCTCTACAGCTCTGCCACATTTCTTCTTGAGAATGCAGGGATTTTGAAGATTTTGGAGCTGGGGTTGAACAACTTTTCGTGGTCTCACTAAGAAAAATGGGAGTGGAAGCTGAGCGTGTTGGTACACACCTGTCATCCCAGCACTTGAGAGACTGGTTCAGGATTGCCAGGAGTTTGAGACCAGCCTAGATTACATAGTTCAAGGCCAGTCTAAACTATATATAGCAAGACCCTGTCTCAAAAGAACAATGGGAGTGCAAAGTTTGTTTTTCCTTGTTTTGGTTGATATTCTTCGATCATATCAATTACGTCAGCAGGCTAAGTATAAGCCTCATTTTAAAGATAGGGAATGAATCCTGGAGCAAAAGAATGCTGACTACTTGGGGATGGTATGCTTTGTGGTCGAGGCACTTCAGGAGTGTGCTGGGGACTAGTGACATCTGGGAAGTTTCACATCGTGGAGGTGTAGATGCAGCAAAGTCCTTGGGATGATGAAAAAGGAGGCTGGGCGGCCTTGGCGTGCCCCTTTGCATAAGTTGCTCCCAACACTGGAACATTGTGCAAAGAACCTTTATCAGTTGCAGGGAGTTGACCAGGCCAGCTTAATGGGGTTTGTCCACTTCTCTTGGTCTCACTCCTTGACTGGTCCAGTCAGTGCAAGGGATGATACTCTTCTTGTCTACATGCACACCTGACAATTTGGTATCTGTGAGAAGGTGAAAGGACCCTATTTTGAAGTTTCAGATACTGTTCTTTTGTTTTATTTTTATTAGTACATACTTCCCATAAATAATGATCATATTCATCATAGGAAATTTATTTATTTATTGGGGGGGTACCAGGGATAGAACTCAGGACCTTGTGCTTGTGAGGCAGCCGTGGTGGCACTGAGCTAAATCCCTGGTCCTGATGATACTTTTCTTGCTTCCCCGTATCTATCCTCTGTTTTACTCCTTATTTACCCTTTGGGTTTCTCGCAGAAGAGAAACAGTGCAATATTTAAACTTGTGCAGGCATCATTCTTGAGATTATGGTATAGAGCATTATTTTCACATACCTTACCGGCCTACTTCACTAGTAGGAAGTTGTTGGATTGGTGCACATGTTGACCTTCAAGTCTTCCACTTCAGGGGGCTTGTTCAGGCCACTAAGGTACAAAATGATGTGAAGCACATATAGACAGACATCAGGGAAAGTAACCCATTCAGCTGAGGGAAAAACAGCCATTAGTGAATGATTTAATTTTACTGGGAAAGTGGCTGCCTGAACCCAGTAGCTCTGTGGCTAATTTACAGCAGTATGTCTTGGAGTACACCATGGAAACTGAGGCTCAGAGCAGGTAAGACTAGAGTGAGATTCTGAGTTCCTTGTCTCAGCTAATTGTATCTGTTATTCCTGTTGAGTTAATTATGGCAGTCATTGATGGCCTTATTATTGAAATTTTGTTCATGAAGGCTTTGGACCAGATTAACTCCACAAATAAATTTCTCCACATTGTTGTCAAGGTTACCCAGGGGTATCCGTGTTGCCTAGGTATCAGGAAATGTCTTCAGATTCTGGTTTTACCATTAGTCATATAATGTTTAGGGGACTTTAGCATCACCTGGGGGCTTAAATAAAATTTCTAGGTACCTTAAAGGTACACCTTTATTGGCTTAGAGTACATCCTGGGTCACAATGCATCCCAGGCCTAGAATTGGTAGCTCTGGAGCAGTCCAGGTGTTTGGCTCTTCTGACTAGCTCCCCCTTCCCCATGTACACCTTTTCTTAGGTAGCTGGTCTCGTTTTGTAGGTAATGCTGGAGGATGGAAGAAGCAAAGGGTTTGGTTTTGTCTGTTTCTCATCTCCTGAGGAGGCAACCAAAGCAGTCACTGAAATGAATGGGCGCATCGTGGGTTCCAAGCCACTGTATGTTGCCCTAGCCCAGAGGAAGGAAGAGAGAAAGGCTCACCTAACCAACCAGTACATGCAGCGGGTGGCTGGAATGAGAGCACTCCCTGCCAATGCCATCTTAAACCAGTTCCAGCCTGCAGCTGGTGGCTACTTCGTGCCAGCAGTTCCACAGGTGGGTCCACCTCATGATCATGGCTCCTGAGACCTGCCCATGACAGCAGTGCCTATATGCTGCAGTGGTTGGGGAGGGATTACTTTGGGCATTGGAGTTCTAGAATGTTAAAGACATTAAGTACAGGCCGGGGATTTAGCTCAGTGGTTCTGCCGCCTGCATCACAAGAGCAAGGTCCTGAGTTCAATCCCCGTACCAAAAAAAAAGACATTAAGTAAAAATGAGCCAGGTGTGGTGGCTGTAAGGCTATCATCCCAGCACCTTTTTTTTTCTTTTTTAATTTTGCCTCCCCCTCCCTGCCATCCCCACCTATCTCAACACTTGAGAGGCTGAGGCAAGAGGACCACAAGTTTGAGCCCAGCCTGGGCAACTTAGTGAAACCCTGTCTTAAAATGAAAACTTTAAAACAAAAAAACTAGGGATGTGGATCAGTGGTGCCACACCTGCCTGGCAAGTGTGAGGTCCTGAGTTCAGTTCCCAGTACCAGGAAAAATAAAAGAATAATAAAATATAGCTCAGCCAGTGTGAAGGCCCTGTTTTCAATCCCTAGTAACAATGCCCTGCCCTCCAAAAAAAGGAAATGAAGGATTTAACGATGATCATACATGCATAGTAGAAGAGATGAGTGAACTATCCTGATTAACCTGATGCTTCAGTTTTGTTTTTGTTTTTTTGGTACCGGAGATCGAACTCAGGACCTTGCTCTTGTGAGGCAGGCGGCAGAACCACTGAGCTAAATCCCTGGTGTGCTTCAGTTTTTGAGTAGAGATCCTTTATTCCAAATAGTTTAGGGGAGTTGTGGCAAACCTATGGCACGTGTGTTGTTTTTCTTTTAAGAAAGTTTTGTTTTGTTTTTCTAAAGAAAAACCTCAGAATTTGAGTTTAATTGCAGTTGTTGGCACTTTGCACTAAATAAGTGGGTTTTGGGTTACAGTTTGGACACTCATCTCTAAAAGGTTCACCATCACTGGCCTAGGGCCTAGTAGTAAGGTAAATTGTAGTGTGGGTTCAGGTCTGAAAAATAAAAGGGCTTAGGTGGTCTTTCCTTACAGGCTCAGGGAAGACCTCCATATTACACACCTAACCAGTTGGCACAGATGAGGCCTAATCCGCGCTGGCAGCAAGGTGGGAGACCTCAAGGTAGGTGATGAGCAGTGCTTGCCCAGGATGTACCTGGCCTGGTTTACCTGCTTTTCCCTGTGTGTATCTTGTGGGGCATAGCCTAGCTTCTTTTGGTCCATGTTGCTTGTCAGTAATAAGCAGTTTTTGTCTTAATACCAGGCTTCCAAGGAATGCCAAGTGCTATACGCCAGTCTGGGCCTCGTCCAACTCTTCGCCATCTGGCTCCAACTGGTAATGCTCCGGCCTCTCGTGGCCTCCCTACTACCACTCAGAGAGTCGGTGAGCAAACTGGCCTGTAGGAGTGTGGCCTGGGGAGGAGGGAGTCAGGATGATCAGCTCTGCCCTCGCTTGGTCAGTTTGTTGGGCTCAAGTGTGGAGCCCTGGTTCTGTTACCTTAGCTCTGTGTTTGGCTAGGTAGGTACTTCATTCAAAAGCAGAGAGCCAATGTGAGTTCTAGGTGTATTGGTTACTTTCACCATTCTTTGCTTACCAGCGACTCTTGTGAAAAACAGTATTTGTAGAAGTTTGCTAGCTGGATGATGACAACCTATTTTTGGTGGGTTGGGGGATACAAGGAATCTTTTTTGCAGAATGTCCTGTACTCCAAGATGTAGAAAAGTTGTATTAGCCTTTGGCTTATCCTGAAAAGTAGCATTAGTGGCCCCGAGTGTGATGTGTCATGTGAACGTGCTTTGGAATCTCCTTCCATGGGACGTGGCCGTTTGGACATTGGCCTCCAACACTGATGTGCATTTGCTGGTCTGTTGTAGGGTCTGAGTGCCCGGACCGCTTGGCTATGGACTTTGGTGGGGCTGGTGCCGCCCAGCAAGGGCTGACTGACAGCTGCCAGTCTGGAGGTGGTATTGGATGCACACAGAAGGGGGAAAGATGGGATTTGACGGGCCTTTGCCCAGACTGATGGGCTTTAATTGCATTTGTTCTTTCCTCAAGGTGTTCCCACAGCAGTGCCGAACCTTGCACCTCGGGCTGCAGTTGCTGCTGCTGCTCCTCGGGCTGTGGCACCATACAAGTATGCCTCCAGTGTCCGCAGCCCACACCCTGCCATACAGCCTCTGCAGGTGAGGCCACCAGATGCTGCTGAAGGCATTTGCCCCATTTCTACATGGTTTAAAAGATGTTTAGCTTTGATTCCTTTAATGGGTATTGGCATCCCTGCCTCCTGTGTTTTTGGTTTTGGGGTTTTTTTTTGTTTTGGGGGGTTTTTTTGGAAATGGGGTCTTGGCTATGTAGCCCAGGCTGGCCTTGAACTCATGGTGGTCCTTCTCCCTCAGCCTGCTGAGTACTAGAATTCTAGGCATATGCCACCAAGCCTGGCTGGGTGCTGTGTTCTGTGTGATGATTTGGAGACTCGCTGAGAAATTGTTCTTTCAGAACAGTTCACTGGCCCACAGCAGGCAGTAGGTGCTTCCACTGCTGCTCGTGTGACACCTGTGCTGAGCTCTGTGAGTCCCCAGGTGTCTTTTCTGTCTAGGACCATATTTGATCCTTGGCTGCTCTGCAGGATGATTGGGATAGCTGGTCGTGGTGGCGCACACCTGTAATCCCAACACTCAGGAGGCTGAGGCGGGAGCATTGCTGCGAGTTGGAGGCCCGCCTGGAGTTCAGGGTCAGCCTAAACTACATACCAAGATCCTGTTTTGTTTTGTTTTTTTAAAAGATGCTTGGGACATTAAGGCAGGAAATAACTTCAATTTAGAGTTAACAAATCCAGCATCAGGAGTATTAGGTGGGACAGGTGAGATTGCCTAGGCTGAAATTTGCAACCTTTAGAGCTGTGCTCTTAAAATGCAAACCAAGCTACAACCAGTTTGTTTCAGAGCTCAGCAGTTTTCTGTGGCAGGGCCATACTCAGCCTCTAGGTACATAATCTGCTTGATAGTTCATTTTTAGGTGTCCTCCTTCCCCATATTCTCAAAGGAATTTCCAAGAGCTTAATGCTGAGTGTGAGGTGTCTTCTGCATAGGCCCTACTTTGAGGGCTGTGTAATGAGCATTAACGTTGCATGTTGACAGTCCTCAAGCAGTTGATGTAATAAAAACATCTGTCACAATAAAGGTGGTAAAGGCTTTAATTAGAAATGTTTTGATGGCCTCTTTGACCCAGTCTGTATTGGAATTGACACTAAAAGAAAGTTTGAGGAAAGGCTACATGCAGAGATGTTTTCTGTGGTCTGATTTATAACACAGTCTTGAATTCTTGAGTAACCTGGGATGAGTCAGATGAAACATCAGCAGTGGTTGCTTAGCGTTACATTTGTTTCACGTTTTGGGTTTCTTTCCCTTCTGATAGCATGTCCTTTCTGTTTTGGGGGGATTTTGAGACAAAGTTTAGCTATGTATTCCAGGCTGTCCTTGAATTCACAGTAACCCACAATGGTCTCAAACTCACAGTGATCCTCCTGCCTCAGCCTCCGAAGTGCTGGGAATGCAGACATGTGCCACCTGCCCAGCTGGATAGCACATCCTTGCAGTGCAATTGATTGTATTTTAATGTCCATAGCATTCTATACCTCATGACCAAAATTCATGAAAACAAGAATAGCTACCTCCATTTTTCTTTCATATAAAGAATTTAGATGTTCAGATGTTGAGTGGTGAGCCACTGCCCAGCATCCTTTACTTGGTGCTAACCCACTGCCCATCCTGGTTTTCAGGCACCCCAGCCTGCAGTCCATGTGCAGGGGCAGGAGCCCCTGACTGCCTCCATGCTGGCTGCAGCACCCCCCCAGGAACAGAAGCAGATGCTGGGTGAGTCCCCATCAGCCTGTAAGAGGAGGGTGCCCAACCTGGACACCAGTGTCTGTTCACTGAGATCGCTTATTTTTCTTTTTTGTGGTACTTGGAATTAAACCCAGGGAGAACTGGACTATATCCTTAGCCTCCTTTTAAATTTTGAGACAGTCTTGCTACGTTAGTCGGGCTGGCCTCAAAACTTCTGGACTTCCTCCCTCGGCCCCCTGAGTTGGGAATTATAGGTGTGCACCACCAGTCTGACTTGGTCTTTTATTAACTGTCCTGTCCATAGGAGAACGCTTGTTCCCACTTATCCAAACAATGCATTCAAACCTGGCTGGCAAGATCACGGGCATGCTGCTGGAGATTGACAACTCGGAGCTGCTGCACATGCTCGAGTCCCCCGAGTCTCTCCGCTCCAAGGTGAGCTGCTTCTCAGATTCTGCAGTGACAGCTTTTGGCTTGGGAGGGTGGAGGGGACCTGGGCACTGGGTAGAGCAGAGATGGTATTCTGCCACCATGTCCCTCTTGTGCCTCACCCATGATTGAGGCTGCTAGTGTGGCTGCTGAGAAAGCTGTCAGCAGAGATCACTGGGCCTGGGTACCAGGGAGGGGCCAAGTGGCTCTCCTAAGTCACTGACCACCTGGAGGTTTCTCCTAGGTGGATGAAGCTGTGGCAGTTCTACAGGCTCATCATGCCAAGAAGGAAGCTGCCCAGAAGGTGGGCGCTGTTGCTGCTGCTACCTCTTAGACACGGAAAACATGTATGTTTGACTATTACATTTTCAGTGATCATTTTGCTTTGTATCTTTGTAAAAGAGGGAGGGAATGTTTCTGATATTTCACCTGTGGTTTGGCAGGCCATTGCCTGAGCCTCTCACCTGAATCAGTTACTATGGAACAAATGAAGTGGTTTTGAATTAAAGAACAAAGAGCTAGGCACAGTGGCCATGTACCTATAGTGCCAGCTACTTTGGAAGCTGAGGCAGGAGTATTTGGGCCCAGGAGTTTAAAGCCAGCCTAGGCAACATTGCAAGACCTATCTCAAAGGGAGGAAAAAAATTGTTTTCTCAAAGAGCACCTGGTCAGATCGTCTCAAGAATTAGCCTTGTTGACTCAGGTGTAGTGTATGTGCTTAGCATGCACAAGGCCCTGGATTTGTTCCCCTGCACCCTTCCCCACTTGCTGGTCTCTGAAATAGTGATGAGTATACAAGGAGTTCTGGTCACATGCCAAAGCCTTACTGCTATGAGCATCATTTCCTGGTTTGGCCTGAGGCTGGGGAGGTTGTGAATATACCCACAGCTTAGTTCTGGGCACACAACAAGGCAGAGAGACCTTGGTGTTGAATCACAATCTCATGCCAGAGACAGCCCCACAGCAGACTGCAGTTACAGAATGTGCTTTCACTGCCTTATGGAGGCAGAGAGAGAGGGGGCTGGGTGAGTGAAATTCTAACACCTAGTGGTGGGTACAGGCAGGTAGGGAAAGGAGAGTAATGAGATTGAAAAGCTGTCTTCTAGAATACCTCTTTGTCAAGGAGTCTGAAAATTTCTTTTATTTGTGTTGGTGCTTTTTTTTTTTTTTCCTTCTCCAGGATTGAAAAGCCAAATAATCCTTCATGGAATTCAGCTCAATGTTTGAAGACTTCCTAGTTTGTCCTATGGACCTCAACACCGAGAACCACAAGTTACAAATTGAATAGGTCATTTTGTATCAAAAGGTCAATTATGAAGCACCTAGAACTTTTCAATTATAAAAGTATATTCTCTGGGTTCTGCTACGGCCCAGACATTTTTTTTTTCTATTGTGGGTTTTGATTTTTTTCCCCAGAAATTGGTTTTATTTGATGTACCCAAGTCTTAAGTTTCTCAATAAAGAAAAAAATCTCCATAAAACTGCCTCTGTCTTACCCATGTCACTGACCAATTTTATTCTGTAAGTTCTAGTTTTCACTGGAAGTTATCTTAGATGCAAGTAGGTTCAAATGAACTTAACCTATTTTTTTCCTATTTTGTTACTTATAAGCAAATAATTTAGGGTGAGCCAAGGTATCGATATAAATTGGACCATTGGAAAGAATGCCTAATGGCCCCCATTGAACTTAAGAGGGGATATTTAAATCTGGTACTTGATTTAAATCCAGGCCTTGGACCTGGCTCTGGAAAAGCTGGGGCACTGGGTTGGTATGTACCCAAGGACAGAGTGAGAGTTGGCTGATTAGCTCCCTTCCCATGCCCCTATCCCTTGTTTGAGTATTATCAGGTTGGGGCTTGTCCTGTCTGACCTCTCCTACCTCCCGTGGTCAGTTTGTCCTGCAAACAGGTCAGATCCAGGTGCCCAGGTTTTGCAACTTGTTTCCTCTAGCAATGGGAGAGTGCTCAGCAAGTAGATCTGTGGCAATTGCAAACAAGCGCTCAAGTCCTCAGTGTTTTGTGGGTCCTTTATTCCTCCGTGTCATAGTCACCTGGTAAGGTCAGCCAGTCAGACCCTACCCTGCCCTTGCAGTTTAGCTCACTTGGCCTCCAGCCCATCTCCTTTCCACCCTGTTTGTAGTGGCCTACCCAGGCAGTGTCTTTCCTTCAAATGTTCTTCCTTCTTGGCAGGCTCCTTTTGTTCTTTTTCCTTAAGAGCTGGTCTCACCTTAAGTTAACATTGTTTCAAAAAATTGATGTCCCTATTTTTTGACAATGTCATCCTTTGTTCCTATAGTTAATAACTCATAGTGGCTTTCCCCCATTACTAAGGATTGAACCCAGGGAGCACTGAGCTACATCCACAGCCCTTTCTTTTATATTTTTTTTTTCTTTAACAAGGTGTTGCTATGTAATTCAGGCTGGTCTTCAATTTATGGCAGTCCTCCTGCCTCAACCTCCCAAGTGCTGGGACTGTAGGCATGTACCACCACACCTGGCTTACCAGCCTTTCTTTTAAAGCTTATTTTGAGACAGGGTCTCAGTTGCCCAGGTCGGCCTCAGCCTCCAGACACAAGCCACCACTCCTTACTTGTGCTCAGTGCTGGCTGCTATAGCTCGCATGGGGAGAGGTGAAGGGATGGAGCCTGGGGCTTTTAGCAGCAGAACTGGGGATTAGATGGCTGCCTCCAGCAGGTAGGGGTGGGGTGGGGTAGGGTTTGGATTGATTAAGGGTGAGACAGTGGCCAGATCTCTTCCAAGGCCTTATCTTCAGCTTGTATGTGGTGCCTGCCTGCCCTGAGCGCTTGGCCACTTCTTACCCTAGACCCGGAGAAGTGGCTTCGTGGTCTTTCACTCTGACTTCATCCCAGGCTCTGGCTCCCATTTGTTCCCTAAACTCCATGGCCCTGGACCCTTAGAGGAAAGAGTTCCCAGAATAGCTGGGGAATTACAGAAGCAGTCTTAACCGTGGGGACAGGTGTAATAGTGGCCTATATTTACTATGAGAACAAGGCTTGGTGTTTTGGACAATATCCTTTGGAAAGATGAAAGAAAACATCAGGGAGGCTTTGGAGTCAAGAGATGAGTTTGAAAAATCTAGAGTTAACCAGGGGCAGATAGTTTTTGCATTAGGGAAGCAGAGAAGCTGGAGAAGCAGGCAAGGCTCAGATCGTGAAGATCTTAAATGCCTACCTCTTTTGGGTTTTGAGGTGCTTTTGAAGCATGCCAAGCAGAAGAGTGATATAATTAGATTTGTACTTGGGATCATGCTAGTGCTATAGAGGGCAGAGATACTGGAAACAGCCTGTTTTGGAAACATGGTAACCAGGAGCTAGATGGAGGTCTTGAGGGACAGGAGAGGAAGAGTGTACTTCACAAGTGATGTGTACCCAAAAGCTCCTTTCGTCTTCTCCCTGTTCTTATAGCAGCTGCACCACTCCCAAATGTGCTTGGATTAAAGGCCCACAACAATACAGTATGATCTCAATTACATTTGCAGAGTAGTTCCAAGTAAGGTCACAGTTTTAGGTCCAGGTTGTTAGGAAATTTGGGGGAATGCTCTTCAACCCGCCTTAGTGGCTGGGTAGTGGCAGTTACAGAGCGACAGGAAGTGCACATGAGTGAAGCCCATGAGGCCTGGCTCAAGATTCCCATGAGTCAGAATCTGCTGGCCGGCCGCCTTGGCGTGGATTCCTGCTTTTCTGTGTGTATTTTTTCTCCCATCACCTGAGCACATATTCATATACCACCAGCTTTGGCAAGCAGTCCCTGCCCTTTATTGAACACACACAGCCTAGGAGACAGGAAAGGGAAGTGCGTCTTTGTCATGTGTTTTTGCTGCTGGGTTTTCATTTGAGCCCTAAGAATTGTTGAGCTGTAGACATGAACTTTTTCATTGAGTTATTTCAGCAAGATGTTGCTGCAGCTGTCTTCAGGTTTTTGTTGTTTGTTGGAGGGAATTGAACCCAAGGCCTCACACAGATATATCCCTGGCCCAGTTTTTTATTTTCACATGCTCTTGCTAAGTTTCCCAGGCTGATCTCAAACCTAGTCCAAGGAACTCTCATATATCCTTTACCTCCTTATTAATTTACTTTTTGCCCCATGCTTCATTTTATGCACATACATACAACTACATATGTTCCCCATGTACTGGTTTTGAGTGGAAGTTGAAGATGTGCTGCTTTATTCCTAAATGCACCAGTGTATTTCCTAAGAACAAGACTGTTCCCTCACATAGTCATAGTGCGACAATTAAGATCACGCAATTTAGCATTGACGCGACACTAATCTTCTGGCCTTGTTCAGATTTCATCACTTTATAGGAACGGAACGTTAGCAGTCTTCCTCCTTAGTCACTGAATTCCTGCTCTTATTTGCAAGTCCCCCCGGTTCTCATTGTCTCTTTCCAGGGTGTTTCCCTGTACTCGAGTTTGCGTCTGGGTTGTGTTTTGGCAGGAACCTCACAGCCAGTGTGGTTTGTGTGTCCCACAAGGATGTTCATGATGGCAGCTCAGAGATGTTATCTTTGATCACTTAGTTCAGGAGATGTCTGCCAGGTTTCTTCTGGAAAGTTGTATATATTTTTAAGGTTAAATTGTATTTTATCCCATTCTGCCCCTCAAGCCCCTCCCCTCCCTACATGCAAAAGCTTTGTTGGAAAGTTACATATTTTTTTTTTTTCTCAAAAAGTGAGTGTCTCAGACCCTGTTTGTTTTGGTTTGGTTTGGTTTGGTTTTTTTGGTACCAGGGATTGAACTCAAGACCTTGCGCTTGCGAGGCAAGCAGGGGAACCACTGAGCTAAATTCTTGGCCAGAAAGTTAGTTTTAAGGGCATAAATAAAACTTAAGTTTTTCTCCTCACTATAGCCAGTCTGTTGACAGTTATATTTTTCTTATTAAATATTCCTCATGACCCTTTTTTACCCACATTTTTTTTTTTTCTAGTACTGGGCATTGAACCCACGGCCCTGTGCATGCTAGGCAAGCACTCTACCACTGAGCCAGATGACCCCCTGTTTTGGTCTTAATCAAGCTTTTTAAATGTTTATCAAAGTCATAGCTACATATACAATAATTTAAAGAAAATTGTCAGGTGTGGTGGCACAGGCCTGTAATCCCAGCACTCAGGAGCCTGAAGCAGGAGAATTACCACAAGTTCAGGCCAGCCTGGGCTACATAGTGAGTTTAAAGCCAATCTGAATTACAGAGCAAGACCCTATCTCAAAAAAAGAAAAAAGTCATTCTGTAGTTAGAAAACAAAACAGCCTTCTCCCCAGCCCCAAACATTGCCCTTTTTCTGTCCTGCCAGAGGCAGCATCCATTCTTTTAACTACTTACTTTGGATTTTATTGCTGTATTCCCAGAAAATATACTCTTGTTGCTACTGCTTCATTTTTGAGTTTTTGGCTGTTTTAGGTCAGATTTTTGGAAGCAGACTTCTGGAGATTTGCATATAGGGAATACACTGGAAATGGGCTCAAGAGCAACTCCTGTAAGAAGGAGGGAAGCAAATGGGGCAGTGAGGGCATGTGACCTGCCTCAAGTCACATGGAAGGCTTAGTGATCCCACAACCAGGCAAGGGACCAGGCCTTTCCACCTCCTCATGAGTTCTGCCTGATCCCCAGGGCTGGAGTACCCTCAGTGGAGTAGCCCTTTCTGGCCAAGGCCATTTCTTGCTTGGCTGTCATCCTGAGGCTGGAGTGTCCAGCACTCCTGGGCCTGAGGGAGTCGAGCAGGGGATCTGAGTGGCGTCCCATAGCATCACCTAGAACAGCTCCTCCAGGACTCTGCTTAGTCTCTTCCTGGGAGAAATTAGAGAAAATAAGTGCAAAGTCAGTGGGGTGAACTATAGTCCCCGTTGCTGCTGTTGCTCCCAGATCTATAGCTGATACCCTCATTTCCCCTCTTACTGCCCGTTCTGGATTCTTCTTACCTAGGTGTCTCCTCTGCAGGTCTAAATGGCTAACCCCAGGGTGGGAGGAGATCCAGACTTTTATCTCTCAGGCTTGGCCTCCTGGTCATTATGCCCTACTCAGTCCACTGTTGCCTGTCAAAATTGGACAGAGAAATTCCCCTGGGTGCCAAGATGTTTTGACCAGCACACCTGCCTCCTGACGATCAGGGTCCATCATCCTGCCAAGACTTCAGCTCTTCACACCTGCTCTTCTCGGCACAAGGGACCTCACGTGATCAGGCAGCAGTCACAGCTCACAGTGTAATGGGTCTGCTTGTCTCTACTAGAGAAAGTGTCCCTCAGAGAGCCAGGACCTCTTGGCCACAAAGCCTTGTGTTATAATGTTGGGAAGATGGTGGGGGGCCAGGAGTTGTAAGCCACCCCATCTAACTTCTACCCCTTGGTTCCAGGCTCCCAGGACATAGCATCTGGCAATACTAATTTGGGGTGGATCTTGTTCTTGTCTGGACAGGGTATTTCTAAGCTGGTATCTCATCTAAATGTTAAGCTCTTGGCATCTGTCAGTCTGAACCATGTGGCATGTGGTAGGAACAGTGGATCCCAAGTTCATGTGCTGACTGCCTCACTTCTGTTGCTCTAAAATGGGTCCTTTGTTTTTTGGGGGGGTTTTTTGTTACCGGGGATCGAACTTGGGTCCTTGCACTTGTGAGGCAGGCGGCAGAACCACTGAGCTAAATCCCTGGCCCAAGGGTCCTTTGTTTTTTTATTTGTTTGTTTTTGTTTTTAAATGGGTCCTTTAGTTTGATGTGACGTTGTACAGTGTCTTAGTTTGTGCTCCTTTAAAACACCAGAGACAGTGATTTATAAAGAACAGATTTATTTTCTCATAGGCCTGTCTGGAGACTGGGAAATCCAGTGTCAAGGTTCCAGCAGGTTCAGTTGTCTGTTGCTTCCAAGGTGGTGCCTTGTTGCTGCCTCCTCCCGAAGGGGAGGAATGCTGGGTCCTGCATGATAGAAGGTGGAAGGGCAAAGGGCTGAAGGCTGCGTGAAGCCTCTTTTATAAGGATCTTGATCCTTTTCATAAGGACAGGTGCTCTCATGACCTAATCACCCCTTAAAGGGCCCCCTCTTAATACCATACCTTGACCTTTAAAGTTTCAGCACCTGCATTTCAGAGATGACACAGTAAGACCATAGCACAGTGTCCTATGTCATTTGATATGGTAAGCATGTGGATCATGGTGAGCTGAGGCTGTGTAGGCAGTAAGAGAAAACCCATATCTAGAATATCTTCTAATGCCTCTCAGGATGAATGACTCCCCCCTCCATGGTAGAAGGGGCTCAGGTAATCAATTTGCCACCAAGTGGCTGGTGGATCTTGAAGAAGGGTGTCAGTGTTGGTGTCAGTGTTCGTCTCAATTGCTCATGGTTCAGACATTTGGTGGTAGCAGTGACCAGATCAGCCTTGGTGAGTTAAGCCCATGTTATTCTCATGTACTTCCTCCCTCTGGTCACCATGTGTATTGGGCAGCTTTCCCCTGCTGAGACAAATACCTAACATAACTTAAGGAGAAGAAGTTTATCTTGGCTCACAGTTTCAGAGGTTTCAGTCCATGGTCACTTGTCTTCAAGGCAGAAAATGGCATGGTGCAACAGTGTGGGGAGGGAAGCTTCTCAACTAACAGCATCAGGGAAGCAGAGAGCAGGGAAGAGCACTGAGAAGAAGGGGCAGAGGTCAAGTAAACTCCCTAAGGTCATGCCTCTATGACTCATCCAGACATACCTAGAAGTGCTTTACTAATCTAGACATCTCTCAAGCCAATCAAGTTGACAATTGAGATTAACCATCACACCATGGTTACTTTGTTCATGTGCTGCTCTGCAGTGGCCCATGAGAGACACCACTTGATGTCTGCTCACAAGAGTCTCTGTTTATGAGTGGCTTAATATTTCTCTTGCTATAGGTGCTGTCTGTGTTGATGGCAAAGTTCTTCTGACTTCTTACCCACTGCCATGGTTCCAGCCACATGCTTCCTAACACCAGTCATCTGCCTGGTTTTTTTCCCGGTTCCTCACCTACTGTCCTAGCCATTTGTCACTGCCCTTGAATTTGTATAGATTCTTCATAGGGCTACCATCGTTTCCATACAAAGCTGTCACTTGAAGCTCTGCCTTTTGAGAGGAATTCCCCTCATCACTGTCCTTTGCGGTAACCTTGAGTAGGGATTTAGTAGCAGTCTACTTGCAGCTTGTCCCCATGTACTGAGCCAACCCATTGGTGACCCGAGCCTGTCCTTTTTCTTCCTTTGCTAGCTGCTCATAAGGGACCTCCTTGTGAGCATGGATGTGAACTGAAGAAGAGACACGGGGAGCTTGGATACCTGCCCGTGTAAGCTTGTTTGTGTCTCTAGCCTAGCTTGTGCCCAACCCTGAATGCACTGTGTCCACCCTATATGCATAGATCACTGCTGGACCCGCCAGTCCGTATGGCTTTTTTTCTTTTTTTTTTTGAGACAAGGTCTATGTAATTCAATCTGGGCTCAAACTCACTATGTAGGGCCAGGGATTTAGCTCAGTGGTGCTGCCACCTGCCTTGCAAGGAGAAGGTCCTGAGTTCAACCCCTGGTACTAAATAACAAAAACAACAACAACAACAAAACCCAAAAACCCAACTCACTATGTAGCCCAGGCTGGCATCAAACTCATGGTGATCCTCCTGCCTCAGCCTCTCAACTGCAGGGATTACAGGTGTATGCTGCCACACCTGGCTACCCTCATGCCTTCTTGAGTCCAGCAGAACCCAGGTTATGATGGACAGTTCTGGCCTTAGTCACTTGATGTCACGTGTTTGGATTTATTTTTTGAGACAGGGTCTCACTATGCAGTTCAGGCTGGCCCTAAACTCAGTATGTAGCCCAAATTGGCCTCGAATTCTCTCCAGTCCTTGCACTTGTCTCCCGAGTGCTGGGATTATAAGCAAATTATAGCCACCAGGCCTGGCTAATAATTTCTTGGAAAATTTTTTTTTCTCATCAACTGTATGTGAATGTTTATTGGGGAATTTGAAAGTCCAAATGAGTTGGGTGGATGCAACATGTCTGAAATTCTAGCACTCTGAGAGGCAAGACAGGAGGTTTGCAGGTGTGAGCCTATCCTGGACAACTTTGACCCTATCTCAAAATTTAAAAAAAAAAAAAAGCTGGGAATATAGCTCAGGGTGAAGGTCCTGGGTTCAATCCCCAGGGCCAAGAAACAAAAAAGAAAAAAGGCCAAGAGGATTTAAAATAATTCACCATCTGAGACATTGAAGGGCATCTAGATTCCCTAGTCCCTAACACCAGTAGTACTCCCACTATTACGGACAACCAAAAACATACCCTATAAATTTCAAATAGCCCCTAGGGGGCAGCATTACCCCACCAAGAGTCACAGATCCAGGCAATTGGGTCCAGTCTTAGGGCCTTCCTGGAAATCTGAGTTTGTCCACATTTGAGTCCCCTGGCTGATCGCTCCCTGCCTTCCAGACTCTTGTCCAGCTGTCTGCCTGTGGTCTTCACTGGGTATCCCATGGGCCCCTCAAACATCACAGGGCCAAAACAACTCTTCTCAAGGGTGGGGGATTTAGCTCAGTGGTTCCGCCGCCTGCCTCGCAAGTGCAAGGTCCCGAGTTCGATCCCTGGTACCAAAAAAAAAAAAAAAGGAAACAAAACAACTCTTCCCCACACTCTTCCTCCTCATCTTCCCTGTTTTGGTAAATGACACCACTGTCCATTTGGCTGCTGTCAGAAACTTAGGCCTCTCCCTTGACTCCTCTCCTGTGCCACCCATAGAGCACAACGGCCTCTTCACGGCATCTCCTGGGTCAACTGCTCCCTACCCTTCTGCCAGTACTAGGATCCTCCTAGCTGCTCTCTCTGCTTCCAGTGAGGCTTCTGCCCTATCATAGTCTAATTTTTGTGTGGTAGTCAGCACCATCCTTTTTTTTTTTTTTTTTTGGTACTGGAGATCAAACTCGGGTCCTTGCACTTGCAAGGCAGGTGACAGAACCACTGAGCTAAATCCCCGGCCCTGACCATCCTTTTAAAACATAAATCCCAGCCCTATATGGTGTTGCACGCCTGTAATCTCAGCACTTGGAGAGGCTGAGGCAGGCAAATGGCAAGTTCAAGCCCAGCCTGGGCAACCTAGTGACTTAAAGAGACCCTGTCTCAAAATTTAAAAATAACAATAAATTAGATCCCTCCTTTGCTTGTGGATATCCAGTTGTTGTAGCACTGTTTGTTGAAAGGCTCTGCTTAGTTGGCTTTGTGGGAGCACATACCTATAATCCCAGCACTTGGGAGGCCAAGGCCAGACTGGACTGCATAGCGAGTTCAAGGCCAGTTTAGACAACTTAGTGAGACACCATGTAAGAAAGAAAAAAACCCAAAACAATAACAACAAAATTCTGTTTCTCTTGCTCAGTTTTCTTGGCATCCTTGGTGAATATCAAGTGACCGTAAATGTGAGGGTTTATTTCTGGACTATAATTCATTCCTGTCCATTCTTAGGCCATTACCACACTGACTTGAAATCTGTAGCTTTGGAGTAAGTTTTGAATTTAAGAAATGCTAGTTCTTGAACTTTGTTTTTCATTTTAAGATTGTTTTGCTTATTCTGGTTCTCTTGCATTGCCATTTTAATTTTGGAATAAATGTGTCAATTTTTTTTGAAAAGAAAGTGAGCTCAGATTTTGATAGAGATTGCACTAAATCTATAGATCATCTCCGGAGTATCACTATCGTGGCAATATTAAGTCTTCTAATGCATTTGTGTAGGATGTCTTTCTATTTGTTTAGATCTTCAATTTCTTTAAAGGATGTTTTTTGGATTTCAGAGTATGAGCTTTATACTTCTTTTCAGCTTACTCCTAAGTATTTTATTATTTTTTTTGAGGGGGTGTACCAGGTATTGAACTCAGGTCCTTGTGCTTTTGAGGCAGGCACAGTGCCACTGAACTAAATCCCTGGCCCAGTATTTTATTATTTTTGATGTTACTTTGAGTGGAATTGTTTTCTTGATTTTATTTTCATGCTGTTCATTCCTAATGTATATAAATATAATTTGAGTTGGGTTTTTTTGGTACCAGGGATTGAACTCAGGACCTTGCCCTTTGAGGCAGGTGACAGAACCACTGATCTAAATCCCTGGGCTATAATTTGTTTTTATATACTTTTCGGGGGTTGAAACAGGGTCTTGCTATGTAGCTCAGGTTGTTCTTGAACTCACTGTGTAGTCCAAGCTAGTCTTGAATTTGTGGCAATCGTCCTGCCTCAGCCTTCTGAGTGCTGGGATCACAGGTGTGTGCCACCACGCCCAGCCACATGTTTTTGTATACTGACCTTGTGTTTTGGAGCCTTCCTGAACCCGTTCATTAGTTTTAATAGTCTTAGTACATTCTTTAGGATTCTCTATATACAAGATTGTGTCATCTGCACACATAGGTTTACATTTTCCTTTCCAGTTGGACACCTTTCACTTCTTTCTAATTTTTTTTCCTGTGGTTGCCTACTAGAACCTCCAAGGTAATACTGAATAGAAGTAGTAAGGGCAGATATCACTGTTTTGCTCTTGATTTTAGAGGGAAAACATCCAGTCTTTTGCCATGTGATTTTTTTTTTTGTATATGTTCTTTATCATATCAAGGAAGTTCTCTTTATATTCTTAGTTTATTGAGAGGTTTTAATCATTAAAGGGTGTTGGGTTTTGTCAAATGCTTTTTCTGCGTTATTGAGACAGTTGTGTCATTTTGTCCTTTATTCTATTGTGGCACATTATATTAATTGAGTTTTATATGTTAAGTCAAGCTTATCTTCCTGAGATGAATCCACCTTTATCTTTTTTTATTTTACATAATTACTTATTTTGCTTTTTTAGTACACATTTGCAGTACGTGAACTTTACATTCATCTTATGGAGCAGGTACATGTACTTAAAACATCTTGATTCTTTTTCTTCCTCTTCCCCTTCTCACCCACCTCCTTTCCTCCATCTCTAGATCCCCTTTCCCCATTTTCATTATTGTTGTTACTGATATTATTATTTTAGTTTATGTTTGTGACATATAATGTTTAGATTCATTGATTTGGTACCTGTACATGACACCTCTTAGATCTTTTTATGTCCCCTTCCCCTCCTGGCCTCCTGCTCCCCCTTGGTCTCTTGGATCTCTTCCTATTTGTAAAAGATCTATCTCCCTGATTTCTTGTATCGGTCTTTTCTTTTTTGCCCTTTATTTGAATTTTGCATTACTCAAATGAGAGAAATCATACAGTGTTTAAGCTTGTGTGTCTGTTTCACTTAACATTATGTTTTCCAGGTGTATCCGTTTTCCTACAAATGTCTTGAATTTTCCTTCCTTATAGCTGAGTATATTCCATTATGTGTAGATAGCACATTTTCTTTATCCATTTATCTGTTGATGGACATGTAGGATGCTTCTAGGATTTAGCTATTATGAATTTTGCTGCTGTAAATATGAATATGCATGTATTCCTGTGACATTGTGTCTTTCGTTCTTTGGGGACTATACCTAGAAGGGAAACAGCTGGGTCAAATGAAATTTTATTTTTAGCTTTTTTTTTTTTTCCAATAAATAGTTAAGTGTTCTTTTTTTTTTTTTTTTTTTTTGGTACCAGGGATTGAACTCGGGTCCTTGTGCTTGCACAGCAGGCAGCAAAACCACTGAGCTAAATCCCCGACCCATATTTTTAGCTTTTTAAGAAATTTTCATAATGGTTTTACTAGTATACATTCCCACAATGTAAATCAATTTGTTTTTTTTTTTTGTACCAGGGATTGAACTTGGGACCTTGAGCTTGTGAGGCAGGCGACGGAACCACTGAGCTAAATCCCTGGGCCCCCACAAACAATGTAAAAGGGTTCCTTTTCCACCACAGCCATGCTAGCATTTGTTATTATTTGATATCTTGATGATTGCCATTCTTTCTGGTGTAAGATGAAATCCTAGCGTTGTTTTAATTTGCATTTTTCTAATGGCCAGAGATGTTGAACATTTTTGGATATGTTTATTGCACTTCTGAGAAGTGTCTATTTATTTTAGTTGCCCATTTTTGTTGTTGTTGTTGTTGTTGTTTTGAGGCAGAGTCTCCCTTTGTAGTTCAGGCTGGCCCTGAACAAACTATGTAGCCCAGGCTGGCCTTGAACTCGCGGTGATCCTCCTGCCTCAGCCTCCTGATTGCTGGGATTACAGGCATGTGCCACCACACCTGGCTGGTTGCCCATTTTTTGACTAGGCTTTTTATTGGGGGGGTTCTAATTTTTTTGTTTTTATATATTCTAGATATTAGTCCTCTGTCTGAGGAATAGCTAAAAGAAGATTTTTCCCATTTTGTAGATTGTCTCTTCACTTTGTTGGTTCTTTTTTGGGGGCGGGTACTGGGGATCGAACTCAGGACCTTGCACTTGTGAGACAGGCGGTTGCACCACTGAGCTAAATCCCTGGCTGTTGGTTCTTTCTTTTGCTGTGCAGAAGCTTTTCAATTTGACATGATCTCATTTGTTGATTCTTTTGTTATTTCTTGTGCAATTGGAGTTCTGTTCACAAAGTACTTACCCACATCTTTTTTTTAAGCAAAACCTTTATTGGTACATTTTAGATGTACATAATGATAACATTCATCATAGGAAATTTCTAACTGTACATGATATATCTTGCTTCTTTTTTCCCATTGTCATCCCCTTCAACCCCTCTTCTCTTCTTTATTTACAAAAACTTTGTTTCCATTTTTCCTTCTATTTTCTCTTTTTATCCTTGTCCCTTCCTATCTTTCTCCCTCCCCTCTCCCTTGTCCCCCTCCCCATTTGAACATTTTCTTCCCATTTCCAAATATCTAGTATACATTTTAGTCTTTATTTCCACTTTCAGTTTCTCACACCAGAGAAACAATGCAGTGTTTAAACATGTGTGTGTAATTTATTTCATTTAAGAGTATGGTCTCAAGGTCCATTCATTTAGCTATAAATGTCTCAAGCTCATCCTTTTATATGGCAGACTAGTATTCCATTGTATTAAAAAACCCACACATCTTCTTTAGCCATTCGTTGTTTGATGAGCATTTGGGCTGTTTCCAAGATTTAGCTATTATAAATTGTGCCACTATAAACATGGGTGGACATATATCTCTATGGCATGATGCTTTTAATTCTTTCAGGAGGATACCAAGAAGGGGAATAGCTGGGTTTAATGGAACCTCTAGTTTTAATCTTTTGAGGAATCTCCATACTGATTCCACAGTGATTGTACCAATCTACATTCCTACCAACAGTGAAGAAGGTTTCCTTTTTCCCCATGACCCACAGCATTTGTTATTTGTTGATTTCTTGGTAATAGCCATTCTTTTTGCGCTGAGGTGGAATCTTGGGATTATTTTAATTTACGTCTCTTGAATGACCAATGATGTTGAACATTTTTTTCATACATTTATTTCACATTTATACTTCTTCATCTGAGAAATGTCTGTTCATTTCAGATGCCCATTTTTGGATTGAGTCTTTAAATTGGGGGGAGGGTCTGATTTTTTTGAGTTCTTTATATATTCTAGATTTTAGTCCTTTGTCTAAGGAACAGCTGGAAAAATTTTTTCCCACACTGTGGGTTATCTCTTCTCTCTGTTGGTGGTTTCTTTTGCTGTGCAAAAGGTTTTTCAATAAGATGATATCTCAGTTGTTAATTCTTTGTGATATTTCCTGTGCAATTGGAGTTTTCTTCATAAAGTCTTTGCCTGCACCAATGTCTATAAGAGTTCTACCTAGTCTATCTTCCAGCAGATCTTGTGTTTCTGTTTTAATATTTAGATATTTGATTTATTTTTATTTGAGTTTAGTGCATGGTGAGAGATATGGGCCTAGTTATAATCTTTGGTATATGGAAAGCCAGTTTCCCAGCACCATTTATTAAGCAGGCGATATTTCCTCCAATGAAGGTGTTTGGCTCCTTTGTCAAAATAAGGTGGGTATGTCTGGAATTGTTTTTGGATCTTCTTTTTTTTTTTTTTTTGGTCCCGGGGATCAAACTTGGGACCTTGTGCTTGCAAGGCAGGCGGTGGAACCACTGAGCTAAATCCCTGACCCCGCATCTTCTAATCTGTTCCATTGATCCTCAAGTCTTTTTTTTTCCTGTACCATGCTGTTTTTATCACAGTAGCTTTGTACTATAATTTCAAGTCAGGGATTGTAATGCCCCCTGCCTTGCCCTTGATGCCCAGAATTGATTTTGCTGTTTTAGGTCTCTTCTGGTTCCAAATAAATTTTAGAATTGTTTTCTCTAATTCTGTGGGATATGCTGTTGAAATTTTAATTGGGATTGCATTACATCTGTTTAACAATTTTGGAAGTATGGCCATTTTCACTGTATTGGTTCATCCTACCCCAGAACAAGGGATATCTTCTATTTTCTGATATCCTCTTTGATCTCCTTTTTCAAAGTGCTGCAGTTTTTCATGTAAAGGTCTGTATTTCCTTCATTAGATTGATTCCTAGGTGTTTCATTTTTTTTGGATGCTATTGTGAATGGTGTTGTTTCCCTAATTTCTCTCCCAGCGAGCTTGTTATTTGTGTATAGGAATGCTATTGATTTTTGAGTGCTGACTTTGTATCCAGATATACTACTGAATTTGGTTATTAAATCTAGAAGTCTTTTGGTGGAGTTTTTGAGGTCTTCTATGTCATCCACAAATAATGATAATTTAATTTCCTAATCTTATTCCTTTTATTTCTTTCTCTTGTCTAATTGCTCTGGCTAATGTTTCCAGAACTATGTTGAATAAGAGTGATGACAATGGACATCATCTTATTCCTGACTTTAGAGTGGAAGCCTTCAGTTTTTGTCCATTTAGTGTGATGTTGGCTGTTGGTTTGTCATAGATGGCTTTTATCAGACTGAGATAAAGACCATCTATTCCAATTTTGTTTTTATCATGAATGGGCGTTGGACTTTCTCAACCACTTTTTCTGCATCTATTGATATGATCATATGTTTTTGTCCTTGGCTCTGTTAATATGATGTATTACATTTATTGATTTGCTTATGTTGAACCATCCCTCCATTCCTGGGATGAATCCTACTTAGACATGGTATATAGTCTTGATGATTTGCTGCATTCTGTTTGCTGGTATCTTATTGAAGATTTTTGCATCTATGTTCATTAGGGAGATTGGCCTGTAATTCTCCTTTTTTGGTTGGATCCTTCTCTGGTTTTTGTATCAGGGTAATATTCCAGGAATGAATTTGGGAGAATTGCTTTCCTTTCAATTTCATTAAAGAGTTTGAGAAGTAGCAGAATTAGGTCTTCTTTAAATTTCTTGTAGAATTTAGCAGTAAATCCATCAGGGCCGGGGATTTTTCTTTGTTGGTAGGTTTTTAATTACATCTTCAATTTCACTAACTGATATTGGTTTATTTAGAATTTTTATATATTCTTGGTTCAGCTTTGGTAATTCATATGTATCTAGGAATCTTTCCATTTCTTCTGTGTTTTCCATCTTATTGGAATACAGATTCTTGAAGTAGGTATTGATAATCCTCTGGATTTCTGCAGAATCTGTTGTGATTATACCCTTTCCATTCCTAATTGTATGGATTTGAGTCTTTCCTTTTTGTGATAAGGTTGGATAAGGGTTTGTCAATTTTATTTAATCTTTCCAAGGACCAACTATTCAATTAATTGTTTCTTTATATTGTTTTCTTTTTTTTTTTTGGTACCGGGGATCAAACTTGGGACCTTGCACTTGCGCGGCAGGCGCCAGAACCACTGAGCTAAATCCCCAGCCCCCTTATATTGTTTTCTTAGTCTCTGTTGAATTAATTACTATTCTTATCTTTATAATTTCCTCCCTCATACAAGTTTTGGTCTTGACTTGCTCTTTTTTTCCTAGAAGCTTGAGGTTCAACATTAGGTTTTTATTTGAGCTTACTCTTTTTCTGATATAATAATTCACCACTATAAATTTCCCTCATAGGACAGCTTTCATTGTGTTCCATAAGTTTGTGTATGTTGTATTGAGATTATCATTTAATTGTAGAAGCTGTCTGATTTCTTCTTTAATTTCATCTGTGACCCATTAGATGTTCAGGAAAGTGGAGGGTTTTTTGGTACCAGTGATTGAACATGGTACCTTGTGCTTGCAAGGCAGGTGGTGGCACCACTGAGCTAAATCCCCAGGCCAGGAGGGTATTATTTAATTTCCACGGGTTTATGAAGTTCTTGTGGTTTCTTTTGCCATTGAGTTCCAATTTTATTGTGCTGTGGTCGGATAATATGCATGGGATAATTTCAGTTCCTTTGCATTTACTTAAGTATATTCTTTGAGCTAGTATGTGGTCTATTTTGGAGAACATCCCATGTGCAGCTGAGAAGAATGTGTATTCTGATGTTATTGGGTGGAACACTCTATAGATATTTACTAAGTCCATTTATTCAAATTTTGGTTCAGTTCTGATATTTCTTTGTTGATTTTTTTGTCTAGTTCATCTATTTGTGACCATAGGGTATTGAGATTCCCCCATTACAATTGTAGTAGTGTTTATTTGATTTTTCATGTCTGTTAATATTTGTTTTATATACTTGGGTGTGCTAGTGTTTGGTGCATATACATTTATGATTGTTATCTCTCCCTCTTGGATTGTTCCCTTTACAAGGAGGTAGTGATCTTCTTTGTCTCTCTTCATCAGTCTTGGCTTAAAATCCACTTTGTCAGCAAATAGAATAGCTACCCCTGCTTTTTTTGGGATTCCTGTTACATGGAGTATTGTTTTCCATCCTTTGACTTTGAGTCTATGAATTTCTTTTTGAATCAAATGTGGTTTTTTTAATGTGTTTCTTGTATGTAGCATATTTTTGGATCTTGCTTCTGATCCAGTCTGCCAGTCAGTTTGAAAATGACATTTTGTGGTAGTTATTAATCTATCACCTTTAGCTGTGTGAATTAAATCAAGATCGAGGACCAACCCAACATATATATAGTGAATAAAATCTTCAATATAACAACTTTACCCTTTGGGATGGGGAATTAGAAGGGGTTGGGGAGGGAGGGACAGATGGGAAGAAGGATAAGGGAAGGTTAGCAGTGTGGCCAGAGGACACAGGTGAGAAGGAAAAAGAGAATACCAGGAAAATAAAGAAGAACTTCAAATGAGGACCAAAACAGGGACAA
>NW_004624764.1:22040798-22051963 GCF_000247695.1 Heterocephalus glaber | reverse complement strand
GGGGTGGGGGCTGATTCGGCGTGTTTTGCATGACTCACAACCTTGGTACAGTGTCCACAGGCCTGCCTGTCTGCAGCAGGCTACTTGAGAAGTTTTCTATAAACAAAGTTTTTACTCCATGTGTGCCATCTTCTAGTTTCTAACTCCAATTAGTTTTAGGTTGGTCTTCTTAGTGTCATCTAGTAGCTGTCAGATGAACTTTCTTGTTCTCTTAATGGTTTTTAAGTCTTCTCTGAGCTATTTATCATAATTTACCATTTTTTCTTCCATTTCAGAAACCCTGACTTCACATTGGTCATTTCTGCAATTTATGAATTCCATACAATTTTTTATACCTAGTATTTCTGTCCAATACCTTTTCATGGAGTTTATATCTTTGGTAAATTTGTCATTCATGTTTTTAACCATTTTGGTCAGCTCTTCCAATTTTTTATTTGTTTCTCCTATATCCACATTGGTCATTTTATATGACAATTTCATGAACTTTTGGGTCATATCCTCTGAACTTCACAAGTTTCTTTACATCTTCTTTAACCAATTTGTAAAGCTCCTCTACTTAGTCTTTGTTTTCCTCTCCACTGGTTTCCTCTAGATCTGCCCTTGGGAGAGTGGGGAGATCTTGAGGGCCTTTTGTTGCCTCGTTTTCCCTGTGTATGTATGTGTATATATATGTAACTTTCTGTGTGTGCACATCTGAAGACTGAGGTCAGGTAGAGTGAGGAGAGATTGTAGTTCATGTGAAGAAAATCCTTTCCTTTCAATGATATATTTGTGACTTTATTTGTCCAGAGATATTGTTCACTCCTTCTGCTATTTAAATGGTTTGGACTCTGTCACTGTGTTGTGAGGAGAGAATTACTATCGGTAACAGTGTCATCAGATCTGATCATACATCACTTGTATGAGTTACACTTTGTATTTACACTTTCACCTGTTATCAGTTACCTTTACAGCCTACACTGTTTGTTATTAGCAGTTAATCTGCAATGTGGGAGGAGAGGGGAAGGGAAGAGAGAGAGGGACCGGTGAAAGAGGTGTAAGTCAGTAGGCAGAGAGATAGGAGAAATAATAATAAGTAAAAAACATGAGATCAGGGGTCAGGCCCTGTTAAGGTCTTTTATAGTTGGAGTGATGGGTTAATGTTGAGGGTTTTAAGAAGACATTTGTGGGGGGCAGGGCTGGGATGTAGGAAGAGGGAAATGTAATTTGCTGTTAAGGAAAGCTTCGAGGTTATCAGAACCTGTGGATTTGTTTGTGCATGTAAAAGGTGGAGAAGAGACAAGGGAAGACAGGGTCTAGGTTAGATCAGGAAGAACAAAAAGAAAATAGGACAGGAGGTTAACATGAGAGAAGATGGGAATGTCTGAGGGTGAGCAGAATATAAGGAAGAACTTCTTAAAAGAATTTTTAAAATGGGAGAAACAAGTAAAAATAGGAAAATGGTGTTGCTACAGATGCTAGAGTTCAAGTAAATCAAAGAAAAAAATAAAATGAAATGAAAGAAAATCTAGCAGGGACCTGGATCCAGCACTCTGACAAGAGAACATACATGCAAATTTGTCGTGCCTGCCATGCCACGGAGCCTGGGTGTCCACACAGTTCCTTTCTGGCCTTAGTTACAGTCACGTTGCAGGTGGCCACATAAGGACGTGGGCATGCACACAGGGTGGACTCTGTGGGCAGGCGGGAGGGGGTTGCTGGGCACAGGGTAGGGGTGCTTTCCTTGTCTGCAGTGAGTGCTGGAATGAAGCTTTCCTCAGTGTTGGGAGCTGGGGCAGGGGTGGGAGAGGCTGGTCTGTCCCAGGAGTCTGGCCTCTGCTGGGCTACTTGGGTCCTGAAGTCTGTTTGCTACACTTTCATATGGCAGCTGCTCCTCAGAGGAGCGAGGGGTGGGGGTGGTGGACCAGCCATGGCAGCACTGCGTCCCCTTTTCAACTATCCAAATGTTTGCTGTGACCTACATATATCGTCTTTCCTATTAATTTTCTGTTTCAAGATGTCATCCCCTCCCCACTCAGAATACCTTCATTATCAGGAAATCTTCACTGAGCATCTCCAATGTGACTCTGCTTCTAGTCTGTCATGTTAGATCAAGTCTCATTTATCTTTGAGTGGTTGTTTTCCACTAGATTGTGAGTTCCACCACGACTGGAGCCACTGTCCCCAGGGCTCCACAGGGATCTCATTGCCAAGCAGACAGTATTTGCTGAATGAACAAAATCAGTGAATGAAGGACAGATGAGTTTAAAATGACTGAAACAACCCTCTTCATCCTGTTTCACTGTCACCTGAGTGAAAGAAGGTGGCCACACCCACAGGTCTGTGCCCCTGAGAGTCTGCGCACAGCTGCCTGAGGGCTGGGAACAGGGTGGAGGGAGCTGATGGGGTCCCCCCTCCCAGGCCTCCTCTCCATGGCCAACTCTGGCCTGAACACCAACGGCTCCCAGTTCTTCCTGACCTGTGACAAGACAGAGTGGCTGGATGGCAAGCACGTGGTGTTTGGGGAGGTCACCGAAGGCCTGGATGTCCTGTGGCAGATCGAGGTGAGTGGCGGGCACAGGCCCCTCCCCGGCCCTTGGTGAGCAGTCCTGTGGGAGGGTGGGGGCCGCTTCTGCCTGGTGGAAGGCGCAGGCGGGTGGGTTTCCCCAACCTCTTTAGTCTCTTCCCCTCACGCCCCTGACCCCGCCTCCTCCTCTGTTCCTCCCACAAAGGCCCAGGGCAGCAAGGACGGGAAGCCAAAGCAGAAGGTGATCATCTCCGACTGTGGGGAGTACATGTGAGGCGCCACCCCGCTCCCTCTCTGCTCCTGCCTGTGTGTCTGGGCTGGCACGGAGGGTGTCCTGTGTGAAGCAGACGGCACAGGGTCTCAGTTCCTCCTTGGGGCCAGCTCGGAGCAGCTCCTCCGCAGCGCGGCCTGGACTTGCTCTGGGTTCCTACAGGTGCGCTGTGGGCCTGGGAGCCAGCGCAGGTGCCGCCCTCCCCACCGTGGACAGCTGATTGTCCCCTGGCTTTCCCAGCGTGCGGTGCCAGGACCTGCCCTGGCCCATCTGAGGATCCTGGACACTTTCTCTGCTAAAATAAATCCTGATTCTTATATTGCTGCCTCCAGCCAGGCCCCACCTATTGAGGCCAGCAGGGGTCAGCATTTTCCCTCTGTCTGTCCTGAGGCTGAGCCTCTGGGGAGACACAGAGGCCCAGCACGGGCATAGAAGTGACAGCCGGGCAGACTGCCTGTCTTCTTTCCTGCTGGGTTAGCCCGGTTCCCTTCTGCTCCTACACAGCCACTCATGCGTCTAGTAGGTGCCTGTAATCAGTCCACTCATTTCACCGCAGAGCTACAGTTGGAATCAGACTCCCGAAGAATGTCAGCACCTGTTCTTTGCCAGGCACTGTGCTTGGTGCTGGGGAGGCATAAAAATCAAGACAGAGCCTCCAGCTGGCATCTTGCCTGGAGTTGGAGTCTGGTACCCTGTACCATTGGTGGCCTGACCTTGCCACCTCGCTGCATCTCTCACTGGCTGAAGCTGAGCCCTGCCAGTCACCAGAAACTCCCCACCTTGGGGTTGCTGCCTGCCCCAGGCTCCCTCCCAGGAGCTCCTGAATCAGGGATCTGCTGGGCAGGGCTGGTTCTCATTTTGAGTTGAGATCTGAATACACCTGGAGAGGAGGGAAGAAGCCTGCTGCCCCCAGCCCCAGTGTCCCCGGGCCAGCTCTGCCTCTCTGCCTGGCTGTGGGGCTTCTGCCCTCACTGGCCCTGGGCTGGCTCCCTTGGCTGGGATCAGGCAGGGACCTCTCGCCTTAACACAAATGTTCTGCTCACTGCTGATCAATCACAGTGCTTAGGACCAGGACAGTGAGGCCAGGGTAATACCAGCTTTTCAAGGCTGTTGTGATATCCATGAAGAAGATGGTGTGATGTCCTCTGCATGGCTGACTCCAGGGTGATGTGTGGGGACATGGAGCAGACTGGCTTGAGGTCCTAGGAGGAAGGACTGTTCACACAATCCTGTGGAACAAGGGCTACAACTGGGGTACAAGGAGGACCATGTCACTGAGGTTTGGCCAGGGAGGCAGTGGTGCCTCCCATTAGAGGCTTCCCCAGAAGTTACCCACTGGGTCCACTTGTGGCCTTATACTCTGAGGTCACCTGGACCTCCAAGGTAAGGTGTCTGTCTCCACCCTATCACCCAGCTCCCTTTGCACAGTCCTGCCCCTGCTCGTGCCAGGTGTGGTACAGAGGAAGAGAGAGAGCTCCTGGCCCCTGGACTGGGTTAATGGCCACCTTGTGACCATGTCACCTGACCCAGGCTGCCTGCCACCATGAGGAGGGAGAAGGGCAGGATTGAAGGCATAGACTGCTACTAAAATCTGTGCTTTTAAAGAATATTTAATAACAGAAAATTTCCTAATATATCAAATTGTATAAATCAGATCCTAAGCAGGCATAGAGTATGACCCTAACTGTGAAAGATAGCCAGATATCATGTACAGACAGGTGTGTGTGTGTGTGTGTGTGTGTGTGTGTGTGTGTGTGTGTGTGTACCAAGAACAAAGGCTAGGAGGGCTTGTTAACACTGGTTACCATGTGTTGGGATTCTGGGGTGCTGTAATTTTTTCCCCTGAAATTTTCCCTAGCACACATGTAATGTTTTCTTGTGAGGAAAAATATTTTTAAAGAAGTGAGTATCGGGGACAAGGCAGGAGGCTCAAATGCCTGCTCGTGACTTTCCTGAAAGAAACCTTTGACAGAAAGTCTCCCTCAGCTTCCTGTACAGAGACAGTGGGCGCTGCTGTTACTAGCAGCGAAGGACCACGCCTGAGGGCCACCCCTGCCACTTCCTCAGCAGCGGCCCCAGTGCCCACACCATGGTCTGCCTCCATCCCCAGGCAGGCAGGAGTGCAGAGCCGCACCTCATCCCAAGGGAGTGAAGTTTGAAGAGAAGCATAGCAGGCACAAGGTGAGGAGGTGAGCAGCAGCCCGGGCACATCCTGGGAGGAGGGCCGTTCCTAGGAAGGCAGGCGGCCCAAACCTATGGGCACCTCTGACTCAAGGGAGGCCTCACAAGGGCAGGGTGGGTGCCAGCACCCCTTCATGAGGCAAGGGCGGGCTCAGGGCTGTGGCTAAGGTCTCCTGTCCACAGCTGCCTTTCCTGAAAATCATAGGGACGGTCTCTAAGGCACATTGCCCACATCCCTGCATAAAGACAAAAAGTAGGACTTTGCAAGCTAAGCTGGACATCACAGGGAAGATATCCACGGGGTTTGCCCCATACCCAGAGCCACCTCTGTACTCCACCTCCCCACAGTGTTTACTTACTGCTCCCAAGGCACTGGGGTGACCACCCGTAGTTTTCTTGTAATGTGAAGTCGAGAGAGTGTAACCCAGGCAGCCAGATGCAACCAAAGAACCAAGTAGCCTTGGTAACAACACTGACACCTCACAGGTTGTGTCCACAGCCACCTCTCTTCTTCAAGACCTTGTCTACTAGGTGCTATTTGGTGGCTGCCTGCATAGCTCATGTGTGAGGAGTGTGGCTATCAGGAAAGCCATGGCCACTGCACTTGTAGCGTCCTGAGGAAAAAGGAACCACATCCCAATCCTCATGTTCCTGCTCTGCACACCTCCCAGTAGGCACGACAGAGGTCAAACCATTCATTTCACGCACTTTCCTGGTGCCTCCAGAACGTACCAGGCTATTTGCTGGGCACTGAAGAGATCAATTCCTGGCACTTGTCTCATGGCTCCCAAGTCTCTGCTGCCTGACACTGGGAGGAAGGAGCCATTGGACAAGTTCTTAAGTCCCATCCTGGGGTGTTAGGCTGTGGGACAGGAGAGGGTCAGGATGACAGAAGGGCCTTTGGAATGACAGAATCCTGCCAGTTTGGAGTGGGATGTCCCCCAACAGGCAAGGTGTTAAAAGCCACAGTGCCCAGCTTGGCATTATTGGAAAGTGATAGAAACTTTGAGGTGGGGCCTAGCAGGAGGTCTTCTGGTCACTGGAGGTGCTTGGAAGAGGACAGGAGGATCCAGGTCCCTCCTCTCTCTCTAGCTTCCCAGAGGTGAATAGCTTTGCTTGGCATCTTACTCCCACCATGATGCACTGCCTCACCACAACCCTCAAAGCAATGGACCCAACAAACCATGGACTGAAACCTGGAGAGGGTGAGCTAAAATAAATCTTTCCTCCTTTTTATTATTGATTATCTCAAGGTTTGAATAGTTGATTTTTTGTGTGTGTGTGTGTGGTACTGGGGATTGAACCCAGGGCCTTAGGCATGCAACACAGGCTTGATTGTCTCAGGTATTTTGTTACAGTAACAAAAAGCCAACTATCACAAGTCCTGTGGGCTCATGTCAAAGATGGGAGACTGAAGTTTGGAGAAGAAGGGGGACTTGTTCAAACACTAAGTCTCTTGACATTCAGGCTTGTGTCCTGTCTATTCCCTGCCAATCCCTGAAGCCCTCGGTTCATGGGGAACTCACTATCTTGCAGACCACCTGGGCCCACCTTTGCATACGTGGGACGGTGCCTTCATCTGCACTCACACAGGGAGGCCCTCTCTGGTCCCGATGGAGGGGGTGCTATCCCGCAGCATGGCCCCAGCCTCTCCCCTACAGCCACACCTGCCTTCCCCAAGACCCGTCCTCAGGGGCACAGAGTGTGAACCCCAGAG
The DNA here is from genome assembly GCF_000247695.1 of Heterocephalus glaber. The sequence goes on along the minus strand of NW_004624764.1, from coordinate 22,045,288 downwards.
ATGTGTATCCCAGGGCTCACAGGTGGGTCCACTGGGGCTGGGTGTGGACAGGGGTGGGCCCAGGACCTGCTCTTAATAACACAGTGCAGGCAGCTGGACTCCGTATGTTCCAGTAGGTAAATTACAGGCTTAGCCAGTCCAAAATCAAATAAACACTCCAACTCCCAGAGGTCGCTCCAAGGAGAACAGCAGTTTCCCAGAACTATGAGGCTGAGACAAAGCTCCCCATCCAACCCAGCCAATTATCACCTGTCACTCCCTTGGGACAGGGGCCTTTTCTTTGACTCACAGGTGCAAGAAACAGGACATCCCAGGGTGACACAGACTTTGGTGACCAGCCTGTTCTTGATTCCTAGATGTAAGCAAACACTGACATTCCTCACCCTTGGCCCACACCTGGCCAGAGGCTGCCTAGTCACCATGCCCTGGGTGGAATAGATTGCTCCTCGCCTGGTGGTAGCCAACTGCAATCTGTGCTGAGGGTGTGGATGCCTTGTCCAGATGTGAAGAAGTCCCAGGTAGATCACTGATGTTGGCCACGGGCAAAGGCAGGCAGTTGGTGGCACCTGCTGTATGCCAGCCTGGGCCACCCCTGGAGCCACTGTCCTTGCTTCTCCCTAGAGGTAACCGTCTCAGTGCTCATCCCCAAGTGGGTCAGTTCGGTAAAGACCCCAAGGTTCTTTGCTTCTCTGGTAGTCATGCTCTTCCCCAGGCAGAAGGGCAAAGCAGAGGAAGACACATGCTCTCAAGGACCCCCAAGCTTCACCTTCAGTCATGGGGCCCAGCCAGCTTCTTTTGCTGATAAGCCAACTGTGCCCATGGGCCAAGTTAGAGAAATCTAAAAACACTGTAGTGAGGCCACGAGCAGGGCTAACTATGCCCTGGAAGTGTCCATGTGCTGCACCTGGGAAGGAGCAGAGCCATCCACACTCAGACCCTGTGGGCATGGGGCCCAAGTCAGTCCACCTAGGGCTCTAGCAGCTCTCAGACCTCCCAGGGTTGGCCATAGTCTGGGCCAGGAAGGCACAGGAGGGCCTAAGATAGGACTTCAGTGTGGACTTCAGACAGTGCAGTTGGCACAGCTGTGACCTGCTGTGTGCATTTGGTCCCAGGTGGTTGGGGGACAGCTAGCCACAACCCCACAAGGAGCAGAAAGACAGACCTGGAAAGGACCAGAAGCCTGGCAGGAAGTGAACAGGAAGTGAGTGTCCCACTACTCATGTCTGAGCTGTGACAGCATCTCAGGGTTGAGGGTTTCCTGCCTCTGCAGAGGGTCCTGATCCAGGGAGGAATGGCTGCAGGAGAGCATGTGGGCAGGGCCTCAGTGGCAGCCACAGGCCTTGACCACCATGTTGCGGTGCTTACGCAGGATGACGTTGTTGCTGCTGTCATAGTAGAGCACAGAGGTAGCACTCAGCTTGGTGGGTGCACAGCACGCCTTGGGGACTGCATCTGGCTTCATCAGGTGCACCTGGCCAGGGAGTGAGCACAGGCAGGTACATGAGCCTGGAGGCCTCCTCCCAGGTCCCGCGTGCTGTCACCTGACCCATCTTGCAGGTCTCAGTCCCCTCGCCTCTCCCAAGGTCATTCTACACCTGCAGCCAGGGTCCCCTGTGCACATCTGCCTCGCCCACCATGCCAGGACACTGCCCAGGCAACTGGCACAGCCATCCAGGTCCCGAACACCTGCTCCTCAGCTCTCCAGGCCCCTTGGCCACCCCTTGCCACATCGACTACCCCAGATGTGGGCAACTCTGTGTGTCCCCAGGACCCCTGCACCTGGGCACCCTCTGCAGCACAAGCTCCTCTGGGGCCTCTGCTTCCCACTCATCTCTGTGCTGCAACTACATCCCCAACGGGTCCCAACATGAGCTGTGGACGGGTGGTCTCCCCTCTAGACTCAGCCAGGAGTGAGCACAGAGCCAAGGGAGAAGGCCTAAGGCTCCAGGGCCCCCTTGATGTGTTTGCTGCTTCTAACAACTCCCAGGGCAAGGATTATTCTTTGAAGATGACGAACTGAGCCACTGAGGCCCGAGGCCCATGGCGATCTCTGCATCTTCAGGCCCACGGGAAGGAGCCAGGAGGCGCCAGCAGCCCGTGATGGCCGATGGGCCCTAAGTAGCCACAACCCAGACAGGGCCTTCCCTGAGTGGGGACACCGGAGAGAGAAGTCAGGGCCCAGTTGCTGCCATTCCTTGCTCCCCCCACAGCCCTGGCTTCCCCAGATGGGCAGCGCCAAGGGAAGTGGCCTTTAATCCACCTGGTATCACAGACCAACTCCCGGGGTTCAAGGTCCCGTCCAGCCGTTCATTTGTTTGTTCCAGTGAGGATTTTTGTTTGTTTTTGTTTTGCAGTGCTGAGGATTGATCCCAGGCCTCTTCCATGTTAGGCAAGGGCTCTACCACTGAGCTGCACCCCCACGCCCCACTTGATTCATTTTTGAGTCACACATCCACATCACATCCTGTGGGAAATGAAATCGGAAGTTGTGGAGCTTGTGGATGTGCATCTTTGGGGACGATCCCATGCCTGTGGGCCACAGCTTTCTCTGCCAAAAGTAGAACCACACTTGTCTCATGTTTGGACATGAGCCAGGAGGGGAGCCCAGGACTCCCAGGGAGTGAACGGCAGCATTTCACGGACACATGCGGCAGCCCAGTAACAAAAGTAGGGCTTCCGCGCCATGCAGCAGGAGCCCTGGTGACAACCTGAACTCAAAAAGGACACCTGGGGCTGGATGTGGTGGCGCAGGCCTGTAATCCTAGTACTCAGAAGGCTGAGGTAGGAGGATGATGTGAGTTTAAGACTAATATGGGCTACATAGTGAGTACAAGGCAGTGGACTACATAGTGAGGCCCTGTCTCAAAACACCAGAAAAGAAGGGCCAGGGATTTAGCTCAGTGGTTTTGCCGCCTGCTGTGCAAGTGCAAAGATCTGAGTTCAATCCCTGGTACCAAAAAACAAAACCAGAAAAGAAAAGAAAAAAGAAACAAAAGAAAAGACACGTGGCAGGGGGGTGCTGGACAGGGTGGCTGAGGGGCTGCACATGCCAAGCCATGGGCTCAGACCTCGTCTGGAATAATTGGAAGGACACAGTTTCCTGGCCGAGAAGGATGTGTGTGGGCAGGTTCGATTGTGGTAGGAAGACCCCCTGGCTGCTGGGGGGACAGTGGCCCTGAGAGGTGGGCCTGGAGGGACCCGCTTTCTCCTCTTGGCCCTCAGGACCTCGAGGCTCCCTCCCCTTCCATATTGTGCCCCCAGCCCCAGCATCCCCCGGGGCTCCTTTTCCTGTCCAGGCTCTTGGGGCTGCTGGCTCTCCCTGATGTCTTGTCTGTCCTCAGGACCTAAGACCATCCATGAGCCACATCTCTCAAGGCTACTGAGTTTCACTCGGGACCTTTCTGTTCCACTCCACCTGCACAGGTCCCCTGGCCCACCCGACCCCACCATGTGGAGTCTGACCTACATGCCTGGGTCCCCACAGACAGCTCCTCTCTGTGGCTGCTGTCACCTCTTTCCCAGCTGACCAGGCCCCTGTTCAGGGCCCCCATCAACAAGCCAGGGCAGGATGGCTGTGGTACTGACCAGGGACTGCAGGATGGCGTGGTTGGTGGCGTTCATGCAGGAGTCCAGCGGGAAGGAGCACTCTCCCTCACAGTAGAAGGCCGAGTAGCCTTTGGGGGCGATGACCCAGTCCTGGGGGAACAGGAGAAGGTCAGTCCCGTCCGTGTGCTCCCAGAGCCCCCAGCCCAGCTCCTGTCCCGGGACGACCCCAGGCAGCCTGTACCCTCCCTGAGCCTCAGGGCCCCCAAACCCACTCTTGGCCCCTCCTGAGCAGTGTCACCCCAGGGGCCTGAATCCACCCAGCGACCCTCAGCACACAGGGCTGGGCCTGAGCTCTGTCCCCATCGGCCCCTGTCCCCTCTGCTCTCTCCTCCCCAGTCTGTCCCCTCCATCCTGCCTGCTCCACACTTTCTGGAGCTGCAGTTGCAGCAAATGCTCGGAGGTTCTGCCCACCTGGCCTCAGTTTCCCTTTTGCAGCACGAGATTTTAGTTAGCTGAGGGTTCGTGTAGTCTCCATTTTTGTGGTTTTTGTGTACATAAACCATGAAAGTGGCACAGTCTCACTTTACTCCTCCCTCATGAAGGTGACCCCGGAGACCGACCAGGTCAGTCAGGGGAGGAGTCGGACTCACCAGCCAGCCCAGGTCCTGGAAGCTGACGTAGAGCTCGTGCCGCCGGCAAACCTGTCGGCCATGGGAGCCGTGGATGTCATCTGCAGGGACAGACGGCACAGGTCTTTTCTGGGGTTCCTGCTCTGTGCAGTTACCACGAGGTGATCCCAAGGTGAGGGGCACCCTCAGGGACACATTTGTCAAGTAAAGGAGCAACAGGAAATGAAAGCCTTGGTTCTCAGGAGTCCCAGCCCTGGATCCCTGGTCCCCCAACCCCAGCTCAGCAGCCTTCAGTGGCTCCTGATTCCTACAGAG
>NW_004624764.1:21969810-22020883 GCF_000247695.1 Heterocephalus glaber | reverse complement strand
GGGCGTCGCCTGGGGTCGCGGCGGGATCCCCACGGCTCCCCCGCGCGGCACCTGTCGGGGCTCCCGACGGCTGACGAGGCCGGCACTGCCGCGGGACGGGGTGTACGGCGGGGCCTGAGGACGACCGGCTGACCTGCCTGTCCCTGCCGGGCCGCAAGTCCTGCGGAGGCCGAGTCCGGGCAGCGGCTTTCGCGGCTGGCGAGCTCGGTGGCGTTCGCAAGGCGGACCCGCGAGGAGCCTCAGCCGAGCCCGCTGTCTGCACCGCCCTCGGTGGCCGGACCAATGGGGGCTCGGGGGCGGGTCCAGGGCTGAGCCGACGCCCCCTAAAGGACGAAGGAGCCCCGGGGTGCGGCCCGGGGTGGGGTGGGGATGGGTGCCCCGCGCAGTTCAGGCGTCGGAGTGGTCAGGACTGCTGGGCTCCCCACCCCTCCGCTGGCCACAGCTTTGGCCTCGCCTCGGAGACCCAGCGTCCCCACGCGGTTCTGGGAAAGCGGGAACCTGTGCTCCCGCGGGTGTGGCCTTTGTCACCCGCTGGTAGTACCACCCGGCTCCACACGCACCCCAGTCCCTCTGGAGGCTTCGCACCGGTGCCCACGCTGGCCTGAGGCTGGGCGCATTCATCGGCAGGAAGCTGCGGGCCCTGGGGTCCTGGCCACCGCAGCTCCTCGCCTTCGCCAGGCGCCTTCGGCGGTCCCCGTGCGCCGCTGCGATGGCTCCTGATCTCTGTCGCCTCTCCCGGGGCTCCCACTCACCCTACTCCCGCGCGCTCGGGCTGTCGCCCCCGCTGGTCCCTGCTGTGCACTCCGCTGCTGATCCACTCGCCTCCACCTCCAGCACGGCCCGCAGCTCTGGAGGCCCTCCTGGAGCACCCAGGAGCCACTTTCGTGCGTCCTCTCAGTTGTCCGCGGTGTGGAAGAGAAGGGGCCTCTCTGCGCACCTTCCGTCCCCTAGCGGCTCTCTCTGAGCATTGATTTGTAGGGGAGGGAGTGGCACCTAGCCTGAGCTCCAAAGGCTCGATGGACTTGCCCTGGGTTCACAGCAGTCAGTGGGAGCAGAGTGCTCCTGCAGAGGGAGTAGCTTGTGTCCAGGCTCCAAGACTCTGGGAAGCATCATAATGGCACTTGCCGCGTGCCAGGCATGTCCTGTGTTTGTTCCTTCTTGTTCACACATCATTATGGGATTCACACTACTGGAGCCCCCTCTTTTTAACAGATGAAACGGAGGCACACAGAGGCTTGGGGCCTTATCGCAGGTCACACGTCACGTCAGTGGAGCTGGGCTGGGGCAGGTGGCACCTGCAGGTTAGATGTTCAGCAGAGACTGGGGAGCTGGGACAAACACAGGCTGGGAGGACGGCACAGAGGGGTCACAAGGGCCATGGGGGTGGCCACAAGGGGCCCTGGGCAATTGTGGTGTTTCCCTTGTGGATTTGAGTTTACATCACTGCACATTAGGGTGTGTTGCCCATCCCCAAATCACATTTTAATGTAGTAATCACTTCAAATTTTTAAATATCAACTAAATTCTTACTATAACACTCTGCTGGTGCTTTAAACACATGCCTGCCTTATCTTTTACCCATCAGGTAAATTTCTATGTGGTCTGCAAGCCCCGCAGGGACATGGGTTTTAACCTATAAGGATAATGCAGGTCAGCCATGGAAAGTGACCGAGGGAAGATGAGAGCCAGGATGCAGAGTGCAGTGTGGATTGGAGGGACGGAGACCAGAGTCTGGGTCTGGACTCGGCAGCAGGTACAGGAATGAAGATGGAGGGAGAGGCTGACAGTCAGCTTCTGGTTGGGAAGGGCCAGAGGGCAGAGAAGAACGCTGTTTAGGAGGCTGAATCTACAGGGCGTGGTGAGTGGGGCAGAGGGCAGAGTCCAGGGCTTGCCCACGTAGCTTGGTCAGGAGCTGAGCCTCCTCCCGCACCCCCTTCACTGTCCTCTCTGCACCCTGGCCACCCTCTTGGCTCCCCCGGGTCCACAGCACACACAGCATTTGGATCCTGCTTTGCAGCCTGTAATTCCGGGCTGTGTTTTGTGCAGTGCTGGGCTCCCAGTTAGACTGCAAGCAGCCCTGCGTTGGGGCTGACTCTTTAGACAGAAGGCATTTCTCAGTTTAAGGTGAGGGTAGATGGCTGTGAGCTCTCCAAAGGGCTTCACGCGCCTGTAACTCTAAATAGCAGCCCGGTCCGCAATTCTATTCAGGAACCACCAGGGTGCGCTGCTCCGTGCTGGGCCCTCAGCCGAAATGAGGCAGACAAGACCCGACCCTTGAGCAGTCCTCACTTTAACAGGGACGATCATCCTGAACTTGGGCACTTCCCCCTGCAGAATGAAAGCTGTGCTCCCAGAGGAGCGACAAAGTGCCTGGTAGGGCAGAGCAGGACCGGGGGAGGGGGGAGGGCAGTGTGAGAGGAACCCCGGAACTGGGAGGGAACGGAGGTGGGGTTTCTCAGAGGAAGTAGTGTCAAAACAAGGGCTTTCCCCTGGCACCTGGTGACTCTGTGTCCTTGGCAAGTTAGTCCGTCTCAGGCTGTTCCCCACCCATAAAAGGAGACTGGAGATCACGGGAATGGGGCGGGTATTAAATGAGAATGAACATAGACAGCTTAGCATAATCGCTGCCCTGTCGCAAGCCCTCCATGAACATCAGCTATCGTCATCACATCATTCAAGTTGCCAAATTTGTCTTTCCTTGTTTCTCAGAAGTGTATTTTAACCCTTTAATGGTGTGTTTCTACATGGTCTTGCACACAGGAGCTTGATGAGTGGAAATGCTTTCTGTGGGTGCTCCCACCAGCTGAGCTTTGGCAGGAAGACTCAGAGAAAACCTGTAAGGAAAAAAAAAAGTTCCTGCAAGATGGAGGTCAAACTGGTTCCAGCATGCTTCTGCTCCCAGGTGGCCTAGAGGTGGAAGCTATTCGGATGAAAACACTGTTCCACACTAAATTCTCTCAGCTTGAAGTTACCCAATTCCACAGGCAAGAGAAGCCTGACTCTTCACAGGCTGCACACTCCCTTTAATTTGAGCAAGTGACCTAAGTTTTGCCTATTCATTGATATTTTGCCAAATTCTAGTATTTTAAGGAGTATGACCTGAAACCAGACAAGTTGGCACATGCATGTAATCTTAGCACTCAGGAGGCTGAGGCAAGAGGACCACAGTGAGATCCTATCTCAAAAAAAAAAAAAAAAAAAAAAGACCCAATGACAAAGAATATAGATGTCCTGCATTTGTGCTCCCTTTCTCACATTCTCTAGCCTTTTCCCTATTAGAATCAGTTAATATTTGGTTGTTTTACACACTACAAAATCAAGTAAGGGGTAGAAGAAACAGGAAGTGCCAGATATGAATAGGAAGACAAAAGCAGGGAGATAATGTGACTTGGGAGAGCCCTCCACACTGGCATGGTTGGGCTTAGGTCCTGTTTTCTAAGGTTTGGGTGTCATTTTCTTAACAAGAGGCTCTCAACTGTAATCTGGTCAACCAGCTTCAGTAAAATATATGTTGGAAAATGCTGAGGATGAGCAGGGCTCTGTGGGAGAGTGAGATTCCTCACAGGGATACTGAGCCAAGAGGGAAGCCGTGTGGGAAGTGTTCTGGCGAAGGGAGGCCCACAGACAGGCAGCCAGGGAAGGGCCAAGCTCAAGGGAGTCAGGACGATTCAGTGAAGGATGATGGCCAGGCCAGGGCACTGGAGGCTCAACACATGCAGACCTCATGGATTAGTGAGATTTTCTTGCCCAGCAACAAGATATTCATACCCCTCTCTATAAAGACCTGCTACATACACTGAGTTCCTATAGGCTCACTTCTAACTCAAACTTTCCTGTTTGTAACCCCATAGGTTAATCTCAACTTGGCTGAAATGCAGTTGTTTGTGTATAAATCCCCAGAATCCCTTTGGCAATCCTTTTTGGGGCCCCTCCCAGGTTCATTTGCCTAGGGGCTATTTGCTTTCACTTTACAATAAACGCAGCTTTCTGCTTTTGTGCTACAATAAATATGTCTACTCATCTCTCTGCCTTGTATTTCTGGGCTGAGAGAACCCACCACCTGTGTCATTTATTTTGTGATGTCAGGGAAATCACTTTCTCAAAATCCATTTTTCTCTCACGAGCACTGACTAGATCTTATACCCACTACCTATTTGAGTTTACCACTGTCTTCTACAATAATCAGGTGAAGCATGTTTTCATGTGATCCACAGGATGTCCTTGGGGCAGATACCTGCGCTGGCCTGTTCACTTGTGTAGTATGTCGCCAACTTCATGTGGGTAAAAAGAACAACCAGGGAAAATAAGGGTCACCTGACTAGGCAGTTAGGATTGGATCTATAGTTTGGCCAAACACCACTTTCGAGCAGGTGCCCACTGGTCTGGACCACCCCTCTCCCATATAAACTGTGCCTGTCAGCTTCTGGGTGAGGACCCCAACAGTAATCTCTGACCAGCTCACTTAATATAAGTTCTTTCTCTGCCACTGCCTTGCCTCTTGATTCACCTGTCTTTGTTGAGTGGCCAGCAGCACTCAACAAGGCTTTTGTGTGGTAACAGGATGAGCCGTTTTGCTTTTCACCTCCGAAATTTTATCATTTAAACAAATTTCAGCATACTGAGAAACTGGTCCCAATCTCTCAAACCCCAGGATTTTGTGATTTCTAATATAAACATCTTACAGGCTAGTGTTTAATTATGTAAGTAGAACAGATACTCCACATATTTGTGTTAACAATATGTTTGCTGCCTTGTGAAATAAATAAGGATAAAATTTTTTTTTTTTTTTTGGTACCGGGGATTAAACTTGGGTCCTTGTGCCTGCACAGCAGGCAGCGAAACCACTGAGCTAAATCCCCAGCCCTAAAATTTTTTTTTAACAATCCATGAGCTCTATAATTTATCCATAATAGCTTGATTTGCATGGTGTGTCTGAATACCTACAACCCCATCAGACCCTGGATGACATTTAAATATTAGGTAAGAGTTGAGAAGAAAATCAGGAATTACAAAAACATTTGTTACTGCAAGCAATTTTAATATAAAAGTGTGTCTTGTTTTAAACAGTTCATTGGTAGAGCTTCAGTTTCTGCCTCAATTAAAACCAATTGAGATAATCACACAGCAACATGGTCGGAGCTGAAGAGAAACAGCAGCTAAAAAACAGGAGCCCCAGACAGCCCCTTTGTGGTCACTGGGTCAGTCGACTTTATTACGCACAAAAAAGACGGAAGCAAACAGGACTGGTGAACAAGTGTGCTGGTGAGCGCCATTCAAGGATGAGCGAGTATTTGTCTTAGGTCCACATTTTCAGAATAGGCTTGTGGAATTCGTTCCTCTGTGGGAAGTTGATGGACCATTTAAATAAATAGCAAAAATGCAGATAAACAAATTTGTAATCCACAACACCACCAAGGAGTCTCCCTCACCAAAGGTCTGGGGCCTGGTGAGCACAGGAGCTACTGGTGGCAAGGCTGGATAGATACAAATCAGTTTAAAACCCCAATGTTCTGACATTTTCTGAACAGTTACATTTACCCCTGAATTCTAGTAGCTATGTGTCCTTCACACACCCAGTACTGAGACAGTATTCCAAGACAGCATTGCAATGAACTCCTTTGCTGTACCGTGTGTAAATGCTACCTAGATGAGGTTCCCTCTCTTCGGCTAAAATCACACAACATTAAAACAATGGAAACACAACTGAGTGCCTTCCCCCCTCCGTTCTTGCTAATTGAGGTGTCTGTGATTTACAAAAAGAGTTCCTTAAACACTGCAGGATTCTTATTTGTTTTTTTAATATAATTTATCTTGCTGAGACAGCAAGTCAAGTTTATAAAGAAGATGAATTTAGGCATAATCCTAAAAGATAAAGCAGGTTTACAACCCTGCACCACACAGAAACCCTATTTAGAGGCTTTTCTTTTTTTAATACATATTCGCATTTTGACCTTTTCATTTGTTTTCCTCAAATATTTCATTTCTGGGCCCCATCTATGACAGGGTTACCAGGAGGCAAATTTTATCTACATAAATATTCACATGGAAATAGTAACTTACAAAAAGAAAAAAAAATAAGGCAGCTTCATAACACAATTAATTCTTTTACACTTTTAACAATATAACCTCTCCCATTCAGAATAAATATACATCCAATGTATGGAGCAGGATTCAAAGTGGGTAGTGGCATGGGGTGCTTGTACAGTGTTATCGCTTGGGACCTGGAGTCCTGGGGGAGGCAGTGGTGGTCTTCTTAGACATGGTTGGGATTTTGGAAGGTTTGGTTAGCCCTCTCCTGGAGCTGCCCTGGCCACCAGCAGCGCTGCTCTCTGAGGTGTCTGAACAGGCCGACTGCGTCTCTAAAAGGTCAAAGTCAGAGGCATCACTTCCTCGCCGGCTGCTGGCACGACTCCCGGCTCTACTCCCAGCCCGGCTTCCAGGGCGACTGGCTGACTTTTTAGGGTCTGCAATTCAAGAAAAGAGCAGATGATATAATAGATTATAACAGAGACAATATGGGGGCAGCAGAAGTGACTAGAGTTCAGGATGCTGATCCTAACACTACCCAATTTGCTGTGTCGCCTTGGGCAAATCACAGCTTTTCTGAACCCTGGTTTCCACATCCACCCATCAGTCACTGAGCCTTTCCTGGCCTGCGAGTCTGCTTGAGAAACTTGCTTCTCAGAGTGGAAAGCAGATTCAGTCAGCAGCACTGTGATGTTCCAAGCCCCCAAAGCAGTCAGGTGGGGCTGCACAATCGCCCCAGCACCAGTGGATGAGCAGGTGAGTAGGTAATATGCGAGCAGGTGGAGAATGGAGACAAAGGAAGGGAAACACAGCCGGGAGAGATGCCAAAGCACCTAATGTAGGTGGTAAGAAGACGGAATCTTTCCATTACTTTCTGAGTTCACCACCAGCCATAAGAAATCCTAGCAAACTGCCTGCCCAACTCTGGCCCTTCTTACTTTCATACTTTTTAACTGTGATGCCAAGGACAGGTGGCCTAGCTTTATGTATCAAAGCACCTGCTCTCAAAAGGCAAAGCTAGAGCTGGTTGTAGCGATAGGAGAAGCAGCAAAGGTCTCTTGAACCGCAGGTCTCTTCAGGCATCGCACTGAGTGCTGTTTTCATTACTGGCTCCTCCCCTTGCCCCTCGACCCAATGCAGACTTCATGGGACTTACCTGCTCGATTAGTTTTGGCACCTGTGGAGGCTGGGGAAGAACTATTGCTGGTATCACCAGCAAGGGATGTTCGGCTAGAATGGAAAGTTGGTGTTGGTCGTTTCAACTTGCTGCCTGTTGATGGAATTATCTTTAAAAAAAAAAATTAAAAGGTCATATTTACTTGATGAAATCTTTGATAGATATTTAATTTTAAAAGGTCTACTTAAAAGCCTCTTTATATCCGCTCATTTGAAAAGCAAATTTAAAAGTCCAGGAAAACAAATACCTATTTTCTCAGTGTCCTAGGTCATGGATTCCCCCCCCCGGTACTGGGGATTGAGCTCAGGACCTTGTGCTTACAAGGCAGGTACAGCATCACTGAGCTAAATCTCTGGCCCTAGGTCGTGGATTTTGATGATTTTCAAAATAAAGACGTTAAATTCCAATTTAAAATTTCAAAATTTTATTCTGACAAATTTCTACTAGAAATGGAAAAAAAGTGCACCCTTCAACAGCTCAGCTGGTAGAGCGGAGGACTGTAGACCTGACAGAAATGGAAAAAAAAAAATCTCCAGATAGTAAGATTAGTATAATTATAATGAAACATGGTAAATGAATAAAGAAAAAGATCCAAATAATCATATGAATCAATGTTTTGGGGGTAGAAATTTGAAATACTGATAGATTCAAGTATTACTCCAACTTTTATCAGTAAGTAGGTATAATAACTTTAGTGAAGGCCTCTTGTTAGTCCATTTCCTCCAGAATTGGTAAAATGCAGATAAAATTACTTGACTTGTGGCTCAAATAGATGACGAGAGGCACTGGAAGTGGGACTGTGGTGTCAGGAACATGCCCTTGAACATGTAGCCATGAGACCTGGGTTTGTACCTGGGCCTGGGGATTGGACTGGTCCAGTCTGAATGAACCAGGCTGTGTCTCTGCTTCTCTCTCAGGAATCTGGACTCTCCTACTTCATTTCTTTTGCAGTCCTTGTTGTTTAGCCTACCCTGGGCACAATGGCTTCCTTGATGTTTGTCCAAAGGCACAGGGAGGTCTCTGGTCTTGACCACCTTGCTGTTCTTCCCCAGCAATATGTGTGGCTCCCTCCCTCACTTCCTTCAGCAGCCCTAGTTTCTGAAAGGATGACCTTTTCAGAGGTTTTGCCTCACTACTCCATATAGCTTGCACCTTTCTAATTTCTTCCTCTGCCTTTTTAACAACTCCCACCCCAGTACTGGGACTTGAACCCAGGGCCTTTACACTGAGCTACACCAAAAGCTCTTTTTTACATTTTGAGATGGGATCTTGCTAAGTTCTTAAGTTGCCTAGCCTGGCTCCCTGATGGTTTTTTTTTTTTGGTACTGGGGATAAAACTCAGGTCCTTGGGGTCCTTGGGCTTGCGCAGCAGGCGGCTAAACCACTGAGCTAAATCCCCGGCCCCCTGATGCTTTTTTGGGGGGGGGAGGGGGCATAGCATTTACCTCTGCCTCATGTATGGCATACTTGCTCACTGCCTCTTTCCCTTGCACTACAGTGTCAACTTTATAAAAGCAAGGACTTTGTTTTATGCGCTTATATATCTTTAGCACCTAAAATTATCTAGCACAGAAGAGGGGCTCAATAAATCTTTGTTGAATGAATAAATGATTTGTAGAGGCATTTCCAAATCTGGAAGCATTTTATATTATTACTGCTACCAGTAGGAGCTACATTTCCTATATGATTTTCTAAAAAAAGATATTTAGGGCTGGGGATTTAGCTCAGGGGCAACTCGCCTGCCTTGCAAGCACAAGGTCCTGAGTTTGATCCCCGGTATCAAGAAAAAAAAAAAGATATTTAAGCAGACTAAATTTGGAGAAGAAAGAATATTTGAAGAATATTTGTTTTAAATATCATTCATGCCACATCATAAAATCAGTTGTGTACAGTTTTCCAGGACCTTTAAGATGTATATACAGATAGAAGAGTAAAGCAGCCCATCTCATTGTGTGTGCTGCATTTCTTTAATTTATAATGAAAAAGCAAAAGCGACAGGAAGTAATTAACAACTCAAGCACGAGCTCTCCTGGCCCAAGAGGCACCCCAGTTTCAGAAGCTATCATTCCTGAGCACTGCTGCTGGGAATCCACAGCCCAGAGACCCTGGGCTGGGTGTCCAGTCAGGACTCGCCTGGCTACAGGATACCAATGAGTAAATAAAGATGAAACTTCAAAATGAAACAAACATTACAACTTAAAGACAAAACAAGGCCATCTATCGGAACTGTATGAGAATTTGTACTTCAGAAATTAAACATTTAAAATTTTAGAAGTCTTAAGATTTTCATAAAACTGGAGCCACTATGGAAGAAGAAATGCAAAATCAGCACCTTGAGTCAAGATTTTAGTGGCAGTGGGTCCCGGGATCATGTTCTAAACCAGGAAGATTTCTGAACTGGAGTTTTTAGCTGGGAGTGAGATGGACCCCAAAGCAGCAGTTCATTCACAGCCACTGGCTTCTTGTGCCTCCTCAGTTCTCTGGCTGAAACTTTGCCTGATGAAAGTTCTGTGCTTTGAGGCGCAAGAACCCAATGCTTCCCCGTAGGAGGTAGAACGCAAATTATACTGCTATCAGGCAAGCTGTGCTGGTCCATGTTTTACTTCTGAAACACTGTTTTCCAAGTGTTTAGGCATTTTAATGGCTCCACTTAAAATGCTCATTTGCTGACATGGGTGTTCAAATGAAGGTGACAGAAACCCACATGCCTAGGGCAAGGTATTTGGAACCTAAAATCTGAGCCTCAGCAGTGGCCACTGATACTGCGCTTGGCTGAAGTAGACAGCACCCATGCTTTGGACCAGTGTGGCAGTACCAGCCACCCTGGGGAGGTGTCTCAGGGTAGGTGGCGCCTACCACTCTTGTTCTAAGCAAAGATATACAACATTGGTGAACATACGCCATAGTTGAATTTCAAGAGTTCATAACTCATCTGGGTATCTGACATTTGGAGAGTCCAAGAGGCTTGATTATAAACAATATTAATAAATAAATAAATCATCAGGAATAATCATTATTTACCGTGCTGAATAAATGAAATGCTAAAGACTGTTATAAAGTTGTTAAAAGTTTTAGGCCTCTCTTATTGATCTCCAATTTCAGTGACCCCGAGTTAGAAACCCATGAAAACACTAGACTGGCAAATCAGCTGTGCCAGCAAGCACCAAAGACAGAAGACAGATGGGCTTATGTCAGGAAGAAGAGCAGGGCAGGGTCTTGCTGTAAGCGAGGGTCTCATCCTGACTGTGTCGCCACTCAGCAAAGCCATACTCTACCTCGGGGCTGGGAAGCTGGAGGTCAGGACAATGGCTGTCCCTGACAGGGGTGCCCGCTTTACTGTTTACCAACCAAGGTTTGTCATAGCAGCGAGAGAACTGAAGTGAAGTCTGTGAAACAGAAATCCAAAGGGAAGGACAGGAACAATTTAAAGTGGAACAGAAAGGGAGCAAATTGGGAACAGAAAAAAATAAACGGAAGACACTAAATTTTAAAGAAACAGAAAACAAAATAAAATGCACATCAGTCCAACGGAACAAGAGGGATTAGATAGAAAGGCAACAACATTTTTCATTTATAACCCACTGTAATAGTAAATTTATCTCCAAAGTTAGTAACAGCTGCACAGACAGTGCCTGGATTTCCAAAATTAGTGACTGGATAGGCTCACACTCAAACTGGGAATAAGAGAAAGAAGTGTACCCGATGTAACCAGCCTGAATGCAAATTTTTTTTTTTTGGTACCGGGGATCGAACTCAGGTCCTTGCGCTTGCGCAGCAGGCAGCGAAACCACTGAGCTAAATTCCCAGCCCTGAATGCATATTTTAATAAATGTTCTTTATAATCATCTTAGGCTGTGTATCTGTGTACTGCCAGGGCTGGGCATTCTGGTCTAGGAGGTGCAGTTGGTCTGTACAGTATGTTTCTATGGCTCCTCTTCTCCCTAGTCTCTCAGAGGTTACCATGAACAGCGAACGCCTGCTAAGATGGCAATGGAGAAGGAGGTGACAAGGGGCGTCAGCACATACCTTTGTCCCGCTGGCTGGGGTGGCTGGTGAAGAGGGCATGGATGTACAACTGTGGTTACTTTGACTAGCACTTGAGCTGGAGCGGGTGGGAGAAGCTGCCCGGGAAGATGGTTTGGATCTTCGACCCCGTGATCGGAAAGGGGTCATTCCCTGGGATGCTCCCTCTGGTAGGATGAACTTCTCTCTAAGTTCAATGTTAGTTCTACCTCGTGCTAAAATGGGAATAAAGACACATGTATAAAGTCAGTTAATCTTAAAAATGTATCTCTGATGGTCATATTGCTGCTTGACCCCAGATAACAGTTAACTACATTATAGGCTTTGTACCATCTGTTTCTTCAAAAATAAAGATAAATTCATGACTTAACAGTGTTGCCATAATTCTAATCCCCAGCAGACATACTGACTAGAAAGACCCTGGCTTGCTGTAATAAACAAGTCTTTGTGTACAAAGTACCATCCTGTTCTGTTGTCATGGTCTTGCTCTGCCACTGTCCTCTGGGATAAGCATACTGTAGCTGGTCAAGGTGAAGCAGATGCAATAGTCCACAAGCCTCTGACATCAACCAAAACTCCCTCTTTTCTCTCTCATAGGACATGTGTACTTTTTGCTCAACTTTTTGCAGAGTATGTGGTAATGAAATAGTGGAGAAAATCACATTAGTCAAATCAACATTGTCTAGACTCTTCTGTTTGAATCCAGGCAATAACAATCCTAAAGAAAGGGCTCCAATAACTCAGGACAGTAAAATGATGAGAACAGAATTATTAAGAAGTAAACATGTGGGGAGAGAGAGAGAAAGAGATCAAGACCATGCACAAAATTTGCCAGTGAGAAATTGTTAAGTCAAAAACTAAAAGCAGTAAAAAGCTTAAGAGGCAAATGCAAGTAGGAAAGGAACATCCAGGTGGAAGACCCTGGAACCAGTATGAATGCTCACAGGTTCTGACTCATACCTTGCTAGAGCTGTAAGACCAGAAATTAAAATGTGGACTCAGTCAGAAGATTTCAAGTATAGCCATTATAATTATTAAATGAGAAAGACAATACTAATGAAAAAAAAAAAACCAATCCTTTTGGAATATGTCCTTCCATTATTTCTCACTGAAAGATAAAATCCTACAATAATTTTTTACCAGTTCATCCACCCTAGACTTTTCACTTTGGGAAAGCACTAGAACTAGACATAGCTAAACACGGGACTGCTGTGGAACCCTGGGGAAAAGGAGCCATGAGAAACAAACTATTTTCTCCTCAACATATTACATGCTGATATATCAAAGTATCAGGTTAACATGTTCTGCTGGCTTGAACCACCAGTGTTATATGAATGACTGTCCCATCAGGTGGCCTGCACCACCCAAAGGGACTGTCCCATGTCATCTTATGGGACAGTCATGCATTTACCTCTGGTGGTTCAGAGCCACTCAATATCAAGACATGGATTGTGACCCCATCATGAACATGTTAAAAGCTCTGAGATACCAAAACTTCCCAGTCAGAGGCCAGGCTCACTAGAGGTGACCAGGCCAGTGGGTCTCTAAGGGGGCCAGCTTGCCTCATTGGTCTATGACTTAATGGTCCCTGAAGCACTCAAACTGTGTCCTTCCATCATGATGCAGTGTTTCCTTCCTCCTCAGGTGGCAACAAAACATGCCTTTCAAGGTTCATTCCCTGGCTACTAGTTCTCTACTCATCCGTTTTCCAGACTTCAGGTCTTTTCTCTGTATCTACACACATTAGCAGACTTTCATTCTCAAACAGTTTCCTTTAGCACTTTGAAATTTCAGTCAGGCAGCATACCACTAGGTACTATGGGAGCATGACTGACCTGCACTTACTCATCTTCTGATGCTGAAGTGCCCAGCAATGGTAAATGTGCAGCAAGCACTGAGGAGCACTGAAGGGAAATTATTAATCAACTGAGAATACGGACACCCCAAAAGAACTGTATGTGGTTCTACGCCATAACAAATTTCAAGTGTGTGGCCTGAATCTTTAGTAAACATGTGATAGTTCATTCCCGAGCAAACTTCCAGAAAATGAAACAACAGAGGACACAAGAGGAAGACTGAAATGGCAACTTAGGTATGGTAATGATATTGTAAATGTTTTCAAAAGGGCTGCTGGTCTGGCCTGGTGGTGCACGTCTGAGCCAGCTACATGGAAGAGTGAGGCAGGAGGGCTGTTTGAGCTCAAGAGTATAAAACTATCCCAGGGCAACACAGTGAAACTCTGTCTCAAAACAGCAACAGCAGCAAAAAGCAGAGAGGGCTATCTGTAATAACAGTAACATTATGTTCTCCATGCACTGTTCAGTTTTACAAATGCTATCTCATACAATACTGGCCTTGACTGTCACTAGCACCCCTCCTTACAAACAACAGAATGGAGCCACCCACAGGATGAGGTCACCCCAAGCTGTTCCCAGTCACCCTGCAGCATCACCTATATTTGCCATCCCTGCTCACCTCCATCCCCACTACTCAGGGAAACTGCTGCCAAAGGACACTGAACACTATCAAATGGGGGCATTTTTAAATTACAGAAAGGTTTCAATGTACAGGAAAGTATAAACAGAACAAAAGCTGCTGGATCTCAAAATCCAGGGGACATCACCTTCAAAATGCTGATGTGCCTCTATTCCTTAGCATAATGGTGTATGTATTTTCATTACAAAAATGTCAGAAATGTCGCCTCAGTCTGTATACATCTCATATGAAATTTCAACTAGCTGTGAAGTATAATTTCATCATGTGGATACCAATTTATTTAACCAGTCCAATGTTGGATTCTTTTTTTTTTTTTTTTGAGACAGGGTCTTGGTATGCAGTTCAGGCTGACTTCACACTCATTATGTAGCCCAGGCTGGCCTCAAACTTGAGGTGATCCTCCTGCTTCAGCCTCCCGAGTGCTGGGATTACAGGTGTGTGCCACTGTGCCCAGCAGTGTTACATTAAGTTTGTTTATAATTATTAAAATATATTCAATGCCCTAATAACTTATAGGACACATCCTTGCACATATTATGGTATTTCCTTAGGATAAATGTCTACAAGCAGATCTGCTGAGGAAAAGGATGCACATTCAGGGTAAAAACATGTAAATTCATGTATAAACTACATATCAAGGTTGACACATACCAGGTGATCTCCAAAATGTTACATATAGTACATTCAATCAACTTCCCCTTGGTCAGTCCTCTGTATTACTAAGGGGGTGGCTGGTAAAAGTGTGACAATCTGCACCTGTGAGGCCGAGTTCCATCCCCATTACCACACACACATAAGTCGGAAAATTTGATAGGTAAAAGCATCTCTGCTCTTGTAACTAATGCAGGGAACTGCTAACTGGTCTTCCTTTTTAAACACTCTTCTACCTTGGCTCTCAGAACACCTGCTCTCTTCATTCTCCTGCCTCCCTGCCTGCTCCTTAACCTTGCCATTCTCTGTAGTCCTGTTCTCCCTCTTGACCTTTCCCCTTGGTGGAAGCTCATCCCCTGACACTTTAGGGTCTTTCCTCACCCCTCATGCTTGTGTGGCTCATGAAGTGTCACCTCCACCCACCTCCAGCTGGGTGACAGCAGCTGCTTCCAGCCTGTCATCTTGTTCCCCATCACAGGCCCCCCACACTCAATAATTAGGGTGAATTTCTAAATAAAAGCTGTGTGTGTGGAGCCAATTTACTGCTTCAAGCAGAATCTCCCAGACTGAGCTTTCTGAGGTTTCTTAGGAGAGGGCTTTGGTAAACACTGGCCTCTGCACCGCCCCTTGGCACAGCCTGAATGCAGCCAGCACTGTCTGCTCTGAGAAGCCCTGCACTAGAAGAAACACACTTAGCTTTAACTCAGCATCCTCCAAATGCATCTGAACAAGACTTGTTTTCCTGAGGGCTGCCTCCTGGGGACCAGGCAGGCACTGTGGGATCAAGTGCCCCGCACTTGGTGGCCGGTGTCCATCACCTGGTCCCCGCTGCTGACCCTCACCAGTCTTATCTGGCTGCCAACCTCATACACATTGCCATCGTCAAGTAGGACTACTTGCAGTCCCGCTGCTAATGCTTCTGCTTGCCAGAACCTGTGGCTTCCTGGACTGAGAACATCCCACGCCCTCTGCACACCTGTCCAGTGTCCCCTGCCTACTACACAGCTGAACAGGTCGCCTGGCCCTGATGCCCCCTCTGCTTGCATGAGTAGATCCATCTCCCCTGGCTCACTCATGGTCTCACCCGAAGGCTGTGAGCTTTTCACAACAGGGACTGTCATCCACATGGCTTGTGGTTGGGGTTAACACATACCTGTGAAATGGAGTGGCCTCTATTTCTCTAAATTGACTCCAAAAAGGAGTAGGTTTTCAAACAATTCAAGAGACAAATCTCTCAACCTACATGAAGCCTTCCATTAAGAAGTGCTCATTATTTCATTAGGGATTAAGACCAGAAGCTCAAAGCCTTGTTGAAGTGTAGGATTCAGGGAGCTGCAAAGCTTGCTCTCTGGCACACCAGCACAATGCAAACCTGTGAGTTTCATCACTGAAACCACAAGGTTAAGTTCATGCATGCCAGGATCTACTGTAGATAGAACATAAAAGAAACAGCAATTTAAAAGCACAGAGACAAGGATCTATAGAAGCCAAGACTGGTAGTACATGCCTGTAATCCTAGTTACGAGGAAGGCTGAGGTAAGACAATTGTTGAGTTTGAGCCCAGACTGGTTAACTTAATTAATCTGATCACAGGATCCTATGCTCAGCTCCTACGTGAGACACAGAAGCTACCATGGAGCAGGGGCACTCTGATGCCTCATTAGACGGCGGATGAGGGCTCAAAGGGTGCCTTGCTTGCCTCCCAGCTTCAGGATGCTGGGAAAATCCAGTTCATCATGTTCCCAGTGTGTGCTTACATGTCATGAAGAAACAAACACAAGACAGTCCCTGTTTACTCTGGGGATCTCTAGCCAATGGTCACCTCTAGGGGAGTATTTCACTGGCTGGAGAAGCTACAGGTAAGAGCAGATAATACAGTCTTTAGGCACCCGTCTCTCTTCTTTATTAAGACCCTATACCCTTAAGTTCACAATATTAAAATCCTATTTTGGGTGCTCTCCTCTCAGGAAAGGGGACAAAGAATGATTATCCTATGGCATTGCTGACCAAGGATAGCTTAATATGCCACAATTCCCAAGGGAATTTGTATTTTAAAAGAAAATAATTGAAGACGAAAGGAAATGACTCTTGGTAGGAATATTTTACACACATATTTTGGAGAAATAAAAGCTATTTCTTCAGAAATAGATGTAAAGCAAATGATCTTCAGAGTAAAATAGGAGTTAAAGAGGCAATTAATACCTTTACTCTGAAGAAGCCCAGAAATGCTAGGGGTGGGGACAACAAACACAGTTCAATAATTAGCAGCTGTGAATTAGTTTTGGGTGGCAATTCCAAAGGCAAAAAGTAAACATTTTTCTCAAATTAGAAGCCAATGTCAAATCCCAGTTAAGTTTACTAGAAAATGAATTTAGTAATAAAGATATTTTAGTATTTAGATTGCTTAAAACAATTCTCTTGCACAGGAAATTATATTCCTAAAGTTAGTAAAGGAGAATATTCCTAATAGATGTTATTATTATTATTATTTTTAGTGCAGGGGATCAAACCCTGGGCCTATTTGCACGCTAGGCAAGTGCTTTACCATTGAGATGACCCAAAATGAAAACATTATAGTAGTTGTGTGGTACAGTGTGAATGGACTTAACCATACACTTAAAAAGTTAAATCATAAATTGTTTTTGACACAGGGCCTTGTTATGCATTTCAGGCTGGCCTTGAATTTGTAGTAATCCTCCTGCCTCAGCCTCCCCAGTGCTGGGATTAACAGCTGGCAAGTTTTAAACATGTATTTTACCAAAAAAAACAAAAAACAACAAAAAGAAACAGTTCTAAGTCAAATTGTGTCTTTTATATCTATATAAGTAAAAATTTCTAGATCTTCACTTATTTGGGGGAGGTAAAAGAAAAACACATATGGTACTCTCTCTAGGTCTAGGAATATCCATTTTTTTTAAGGCAGGAGCACTGTTTTTATTTCTACTCATGATTTCCTTTGTCACAGATGCATTCAGAAACTAAACTGATTGTGGCAGTACCAGAAGTTGTATAACTGGCAAATCTACCTAGTAGAATATTTCTACTTTTTACATCTGGCTAAAGGAACATACGGATTAAGTTCTTTCACTTTTCTCAGCAGCTATGTAAAAGCAGGCAACAAATGATACCACTATCATTTGTTGCACAATGGAATTAAGATCCTTGTCACAATTTTTGTCTTTTTTTTTTAAAGCAAAACATTTACTGGTACATTTTAGATATACATAATGATAACATTCACCATAAGGAATTTGCACCAGTACATGATATATTTTGCTGCTTCTTTTTTCTCCATTCCCCTCCCTCATGTACAAAAGCTTTGTTTCCATTGTCTTTTAGGTGTTTTCTTTTTTGGTACTGGGGATCGAACTCAGGACCTTCCACTTTCGAGCTTTCGAGGCAGGCGCCGGAACCACTGAGCTAAATCCCCGGCCCATCTTTTACGTGTTTTGAGACAAAGTGTTGGTCTGTAATTCAGGCTGGCTATGTAGCCCAGGCTGGCGTCAAACTCACAGCAATCCTGTCTCAGCCTCCTGAATGCTGGGACTAGAGGCATGCACCACCACGCTTAGCCTTGGCACAAATTTTGTACCATCCATCCTCAGTATAACATTTTATATGGTCCAGAGGCCCAAGTAAATACAGAATAAATAATATAAAATTGCCAGGCGGGTTTTGAGGCCAGTCAGAGCCACATAGTGACTTCAAGGCCAGCCTGATCTCTGTAGCGAGACCCTGTGTCAAAAAAAACAAAACAACAAAAATATCCCCACAAAAACAAAACCCCAAAACTGTATCTCTACCTATAAATAAGATTCACCACAGTGCTTCCAGAAGCCACATTAATCCTAGAGAATCACAGATAGCTTCAAAGTAACTTCTCTTTTTGGTAC
Organism: Heterocephalus glaber; assembly: GCF_000247695.1. The sequence continues at coordinate 22,002,616 of NW_004624764.1, read as the reverse complement.
TTACATTCATACAACTCACTACCATTCACTACAATCTTTAGGTGCTCACTTCCTAGCCCTATTTTTTATTGACTAGAAGTAACTCTGACATCTAAACTCCAGGGAGTGTTGTCCTTCACAGTCACTGGGTGGCCGTGATCACTAGGTTCCATGAGGGTAGGTGCTCCTGGAGAGAGGCAGGACAGCCTTACCTTGCTTGTTCTAAGGAATGCTGAAAAGGCTATCGTGGTACACAGAAAACAGCCACTCCCCGACCCTCCCAAATTTCCTTGGGGTTCCAATTCTAGACAGTGAGATTAGGATAAGGCAAAGCAGTATTCTCCTTGGTCAGTAGCACAATGCTGTGAATAGAGCAGGCAGCAAATAAACAGGCACCGGAGGACTCCAAAATGCTACATGCAATGTATCTTTTGTTTAGTCCAATTATACGTGACAGGAAAAAGACGACCTTATTAATAGATCTGTAAAGGAATAATGTTTTTACTTAGTTAAAGTTAAAATGACACATTTTAGGGCTGGGGATTTTGATCCTTTCATTTAAAATAATGAAAAAAGATTTTAAAATAAAAATCATTGGTTTATGGTATAAGTTCTTCTAAAACTGATGAAACTGTTTAAGTTTTTATCAGAAAATGTATTTCTAAAATTAACCTATTTAAAAAAAACCTTCTAGTGGAAATTATCATTGCTTAGTTTTTCCTCTGATTATTAGAGGTAAATGCAGAATGAGTTAAAATAGCAAGAACAATTTATAGGCATATCTGAATTCATGTACGAATGGTAAATTTTAACTGTCTTCTCTAAGTGCTTTGGAATATGACTATAAACCACTTCCAAAGAAGCTATGTAATTATACTGGAAACATTTATTTCTACTTGGCTTAGGAATAAGCCTGAATAAATTTAGCTATGCAGGCTGGACCACCAGTATACATACAATAAGGGATATGTGAGCCTCCAAGATATAGTGGTCAAGAGCACCTGCTGTAATCTGGGCCAGGCTAGATTAGAATCGTGTTTCTGCCATTACTGGCTGGATGTGTCTGAGAAAGTTATTTAAACTGTCTATGCCTCAATTTCCTATTTTGTAGAATGAACAGAGAGTATCTATATGTCATAGGGTGGTTATAAGAAAAAAATGTGTTATTACTTGTAAGATGCTTATAGTAGTGTGTGGTACAGAGAGCTATAGAAACATTTGTTAAATAGAAATTCAGAACAAATTCTTTAGATACTGTCTCAGTAGGAGTATTTCATGCCTTGTCAATGTAGCCTAGTTGGCAAAACGGTGGTTTTGCCATTTCTTGCATTCACCAAGGCGGCAGATGTCACAGAGCCAAGGCTGTTACAGTTTAGGAAGCAAAGCCATTCTCAAAGGACTAGAATGTGGGAAAGATGGTCAAAGCACAAAAGCCAACCTATGGGAGACTGACTGGAAATCGAAGAGCTGGAATCAGAGCGCTTTATTTTACTCCCAGGATGGTGAACTAGAATAAAAAATATATAAACAAACAAAGACAGAGCCGGAAATGCAGAAACTCATCAAGAAAAATAAACTGGCAGACAGCAGGGGAGCCTCCTGTACACTCACATGCAGCTCTGCTAACAGGAAAGAGGAAAGGATATAGCTGACCAGGATTTAGCAGGTGGGATTTGGTCATCCTCCCCTGGGTGCTCATATTACACTGACAGATTTCTTTCACCTTTGGGCTGGTGGGCTAGCCTTTTCATGGTTAGCAGGAAGATACTCCACAGGCTTGCCGAGGTGACCATCTGTCTTCAAAGTGTCCGGGCTGCTGGTAGGTGTCCTTTAATCTCCCTTCTGCTTAAGGGAGCTCACCAATCCTTCCCTGAATGGGAAGGCCCCAAAACTCTCCCTAGGTTTCAATCACAGGAATTCCAGGCAAAGGGATATGAGGTTGAGATAGAAGAATGCATAGGACCACCTCAGGCTCCCTGTTTTGGCTGGTATTAATGTAACAATCCAAACTGAAACATTTGGGCGATACTAACTGATCCATGCCCAGCTACATACCAATAAAATCTTTATTCTCATTTCTGTGTTCTCCCCAACAGCATCAACCTCTCCAGTCTTTTTTCTCAGGCACCCCAAGTTTTGATCTGTGCTAGTGGATCAACACTTGAGCAGCTTGACAACAAAAAACAAAAAACAGACCCACCATCAATACTTTCTAAAGCACAAAGGATCAGAGGCGGGAGCCTAGCTAACATCCCACCATGTAATTCACACTCAGGATAGTTCTTTACCTCGGCAGGGATCATTTTTCACTAAAAATTCATCCAAGGCCATCCATCCTCCACCAACTCGGACCATCACTGTGCTGCGCAGAATGCGGACCAGCCGCAACTGCTGAGAATCCCCAAACTGTAGAATCAAGGGAAAGTTTAGTTAATAAGTAACACTCTCAAGTAGACCTATATTTTGTTTCCCCCAGGCAGACTGTATTCAGATGGGAACGACAACACCATAGTTTTGGCAGAATTTTAAACTCTTTGTTTTGTACTTGGACATTTTTATAAAAGGGTTAACAAATAGAAAAGCAGAAACATCAAGCAACAGACCAGTGTCTTGAAATACTTTCCACTGGGATAAAGTTAAGTCCTGATGGCCACACCTCTGCCCCTGTGTCATGAGGAGAGGGAAGGATAAGCAAATTGTGCACTCACTTTGATTTTCTTAAAGATTCTGCCCAAATTAGCACCCACATTCTGTTATGCTCATTTATTTTCCTAAAAGAGGATGCCAACTTCTGAATACAGTGTGCTCAAAAGTTAAATGGAGAACAGCAAATACTATGTCAAGCCTTAAGGAAGCCCCTGCAAAGCATCGTAATTGCAAGCTTAGAAGGAAATTTGATTTTTCTGGTTTTCAGAAGTGAATCCTAAATATTCTCTTAATTGTGATGGCATCAGCAGAAAAGGTTTCTTTAGCTGAGCAAATGCTTAGATAGTATTTAAATAAACATTTTAATCTCCTAAAATGATTATAAATAGTCTTCAATAATCATTCTGGACCTTAAAACATATCTTCCAATCTGTATTTTTTCCTTTCGTTTCTGCCTAACATTCCTCCGTCCCAGCGCTATATTAACATTTGGAGTTTCCTACTGTGTAAATTGCCCTCTTCCCAAAATGAAGTAAGAAACAATGAAAGAAAAGCATACTGAAATTCCCAAACAAGTATCAAACACTTGCTTAATTCAGAGAATGTGCCTGGGAGGTGGAGAAGAAACTGTTTAATTGCCTAATTAGGTTTTTCAATGCTATACAGGAGAACCATAACTCTGAAAAAAGGTAGAAAAATTGAAAGTGAGAAAAGGATGTCTAAGGACATATAACTGTCCTCCCTCAGTATTAATAAACTGGTGGTAATTCTACACATTCCCAAAGCTCACGTACTATTATACAGGCATAGAGACAAATATCTTTGTTCCTTCCCCCCCTAGGCATTTGCTTTGAAAATAAATAGCTCTTCCCAATTTGTCTCAGTCTTGGAAGTTTTATATAAGGTGACTCTGGTGACAGGATGGTGGCTTAGACACAGTACTATCTAGAGCTGTGAGGAAAGACATGCCCTGGACCAGGAAGGCAGCGCCGCCTGTCACAGAGGGAGCTGGTTTTGGGAAGCAGGGACCCCAGCACAGTGGAGTTTTCTCTGCAAAGGGGAAGAGAGACAAGGATATGCACCTGCATGCCCTCTACAGTCAACAAAAGGAAGCTGAGAACTTTAGAATATAAGGCCCTACAGTTTAATATTCCATTCACCTCTTTAATATCCTACAGAAGCTCTACCTGAAAGATTCTAACTTGCTTCTGCTGAGCACTGGGGAAAGCAAGACTGACCTAAGGCACAGGGCAGAGTAGGTGGGGAAACTGAGGCTAAAGTGACAAGTAGTACGGTAGTTACAGTAGCTCTAAAAATGGGGACCTACAAAACAGGGCTGTGAGAGGGGCGGGGAACTCAGAACCAGAGTCCTGGCGGCCACTAATCACTACTTCCTCCTCCTATAGGGACTGGGGTTTTGGCCATGGCTTTGACATTAGCTGTGTGATAGTGGCATGCAATCTTTGAGGCCTCAGGTGCTTCGTACAAAAAATGAACTTCGTAATTCTGTTTGCAACATTAGAACTTATCGGATCTCTCCTGGGCAATAGGGCAGTGGAAGGTGTCAGCAGTCCTTCAGAGGGGCCCTAGTACCCAGAGGCTCAGTAGAAAGCAGGGCTGCTGGCTACTCTATTGCAGTGATTTACTTAAAGCAAATCTGACTATTCTCATCTTATTTTTTTTCTATCCCATTTTCCCACTGGCCCAGAACATTACTGTGGTTAGTAATCACTGCAGTGCCTGAAAACTTCAACTCTTAGTGTTTCTAATTCCATAGCAGAGAGGCAGGTTTTACTCATGCAGGTGCCTTCCACATTTGAAGACACAAGACCCAAGATTCTCATTAAGATCTGAAAGGTTAGAGTTACCAAGTGGAATCAAGGCATCCAATTTTTTATGTAAGTCTAATTTGATCCCATTAGATTTGGGCTGACTGGCCAGAATCAGCAAGCTTTAGACTATGGTCAACTATGACTTCCATACTACAATTCTCAGGTACGTTCTAATTATAAAAAACAATATATGTAGAAGTAGCTAAAAATATTAATTAAATTTTTTGTTTGTTTGTTTGAATACAGAATCTCATGCTGTAGTTCAGGCTGGACTTGAACTCATTATGTAGCCAAGGCTGGCCTTGAACTCACAATATTCCTCCTGCCTCAGCCTCTCAAAGTGCTGGGATTATAGGTGTGGGCCACCATACTTGCTGAAGTTGTATCTAAACTGACAGTACTAAAGTATCCCTAGAACTTTTTAACTTAGTGCACATTATAAAATTTGTGTTAACTATCAAAAGACGGATATTAATGAGAACTGTGCTGCTGTTAATCTTCCAATACAGAAGTTCAAGACTAGGCTTTTTTATAAGAGGAATGGATTTGATACCATGGCCTCAATTTTCCCTGACATATTACTTATAACTCAGTGGAGCATAATATAACCATCTTTAACCAATCTAATTTTAACCTTTTTTTTTCTTTTGGTACCAGGAATTGCACTCAGGGCCTCGTGCTTGCCAGGCAGGCGCTGCACCGTTGAGCTACAACCCTGGGCCTCCCATTTAATTTTAAATGAGAAAATTTTACTTTTTAAAAAAATCCTTTAGCTGTTGTGACAGCTTTGTGATTCTGGGCTGTTTTAGCAGTTTCTCCACTTGGTAAGACAACCAGAGGTGACCAGGCATGCTTTACATTACCATCCTCTCCCCACAGCAAAGAACAGGCAGCTACACAGACCATACCCACTGAGAACATCGCAAGGCACACTGTACCTGATTGCCGAGGAAGAACTACAGACAGTAAGAGTAAAGGATGGGGGGAAAAAAGAGAACATTTTGTCAAATTAACTCTAAGGAATGAAAATTATATCATGTTACCAGTCTTCTAAATACACAGACTGTATTCTTACTGAGCTCCTGTGTCAGGAACATGATTTTACAAATTAGTCAACCCTAAGTTTCCACTCTGTGTTGCTCTTGTTAGCTCATTTTTCTCACAGGTAACTAAACAGACAAGAAAATAAAACCTACCAGGCAAGCACAGGATTAGTCGGCACTAACGACATGCTCTGGATTGGGTTCCAGGCAGAGACGCCCAGCACTTCTCAGCTGACAGCAGCCTGGTGTGGATCTGGCACACTCTGAGGACATTTGGAGATGCCAAAGGAACCTGGACATTCCTGTGTTTCAGTCTAATCTCCTTGCCAATCATAGATTTTTCTTAGGACTCCTAGCAAGCTAGTGAATATATTTTAGCAGCCCTGTTTTGTTTTTTTTTTTTGGTACCAGGGACTCGGGTCCTTGCGCTTGCAAGGCAGGCAACGGAACCACTTAGCTAAATTCCTGGCCCAACCCTGTTTTTTTAATCCTTTCTACATTCCTGATTCTGGTTCTCAAAGAAGCTCAAATGCAAGTACAGTTCACTGTCAGTTACAGCCACACCAAGCATTTCAGGTTAAGGGAAAGTGGCTGCCTAGAGGATGTAGGTCTCATCTGTAGCCCAACTGAGAGCAGGCACAGTATTTGCTGAGGCCTTGATGCAGTCCCTACAACCATCTCCGAGCCTGGGAGCAACTCCAGCTCAGGATAATCAGCTCTGTGGGATGAATCATCAGTTGTTAGATAGATATGATTGTCTCCATAGATAACTTCATCCCCATTAAGGCTCATGTCTCCTATCTTGTCAAGAACAAGATACAGTCTACTGGGCATGGCAATTTTTCAGACAGAACTATGTAGGGCACAAAATAAGCTTAGCCCAACAGACACCCAACATTTGATATCTAGAGATGAGGGCTCAAGGGTGACCACATCTCAAGTCCATGGACACTGGCAGTCAAGCACCAGGAGCGAGAAAGTGGGATCATCCAGTCTGCTTTGTGCCAAGCTGCTTTCACACGTAAGGGCTATATCTGAGGAAACAACCACCACAGGGGAATGGTTCTTCTTTTCCTTACCCTGTATTTATTCTCTCCGATCTGCTCCACCTGAAATCTTTTTGCACACTTGCACTGAGCCACTTGTCTTGTGACCTATTGGTTGTGAACAACAACAACAAAATTATAAATGGCAGAGGAAGACTGCCTAGTCAGAGAACAAAAAAATTTTTTAAAACGTAAACAGAAATCTCATTCATTCTTCAATGCTGTGGTAGTGGGGTTTGAACTCAGGGTCTCTGCACTAAGAGTTATATCCCTAGCCTAGGCAGAACTGAAATCTGTGATCCTCCTGCCTCAGGCTCCCAGAGTGCTGAGATACAGGCATGAATCATCATGTCTGGCACACTGCACCCCTTACGTGCTACTTTTGAACACCCTGTCCCTCAATTCTGAGGTAGAGTGGGTGGTCAGGACTAAAATTAGTCCATCCGAAGTGATATGCTACCTGTGAACCAAGATGAGCACAATTCCCTGGAAAGGTTCTCTGGAGAGTTCAGAGCACCACAGGACATGACTATGGAGCAATCCACCTAGACTGAGCTACAGCTCAGCAGCCAGGGATCCTCTGGGGCTCCATCAGCAGTTGGTCCCAAAACAAAGCTCCAAATAATCACCTCCCCAAGGCAAGTAGAAGGGATGATAATAGTAACTGCACCCAAACAAATTCAAGACAGTATAAACTTGATAGTCAAAAAAATACACTCAAAATAGTTATTCCCCATACCTCATCCTCAATTTTATCTGCATCGGTTGTGGGTCGGTAAGCATCCTTATTGGGATGGAGAGCAGCCACAAATTCATAGTAGTCAATATAGCCATCGCCATCCCGGTCAAAAATGTCAGCCACTGCGGTCATCTCTAACTTGGTGGTAGGGAACTCTGGAGAAAGGAACCATGGTTTGAAACATTAAGGTGGCTTAGTGGTTGGTGAGGAGTTATATAAATATTTAACACAAAAAATAAATTGTACTTTGATTTTTTTGAAAAATAGTATATGTTCACTTAAAAAAACTCTAAGAGATTCAAATTATAAAGATAAAAATCACTCAAAAATGTAGCAACCAGGGGGTAGTTACTGTTAAGATTCTGATATATTTGCTTAGAGATTCCCCTACCCACTGTGCAATTAAGAAAATAAAAGCAATATTTTAGATATACCAAAAGGCATAAAATATTACAACTCGTCTTAAGAATTTACTTATCTACTCCACTATCCTTAGATGTTTAGATTAGTCACTATTTCAGAGCAGTGAGCCTCTGGAATTAATAGGATAAGTTGTTTTTTTCTTCTATGTTTAGATTACTGCCTTAGATTCTTGACAAATTTCTTTCCACAGGGCAGTGTGAGTATTTATGGTACTCAGAGTGATTTATTAAAACAAAAATTGGATCACACTATTTCTCAGCTGAAAACAGATGGTTCTGAACTCTCCCACAAGGCCCTGCATGAACTGGCTGCTGCCCCCGCTTCCAATGTCCTCCTTGGCCACAACACTCCAACCACGCTAACGTTTCCATTGCTAGAACACGTCAGAGTCATCGCCACACAAGCGCTGTTCCTTTTATCTCTTACTCCTCCCATAAATCTTCATATGGGTTGAATCATTTTCATCATTTAGAGCTCAGCTCAAATTTTACCTCTGCAAATAGGCTATCTGTGACTATGGTGTGTGAGACTGCATAGCTCAAGAAATGTTCTGTGATCTTAGCAAGTCATTTAACATTATGCTTCACCTACATGTTCTGCTAACACCGTGTGAGCTGTTGCAGAGATGACAGAAACTGCTTTCATGAAAAAATTATTTTTTAAATGTTATTTAGATGCTCATTGTTCATAAAAGATTACTTCTTAGCCATACCTCAAATGTGTTTTGCTTGCCCCAATGTATCTATGAAGACTTTTTTTATTCCTAGTGAAATGGGTCTTCTCTTCACCAAAATGCTAGACCACTTTTAATACATGGTTTACATTACTTCTTCCTCAATACTATAGCTTTTACTTCAGAAGATTATCTTGTAGAATATCACAACTTCTACAAAGTAAGCGCAAGAAATTCAGGTGTGACTTGTGTTTGGAATTACAAATGGACTCACTGGATGCTAAAATGCCATCAATAAACTCCTGACGTGTTATCTTCCCATCTTGGTCCTTGTCAATGCGCCGGAAGAAATCCATCACCCGGGACTTCTTGTGATTCATCCAACGCATGTACTTTTTCCTCCATACATCAAAGTCAAAGTTGGCAAATTCCTTCAACTAGACAGAAATCAGAAGTGTCAAAATGATCTATTGTTTTGGATCTTCCAAGCTGCCCAGGGCACACCAAAACTTTCATTCAGTGAAGCCATGCAGGCCTTCAAGAAGGGCAGCATCAGCATATCTACATGTGTCTCTTCTGTGAAGGCAAAATCTGGCTCCTTCACTTAAACCATGGTTGCTTACATGAGCTGCTGTATAATGCAGCAGCAGGAGAAACAGTAACTAAAAAACTACCTCAGAAAATACGGAGCACGCAGAACAAGAATGGGTGGAGCCAGGCTTGCTTTCCCTTTGGGCTTTGTCAAGAACCATCCTCTTAGATGTAAGGAAATGGATTCCATCCCAGAGGAGAGGTTTTAGGACCACTTACAGGTTGCTTTGAAAGGTACTATAAATCACACACAGGGCCACATCAGAAGGCTCATGTTTCCCACCATTTTCTGAGACTTGAGAAAATTAGAGCTAGATTGAAAGAATAGGAACCAAACCCTGTACCCAAGCATGTATCTTTGAATGGCACCAGAGGGAACAAACTGCCCACTTGATGTCTACGTTAAATGTTTGGCCTTCATAGAAAACAGCAGGCCTAGACAGTGGGCAGGGTGATTTTCAGCTACTTGGATTCCATTAGCAGTTCACATTCAGAATGACTTAATAGTGTGTAGCAGTTTTCCCACTGGTCTTTCAAATTCCAAAATTGGAAGGAATGGGAGAAAAAGGCATCAGAACCAAATATGCTTAAAACTCAATTGACCTATGGAAATAACAACAAAAAATGCAGAACACTCACTTCCGGGTATAGCTGCTTTGACAGGCACAAATAAAAAAATACAAAAGATATTAGAGGCTTGTTTTAAAAACTAGGAAATGCAGTATTATATTTTTTTATATGGGGTAATGATAATTCGAAATAGACTTGATTTCTGTGACCTAGTGAAGATAATAAGATTGTAACAAATGACTCTTATTTCATAACTGTGTAGCATTATCTGTATCTTTATATAAAGGGTTCAATAATGGTTAGTTCTGTGAAAAGCTACACATGTGGAGAAAACTTTTCAAAGTTATGTTCCTGATTCCTGACTAAAGCAAGATGCGGAAGGCGATCAGGGCAGCGGCCCAGCCCTCGTATAGACTGCCTGGTTTCTTGTTTTCTACAATCAAATCCCACAGCCTCCTCTGTTGTGAGTGGTTTTCCTAGGAATGTGTCTTTTCTCATTCAGGAGCTTGAAGAATGGGTACTGGCTCAGCACAGGTCTGACTCTACTTCTGGAGAAGCAGGTGGAGGTACATGGTCACAGTAAGAGGGACTCAGAAGGGCTATGTTTTGATTAGGAAAAAAAATATTCCTCGAAGGTCACTTATTGGAACATTACCTCCTCCAGTCGATCCAAGGCATCGTTCAGCTTCCGCTGGCGCTCCAGTGCTAACAACCACACCTGCTGCCAGCGGGCAGAGAGCTGGTTGATCCGTGGGTTTTTCGCTTCAGACTGTGAAAGAATTGGCATGGGAGGAGGTGTGGGCTGACTCAAAGGCTTCCCTAAAAAGAAAAATAATCACAAGATTAGAAAAGCTGGTTTTGTCCTTCCACAGAGAGAAACAACTATGTGCATGAACTCAGATCTTTATAATGCTATCCAGTCAGTAACTGAGAAAAGAAATGCAGGACTTGGCAAAATGAGGCATGGAGGTGTACTAACACCAACACTTGACCCTCCTCCCAGCCAACAAGTGTTTACCTGTCTCCTATGTATCGCCCACCAATTCTATTCTACCTTAATGAACTGGGGAGATATCAACTCAATGAAAAAGCAGTGGGTAATACAGGAACTTATTTGTGCTACAATTAAATCAGTGCAAAGCAAATGTAAATAGCACTGATGACCAAAACACTGAAAAGACCACTGCTGAAAGAACAGGCTCCGCTACCTCAAAATTTCATACTAATTCAACAAACAGTAATCTAGTGTAAGAAAAGCGAGTTTCAAAAGAGATTTGGAAGCTGGGTGCGGTGGTGTACACCTGTAATACCAGCACTTAAGAGGCTGAGGCAGGAGGATTACCCTGAGTTTGAGCCCAGCCTGGACTACACAGTAAGTTCAAAGCCAGCCTGAACTAAGTGAGACCGTGTTTCAAAAAAAAAAAAAAAAAAAAAGATTTTGGTTCAAATCCAATATGAAAATCAAAAAGTTATTATTTTTATAGAATTTTGGAAAATGTTCATCTTCAACTAGCAGAAACATGCTAATTAGTGGGCTAGAAACATACTGCTACCACCGCGAGACTTCTCGATGAAAGGAGCATGGGTAGGTTCTACATTCTTCCTTTTGTATGTCTTGGTGACCCGGTCCACATCAGGTTGTTTTCGTGTCATCTCTTCCATAAATGTCTGTTAAGTACAAAAAATGGGAAAGAGTTGAGTTTTCTTTTGCACACAGGCAACTCCTTACTACTAAAGGCCAAGCCCATGACATACTACAGAAGTGACGGATTCCCTTGCATACTCTCATTACTTTTAAGAAATTTAATTTTGGGGCCGAGGATTTAGCTCAGTAGTTCTGGCACCAGCTTCGCAAGCCCAAGGTCCTGAGTTCGATCCCCAGTACCAAAAAAAGAAAAAGAAATTTAATTGAGCAAGAAACTTTATTAGGACTAAAGACCTGAAGAAGGAAGACATGGCCTCTAATTTCAAGGAACTCACAGCTCAGTGATAAAAACCAAAGACTCAGAGTGCTAATCCCAGAGAGGTCTCAAGGGATGCCTCACAAGACCATAAACGTTTAACATTATGTAATTCTTAACCAAGATTTTTTATGACTTAATTGCTTGGTGCTGGACTGCAGAGTACATAGGAAACAAAACAACACTGCAGGGAAGGGCGCAGTGTGGTGCTAACACTGCCTCCTTCGCCCGTTACACAGTCAGTACATTTGTGAACAACTATTTTCAAGGATGAAGTACATGAAGAGTAAAATTAGGTAAGAAATTTCTGATGAGCAACTTGAGAACTCATGAAGAACTGCAATCACTTACATCAAATCAGCCTGACACATCAGTTTCACAAAAACAAGGTCAAATATCCAACTAGCTTTATGTTGCCTTCTTTTTATGTTATAATAAACAAATCTTAAAAGGGAAGTTTTGTTAGTTATGTACATTAAGTATATTACATGTTTTATATGAGACCCAAAACAACTTGTCTTCACTCAGTGGGCCCAGGCAAGTCAAAAGGTTCAACACTCACACATTAGAAGATGATGGGGGGCAGCGGGGTGCAGCGAGAGACCAGCAATAAGCAGAGATTAGGGAACCATTGTAGTAATTGAGGCAAAACATTTGAAGGCCTGAACAAAGGAGAAATGATGAAGCCAAGAGGTATTTTGAAAGCAGGAGAGTTAAGATGTGGTGACAGGTTGGATGCAGGGGGAACAGGATACAGGGGAGACCTTATAGGCTTCTGTTTTGGGGAACTGGTTAAGGAAAGAAGCAGGTCTGAACGGAAAGGGTGGGGCCAGGCAAGGGGGCAAAGATAAAATGGAACTTTATTTAACTGTTTTGAGACAGGATCTTGCTATGTAGTTCAGGCTGGCCTTTGGCTTGCAGCAATCCTGCCTCAGCCTCCCAAGTGCTGGTACATGTGGGTGCCACTATGCCTAACATAAAAATGGAATTTTAGAGCCACTTCTAGCTTACTTTATGTCTGGACTTCAAGAGGTAATGGTGGGCTGGGGATTTAGCTCAGTGGTTCTGGCGCCTGCCTCGCAAGTACAAGGTACCGAGTTTGATCCCCGGTACCAAAAAAAACAAACAAAAACTTTCCTTCTTAAGAGGTAATGGTGCTGGAGGTGAAGAAAAAGATGTGGAAATCCAGTTTATAGAGGACTCCTAAAGCTGCTGGACTAGATAAATCTCAGCAGTTTGAGAAGTGTGCCAAGAATGGAACTTCAGAGAACACCAACGTTAACAAGTACAGGAAGAGGGACTAAGAACAGTTAGAGAGATTAAAGAAAAAAAAGTAGAAGGACAGTGAAGTCAAAGGAGTTTTAAGAACAAAGAGCCAACTATGCCATATGTCCAATAAGACAAAGAGGAGGACGTGTATGGAACTGTGAGGTGGTCTGATGGGGTGAAAGGTAGACCACAGGGGCCTGTGGATTGAATGGGAACCAAGGAGAGAAGACAGGAATGCGAAGCCTTGGTGGAACATGAGGGAGGCAACAATGGCAGTAACTTAAGGGCAAACAGGGTTGAAGGAACATCTCTGAAAGCTTCAAAGGAAGAGTACACAGAAAGGGAGAGCTCAGAGACAAAAGGGGACTGTGGGGATAACTTATCTAAATGAGGACTCACCTTGACCAAGAGGAGGATGACCTTGAGATTACGAGTGTAGGTGTCAACATAGGTAAATCTCACCAAAGTATAGTGTGTTCTCACTTGCCAGAGTAATTTTCTACACAAACTAAAAAGGCTATATTGTCCAAGAGTAAAACTAAGTAAACTAAGTACATCCAAAGGAAATTACCATGGTTAAAAACTATACTTGCTTCCTAAGGACAAGCTATGAAGGTAACGTAACTGAGCTTTCACTCATTGTCTGGTGTGATGTGTCAGCTTAGCCCTTCCTCTCGGCTCAGGGAAGAGCTCTTTCTGAAGTCAGGTGTAATGAAGATAAGCCCTTGGCTCCAAGGAGGGCCAGTGGTGTGCATGCCCTGTGTAATCTCCTTGAGTGTGGGTGATACCTATGAAATGATGGAACAGTTACTCCTTTGATTACATTTCATTATATAAGATCCTGTCACAGCACACTGGATAGTTTTTCCTGTTGGTTTTGAAAACACAGTGAGAGGGCTCTGTGGTTATGACCCAAGGATAGCTTCTAGGACAGTGATGGGAAACCTTTTAGAGCTTTCAATGGTACAGCCTGCTGTGGCAAGTGTGCCGTAGGTTCACCAACGTTGCTCTAGGGGCTGAGAGCCACCAAGAAGATTGATAATTCAATCCTACAACTGCAAGGAACTGAGAGAACCTGGAAAAGGGCCCCAGACTTGACGCTGAGAACTGCAGTACTGACTGACACCTTGATTTCCGCCTACTGAGATTCCTAAGATGACTCAGCCAACTGATGACTGGACTCTTAACCCATGGAAACTAAGGTCAGAGTGAAATGTTTTAAGCAGCTAAGTCTATAGTAGTATGTGAAGCACAATTAAAAAAGGAGTGCACAGTGCAAAGGAAATGGGCTCCATGACTGCACAGAAAACACGAGTGAGGTTAGGATACCTGATGCTCAGCGATAAGGGCTTTAACTCTATCAATATTCTGAGGGATTGGTTCCTGATCTCGCTGAATGAGGGTGGTCTCAGCCCACTGGATCCATGCCAGAAGTTCTTCCAGGAGCTCAGCGTTAGCCACCAGCTCTGACAAGGCAGTTTCCAGGCGCTGCTGGTGTTGCTTTGCCCATGTCAGGACCTGTGGAAAGAGAAGAAAACCATGGTCTCTTTTGGTCAAGCACATCCCTTGTTCCAAAGCCCCTTTTCATCTGATCTGCATGACTTTTTAGAGGAGAGACCACCCAAGCAGTTAAGAGGCTTCTCTCTTACTCCAGTGAGAAAATTCAGCTAAGAGGTACAACAAGCAGCCAGTTCTCCTATGAGTAGATTCAGTACATTCTAGTACACATAAGACTTCCCAGGAAGGAGGAAGCAAAACACACAATGTGTCTATCTGAATCACACATCACTATACCAGTACTATTCTTCCAGACTGCTGCACATTACCAAGACATCTTTACTAAAACGCCAACTTAAATTTTGTTCAGAAATGCATAATGAGTAAAAAATTCTGTATCTTAGGGAACAAGAAAGTTGTGTATTATTTTATTACTACAATCTCATATCCCTGGGTATATGGTGACTCACTTCCTCAAAGCGAGCTCGGATGATTGTGATCCAGTGTTTGATGGTCGTGATGCAGTCGGGATGGCAGACAGCCAGGATCACTTCTCCCATGGCTACTGCTGCATTCACATCCACTCGCTTTTCTTCCACTTTCTTCATAAATTCCTAAACAAACAAGATATAAAATCAAACACTAGGGCCGGGGATTTAGCTCTGGTTCTGGTGCCTGCCTCATAAGCACAAGGTCCCGAGTTAGATCCCCGGTACCAAAAAAAACCCAACAAACAACCAAACACTAAAGAAACGTACTCTGTCAGCACTATTCTCTCACACTAAGAGGGGAAAGAAATTTCAGCATATTTTTTTCACTATACATTGGCTTCTAAAAGCTTGTATGTAGGTGTCTCTGTATTTTCTTTTCCAGTTCTACAAGATGTGGAAAGGTGAAAGGTATTCTCAAAAAAGACACAAGGAACACAGAGGTATGTCCTTTTCTCTTCTGAGTTAGTTTCTCTCTTTTAAAAAACCGTATCTTTATTCCTTTCCACATTTATAAACATATTTGTCTTGGAAGAAATATAACGAAAGCTATAAAACACTACGATATTTTTTAAATACCCATATCAGGATACAATGACAAAACTAAGACTAAAATCTCTGGGTAGGTAACATGGAAACAAGAAAAGGAAACAGCATTTCCCACTTCATTAGGGCAGACTGAGGCCCCAGGTAACGGGTTATATTCTACAGCTTGGTAAGCAGTTCTTGGAGTCAGACCAAGGCCCAAAGCTAGAAATGTAAGTCAAACAAAGGGGAGAAGGAAAGAAAGGGAAATGGTCTGCATATTCTTTCTATAACAGTATGTTATTTTATTTGTTTACAACCAACATGAATCACTTTTGGAAACATTAATTATGTTCAAGGTGTCACAAAAACCACCATTCACTTCCCTTCTCATTCCCGCTAATGAATGCCCCATTCTGATTTTGCTCCTTTTTATACGAGGCTTGCTATTTCCAATGAAACCCTGCTTTTCTGTGTGGTGGGTCAACCCTCACTGTGATGCACAGCACAGGTCACTGAGCCCTAGGCCTAGATTACCTTATGAGTATCAATGAGAGACTGCAGGGCTTCTGTGTCATCAGGAAGTGCCCCCCGGAAGCGAAGAGTTTGCTCTGCTTCAGAAAGCCACTCCAATAGCATGTGGACTGCGTCTCGAAACTCTTCAGCCTGAAATAACCAAGGATTATTTGGTTGGACCTCTCTCTGAAGCTGAGGTCCTAGACTTGGGGACATGCCAGGGAAAGGGTCTGGGACTGAACTCTTTAGTCTATCACAGGCAGTTCCTGCCCTGGTCAAAGCTCCACCAAGGTTATCTTTCATTTGTAGTTCTTCAAAAACCAGCTGCACTTGTTATTTCTCTAATGTTAATGAATATAAAAGTCCTGAAGAACATTCAGAGCATCAATTTTTTACTTATGTTCAATATTGGCTGATCATCATCATAAAGAAACTAGAACAAATATGCCCAGATTCCCTGGCTTGGGTTGGCTCCCAAAATGTCTCTTACTTGTTTTAAGGCCTGCTCGAGACGGCTTTGCTTGGAAACGGAGAGTTTACAAACAGTGTCCCAGCGAGTGCTCAGTTCCTGTAGCTGTCCTTTTACCCAAGTGGTGTCATCTCGACTATTCTCTATCAGTTCTCTACCTGACCGCTTCAGGACCTGAACAGTTCCTGTTCGCTTTCCTAGTTCCTTCTGGAAAACCTAGAAAAGTAGACAGGAGAAACAGTCTGTCTTATAAATATTTTGTTTGTGTTCAAGCAGTAAAACCACAGAGAAAAGTAATCATTTCCTTGTTAGGATCTAATCATGTGTCTTTTTTATCCACAGAGACAGGCAGAATGATATATAAGAAATAAGATGTGGGTCAGGCATTTATGAGTTGCATGACTCTGGATAACATTTCAACTCCTGGTTTCCTTATCTGTAAAATGGGAATAATTATACTAACATTTCTAAAATTATGGGATCTACACATGAACACACCTGAAACTTATAGAATAAGAATTTGATAACAGGAAACAAGGAGATCTTTTTTTCAAATGGGAGAGGGGAGAAGAGATGGAGGGAGTGGGGAGGAAGGGAAGGGGAAAGGGATTAAAAAAAGAGACAATTGAGGGGCCGAGGATTTAGCTCAGTGGTTCCGCCGCCTGCCTCCCAACCGCAAGGTGGATCCCAGAGTTTGATCCCTGGCATCAAATAAAAAAAAAAAGAGAGAGAATTGAGGGAAAAAAATGGAAATACAGCTTCTGTGAATGGAAAGGGAAACAAGAGCTGGAGGGAACAGGGAGGGGTGGGAGGAGGAGGAGGAGAATAAAGAATTAAGATGTGTTATGTACATGTACAAACTACCTCAGATAAATGCAATCATTATGTACTGCAAACATCTACTAATAAAGAAATTAAAACATGATATAAAAAAGAACTTGATATAATTTCTAGATAAAGTTGAATACTTTGTGTTGAAACAGGAGGATATATTGTGCAATGCAACATGACAGGTGTAGGTTACATTAAATAGTGCCAAAAAGAATGGTGAGCATGGTGTTAGGTTTCTTAGGTTCAAAAGTGGTTTAAAAAAAAAAATCTGTAAATTCTATTTTAGGTGTTAGTGGAACCTTAAGGGTCTCCTCCTGAATTTAAATTCATTTTGTGACTCAACCAAGACAAACAGAAAGAGAGAGAACCTCAAAGTAAAAGTTTATACATTGCCAAATCTGAATTAAACTAATTTTGGTAAATTCTTTGTGACTGATGCAGAATCTCAAAAAGTTTAAACACAGAAAGCAAGGAGCCACGGCAGCAAGGAGAGGATAGAGAGGAAGTGGATAGGAAAAAGAATTAAAATGTATTATGTTGCAGGGGATTTAGCTCCGTGGCACAGTGCCTGCCTGGCAAGCACAAGGTCCCAAGTTTGATTCCCAGTACTGGGGAAAAAATAATGTATTATGTATTAGTAGCAACTCCCCATAAGGACTATTATCATTATGTGCTACAAAAATGTACTAATAAAAAATAAAGGGCCAGGGATGTAGCTCAGTGGCACTGCGCCTGCCTAGCAAGCACAAGGTCCTGAGTTCTATCCTCAGTACTGAAAAAAGAAAAAAGAAGAGAAAAAAACCAAAAAACCCAACAAAACCAAACCTTGGGGGAAAAAACCCAAGAAGCTGCCTCTCAGCACAGTACAGCCTGTTAGTCTTTCTTTCTCCCCTAGTTGGTTAACAGAGACCAAAAGGCACACAGAGGTAGAAGATCCATAGCTTTGGCTTCTATGAAGCCTCAATGTCGCTCTTCACCTTGTGGGCATCCATGAGATTCATGACGAGGTCAAGGTCCCCATGCACGGGTTGGTCCTCTGCCAGCTGTGGCTCTACCTTGTACAACCAGTCAACCAATGCTTGCAATGCGTCCATGAATTGGCCTGAAAACAGCAGTGCTTCTTCCAACTTATGCTGTCTGAGAAAAGAACAAACTCCACCATTTTTAGGGATTCTTTCTTTTTGTTGAGACACAGCTTCACTCTGTGGTTAGGTTGGCCTAGATCTCCCTATCCTCTATCCTCAGCCTCCCAAGTGCTTGCTGGGATTACAGGTGTGCAACACCAGGCCTCGCTTTAGCAATTCTTTATATGAATAGCTCACAATTCTAACTACTGAAAAGGAATACTGCTTGAACTCCACATAGTGACTTCATGTTAGAACAATTAAGAGTAAAAGGTGACTGAGAGATGCAGACATTTCTTTTTCCATACAGACATTTAAAAAAAAATTTTGTTTTGTGTTGTTTTTTGAGACAGGGTCTCACTATGTAGTTCAGGATGGCCTTGGACTCTCTATGTAGCCCAGGCTGTCTTTGAACTTGCTGCAATCCTCCTGCTTCAGCCTCCCAAGTGCTGGGACTACAGGCTTGAGCCACCATGCCTGGTTTCACAGACATTTTTAAACCACTCTTTAGAATGTATTAAGCATAGTACAAGAGATGGGTATGGATGCCCCTGGAATCTTATAATCCAATAATAAAGGACATACCCTAACAACCCGAGGTCTGTGTTAATTACTTCATAGCTCCCTAAGCAGAAAATGACAGTTTTGGTAATGGCCTGGAGTCAGGAGTTGAACTCTTAGCTCTATATCATTTGTGTGACCCTGGCCATCTCTTTACCTTTTTGAAGCCCAGCTGCCTCATCAAAAAAGGTAGAACAAACAGTACATAGAAATTGTAATATTTAGCATAACATAGTGGTAGAGTGGATGAAAGTGTAACATAGGGCTAAAGTATATAGGTTCAAACCCCAGCTCTGCCACTTAGCTGAGTGACCTTGAGGGAGTTAAGAAACCTCTTGTGAACATTTCCTTATTTATAAAATGGGATTAAGAATAGTACCTACCGCACTGGTTCTGAGCTTTAATTTGGAAGCACTGTTTGGAACATACTCAGTAGTAACCCCTAAGGGTGGTTACTGTTATGCTTAAATGTATAAAGAAAATTGACAGAGTGCCTGACACAAAGTGAGAGTGTACAAAAAAATAAGTTATTGGTGTTACAAATTTGTGATTTATAAATATTTAGTCATGGAACTTCTGTTACTGTTGGCATGATTTTATAGGCCTCTCCCTTGCTAATACAGTAAGGTTCAAGTTTAAAATAAGAACTATAATACGCTTTATTCAAATAACACCATAACAGTGAATTCATGATGCATGAACTTTATCATCACTTTAAGTCTTTCAGTTACTTTTGGCATGCTACTACCCTAAAGGGGGCATTCATGCTCACCGCTCTACAGACTTGCCACAAACAGTATCCCATTTGTCTCTGACTTCTCCCAGTAAGTTGTCAAGTTTCTGCGTATCATCACCAAGCAAAGTCTTCTCTTTCAATGCTCTCCCAGTTCTAATTGTAGTATCATACACAGGCTGTTTGCCACCAAGAGTTTTCTGAAACTCCTGTTTTCAGAAAGAAAAAATTAAACATATGATAAAATAAACAAATAAAACGATGTTAAAAAATAAATGTTACAAGGACCTGGGTTCAATCCTAGCACATAAAAAAATTAGATGAAGGGCCAGGGATTTAGCTCAGTGGTTCCGCTGCCTGCCTTGCAAGCGCAAGGACCCAAGTTCAATCCCTGGTACCGCCCCCCCCCCAAATTAGATGATATCTTAATTTAGATCAACAACAAAAAATCTGAGTTTTCAGATTAGAAACCAAATACAGCTGGATGTGATGGCATATGTCTGTAATCCCAGCTACTTGGGAGGCTGAGGGAGGAGGACTCAAAATTCAAAGCCAGATTGGGCCAATTAATGATACTGTCTAAAAATGAAATAAAAAGGGAGTGCGGATGTAGCTCAGTGATAAGAGTGCTTGCCTAGTGTGTGAGGCCCTATATTTAATCCTTACTATTGCAAGAAAAATATACAGCATAAAAAAACTAAACCACACTAAAATTAACAATAACCTATCCTAAGAATTTCTTAATTTTGTGTTTATGCAATATACAGCAGTACACAGCAATTCTAAAAGCCAATAGTTTCAACTAGTTACTCCTACGACCGCTTTGCTTTTACTGTTACTTAAAAGAGCAATGTCACGGTTAGACAGCACCTAGATATAAATCCCCTTGGGGGGCTGGGGATTTAGCTCAGTGGTGCTGCTGCCTGCCTCGCTAGTGCAAGGTCCTGAGTTCAATTCCAGGTGCCAAAAAGAAAAGGAACCTTGGGGCTGTGTCTGGAGGTGTAACTCAGTGGTACAGCACTTGCCTAGCATATGCTAGGCCCTAGGTTTAATCCTCAGCACTGAGAAAAGAAAAAAGGAATCCTTCAACATCTTGTATTTAGCTCTGATTTCTAATCTTAAGTATGCTATAAGCTTTAATGAATATCAGCTCAGCACTTAAGAGCAATTAAGTTTTACCTTATGCTTAGAAAGCTGAAGTTTAATTTTGTCTGGGTCATTGGATATCTCCAGTTCTGAGTCTAGGTGACTCTCTGCATCTTCTAGCCAGTCAATCAACTTCTTCCAAGCTTCATGGAACTAAAATTATATAAGAAACATGTTGCAACAGGAACAAATAAACTACACAATCCATTTATGAGAACCATCCCAGAAACTCAAACATGAAGCCCAAGCTCATTTAATGAATTAACATCTTTTATAACTTACTTGTTTTGCCCGCTTCCTGGCATCATCTAGTGATCGTCCTCTTTCAATAGATCGCTGGACAACTTTCTCCCACCGAGACTGGACACTAACTAACAAATTCTTGATCAAAACAACATCCTGTTTTTGGCTAAGAAACTTTAACTGATTCCCTGTTTGATCCAGCTCAATGATGTGGTCTCGATGGGCATTCACTTCATTAGCAAAAACCTGAGGGAACAACATTGCTCTTTAAGATAAGAAAAAAAACTACTCCCTTTAAAAGGAAAGTAACACCATGAGTCGTAGTTACCTTGTGCTCTTCCATCTGGAAAAGGACAGTGTTTAAAATCAGGCTGGGAGGAGAAGCGATGTTTAAACTCTGCTCTGCTAGAGTGAGCCAGTTGATAAATTCTTGTAGGGAATTCTGGAATTCTGTTGCCAAGTTGAGGGCCTCTTCCAGCTTTAACTGAATTTACATATAAGACACACAAAAAGAAAAAGTGCGAAATTCAGGAATTATAGCTTCAATAACAAAAGCATGAATTGTACGCCAAATGAAATGACCTCTAAATAGGAAGCCTCATTTAGCCTCCAAACATGCCTTGTTTGTAAAGAAGTGGACATTTTAATGTTACTGTTTGAAACTGAAACAACTGGATAAGAACTCTGTGTAGAAAAACAAAGTGTATAATTAGCAGCTAAATTTCTTTCTGGGACATGTAAGAACAGGCTAAACTATTCAACATGTGTACATGAACAGACCATTGTGGGGAGAGCTGCAACCTGCTCTGGGCAGGTGTCAGTTTCTTTTAATGTATTTTTTTGTGACGTAAAGATAGCCAAATGAAGTGCACACGGCTGTAAAGAAAATATCCACTGTGGTGCTGTCTGAATATGTTTTCAGAAATATGGCACACAAAATGCCTGGGTCTCAAATGTATGCTTATCCCACCAGTAGAAAAGGTAATGAGAAAAATTACAACAAAAACTGGGCAAAAATCTAATACCACTCTATGTAAATTTTCAGACACTTTGATCTAAATCAGAATGGCAAACAAATGGCACTCAGGACAAATGCTATTAACCAGGAACACACTTCAGTTCTAGAGTCCATAAACTCCATCCTCAGGGACTTCCACCCCCATGATCACTTTTTCTGCCAGCTCAACCCCCAGGCAGGCAAAGCAAAACAAACAGGCTGTTAAAAATTTATATCCAAGCTGGACCTGGTGGCACATGCCTGTAATCCCAGCACTCAGGAGGCTGAGGCAGGCAGTTCACCAAGTTGAAGGCCAGCCTGAACTACATTATCAAGACCCTGTCTCAAAAAATTAAAAAAAACAAAAACAAAAAAAAACAACAGAAAAAAACCAACCAATCAACAAAGAATATATCCAAGCTGGGTACAGTGGTAAATGCCTGTAATCCCAGCTACTCAGAAGGCTGAGGCATGAGGATCAAAGTTCCAGGGGAGCCTGGGTAATTTATGAACTTAGCAAGGCCCTATCTAAAAATAAATATACATATTGAAAAATCTGGAGACTTAGTCCAGCACTCCTTGGGTTCAATCTTCAGTACTAGAAGGGGGAAAAATATATATCCAGAATATGTTAAAAATGAATGTATTCATAGAAAAAAATTCAAAACATACACCAAAATGTTAACTGCTATTAATTCTAGCTGATTGTATTAGATCATGATTTTTATTTTTCTCTTTGTGCTTTTAGGTTACTTTTGTGATCTCTCAAAAAACCTTTGGCTAAAGGTTACAAAAACGCACAGGGCTAGGAATGTAGCTCAGTAGTAGAGCACTTGCCTCAAATGCATTAGGACCTGGGTTTGATCCCTGGCACTGGGGCTGGGGGCAAACAGGAACTACACATTTTAAACAAGTCAGGTAGAAAATGGAAAGTAAGGTCGACCTTAAATCTGTCATAGAAATTAATATGCTCCAAGTTCCTAGCAATATAGCAATGTACAGTTTAATAAATGATTTCATAATCCTCAAATGTAATGCTCCTACAAAATCAGAAACAGCTATCCTTGACACCTGGCTTTGCTTGATCAGTTCTGATGATGACCAGCTAAGTCTTAAGGCATTCTGCCCTACTCTTAGGAAATGTCTTGATTATGAACCAGAATCTGCCTCAATTTCTCTAGTCTCAGTTCTGCATTCTGCCTGTGCAGGACTGTACACAGGTTAGAATATACTCATGTCCTTTGGCCATTCTTCATATTACAATCACCCAACCCCATGCTAGAAGGATTGAATGAAATTAATGCTTCTCTCAAAATGCTCATTTATATGTGTGAAATTCTGTCTTATGTCCTTCTGCTCATTAACTTCGTAACAATAGGGTCCATTCATTTTTTGTTACCACTATAAATTAGCACAGTGTCTGGCACATACTTCTAAGTAACTATTTATTGAGCAGTTGTGGCCAACAGGTTTGCATGCATACTTCAGTCAGTCTGACTAGCAAAAAACAGAGTAAAACTCTGTACTCATTAAAAAACATTGTTTTTAGGGAAATGTCTTGATCTTGATTGCTTTTCTCTATTATACGGAAGAAAACTTGATTTGGGGGGAATAGTGGGAAGTCCTGTAATTTACTTCTCTTTCAATTTTTAGTAAATTTCCATGCACACTGTACTTATACTAGAAATTAAATTCCTTGTGGAAAATTATTAGTCACAATCCTTACATGCCCTGTTCCCACCCTCCTAATCCCAACTCACCAACTCCAACAAGACCTTGTTTTAAGCAGTAACACAAATGGGTTGTTCATACGGGACACAAAGCCTATCATTGGAGAGTACTAGGCAGTAACATCTTAACTGGTAGAGAAATAATTATATAAGCAGTTGTCAGTAGAAATACTCATCAATGCATTTTGACAAGGATGGAAAGAGAAATAGAAAAGATAGCTGGAATAGTATGAAGACAACTCTGAGGGTATCAGGTTCTACAACTTGTTACAATATACCAATCTTTGAAAAACCTTCATTGAAACAAGATGATAATTAGACTACCATTACTATCACCAAGTAAATTGTTCAAATACAGTGTTCGGTGGCAATACCTTTCTTTCCTCCATCTTGCTGCTGACCACATGCCATTTCTGTTCCAAGAGTGCTACACTCTGTTCCGTCTTTGAGCCAGACCCAGAATCATCACGGCTTAGGACCATGAGCCTGCCTTTGTCAAGCAGCTGATTGTAAGTCTCTTCCTTGGCTTTCAACTGGGAATACAGTTCCTACAAAAAAAGACAAGAAAGATATCAGTACCTATTCTCCAAAGACGCTAACTCAAACTTCACCAGTACAGTCTGGAAAAGCCCAGGAAGGTCTCATCTTCATTTAAAAGTTGCTTTTGTATTCAGTTCAACTGCTGAATATATCATTCTTCCTTGATACTAAAATAATTGTCACAAGCACGTAGAATAAAAACATTTAGGATCAAAAATGACACAAATAAACCACAATAATTTATTTAGAAATCATATTGTCAGCCAGGGATTTAGCTCAGTGGTTTTGCCACCTGCTGTGCAAGCGCAAGGAGCTGAGTTCGATCCCCGGTACCAAAAAAAAAAAAGAAATCATATCGCCTTTTGTTCTGAGTTTTGTTTTTTTTTTTGAGACAAGGTTTTGCTGGCTTTGAACCGGCAGAGATCCTCCTGCCTCAGCCTCCAAGTACTGGGATCACAGGCATGCACCATGCCCAGCTTCACCACACTTTCTTGAAATACTGTCAGAATCTCTGATTTCCCTTAACTCCACTGCATAGTGTTCTTAAATACAAACATACCTGTGCTACATATTTATCTTTTTTTTCTGGTAATGGAGACTGAATTTAGGGCCTGGTACATGCTAGACACATGCTCTACAACTAAACTATGTGCCCATCTCCTTATCTGTCTTCTTGATGCATCACCTTCTGATTATATTATTATGTCGACCAGACAGGTCAACTCAAAATTTAGCAACTCACTTGTGCCCTTTTGGCTGACTTGCTCCAGTCACTACTGCCACCCATGGTATGGTATTATAGCCGGTAGATAAGCAGCAGTGCCCAAGTGTGTACTATATGTTGTTGGTAAAAATGAGCTCCTTTTTAGACGCTTAGATATATACATCCCTGTGAACTAAGAAAGAAGCCACTTGGGCTGGGGATTTAGCTCAGTGGCACTGCGCCTGCCTCCCAAGTGCAAGGTCCTGAGTTTGATCCCCAGTATCAAAAAAAAGAGAAGACAATGAATGTGGGGTGCTTATGCTCAATTTGAAGAAATCACCAATACCATATGTGTATCAAGTTGCTCCCTAGCAGTTTCAGGAAGTCCTCCTGTGGGCTTAGAGGCAGACAGCTGGCTCTCCATTTTAGTCAGTTCCAAGAGGAAATCTTCAATTTCACTGTGGAAACCTTGGGCCTTACGAGAGAAAGACATATCAGCAATGTAAGCAGTCAAGTATCAGCTTCAAATATAAACTGTAAAGAATCCTATAAGGATTTGTGAGGGAGGGACATGGGGATCCTCAGGTAGAGTTATTCTGTGACAGGTCTGGCACAATCTATTTGTTTACTGCTAGAATCTAGTAAAATCCTTCAGATCTCACTGTAACACAGTACATATCTGACCAACGGACTAACTGATTAAGGTACTGTTGAAGAGGGAGGAATTTGATACAGGAAAAAATGAAATCTGACAGGGTTGGTTATAGTGAAGATCTACTAATCCAAGAAGAGTCACCTAATAAAAACTTCTTTTCCAACAAATCTCATAGGGGTTTCTACCAGTGGTTTTCCTCTCTCTGACTTAGGTGTTCTCCCAGCTACAGTCACATGCAGACCTCCTCCTCCTAACTTGGATGGTGCACATACTTGCTGCAGTGTTGACTGAAGCTGCTGTTCCCTCTCCTCTGTTTTCTGTAGCACTGACTCCCAGCACTGGTTCATAGTTTCCAAGCGGCTTCGTAGGCTGCTGGCATCATCTCCAGCACTAGATTCAAGCAGCTCATTACCAGCTTTATTGACTGTTTCCACTGTGGCTTGATGAGCCAAAACATCATTTTTTAGAACCTAGAAGTTGTCGAATGACATTAATTTATCTCAATGAGCATCATCAAGCCTGGTTCTCTAAGGTATACAAGACATCAAAAAGCTGTTGGTGGCAATATCTGGTCTCAAAGAAACAGAGCTGGAGATGAAAAATGAAAATATTTACATGATGCTTTGCGAGCTCAACTTCAATGACTTTTGGGTCTCCACTTATGGGTCTCTGAGCATCCAGCAACTCTTCAGTGTGAGTCAGCCAGCCCATCAGTTCCTCTAAGGCATGCTGGAACTGGCCAAGGGCCAAGAGAGCACCTTCTAGCTTATGCTGCTCAGAACAAGACAAAAAGGGAAGATTCGTTAGGGGATTAGAAAGTAGCAGTACTTTGTTTACACCCTCAACCACTCGCCTTACCTGTCTGTAGGCAATTTTCTCACCCAGGTTCTCCCAGAGGTGTTTGAGTTCTGTCAGTGGTTCTCGTATAATGTCTCTGTCTGTTTCATCAGTAGCTTTCTTTAACATTAGTTCGCCCTGGTGATTGAGCTTCTCCATCTCAATTTGCTGTTGGTAAACTTCCACTTTGAACTCCTGTCAAAGATGTACTCAATGTTAATATCAAACCAAGCCTTTAGAAACTACCAAGAAGCAACTTTTCCGCCAAAGCTATTCTGAGATACAAACCTTCATCTCATTTAGCTGATCTTTAACAGTGTTGAGGTCAGTGCCGACAGGGGGCATAGTGCAGAGTTTGATCACAGTATTATCCAGCCAATCAAACATAGCCTAAAATAAAAAGACAAATGTAGAAAAAAAATAAATAAATAAAAACATGGCACCTGGAGAGATATCATTAACCTCGCTAACATTATATTTCATGATAACCTGGGCTTGGAACCTCTGGCAAACGCTGCCTTAGTAAGGGCAGCTTTGTTGTGGAGCTAAATGAGTATAAATATGGTAAGAATGCATATGAGGACAAAAATGGCAAGAGGACTAGACACGTTTCTCATTAAAAGGAAAATTTGGCTGGAAACGTAGAAACAGCAGTGTCTCAGGTTTGAAAACACTGTGGTTCTGTGAAGGTGATCCACTTTTGCAATGTTTAGAAAACAACCAAGGCAAGATAGGACCTGTACTTCCTTGGTGGTCACCTCATGGTCTCTCACCTGAAGGGTGTCTTGATAATGCACAGCAGCTTGCATAGCATCCTCGAGTTTTTCGAGCCTCTCTTTCCATGTTTTGTTTAAGTTCTCCCAAGCATTATTCATCTAGGAGAAAAACATTCAATCAGATTCTTTAATTAATACCACCCTTCAGACTGAATCCACTAATGTTTCACCTGAATCCCTCAACCATTCTCCACACCTCATCAATGCTCTTCTTCACTTCAGGCTTCTCAGTTTCACCACAGGCAAAAATCAAATCTGCTCCAAGGATTCGAATAAATTCCAACTCCTCATGCAGACCGTCTGTCTCCTCCTTAATAGTCTACATGTAAAGGAACAGAACATGAGTCATAGCAGAAAGCAAAACAGAACTTTCCAAACTTACAGCCCATTGAGAGCAGACACTGAACAGAACTGTCACCCTCACAAACTTTCTTATTTTTTTCTCGCAAACTTTTAATACTCTTCATCTTTTGTTTTATCTAGATAGCACAGCTTCAGGCTCAAAGTGGCTAGTTGTTCATGTATATACAATATACACATATATATCAAATATTACATATACACATATAAATGATGAGCATACAATGATAAAATTGCAAGAGTAAAAATTTGGAGAGTATGGGAAAGATACAATGAGCTTTGATAATTTACTAACAGCTCACCCTTTTCTGCCTTCAAAAGATTATAATCCAGAGCCAGAAGTCTGTTAAGAGAGAAATATAAACAAGGGGGAAACAGTACCCTGCAAGTCACAAATGTCAGCAGTGACAGATGAGCATAACAGTAATGGTGGGCTATATAATCGTGAAGAAAGCTAGTTCTGTTCCAGATCCTAAAACATAGTTTCATGAGATGACATAGAAGAGTGAGGAGAGGAAAAGTTTCTGCATGGAAAAGTATCTAAAATTAAAATAAGAAATATGAAAGACAATACCAAGATATGCTTGGTTGTGCTAAGTGGGCTAGATGAAGTAAGATGTACACTCACTATAAACTAGACTACCCAGAAAGGCTAGAAAAAGAAGCCAGGTGTGAGGGTGCACACCTGTAATCCCAGCACTAAGGAGACTGAGGGAGGAGGACTGCTGGGACTTCAAGGCCAGCCTGGGCTACATAGTGAGTTCCTACCTTGTCAGGGAAAAAAACAAAACAAAACAAAAAAGCTAGAAAAAGGTATGCCATCCATTGAAAATCCAAGTATTTGTTTTCAAATGGAAAAAGTCTTAAAAAAAAAAACAAAACGAAAACTCCCAAAATACTTTCAAAGTACCCAGTTTGGCTAAATCAGCGAACACAACATACTTGAATAAAATGCTTTGCTAAAGGACACACATAAGAGAAGTTTTGTTTTTCTCTTACCTCAGCAGCTTCAACCTGTTGCTTGATGATGGATGGGTCAATGCCTGGGCTTTCTAAGTCATGGACAATATCCTGGGTGTCTCTGATGGTGGTCAAGAGAGCTGCCATATCATACCAGAATTTCTCCGCCAATTCAAGGACATCAAGGAATTTAATTTCTCGTTCTTCAGCCCGAGCTTTGATGTCCTCCCAGAAGAACACCATTTGATCCAGTTTGTCCTGAATTTCTGAGGGGGATAAAGAAGAGACGTGAACAGGACTTCTCTAAATACTTCAAAGCAGTCTCATCAGAAAATACATCTAATTCTGACATTTTCAGTGAAACTAAAAGCTGCCCTAAAATTTTCTAACTGATGGACAGTTTTCCGTCTTAGCTTTAACACTATTATTTCTACACTAACATTTACTGCTTCTGTTGGTCCCCCACAAAAAGGGACCACAGAAGCAGTACACAAATCCAACATAAAGGTGCCGCTGAGATTTAAAAAACAAAAAAAATAAAAACTCTAACTTACAAAAAGCCTGAGAGGGGAGCTCTACTTCCAGTATTCTGTGCTAGACTTGTATGCTTCCCATGGAAAGCGTTATAAAAGGTAGTTATGTTCTATCCACTATTGATACTGTAGTTTACTCACATGAGGGGTTAAAGGAGCATTTGTTTTCTGGCCTGGGAATCTAACTACCAATTGTAACCTTGTTTGAATGGGAAAATGTGTCCTGAATTCTAAATGACTTCCAAATGCCTTTGTGGAATACTCATTATTTGGGGCTGCCTTTATAGTCAATGAAATCTGGTAAGATGCTGGAGATAACTGCAGCTTGGAATTTATTCTGTTGACTTTTCTTTGAGAATAATTATATCCACCAAGCACCTTTTGCAGCCAGATCCTTGTCTGCTCCCTGAGATCGCCCAATGAGCTCTTCTCCACGGCGCTTCAGGGCCTCAAAAGATGGCTGCAGTTTTTCAAGTTCCATGGTGGCACTCTTATTGTCACTGATGCACTCTCTGATCTTGTCTACTTCAGCAGGGATCAGGGGTGGCATACGGAGGCGAGATGAAAGATTCTCCAGCGTCTCCAACATGGGCTCGATTTTATCATGGAACTAAACAAAGTTGGAACATCAGCCAACACTGCAATACTTTGTCATACTTTGTAGCGAAATGTTAGGGAATAAGGACAAGGTACAAATCTACTACTGCTTGGGATAGCCTGTGCTCAACCTAGGCTGGTAGCTCTAAGTGTTGGGTTTAGGAAGGAAACCATTTTGGGCATAGTACACCAGAAATGGCTCATGGAGGGGGGGAGTGTTTAATTTAGGCGTCAAAAGAGGTTAAGCAATATACCAGAAATCAACTCAAATCATTAGCGCTGTCACACTATTTTTCCTACTACAACTAATATGACAAAAAGGGACAAGACCACGAAATCGGTGAGTCAGAATGTCAACATCTCAGATGACACTTGCATGCAACAGATCAGACCAACAAGTTAGATGCCCTTCACCAGCTGTGCACATGGATGGGGAACTTAATATGCTGCACGAGGCAGAGTTTAAAAGTATCATGGCATACAATTTAACAACTCACCGTATGGAACAGCCAGAAGGAAATGTTGGCATGATGAAAAGTAAGAAAGCCCAAATCTCACCTTATTCTAAAAGAACTATTACTACCTTCTCACTTTTCTGGTATTTTGAATAACATGACTAATTATAAAGCAAATTCTCATTTAAATCTGATGCAGAATGGGGAGAAAAGACAGCAAGCCAGTTAAGCATGCCTCTTAGAAGAAGCTATCTAAACCCAACTCTGGATTCATCACTTACTTAAAGTAAGATTTATCAATTTTATGTAGCCTATTAGATTCCATAACAAAATTATTTCCCATCACTTCTGGAATCCACCCCAAATGAAAGTGATAAAAATACACTGCAATGATACAATTTATTCTAATGTTAAGGGAAAATTCTTTATAAGTAATGGCCTCAATTTTCAGCTTTATAAGAACGCCCTAAGCCCAGTGGGGGTGGGTACCTTACCTCTGTAATCTGTTATGGTGGGCGCAGTCAACACAACAATGAAATGTGACGATGTGGGGAAGACAGGAGCAGGCAGCAACAACACAAAGTAACACATTCCACAATGTGAGTGAGAGATGGGACGGGAGGTAGGGGGAAAAACTTGAGTAAGTACAAATATTAACCAAGAATAATGACTAAACATAGGAATAAAATACCCAGACATGACAAAGTTCTACTAACAGTATTAGTTGAAAAGTTATGTAGTTACATGCTTTCAAGTGCACTAAAGTGTTTTATGCTTCTTTTTAGCTCTTTTCCCTAGTAAAGCATCTTTGTCTCAATTAGAAAGCTGGTAGTTTCTTGAGTAAGAAAGCTAATGTGCTATATCATTCTAAATCTCCAAGATAACAGGCCCAACAGCAACTGGACTTCTGTTGAGGCAGTAGCTGCTTTAGGATCTATCAGATAAATTTATCCAGAATCACCCCTGCTAAAAGATCATCACAATACGAAATTTTCAGGGAAATTAGCAACAAAAAATTATATACACCAGCAAAGATGCATTTTACCCCCCACAGAGCGTCAGTATGCCGATGTTCCTGAGAATACAAATGCAAGTAGGCAAAGCCTGCTGCTACTCTGTTGATAACGTATTACTGACACACTGGTCTGTATAGTCCAGAGTACACAGGCAAACCTGACACAAAGACCTGATTAGACTAGCAGACAGTTATAAGGTCACAACAGTATAATATACCTGAGCAGACTGGGAAGTAGCCTCATCTAGAGCCACAGCCCGCTGACGCACTTCCTCTTTAATTTGGGCGTACATGTTTTCTGCTTGCTGGTATTTATCTTCCACCATTTTCCCTTCCTCTGGGTTTAACTCCTTTAGTTGTGGGCCAATCTTTAGAAGCTTATCAATATGAGGTTTGTGTTCAGCAATGGATTCCCTCAGTTGCTAAAGAAAGATATACGGATAAAAACATAATAAACAGGGCCGAAGGTGTAGCTCAGTGGTAGAGTAGACATTGTGCATATATGAGGCTCTGGGTTTGATCTCCAGCACCACAAAAAACAAAAACATAGTGAACATTTTATACCACTTTATTTATTTAGATACTTTGACCAGAGCTAGTATCAATTTTGAGAGGAAAAAAATAAATTGTGAATAATTAGAAAAACCCAGCATCTCACCATTTATAGGGAAATGGAAAAACACCTGTCTTCTTGGGCTCTAGTTCTCTTAAATTCTCATTCATGTTCTCTCTGACAGGGTCTCACTATGTAATTGAGGCTGGCCTTGAACTTGTGATCCTCCTGCCTCAGCCTTCCAAGTGTTGGAATTATAGGTGTGCATTACCATGCATAGCTAGTCTCTTCACTTTCTAAAACTAGTTCAGGTGTTCTCATCACCCTGGAAAGCCAGCCATGTCATACCAGTCTATTCTATTCTCTTCTTTACTTGCAAATAACTTTTTGTGCTATATTTTAATTTATATGGTTTATTATCTATTTACTACCCCAGACTGAGGGATATCAAACAGGATAAGCTATGAATTGCAACCATTTTGGTAATCTGACCACTCCTTGACTTTACTGTTAGCTACTTCCAGTTTAAATCTTTCACTTTTAGGAATATAGGAATAATAAAGATAGGCCAGGGATTTAGCTCAGTGGTTCCGCCGCCTGCCTCTCAAGTGCAAGGACCCGAGTTCAATCCCCAGTACCAAAAAAAAAAAAAAGAATAAACATCAGCACTAAACTAGAAATAATCATTAAAAATGCATCATTAAAGGTAATGAGTTGAAATGTGTATAAATTTCCCTGTCATTTTAACTATGCAGCAAATACTCTCTGACACTCCTTGATAGCTCTCACTCCAACTGGGGCCTAATGAGGTGGAGACATCCAACCACAGGCTCTGTGTGACAATACTGAACATCTGTGGAAATAGTTCAAATTTCTTTCAGTTTTAAAAAGGTGCAGTTTTGGCTTCTGGGCTGCCATACCACTGCCCCCAGCACAGAGGAGGCTTTCAGGCAGCTGTACCACCACCCCCAGTGCAGAGGAGGTGAGTCATGTGGGCGCCAGCAGCACACACATACACACACACACATCATCCCCATGCCCCCCTCCCCCAAAATGAGAAGACACGTAAACAAGTCTCAAAAACCAGACTTCCAGATCACCTATAGCAACCCCAAAGGGAAATGAGATGGAACACTCTGATACTCAACCACCTGGACTCCCTGAACTGGCAACAAAAGAGGATCTGGAAA
>NW_004624764.1:21907162-21964446 GCF_000247695.1 Heterocephalus glaber | reverse complement strand
AGTTCATTTTTTTTTTTTTTTTTGGTACCAGGGATAGAACTAGGGTCCTTGCGCTTGTGCAGCAGGCAGCGAAACCACTGAGCCAAATCCCCGGCCCCTGTATGAGTAGTTTTAAACCTCAGTATTCAGGTTTAATTGCAGTGTTGGCACTCTGTGATAAATAAGTGGGTTTTGGCTTACAGTTTGGGAACTCAGCCTCTAAAAGGTTCACCATCACTGCTCTAGGCAAACACTCTCCCACTAAGTTAGTTCTTACTTTTCCTCAGTAAAAGGATCTTGATGCCTCCATAACCTTATTCTGTAGTCAATTCATATTACATGCCAAAAGAAATAATTCAGCATGCATTTTTATTGTGAAAATAAATTTTAACTGATTTAACTTTATAACATAAATGTTGTACCTAGTAGGCACTAATAAATATGTGGTTTTTGAAAAATATTACAGAACTCATTTCATTCTGCAATGCAATAAACTTGCTCTGTTCCTTACCCTCATTTCTTCTTGCTGCTGCCTGAGCTGTTCATGATCAATAGCTGGAGGAGGTAACTGTGCTATTAATGCTCGAGTTTCCTCAATCCAAGGGCTAAGATCTTCATAAGTTTCCCAAAACTGGTTCACCAAGACCTGTGCCCGCTCTAGGCGGGCATAGCGCTCAGAATTGAGTAGGCTAACGGCTTCATATTGCTGTATTAGAGATTCTGTCTTTTCCTAAGGGGTGAAAAATTGTAAAAATTAATTTAAGATGTTACTATTAAGAACTCTTAAGAAATGCAGGTATACCTATTAAAAGGAACACATACTAAATTATTAATAAATATGAACTAATATAATAAAGTTATGAGTGACTTTTTCTTTATATTTATTCAGATTTTTAAGTTTATCTATCATATATATATGTAATATTCTTTGTTTTGTTTTTTTTTTTTGGTACCGTGGATCGAACTTGGGACCTTGAGCTTGCAAGGTAGGCACCAGAACCACTGAGCGAAATCCCCGGCCCCATATGTAATATTCTTTTAATTTAAAAAATATGAACATAGCATAAAAGGTAATAAAACAGCACAAAAGAAGTTCAACAAAATTAACCTTTTAGCAATGACACACAAAAGTACAGGATCATTATGACAAGTTTAAAACTGAACACTTCAGAGGCTATGATAGAATTCTGATTTTATCAAAAAGACTCCAAGGGCCGGGGATTTTAGCTCAGTGGTTCTACTGGCTGCCTCGCAAGCGCAAGGATCTGAGTTTGATCCCTGGTACCAAAAATAAATAAATAAAATAAAGTCTCCAGAAACCTAGCATTTATGTTTCAAATGTTCAGGATGAGGAGCTCGCTCTATCTATCTATCTATCTATCTATCTATCTATCTATCTATTTATGGGGGTACCAGGGATTGAACTCGGGTACTTGCGCTTGCGGAGCAGGCAGCGGAACCACTAAGCTAAATACCCGACCTGAGGAGCTCAATTTATGAAGATTTCTAAGGAATCAGTGGTTAGCTGTATCCTTTATAAAAAATAAACTGGTCTACAAACTATCTTGGCCAATCCTTTCAAAACTAAGTATGACCTTTAGAGCAAGAAGAAGGTATTAGTATCTGCACATGGTTCTGAAAACACCTATCCTAAGTATCTTAAACAGTCACTCAAAGCTCATGCCTATGGACTAAAGATAAGTAGCAACTGTTAGGATGAAGATGGTTTTGCAACATATTTCACATTATACAGCACAGCTGTTTAGACATTTGTGTACATAAGGTGAGGAATCTTCAATTCTATAGAACATTAAGTTGGACTTTAAAAATCAGTAAATATGAAAATCCAGCAGGAAAAATGGTTAAAGCATTTTTTACGGCCAGGGATTTAGCTCAGTGGTTCCGCTGTCTGCCCTGCAGGAGCAAGGACCCAAGTTTGATCCCCAGTAGCAAAAAAAAAAAACCACATTTTTTCACAATTATACTTCTAACTCACCATGATAAAGAAAATGAAAACAGAGTGAACAAATAACTGTAATTCACCTGTAATACAGCTTTCTGCTCCTCTCCACATGTACCAAAGATTTCACCACGGTGACTGAAGAGTTCATCCATAGAGTCTTTGTGTCGAATTATGTCAATGGAGAAAGCCTTTGAAAAGTAAACTATAGTTAAGTCAAGAAGTAAAAAGTCCCAGCATTCTGGGAGGCTGAAGTAGGAGGATCCCAAGTTTAAGCCCAACCTGGATAACTTACTGAGATCCTGTCACAATATAAAAAATAAAAAGGGCTGGAGTGTGGCTCAGTGTGAAGGCCTAGCACAACAAAAAAAACCCCAAAACCCAAAAACAAATAAACTCCACAAACAAAAAACCCCTGAGCTTGTTTGTGAAAGGTAAAATGCAAAATTATGAAAAGTTATTTGCTTCAAAGACATATAAAAAATTGTTCTGAGGCAGGCATGGTAGCACACATCTGTAATCTCAGCATTCTGGGAGGGTGAGGTAGGAGGATTTTGAGGTTGAGCCCAGCCTAGACAATCTAGTGAGACCCTGTCTCAAAAAATAAAAAAAGGCTAGGGCTGGGGATTTAACTCAGTGGTTCTGCCACCTGCCTTGCAAGCTCAAGGCCTTTGATCTCTGGTACACCCCACCCCCCAAATAAAAAATAAATAAATAAAAGGGCCAGGGGTATAGCTCAGAGGGCACCTAGGCCCTGGGCTTAATACCCAGTATTGAAAAAGAAAAAAAAAAAATCGACACTTTGCCAAAACATTTTTTCCCTCTTATATTACCCAGGAAATTGCTAACTATTCTTCCTGAATTAATAGGGCTATTTTTCACAAAGAAAAAAAAATTTCCTTACCCAGAACAAGCACAAATAAAATTAATTTCTACCTACATCATTCAACTTGGTTTGACCTAGGATAGTCAGAAACTCTCTCCTACTCACTCCAAGTACTGAGCATTCTCTTAGCTCAGGTCACAGTGGGCACTTGGCATTATACTCACCTTCTGTACCTGCAGCTGAGCTGTGGTCTGGTCTTGCTCAAGTCGAATTGGACCCAGGGCCATCAGTTTCCGTTTTGTTTCAGCAACCCAAGCTAGTTCTGAATCCGCAGCTTGTTCATACTAACAGACATTGTAGGAAAATGTGTTACATACAGCCAAGTCTGCTTCTTAGAACTGTAACTTATCTAACACAAAAAGTCCTGGATTTTCAGAAATATGGCTTGTATCTCATAAAGGAGTCAAAAGTGAGAATTTCATAAATCACAAATAAAGGTGTATACAAACTAGAACCGATCATCCTTCAGTTTCTTTAAAAGAAGCTACAGAACCCAGCTAGTGGTCCTCCGCTTAGAAACAACAGAAAAAGACACCCTTTAAGAGAAATATGTTTCTAATTAGAGTGTTTTCATGAGGCTGCACTCTTTCTGCCAATCCTTTTTATACCCAATCACTACACAACAGTTTTAGATGTTTAGATGAAGTTTAAAAGGGCAGTAAGCAGCTGAGTGAAGTTAGCTTGGAAGTACTTGCTCAGCTCCAGCAGGACAGGACCCTAAGAAGAACACCAGACATTTAAATGACTACACAACAGCAAAAACCAAGAACATGTTCTACATGACTACTGATCATGAGTGGCCCCCATCTTTTATTTTCTCATCTTTGCCATCCTATGCTAATATAGGTTGAGTATCTCTTAGCAGACATGCTTTAAACCAGAACTGTTTGAGATTTTAACATTTTCTGGATTTTGAAATATTTGTATAGACAGTTTTACTGGCTGAGCTTTCCAAGTCTGAAATGAGATTTTCAGATCAGGGATGTTCAATATATGTGTAAAGAGAAACATAAGTTCCTCTCAAACACAGTAAGTTGGCAAGGACCCGAGTTTGATCCCTGGTACCAAAAAAATAACAACAACAAACAAAACAAAACAAAACAAAACAAAACACAGTAAGGTGTATACTGAAATATCAGGCTAAAATTAAGGATAACCCTAAAAACATTGCGGATGTACTTGGAGTCAGAAAAAACTTCTGCACAGTTCTGAAAGCATTTGTTTCTCACTGTGAACCTGTGGAGTCACGTTATATGTGTGTGTATGCACACGCACATGTATGCACTATGGGACATTAATTGGCACACAGTCAACTATAGAGAAAAGTAAATTAACTTTTTTCCAGAAAGCAGGAAGGAAAAAACATCAAGAGAAATATGACACCTGTGTTTACTAAGAGGGTTCTATTTTGGATGGCTCTGCTATTTTGGTTTGCATATTTGATAGTAATTATAGTTCTTGGTTCCTTTCCCTTTGACATCTAATGCTAGCACAACTGATTGTGTCAAACTAAGACTACCATGCATTTGAACCATTTGGGTCTAGGTGCTATCAATTCCTCATCACTGTCAGCCCGATCACTAAGAAACGGCTTCACATAGACACTTCTCTATGTTTTTCTCTACTGAAAGAGGTCAAAAGTGTTTTGGGTCAAACTTGGACCCATCCTCACAAGCTCTACCCATATTTCCATCACTGAAATGTTTGTTGCATCATATTTACCCTTATCTCATTATTCACAGTATCAAACTTCATACATCTATCCCCATTGCATAAAATATTAATGCAGGGGAGTTATAAACATTACCTGTTG
Organism: Heterocephalus glaber; assembly: GCF_000247695.1. The sequence goes on along the minus strand of NW_004624764.1, from coordinate 21,959,808 downwards.
TGATCTCTGAATAGCAGCATCGATTTCATCCACCCTTTGTCCAACAGTGTCACTGATCAGTTTGTACTGCTCATTGGCACCGGACACAAGTTTATCCAGCCCTTCTCTGGCTCTCCAGGGCACCAGCTCTAAGAGGGCACGGCTCACCTCATTCACTGTGTCCAACACCAGCCTGTGCTCCATGACCTCTTTCTTCAATTCCTAAGGAAGGAAAAAGTTTTCAGGCCACACCTTGCTAAATTAAGCACATTAGCAGCTGTGCTGGGTAGAAAGTGCTATCTCTACTGCACATCCAGCAGGCCACTGACCTCCTTCTTTCAGTTACTTTTTTTTTTTGTCTCAGATTTTTCAATCTGAAGCCTGACTTTAGGCTTAGCTGCTGCTTATTTAGAACTATCTCTGAGATTTGAGTCAAGACTCTCTCTGGGTAAAAGAAATAGTGCTCCTTTTGTTTCTCCTTGCTTTAATAGAAACAATAAACAATCCTTTAACCACAGGCATTTGACTTAAAATACATGCACAATATTTCAGTGCTTCTAGAAGATCCTATAGGAGAATCAAATATAACCACAAAGCACACTTGAAAGAAGGAGTTGTGAAGGTAAATTATAAAATGTTACATTATGAAACAAACTCCCTAGGAATTTGAGATTCAATTTCTTTCTTCTTTAGACCACAGTAAGTGCTCTTATATTACACGTCTTTATGTTAAGTCTTATTGTCCATAAGTAAAATAAGAGGAGGCAGGCAGAAGTTTTTGTTTTAGATGTAAGGTAAAGGTGATAAAAAGGATTCTGACAAATCTTTCCTTCCTTTACCATGTGAAATAATAGCTCACCTTCTGTCTTTGCTGAAACTGGAGTATCTGCTCCCCTGTGGGAGACTGTCCTCCACTGGCTGCCAGCTCCTCCTCCACCTCTCTCAGCCACCCAGTCAGTTCCTCATATGTGGACTGGAACTTGGTGGCCAGTTGCCGAGCTTGCTCTAAAGTTCTGAGAGCCTTCGAGCTAGCAACTGTGATGTCCACATAGCGGGTTTTTATTCCATCCAGTTTCTCCTGGATAAGTAACACCTCTTCACCTGCAGAGAACAGCGAACAATTACTCACATTTAAGAAGTCTAGGGATGATGCTGTCCCTTTCATCACCTATCTTTAACCCAGAGCTTAAATTTCATAGATGCTCTTTCCCTCTGGTAGTGATTTCACTTAACATCCCACACTAAGGTTAAACTGAAAATAAACCTTCAATTGATAGAGGAAGTCACTTTAGACTGGAATCTAAGTTCAGCTGCAGGTGTTTTTAGATGTTCTCAGCACCTTGCAGTGAATGCTGGCATGTGACATACTGGCAGGCAGGGGAAGCATCGTCTACTACCAGATGTGAGACAACAAAGTCTTGTTGTTTTCAAGGAACACAGGTCATTAGCATCCTTGGAGCACTCGGTAATACAATCAGGGAATAACAAGCTTCTCATATATACAATCAGAAGTAGGTTGCTGCAGGGTATGTGACTGTGTTTGATACCAGAGAGGTACTAAGAGATGCACTTTTCAAAGTACCTGTGGTTTGTTTTAGAAGAGCCTGACCATTTTTAATAGCTTGATCTACATTCTTCTTTCTATTAACAATCTCTTCATTTAAAGCCTGAAAAGAAAGAATATCATTAATTCCAAAACTATGGCAAAACAAAGAAAAAAATGCGAGATCTTTAAGAGACCAAATTTAAAATAAAGAGATTAGCACCAGGTTAGTTTAAAATCAGATATTTGATTCCCTTATTATCTCTCTGGTTATCCCACTGGTTATCCCAAATAATTAAATCATGTAATTAGAGGTAAGCTTTCTTTTGTGGTGAATGAGATGTGACTTAGGATTTAATCAGTTTTACCAATGTATTGGTACCAAACCTGAACCCAATTAAATAAGAAGTGAAATTCAGCAAAAATGTCTACTGAGTCTAAAATAGAGTAAGACAAAAATTTTTTTTTGGTACTGGGGATCGAACTCCGGGCCTTGCACTTGCAGGGTAGGCAGCGGAACCACTGAGCTAAATCCCCAGCCCAAGACAAAAATATTTAAGAGGAAGAAGGAACAATTTGACTTAAATCAGGATCCTGGGTAAAAATTCTGCATATTTCAAGTTGATGAAGTAAAAGAATCTTAGATTATTTTAAAAAGTTGCTTTGCCTAGTTTCCCTAACCTCAAAGAGGTTTCACAAAGATAAACTGAAAAAGACACCCCACATATATATAAAACGATGACACAGAATCCCTAGAATTTGAGTATATAAATTCTAGAAATAGTCTAAAAATTCTATCTACACGATCAAATCCTGGGCACTATTTAGATAATATTGGTTTTGTTAAAGTATATTCTTTCATAAATCTGCTCAAATGGAAACCAAGTGCTATATTACCTAATGATGTAAATTATGAATTGAGATGGGGTCTAACTATACCCTTTACCATCTTCTAGAATCATTCAGTCAGTTTGTGAAATACAAATATTTTCATGGGCCTTCCAAAAAAGATTAGTACTAAACACCACGTATATAAACCGTGTACTTCTGTATAAAATAACGTTGAAGTGTTTGGAATGAAGAAAAAGAAAAAGAAAAAGAAATGAAGTGAAACACAAACCAAAATGGCAAAGTAACTTAGTAACATAACCAATAAGAATGGAAAACACAAATACCAGGTGATCAGCATGCTGTTTCTGCAGGACATCCTGTCTGTAATCCTTTACGAACACTGAACTGAGCTTGTCCTCAACCTCAGCCAGCCAGTTGAGCACTTCCACCTCATCCTCCCCAAACAGTCTAGCATTGCACAGTGCTTGTTCAAGCAGTGCTGCCTTCCGACAGCACCGGTCTTGAATCTCACTGTATCGGGCCTGCAACAAGTCTAGCTTTTCTGACAGCACACCCTGTTCTGCAGGACAGGTCAGGGAGGACAAAGACTGTCCAATGTTCACTGCCTGGTGCACATCTGTTGTATGGTTTTCTATTTCTTCCTCCAGAGCCTAGAAATCCAGATGGAAAAAATGAATAGCAGGAACAAAACAAATGAAAGGCAAACATGAAGCAACGAATAACAAATGACATAACAAATTAAATAATTTAAAAAGTCACCTACTGAGGGGCAGAAATGTTAGTTAATTTCTTTTACTTCAAGGATGTGGCTTTTCCAATTAATAATTCTGACCATATCTTAAATTAAAACAATGCTGCAGGTAATTTTAATCCCTAGGATTTCTACCTCCAGCTCTGTGCTTTCATTTATAGTAACTCCTTCCTACCTTATGCCGAATGATCTGTTGCTGTATTTTGGCAGTTTGAGTGCCAACAGGCTCCGAGTTAGCAAGCTTTTTCTCTGTGACAGATAAGAAGTCAGAAATAGGCTCAGCTGTCTCATGGAATTGTTTGGCCAGAATCAGGATATCTTCCAGCTGTTTTTGCCTACACAAATATAGAGAAGAGGCAGAAAAAACATTAAGATTCGGTATTAAATTCAGTAAAAGGATAATCTTTACCAGGTATAGTTTAAATGCCAACAGTAAATAGAACACACGGGGCACTCTGCTGTAGTAAAGGTTTACACAGCATTATTTTCTTATAATCTTGTCATAACCTTATAAGGTGGGCAGGGATATTATCCCACTACTATAAAAGAGAAAACTGACTCTGAAAGCTTAAAGAAAGATTCATCCAGTCACCACATGACTAGGGATTATAATCAGACATAATGTCCTCTCTCCTTATCACCTTGGCACATATCAAAATGTAACGTACTGACTGAACACACAGCCAAAATAGTTTTAAAAGACAAAAAAAAAAAAAAAATCACTCTGTCTCTTGCTGCCACTGCTACCTTCATGTGTGAGTAAAGAGAATGAATACCTGAAGAGTTGAAGTAGTACAGTTCTACAGGCTAGAACTCCTTCCTCATCATCCAAACATCTAGCTAGGCTTCTGGTAATTTCAAGATGAGAACATAACTTTACATTCAAAATTGAGACATAAAACCAAAAAAAAAAAAAAAGAAAGAAAGAAAGAAAGAAAGAAAGAAAGAACCCAAATCTCAGACTGGCTGAATTTGCAAATACAAAAAGCCCAAAGACTGAAAATGCAGCCAGGTTCAGTGATACATGCCTGTAATCCTATCTACTCAGGAGGCTGAGGCAGGAGGATTGCAAGCTCAAGGCCAGCCTGGGCTAGTGAGATCCTGTCTCAAAATTAAAAATATTTTAAAAGGCAGGGAATGTATCTTAGCAGTAGAGTGCGTAGCATGGGCAAGGCCCTGGCTTCAACTCTAGGACCACAACACACACATGGACTCTAAAATAAACTTTATAGCTCACTTGGAATCTTAACTTTTATTTAATATAACACCTATACTAAGCTTAGATTTCAAGTACTCTATAAATTAAAAGCAGCAAATTGCAAAGGGGAGATGCCTGGATGCTGGAGGCATCCAAACAAGAAAGAGATAGGAGCCGGGGATATAGCTCAGCAACACCGAACATGCCTGGCAAGCACAATGTTCTTAGTTTGATGGGGGTGATGGGGGTGGTGGTGGTGGTGGATGGTGCTGATTTTGAATTACTAAGAACAGACTGAATGACGCCATCTGACAAGGCCTGGGAATATGTTTTCTTTTTTTTTTGGTACCAGGGATCGAACTCCGGACCTTGTCCTTGTAGACAAGCGGCAGAACCACTGAGGTAAATCCCAGGCCCTCTTTCTTTCTTTTTTTTTGTACCAGAGATCAAACTCAGGACCTTGTGCTTGCGAGGCAGGCACAATGCAAGGCCTGGGACTATGTGATGGTACTTCAGTAAAACTTTACTGAACACCCACTTTGTGTTAGGCCTATGCTGAATGTAGTCAGAAACTTATTTTGATAAGACATGGTTTAAATAAGAAGATTTGGTACTTTTATGTAACAGAAATTCAATTATATTTCAATATAAAGAAAAACATATTTCTATTTTTTTTTTTTGGTCCCAGGGATCGAACTCAGGTCCTTGCGCTTGCGAGGCAGGCGAAAGAACCACTGAGCTAAATCCCGGCCCAAAAAACATATTTCTAAATGCTAGCGTTTTTAAGTGGCAATCTGGGAACAGAATTTCCTTTCCTAGTTCACTTATGCCAATCTTCAAAATATATCTTGAATCAATACAACTAAAAAATGTAAACTTAAACACCATTATTAAGCTGGAATTAAAAAAAAAAAATCTCTCTAGTATCTATACCTGACTCATCGCAGATTTTGGAATCTGAAAGTTCAAAGAACTTAATGGAATAAAAACTTATGCTATTGAGAGCACTAAAATAATTTAGAAGCAGCAAATAATCAAAATTAAAGAATCTAATTGAAAGTCTTTACAACGCCTGTAACGAAGCTACTTATGGTGGCATATTCCTGTAATCCTAGCACTGGGAAGGCTGAGGCAGGAGATCACCATGAGGTTGAGGCCAGCCTGGGTTACATAGTGAGTTCAAGACCAGCCTGAACTACCCAGCAAGACTTTAGCTCAAAAAAAAAAAAAAAAAAGACTTTAGCTCAAAAAAAGAAGCAGGGGTGGGGATATTTTTAGCTCAGTGGTTCTGCCATCTGCCTCACAAGCATAAAGTCCCGAGTTCAATCCCCAGTACCAAAAAACAAAACAAAACAAAAACCCCAAAACAAAAACAACAACAGAAAAAGAAGCAAATCATGACTTTAAGGAATTTATGGACCAGGAAGGTAAGTACACAAATATTGGCTATGACGAAAAATATAGATAGAGTTACGGCAATTAAGAAGCAGGAGAAATTATTCTATGCTGGGCGAATAAAGAACAGTTTCATGTTAGGGGGTAAAAACAAAAGGCATTTCATAGAGTAGGATACAAAGTCAGGAAACTGACAGGTGATATTGAAAGAACACAATACAGTTTACCTATTAATACAAGGAATGAGAAGAATAATAATGGAAACTAAGTAAGGTTGGTCAGGGTCAAATAGAAGACTTGAATGTTGAGTTAAAGCTTCAATTTTATTATATGGGGAACACAGAGTCTTTGAGACAAGATAGACATATACTTGAAAATGGCTCACCTGCCGCTGGGGGATGGGAAGAGGGAAAGACCTGAGGGTAAGCAGTAGAAAAGTGATTAGTTAGGAAGCTACCTCAATAGCCCAAAATGAGAGCTCATAAATCATGAACTGAGGTAGGAGAGAAGGAATTAGAAAATGGACAGTCAGGAAAAACAATGTAGAGGTAAAAAGGACAGCATTTAGCATCCTTATACATGTCGGGCTCAAAGCGAGGATAGAGTGAAAGTGGGGTTGAAGTTTTAGGCCCAGGTAACTGGAGGCCAATGGTATATTAATGGCAGGGGACAGAAAAGGAAAAAAGCAGTGTAAATCTGGAAATAAAAATAAGTTAAATTCTTCAATTTTATTTCTCCTACTAATATGGGCAAGCTGTATTTTGCAACTCAGATGGTAAATAATCAAGTCACTGGCAGTTGGAAATAGAGACTGATGAGATAGTCATTTAAAGACTGCTGTTTCCTACTTAGAAAATTTAAAGGATACAACAAATGATCAAGTTTGCTACTCTCTTACTGATCTCTAGTATTTCTCTACTGATGATGAGGTAGCATTTATTTCTAAGACAGAGTACAAAGCTAAAAGTAAAGACATTCATGTGACTTATTAAAGCTCAAGTGACACAAGGGTTCCTTACAGTTATGGAAACAGAAAACACTTCCTTGGAAGAGGAAAGAATACTGCTTGTCTTTTGGTCAATTATTGAAGAATATCTATGCATCTTTTGAATACCCATATAATTAACAGAATAGAAGACTAGCCCCTAGATGCAGAAACAGCTAGTATCAGAAAAGGCTAACAGAAAAGAAGTAGGAAAAATTTCAACTCCAATATCAAAAGCATCATTTAGAAATGTGAAGGGGGAGAAATGTTTCAAACACTCCTAAATTGGCTGGATTGTAGGAGTCTGTGTCTGTTGTTTAGAACTGCAGTAGAACAACCATGCCAATCAATAAGTGTTCCAGCTTCAGAAATTTATGGCTGGCTGAAGCTCAATTTCTGAGAGTGATTCTGGTTATGAAGATTATCTCTGAATACTTATCATTCTTCACACAAAAGCCGTAATACATCTTCTAAAGCTCCATATGAACCATCCAGGAGCTTGTAAAGCACTTCTATGATAGTAAAGTCAAACAGGATGTAACAAACTCAGACCCATTCCTCAAAAACCCATTGGTCTTACCTGGCTGCTGCCTTGCTGAGTAGTTCAATCCACCTACTTTCAAGACTCGCTAGCTGTCCAGTGATTTTCTCTCTATCAGCCAGCTCAGCAGACTGAGCTATTCTGTCTCCTTCTGCTTGAAGCATGTCTACTGTAGCCTTCCGATCATCTAGGAGCCGTTGGAGCAACTATGATACACACGTATGAAAAGAATAGTAAAAGTGAAAAGAATAGTAAAAGTTAAAAAAAATAGTAAAGATAATCTAAAAATCTGAAATAGGTAGAAAAAACAAAAACTATCCTGCCAAATCCCAAAATTAACTGAATAACACAAGTTTTTCCATCCTTGAGGCAAACATGAGATACAACATAGTTCCTACCACCTACACAAACTTTTCATACGCTAAACTTTTTAAATGGAACTGTGACTGTCATTATGTGATAAACAGGAAACTCCCTTTGAATCAAGAGAAAAGTATATAAAAAACATTAAGTGAGGTGAGAAATTAAGATAATCACTTCACAATGTGTATACAAATCAAAATATCACCTCCTAGGGCCAGGGATTTAGCTCAGTGGCACCACGCATACCTAACAAGTGCAAGGTCCTGAGTTCAATCCCCATTATGGGGGAAAAAAAAAAAAATCACCGTCTACACTGTAAATATAATTCTTATGAATGATACATCAATAAATGTAGAAAAAATAAAATCTCCTTTGAGATAAACTTTTATAAAAAAGAAATATGCAAGCCAGGTGTGGTGGTTCGCACCTGTAATCCCAGCATTTGAGAAACTGAGGCTGGAGGGTCACCACTTTGAGGCCAGACTGAGCTTATGTAGTGAGTTCAAGGCCAGCCTGAACTACACAGGGGGACCCTGTTGCAAAAACCAAACAAAATGCACTGAAATAAGCTGTAAATGAAACACTGAAATTAGGATACATGAACAAGTCAATGTGTTCAGTCTAACATATGCCACAGTAAACTAGCAGATTCAACTAAGATGATAAAATTCGCCATCTACTTTTCTTTTCAGGATGATACAAAGTAGGCTGAGATTCTACTAAAACTCCTGACTCACTCCTTAAACTATAAACAAATATGTTGTCTACCACTCCCCACTCCCCACGGGTGTTTTATTTCACCGTCCCAACATTCTCACCTTCTGTTCTTGTATCTGTGCTTTCACCACTTTGTACTCAGCAGATGGAGGTTTCTGATTGGCTATCAGGTCCTCAGTGTCTGCCAACCAGCTAAGCAACGGGTCCAGGGCATCTTGAAACTTCCCACAATGCAACAAGGCCTCCTGTAGTTGTGCAATTCTTTGCGCAACCTGTGTCACAGACACAAGGCTCATTATGAGAAAGAACAGTTTTCAAGTAACTACTGATATCTTTTAGGAACTATGGATTTCAACAGCTAAATTTTTATTTGGATTCAGGTTCCAAGGAAACTTTACATTTAGACGTCTCAGGTGTCTGCTGGTCCTAGCATACTTACTGTCTCCTTGCCACTCACCTTTTTATTCAGTGTATTCCATCGAGCATTGATCTCTTCCATGTCATGTTCTAAACCTTGCACATCACAGTTTTTTCCTGCACTCTGAATTAATCCCTGGCCGAGTCCATTCACCTGCTGCAATTTCATCTGAAGAGGATCCACTTGTTCTTTCTGAAACATCTGAATAAATGCAAACCAAAGATTTAATTTAAAAGCCATCAGGCCCTCTACACCATATTGGTTATTCTTAAGAGATTTATGAGTTAATGAAGGAGGACAAGGAATAAAATGAAAAAAACAAAACCAAGTCATTGTGCAGTGAAGTATAACGGAAACATGTATCTTTCAATGTATCCTCTTATGAATGTTGAATTACAGAGTTATGGTACTACATAGGTCTTTAACCCAATGACTTATGGTTTTTAAATTTTTTGCTTAATTTTTAATGCAAAAAACTGTAGGAATAGAGATGCATCAGATTCAAAATGCAAAATACTGTAAAATAAGTACAAAGCATATGAGTCCTAAAAAGGATGAATGATACCAAATGATGAATATTTAAGATGAAAAATACCTTAGAGAATAGACTCAACTGATTACTAATAACAGACAATGCTCTTCTCTGACCAGGACCAATAAATCAATTAGTCAAAACACATTAACAGTGTGAAAAAAATGCCAAGCTCATAGTTTAATCCCCCTGTGGCCATTTAACTCCGTTCTGTTTCAGGGCCACAGACCACACACAGCCAATACTCTTGAAACAGTACTCCGATTACAAAGGGAAAAGGGCCAGCAATGTAGGGAAATGTCCCTCACATCTTCGGACACATGTTCTGAGTAAGATGCAGATAAAAGGTGATACTGTGTATGAAGATCATCTTCTTGGGAACAGTGTTAATAAGCAAAGCACATACTTTACTATAGCTAAGCACCATTACAACCTGGGACATTTCTACAAGGAAACAAAAAGAATCAAAAGAAAATGGTCCTTTGATAACACTAAGGGTCTTAAGAAAAAAATAAATACTTTTCACTAAAAGCGGATTTCTTTCAATTTACCAGAAGATTAAATAAAACCAGCTATATTCCAATAGCCTGGATATATTTCTGCTCTTTTCTTCCATACAAAGTTGCTTCAGTTTCAGTGCAACAGGTGAGTCAATTAAAGCCAAAGGATGACAGCAAACAGAAGAGGACAAAAATAAATGTGGAAGAAAAATGTAAGTTTGGATGACTAATTTTGGTCTATGTAAGACCACACAACACATCACACTAGGATTAGGAATCTGACTCTGGAAAGAATGGTTGGATAAATGAGTCAGCAAAAAGGGAAAGCCCTAGGGAACACTGGAAAGGGAAGGTTACAAAGGTAATTACCACTGCACTCCATTTTGTACTATAATTTGATTATACCATATTTTGTTAGGCAACACTACAAGGCAGTTCAGCTAAAATGACAGTTTTTCCAACATGGTTTCCAGAAAGAACAAGTGCCATAATTTCATTTTGTATCATTAAAGATGTTTTCACCAAAGGAAAATCAGAAGGGGGAACCTCCTAAATTAAAAGTTGCTTTGGTAGAATGAAATGATGGCGACTGGGGGAGGGGGTTTGGCAAAGCAAAGAAGGCAGGGAAACAGGTACAGAGGGAAGATGTCAAGTCCACCACGGCCAGCAAAGCTTTCATAAAGTAGAGCCAATTCTAATTTTGGATTTACACCAGGCATTTCTGTAATCCTAGCACTTGGAGACTGAAGCAGGAGGATTGCTGTAAATTCAAGGCCAGCCTAAACTAAATAGTGAGATCCTGCCCCCAAAAACCAAAAATAAATAAATGAGTAAATTTTTGGATTTATTTTGCTTACAAACATTTCCTATAAAAGCATTAGATATTCCTTCATTTCTCACCTCTACTCTATGGATTAAGCTGGCAGGGAAAATGGGTATTTGTCTCATCAATTTCCAGAAGCTGAAAGTTGAATAGGAAAGCACGTCTAAATAAATATTACCTAGATATTTATTTTGAGCACAAGCAAATTATTAAAGAAAGTAAATTTAAAAATACTTGCTCTCTTCTCTTCCAAATAAACGGTTTTGCAAAACCAATGTTTTCAGATACATTAAACTTCCTACTCCTTAGTCTTTCAGTTAGTGAAATGAGACGGTGCCATGTTATTAACTAAGCAAGCACTGGCAGACAATTTTCAGAGCAATAAACTTGCAAAAATTATTGCAATGCTGTAAGATGCAATAGGGACATAAAACAGAAAATTCCCAAAGAACTTCTAAAAACACTTTTATCTTTGGTGACATTGCATTCTTTCAGTGTTACCCTGATTTTTTTTTTTTTAATGTCCTTTGTTCTTTTTCCTTCACTTCTCAGCCCCACCTCAAATGTTGGAGTCTCTGGGGGTGGGGATGAGGTAATGATGCCAGTCGTAGGCCCTCTTCTTTCTATACTGTTCTGGGGCAATTCCATACATTCTCATGGCTTTAAAAATTAACTCTGATAAACAGGAGTCTCAACTTATATCTCTCTTCTGAATTTCAAATCTATATATCAACTGCCTTCTTACTGCCATACAAATGACTCACAAGCATCTCAAAACTAGCAGTTCCAGAGCAAAACAGTATCTCCTTTCCTGTCTCTGAATGTTTTCTCTCCTAAATTGCTAATTTATTATTGCTCTATCCACTGAGTTGTACAAACCAGAACCTAAGTCATCCTTGATAACTCCTCTCCCTCACCCTTAACACAAAAAAATTATCAATTATCAGGTCTTATTATTTCCATCCTCAAAATATTTGAGTCCATCCAATCATCTTCAAATCCCGATATCTTTTTTTTCAAAGTGCTCGTCACAGTGTGTGTGTGTATATAAATTTTTTTTTTCCCTTAATGTCTTGCCTCACCCACTATATGAGTTCCACAAGGGCAGGAACATGCCAATTCTAGTCACTGAAGGAGTGCAATACCTGGCACAGAGTAGATACTTGATACATATTTATTCCATGGATGAATAATTCCTTGTATAGAAATGTTAGGTGTTAGGGAAAGCAGACAAACCTATGAAGGTTCTGCCAATGAGCTGAGCATTCCCACTGAACTGATATAGCGGTCCTCCTCAATTTTTGCTTAAAAATTCCTTTGGAAAATTTTAATTTTACAGAACTATTTTATTAAAAAAAATTTTTTTTCTTCTTTTGAACTTTTGACTGGGACTAAGAATGAAGAAGTCTGTGAGTGAGTAGGAATTTAACCACAGACTGCTTTCACTTGGCCTCAGATCTCACTATAGAAATTTCACTGTTGCTATTAGAAAAAAAATGCATGTGTGTGCATCTGTACATACATGTACATGTAGTTCACTCTAAATCATATGATCACTTATAGAGTTCTAACTGTTTGTGTATGGAAGTGACAAGTTTGATTGCCTTTAAAACATTACTTCACCAATTTAGCACATCTGTATACTCATGTTAACTCAATAATGATGTTTCAATATTTTCAAAATAGTCTATACATTTTTTTTTGAGACAGGGTCTCACTATATAGTTCAGGCTGGTCTTGAACTTGTGGCAATCCTCTTACCTCAGCAGCCTCCCAAGTGCTGGGAATACAATGCCCAGCAGTTTCTATATTTTTATTAGTACATGTTTATAGTACATAATGACTACATTCATCTTAGTGAGTTGGTACATGTACATAACAGATCTTAATTCTTTTTTTTTTTTTTGGTACTGGGGATCAAACTCAGGACCTTGAGCTGGTGAGGAAGGCAGCGGAACCACTGAGCTAAATCCCCAGCCCAGCTCTTCATTCTTTTTATGTCCCCTTCCTTTCCTCACTCCCCCCCGACTCTTTCTTTTTTTTGTACAGAGATGTAGGTATCTGCTTGCTTCCAGATATTCCATAAAGTAACCACAATTCAAAGATGGATAACCTTATAGGCAGCTACCAGTTCCTTTTATCATTTTATTAGTCACTATTTCACAAAATGATTATCTCTTGCAGCTGGAAAGATCCTGCGATCTTATCTACCCCTGTCTACAGATTGCAGAAAAGATTCGAGGATTTCTCTGAATTTTTTCCCTTTACATAGATTTGACTGGCTCCTTAAAATTTAATCCCTTTATTTCATTGATTGTTGTTGTAGGTTTCATGCCAGAAACATTCTGTATTATAAAGAATGCCAGTGCTGCTGGGTGTGGTGGTGCATGCCTGTAATTTCAGTACTTTTGGACATTAAGGCAGGAGGACCACGAGTTCAAGGCCCACCTAGGCAACTTGGCAAGACCTTGTCTCAAAAAAAACATCCAGTAAAAAAGTTTATTGTCCTGACTTTGGAAAGGTTACCAGGATCTCAGTGATTACTGGAATCCCAAATTCATGCTAAGCAGGGGGATCTGTGGCAAATTTGGTACCTTGTAGGACCAATTAATTATTTTGTTGCTGTTAGCTACACATTTAATTGGTACTGTAGCAGACTAGGTTGCCCTGAAAAGCTCTGCAGTGGGGAAGATGAGAGAGCTCATTTTTCTTCTAACACCCTTTGATACCTCAGGAGATTGATAGTCAATAATAGTGCATGAAGGCTTTGAAGAAGGCATTGTTTCTGGTCCCGAGGATAGAATAAGATCAAAACAATTTCCTCACTCAGCCCTAACTGTATTAGATTAAACCTCTAAACCTTTCACTCTTTACCAATGACCAAATGACAACAGTAGAAAGTTGCTAATCTTTAATTTCTCTGGCTAAGAGGGCTCAAGATGTGGAACACTTCTCAACTGTTTCCTAACACATTCTACATTCTGACATCAAGAATCTTAAAGCTAAGAAAGACCCAGGAGGACATATTAGCCTAATTCTCTTGTTTTACAGATTAAGAAATGAGAGATCCAGGAAAACGACTTGCTTAAGAACACAAACATAATTTCACAAGATGACTGACTAAAATACCTCTATTTTTCCTAAGTTATTATTCCTGTGGATTTAAGAAACACATTTGCATTTAAAAATGATTTTAGCCAACCTGCTGTGGTGAATTCTACCTAACCAGCACATACATCTGAAGGGAAGAGGGGAAAATATGTCTGTTTTATGCACGTGGGGCTTTAAATGCTGTATCTCAAAGATTCTTCAGACTGGCTTTACCAAATGAAGACCCAGAATATCTATCCAATTTTCCAGACTACTTCAGGTTTCAAAGTTCACACTGTGGCCTCTAACTATGGACATCATTGATCAATGCGCACCTCTTGATTTTAGAACAAAACAAGCTTGCTGTGCATTTCAAAAGCAAAGTCATCCTTTCCTGCTAATAATCTATTAAAAAATGTAAACCAACAACTGTTTACATCCCTGGTGTCTTTGGGCTTGGCTTACCTGAACAAAAAAATAAAGCATCAGGCCGGTACCAAAAAAAACACAAAACATGAATTACAAAGTTTCAAAATTTTTCACCAGACAAAATTAAGATACACTTACGCCTAAACTTAATAGAAAGTCTAGAAATTATAAACCCACCCCTCTCCCACAAAAATTATCTGTGCAATTTCTCATTACTGCCAAGTCAGAGAACTAGCAGATCTCCCTTTCCTCTCTAGAAGAACCTAACTCAAAACAATGTGAGCAACAATTACCTCATTTGAATTTAATCCATCAGTTGCAGCCAGAGGCACTTTCCCATGTAGCACTGTGATAGGCACCTCTTTTATTCCAAAAGCTGAAGAATTAAGGTCTTCCTTGAACCACATGTCAGTGGGAGAAACATCCTCAAGAACATGAATTCCTTCTTCTGAGACAGGCACTGAGTCAGTGTGGGCACTGACTCTCAGGAAGGGTCTGCCAGTGGGGGAAACGTCCACAGCAGGCACTACAGTAGCTAGGGTGGCAGACCCTTCTGGGGCGGGCACTGTAGCAACTGGGGTGATCGCTTCCCCTGGGATGGGCAATGCAGCAGCTAGGGTGGGAGGTTCCTCTGGGGTGGAACCTGTGACAGCTAGAGTGTCAGGCTCCTCTAGGGCATGCCCTGCAGGAGCTGGGGAGGCAGGTTCCACTGCAGTACAATCAGGCTTCTCTGGGGTGGACACTCTGATCACTGGAGAATCAAGCTCCTCCAGGGCAGACAATGCAGCAGCTGGAGGGCCAGGCTCTTCACAGGTCTGTCCCCTAGCAGCTAGGGTGACAAGGCTTTCTAGGGTGTCATCTTCTTCTGTGATGGGTACTGTAGCAGCTGGAGCAGTCCCCTCTGGGGAAGACCCTTCAATATCTGGTACAGCCTCTTCTGTGATGGTTGTTGCAGCAGCTGGAGCAATCCCCCCTGAGGGGTACATTTCAGCAACTGGAACATTTCCTTTGGGAGCAAATACTGCAAGAGCTGGGGCAGCAGCCTCCACTGGGGTTGACAGTACAGCAGCGGTGACGTCCTCCTTTAAAATGACCACTGAAACAGCTGGGACATGGCCCTCTGTGGTAGTCACTGAAGCAACTGGGATGTCCTCCTCTGGGAAGGGAACTTTAGTGGTCACTACAGCAGTTCCCTCTGGGGCAGGCACTGCAGCAACTGGGATATCCTCCTCTAGGGTGGGCAGGGCAGCATCTAGGGCACCTTTTTCTACAGAGAGCACGGTAGTAGATGCAGCATGCCCCTGTAAGCTGGGCATCCATTCCTCTAAAACTGGTTCAGTACTACTAGTTTTGGTAACTTGTTCCTCTGGAAGGATACTCAGGAATGAATCAAAATCTCCCCTTTTCATCTCCTCTCCATGTGATGATGCCACATTCAGCTCAGGCTTTGTATCATTTGGAGTTTCTACTCCACCTCTACTATGTCTCAGTTCTCCAGCCAACAGGTTTGGACTCAGAGTCTCTGACTCTGGTGACTTTCTCTGGAGATCCCGAAAGACCTGCTCCGGGAAGTCACTATGACAATGTGCTGGGGCTCTGTCTCCCAAAACCTTGGCTTGACAATCCAGCTCTTTTGCCTTACCAACTTCACCACAAATTTTCTTCAAGGACAATTCAGAAGGGTCTACATTTCCCAAGGATGTCAAACTGTTACTTTCTTGATTAATAGCTCCTGTCTCATTTTCCAAATGTTTATCTGTTAGTAAGTTTGAATCAGATAACACCTCTACTTCAGGTCCTGAGGTTAAATCTGTTAGCTGACAGCTAAAAGCAAAAGTGAGAGGGACTCTCTCAATATACTCAACATTCTCAGCATGGCCGTAGTCTGCTTGGGTCAAATTGCCATTTTCTTTGGCTAGCTCAGAAGCAATAAAGCCTGATAGCTTTTCTTCACAAAAAGCCCTATGATCAGAGTTCAGCAGATCTCCCGGATCCAGCTCTCTCAGTGGCTCCAGGTCAGCTGGAGACTTAAATTTTCCCATAGTCTCGGGGCTAAAAGGCACTTTTTTACACTCCTTGCTAACTATGGAAGCGTCCCTCATGCTATTAGGATGAACAATAAATTCCATAGCATTAGTCACCTGAGAAGAATCCAGGGCATTAAAATATTCACAGTCCAATGCAGTATCACGGTCCTTTACATTTAGAAGGCCTCCATGCTGTTCCTTTCTTAAGGCAGCACCTGGAAAATAACTAATTATAAGTGAATTTTCTGCATTCTGGGCTGGGGCCAGCCCTTCAGAAGAGGCTTGATTCTGCAGCTCAACTGGAGGAGTTACTCCTTCTTCACATAAACACTCTTTTTCAAGTTCAAGAAACATCTGCACTGAATCTGTGTCAGAGAGCTGCTCTGCATCAACAGGATCAATATTACATTCTAATTCCGAAGTAAGACCCTCTAGTCCCTGAGCAGTTTTCTTCCTTTCATCAACAGCATCCTCACCTACAATAACACAACTGCAATTCAGGGGCAGTGTATCCTTGGGAACAGAAGACAACTGGTCTGTACTTGCCTGTGGGTCACCAGAGCAACAAATCTGACCAAGAGGTAGGTGGTCAAGAGTCCCCAGGACAGCAGCTAAGCAGTTAGCTACATCTTCCACCACTGGTACTGTGCTTGTTTGTTCTCTGTCTTCAAAACTATCTGCCAGGTTGTTCTCATTTGCCATTAGAAGAGTCTTTCCTTTCTCTGACAGTTTTTCTTCCTCCCACTCCTCAGCCTCCATCATGATCCATCGCTCATCCTCCTCAAACTTTAGCTCAGACTCTGTTTTTTCTCGCAGGCTGGGAGTTATGAGACTATGCAATTCTGGATCCAACAGCTCTTCACTAAGGCAAGGGGAGAGAGGTGGCATTTCCACAGTGCAGGCTGTATCCCCAAGGGGGTGCTGCTTCTCACTGAAGCCTCCTTTAGCTGAACTTTTGATGGCCCTGGGCCAGGTCGCACTTGAGAATCTGTGCTCCTCCATTACATCTGTGTTACCACTTGCTGCTGCAGCTTCTGACTCTAGAGGCTGGAATTCATAGGGAGAGCTCTCACTGTGCTGCTGGAATCTTAAGTCCTGGCAGTCTCCATTTAAATTTTTCACATCTTGCACTTCTAGAATACTTATAGATTTAGACACATGTTCCAAAGTTACCAACTCTGACTGAGGCTCTCCGTGATCCAAATGACCAGAACTTTCTGTTAATGCAGAACTGAATTCTTTCTTCTCTTGTAAAGAAGCATTTGAAGCACCAGCTTCTGAAACCTCACTGAGAGAAGCTTCCATCCTTTCTGCAAATTCTGGGAAGTTGGGTGGCATGAAAGACTTCCACGATCTCCTGTTAACATTGTCTTTGCGCTCTGCATTTGGCCTCCGTCTGGGTGGCACAGGAGCTGACTTCTGCACATCACTGCTTAGTTTTAATGCATCAAATATTATTCTCTCATCCAGCTTTTTGCCTTCTGATCCTCTAGATTCAAAAACATTAGATGCTGCTCCTAATGTACCATTGCTGGATATGGTGCTTCCTTCCATTTTTTCCATGGTGCTTTTTGAAGTCTGATTAAGCTTTGACCCCTGGTCAATCTGTTCATTTATCCTCATTGTATCATATATGGATCGCTGTGGAACATAGCAATCCTCTATATAGCCGTCCTCATCCTCCCCTTTCCCCAGGCAGGTGGGGTTCCGCCTTAAACAGTCTGGCCTGCTGAGTGGCTTACCCATACTTTCTCAATCAAGATGAACCATCAGTCTTTCAAGAGTTTTTTCATAGTTCCCCCAAAACGCATTCTCCATGAGTTAGTTATAAATCCTTTTATATGTTCACCTTCTAAACCACCAATTGCATCTGCTCTCCAGAAAGACCTGAGAGTTCAACTTTGAAAACATTCTGGGAGAAGCTCTAAGACAAACAGCTTTTTCCTCACAGGCTACCAGCCTCATTGTTGCAGACAGAGAAATGGTCTAATTTGATTAACAGACATAATTCTTTGTATGGCTTCTGGTTTTATTCTATTTTTAAAAGAGCACTGCTCTTTTGAATTCAGTCAGCAAAAATCATTTGATATTGACAAGTCTTATTCAATATCTAGTTCCACTCACTTCTCATCGAAGCAGAGTTGGAAGCAGCGAGTTTGTACTGACTGTAATAACAATGGCACAGCCTTTCTGGTCTTCGAGTATGGGCCAAGCTCCTAAGAATTCCTTTCATTTTATCCTCTGTTCAGTCCTGGAGAGTCCAGCTGGTCTGAATTAGCCATTCGTCCTCCCTAGTTGGGGTGTTTGGATTTGAACTGGGCTGGTCGGCGGATATTCCTGCAACTTTAAACACAGGAAGTCCTTCACTCGGGGCCAGCTCGGGGCTTCCTGTCTCCAAAACATCATGGCATTGTTGTGGCTCCTAGGCCAACCCTGCGCTGTGGCCGCCCAAGGCGAGTGGAGCCCTGCGCCGGGCCTTGCAGAAGGCGAGCAGGCTGCAGAAGCGGGCGAGAGGCTGTCAGAGGGGCTCACTCAGCACCGCCCGCTCCCCCCGCTCCGGGCCGCGCGCCCTGAGGGCCCGGGTCGCCTCACCGCAGGCTGGCAGGTGGCTCCCGGTCGCGCCGGCCTTGGTCCCGCGCTCAGGAAGTTAGTTTGTCCCTCCGGCAGCTGAGTCCCGTGTGCTGTGGGCGCCGCCTCCCCCGCCGCCGCCAGTCCCCGGCCCGCAGCCGCCGCGCCGTGGACTGCATGATAAGCAGCCGCCTCTATTCTCCACAGCGCCGCGGGTCCTGAGGCCCCGCCGTCCTCCCTGCCCGCAGCTGTCACGGTCCCGGCATGCAAACTTCTGGCTGGGAACAAAAGGCTCCGCTCCGGCCGGGCGGGGGGCGAACCCTCCTCCCTTGCGCAGCGCGGCCAGCTCCTCGCTGCTCACTGGAAGTGCCTGGCTGGCGGGCGGCTCTCCGCTTCCTTCCCGCGCCGCCGCCGCTGCACCGCCCCTGCGCCGCCCCGCCCGGGCAGCCCCCCTGGAGGCCGGGGAGCGCGCGGCGCGCAGTCAAGGGAAGGAGGGCGAGGGCGAGGGCGGGGGCGGGGCCGGGGGAAAGAGCGATTCCCCCCGCCCCCCCGAGAGGGGGTGGCGGCGAGGATTGGAGGCCGAGGCGCCGAAGGAGGGGCTTCTGCGGGACTCTGAGCTTCGGGTCCCGGGCGCCTTCCCCTCGGCTCCCGAAGTCCACACCCCCCGCCCCCCGGGGCCAGAGGGGAGGCCCCGCCCCGCCCCGCCCCGCCCCCCAGAGGGCGAGCCGAAGGGAGCCGCACCAGCGCGAGTCTCCGCCGAGCCGCGCAAATCCCCTGACAAAGGAGAGCCCCGCCCCCCCCCGCTAGCCCGGCCCCCTCAGCCCCCGCCTCGTTCCAACCCGCCTGGCTTAGAGCCCAGCCCAAGGGCGGGCGAACCCAGAAGGGGCGTCCCCGCCTTCCTCAGCCGGCCGGTTCTGGCAAGGGCACTCGGGGCCCCATTGCGCCGGGCCGGGGTAGGCTACAGTCCTTGCATTCGGTTCCAGTTCTGCCGCCAAAGGGTGACCTTAGTCTCTGCATTGTTACCTTTCGCGAGCTCCTTGCCCGACCGAACACTCCACCCTTACACCCAGCACCTTCCTGGTGTCCCAAGGAATTCACTTACGCTCGGAGACCAAGTTATTGGATAAACTCTAGGCACACACTACCTTCTCAAGTATATCATCAGGCCTTGGTACATTCTCCCTTAGGACTTCACCCATAGAGATATAAACTGGTGTCAATGACGGTGTGCGCATGTATAGGGAGCGGTGGCCCACACCCAGCCCAAACACCTGAGCGCCTTTATTGCTGCATACTTCCGAGAAACCTGAGCCTCCTTGGAGCCAGATGAAAAGCATGTGTCTGTATTTAAAGTCTTAAGAAAATATTAAAGTGTCGCACAATCCCATCCACAGTCTCAGCTTTTGGAAAAACCATCCAGTCACCCGCGACTGTTAAGAGTACTGTAAAAAGGGCACTCCAGGAGACTGTCCACTAGAGGAAGCTGTTTTCTCTGAAGATGTGCAGTGTACTCTGGTCTTTGTGATGATCATTCTAATTTTTAATTATTTGAGACAGGGTCTCGAAATGTAATTCAGGCTGGCTTTGAACTCACAGCAATCCACCTGCCTCAGCCTCCTGAATGTTGGGAATCATTCTCTTGATGAAGAAAAAAAAAAGTACTGGCCAGGTGTGGTGGCGCATGTCTGTGATCCCAGGACTCTGAAGGCTGAGGCAGGAGGATCACTTCGAGTTGGAGGCCAGAGTGAAATACGGCGTGAGACCAGTCTCGCAAAAAAGTCATAATATTAAAATATCTGAATCCCAGTTGGACGATGTAGTCAATATAGATGGTAAAACTTATGAAAAAATTATTTCTACTCTTTATACAAACAGTAAATGAAGTTGGTGTACAGAGATCTATCTGGCAATGAAACCTTGAGCTGAGCCCTAGGCTTTCTTGGGGAGCCAGAAAGGTCATCAGCAAAAATGAGATGCAGGCTGAAGTCTGATCACAATTAAGCTACTAAGAGATCTTTTTCTGGAAAATGTTTTACATTTCATTTCTCACTTCAAAAGATGCAGCTGATCAATTTTACTCATTCAAAGACAAAAGACCCTTTCCCAGGGCCAGGGACTTAGCTCAGTGCCTGCCTGGCAAGCGCAAGGTCCTGAGTTCAATCCCCAGTACTGGGTGGGTGGGGGGGATTCCCCACCTGTAAACTGAAAGAGGGTGTAGGGAGGTAAACTAGATTTTGTCTTTTTTCTAGTCTTAATATTCTTTAGTTCTAAAACTATTAAAGGAGCTTTCCAGAATCCTGTGTCCAATTAGACCTAAACTAGAAACCTTGTTCTTTGAAGAACATGTAGTAGAAAGCAGTATAAATACTTAACTAGAGAGCAAGTTCCAGGAGATCTAATCAACATGAAGTATCTGAAGGGCTGGAACGTGGGAGGAAGGAAATTCTTTCTGGATGTCTTCTTAAACTGGTACACTAAGATCCATGGGCAGATTTTAAACCAACAAAGAGCTTTCTCACAGCAACTGAAAGAATAGGGTGTCCCCGGAAGGAGAGACTTTTCTGACCTTGGAGGTGTATGAGCAGAAATTCAAGCAATCATTTGGCAGAGATTTGGGGAAACAAATTTACAAATCCTCTACAATCTGTTCAGGATGTTTTAAGGTCCCTTCTAACGCTGGACCCACTGTGATCCGAAGGATTGATCAGCTTACAGATCTGATACTTAACAGTTCAAGGAATCAGGCTTTAACTTTCTTTTAATTATTCAGTACAACTGGAAAAACCCAGGGAAGTTAAGATCAATTTCACTAGGAAATCTCCCTGGCCAAATACATCCACTTAAAAGTGTTCGGATATCATAACAGTCTGTTTAGCATACCAGGGCCCCTCTGGTTGGAGGAATCTGAGGAATTCTGGCTCTGGACTAAGAGTGGGTGGTTATTCTATTATAAAGAATGATCTTGATGTGGACTCACAAACTTGATGGCCAGAAATTCCTTTCCTGTTTCCTCACCAACTCAGGTGCCAATCAATTCAGCTATTTCTTAGTTATTCCTTCCCTGTATCTATCCACCTTATTCTACTCTCATCAATGTGCTACATAAATAAATAGAACATTCCAGCAATTCTGAAGTTCAGATTCGAATTACTTATCAGCTTTAGTCACACTCTCTCTAATTAAGGCATTAGGAAAATATTTCCAAGAAACTTTCCAAAAGTTTAAACTTGGCCTATAGAAAGGACTACAGATAGTCATCCAACCCCCTCACCAGAAGAAACCTCAAAAACTTAAAAGCCAAAGAATTCTTCCCGAGTGCTTTGCTCCTTTTTAAAATCATCTGTTTAGAAAGAAATCAAGAGAGGATGTACAGTACAAGGTTTTTTCCTCCATATCTTTTTTTTTTTTTGGTATTGGTTCATGAGTTTCTCCTTAGTTTTTTTTTTTTGGTACCGGGGATCGAACTCGGGTCCTTGAGCTTGCGCAGCAGGTGGCGAAACCACTGAGCTAAATCCCCAGCCCTTCTCCTTAGTTTTGGTATGTGGAACTCTGCCAGTAGCCTGAGAGTGACTGAAATAAATGCCTGATACAGCTTTCAGGCTCTTATTGCTCTGATAGTTATAAAAGAAGAAGAAGAAAGAAGAAGAAGGAGAAGGAGAAGGAGAAAGAGAGGAGAACGAGAAGAGGAGGAGGGGGGGAGGGGTAGGGGAAGCATCTGTTCATTTTACACGTGGTGTGTAAACTTTTTAAAAGAGAGATACAGGAACTCCAGAGTACTTCTTCAGATGCTTTCTCCCACTCCTGAAACCATAAATATATGCATTCAGACAAAATTTCAAATTAGTTTCCAGTTAGTTGATTACAGAGCTTGAAGAATTCTCTACTCATGTTGAAATTCTTAAGAACAGAATTTGATGATGGATTTTCCTTCAGTGAACCTAACATAAAAGAATAGGCCTAGGGGCTGGGGATTTAGCTCAGTGGTTTCGCTGTCTGCTGCGCAAGTGCAAGGACTGGAGTTCGATCCCAGGTACCCCCAAAAAAGAGAATAGGCCTAGTCCTTCCCGGACCTTTAGCTCATTCCTGCTGTCTTCCTAATTAAAGGCAGCTGGGTGGAGTCTCCTCCCATCCTAACACAGCTCTCTTTCCAAGTTTTGGACCTGGCACTTTGTGTTTGTCTGCTCTAGATCTGAACCAGCAGCCCACTAAAATAATCTAGAGGCCTCATACCCACTCTTCCTTAGATTTCAAAATCCATCTTGATAGGGACTCTCTCCTATGAAGAATTCACTCCAAATAAAAGGATATGGAGGGCTGGGGATTTAGCTCAGTGGTGCCAGCGCCTGCCTCGCAAGCACAAGGTCCCGAGTTCGATCCCTGGTACCAAAAAAAAAGGATATGAAGGGGGCCGGGGATTTAGCTCAGTGGTTTTGCCGCCTGCTGCGCAAGTGTCTGAACTCGATTCAGATCCCAGGAACCAAAATTAAAAAAAAAAAAAAAAAAAAAAAAAAGGATATGGAGGACTGGTTAGATCTTGTTCATTTTAAATCTACAGAATGCTTTTCATCTTAGGCTATCTAGACTTTACAAGCATTATTTAGTGTCAAGTGGGAACTCCAAAGTATTAGTCTGTGCCTGTTAGGCATCAGTCACTACCATCCTTTGGTGCTTTTATTATTATAAAGATGGCTACATGAGTGCCTCATAAAGCAACACAGCATGATGTGGATCTTGTTTTAAATGAGAAACTAAGGATTTTGATGTTATTTGAGCTCTCATGTATTCCCAAACCCAAGAGAAAACTTTCCATACACCGTGCAGGAACTCTCATGACCCCTGTAAACCCTTTCTAGCTTGTAGACTTTCCAAAAGACAGTGTATTAATTCTTCTAAGATTAACAGTTACCAAGACAGTGGTAATGACAAAAGCATGAGGTTTTGCAAGCTAGAAAAAACCTGACTGGGCCAGGGATTTAGCTCAGCGACACAGCACCTGCCTGGCAAGCATGAGGTTGTGACTTCGATCCCTGGTTCCAAAACAGCAACAACAACAACAACAACCACCACAACCCCAAAACAAACAAAAACAAAAACCCCCACCTTGATATATACCTGAAAGAATTAAAGTCAGCATACTACAGTGATATTTGCACACCCATGTTTATTAAGACACAATTCACAGTATTCAGGATATGGAACTATTTGGAGGAAAATGGATGAAACTGGAGATCATCATACTAAACAAAATAAGCCAGATGCAAAAAAGGCAAGTATCATATGTTTTCCTTAATATGTGGAATCTACAAAAAGATAATATGGAAGTAGAAAGAGACTATTATTAGAGGAAGATAAGAGGGCTGATGGACATACAAGAGGATAATGGGAGAATTTAACAAAAAATAAGTTATTAATTATATCATTAAGACAGCACAATGTTGACACAGTTTTATTGAGGTAAAAAGGTGTCCACTACACTGCAAGTCAAATAGCAGGTTACAAAATAGTATATGTGACAGTGCCAAATTTTAATTTTCAAAAATGCATTAACATATAGATATCAAGAAATTGTCTAGAATGGTGTTCACTTAACTGTTCTAATCCATCTCTGGGATTGGGATGCTACGCAAATTTTTCTTTCCATTTAAGAGTATTTTTTGACTTGTGCTATTATAAAATGTTTCTAATTTGAGGAAATTAACTGCTGTGAGATAATGAGTATGTTAATTAGCTTGAGTGTTGTAATGATTTCACAACATATATGTACAGTATCTCAAAAATGATACTGTATGCCTTAAATATGTATAATTTTGTCAACTATATTTAATTTTTTAAAAAGTAAAATTCTGGGGGAAAAAAAAGGAAAGCATAGTTCCTAAAAAAGCAAATTCTGGGCCGGGGATTTAGTGCAGTGGGTTCGCCGCCTGCTGCTCAAGTGCAAGGACCTGAGTTTGATCCCCGGACCAAAAAAAAAAAAGCAAATTCTATTTCAGCATGGCTTAAGTAGAGGGTGTACGAAAGGAAAAAATGGGAGATCAGAATGTTAAGTAGCTCAAGGCCAGTCCACGAAGGGTGCCAGGCCAAAGAGTTTATGCTTTATTCAGAAAACCATACTATATCAATATTTAATTAACTGAAACGTGTGTGTGTGTGTGTGGTTAAAATGGAACTACCTGTCTCATTTAAAAAAAACAACAACAAACCTTAACTGATAAATGAAATTCAGAGTGGTAAAATACACTTGTCTAAAATAAGACAATTAGTGAAAATAAGGCTGGATTCAAATTTGCTATCCTTCTGCCTCAGCATCACAAAGTGCTGGGATTATAGGCATGCATCACCACTCCTGGCTACAAGGTTGTAATCTTAGTTTTTTTTTTCATTTGTTTAACAAATATTAATTGGGATGGATCTACTATGTGCCCTAAACTATGCCAGGTAATAAGGAAAAAGTGATGAGCAAGACATGGTGGGGAGCCTACATTCTAGTAGTGGAGACCTTTGCTCACTTTAATTGCGTAACAGTACCCTGAAAGAAAAGCAAACAGTTCTGTAAGAGCATGGGTCAAGGGCCCTGACCTGGCCTGGAAGTTCAGGGGAAGCTTTCCTGAGAAAGTGATGGTGTGAACTTTCCCCTGAGACCAACTGACAGTAGTCTTTCTGCTTTCTTTCTTTGTTTTTCTTTCTGCTTTCAGGGGGGCATGACCATCACAAAGTTGCTTGGCATAAAACGCATCCCTGGATCGAATCTCTAAGGAATCTTAGTGCAGGAGTCCCCTCTCAAAATATAGAAAAATGTAGAATAAGTAATACAGAGATTTTTTTGAAAACTGACTCATTTTGTTACTAAAGCAAAAGCAGTTCTTAACATTGATCACAAACATACAACCTAGGTTTGAGTTTAAAAAATTAGGCTGGGGCTGAAGGTTTAGCTCAGTGGCACCAGTGCCTGCCTGGCAAGTGCAAGGTCCTGAGTTCAATCCCTGGTTCCAAAAAAAAAAAAAAAGTAGGCTAAAAACCGCTCATCTTTAGGGTATGAACATCAAAACACTCACTTGAATGGATACAATGAATTCAAATACAAGAAAACATGTCAGTTCAGTTTCTTTGAATTCTGTCCTCTTTCCTTGACTCATACACACATATGACCAAATATTATAAACATGTATTTGGTCAAACTGTAAATAAAGGCTTTCTGTAAAACATCTCAATTTGGTATGAGACTTAGAAGAGAGATGAATTATTTGGGTTTAAACTGACTGCCTCTGAAACTAAGCTGATATTTTTCTCCTATACCTCAAATATTTTATTAAAGACTGATTAATACTAAGAGGTGTCTTTCCTAAAGATGCTGATGGGATACTTGCCATTTTATGGCAAGAGAGGAAGATTACATGGTTTATTAGAAAAGCTAATTAGGTCAAGGATCCTGAGATCATTAAAGCTGATCTGATGGGTAACTGGTGGCTGGGGTGGTCACAGAACTGGTAATGTCTTCTGGTCAGTTCTGGTTAATGATTTGAAAATAATATTGATTTATAGAGCACATAAGCCAAGGCCAAAGTGGCCTCAGAAAAACTTGCTGTCTCTGGGCTTCTAATAGGAATGAATACCTTCATAAATTAATGAATAAGTGAAAAACATGTAGATACATATGTGTACATGAAATATATTTGAAACTGTGTTAAGAATTCATAACCTAAACTTGCCGATGTACTGCTACTGTTTGGAAAAAAGCCCTACACTTATTCTGTAAAAAAAATGCTTAAGAAGGCTATCTACCCACTTGTTTCACTGCTGCCATAAACTCGTTTTATTTTATCTTCATAATTTCCATTTTTCCAAGAAAAGACCTAATCTAATCTAGTGTTGGGTCTTAGATCAAATCTTCTGAAGAATGGTCATCCCTAAACACAAAAGGAGATAACTGTTCTTTTAAAAAAGATTTTATAGCTGGGCATGGTGGTGCATGGCTATAATACCAGCACTCTGGGAGGCTGAAGGAAGAGGATGACATTCAAATTCAGCCCGGGCAACTTTTCAAGACTCCTGTCTCAAAATAAAAATAAGGGAATACATATAAAATAAAGGTCTGGGGATATAGCTCTGTATGAAGGCCCTGTGTTCAATCCTCAGTATCAAAAGGAAAAAAAATTGTGTAATATTCTAGTTTTTATGTCTGGATAAACTTAACTTTTTCTTTAAAAGGATACTACTACTTACTGAGCACCTAATATAAGCCTAGTTCTTTGGTCTATACAACTTCATTTAATTCCCATAAAAACTAATTATTTATCATTTTTCACATACTATAGTTGAAGTAACCAGGACATAAAAAGTTGAAGTAATTTTCCTCAAAGGCACTGAGCTTGTAAATGATAGTACCAGGATTCAAAGCTGAACATTTTCTTTTTTCAATTAAAAAATTTTTATTAATACATGTTTGTAATACACAATGACTACATTTCTACTTAGGGAGTTTGTATATGTACATAACACATCTTAATTCTTTTTTCTTCCCCCTCTCCTCCTATCCTTCCCTGTTCCCTCCAACTTCTGTTCTCCTTCCTGTTTGCAAAAGCTCTATTTCTCCTTTTTAATTCTCCTTTTTTCAGTCCTTTTTCTTTCTCTCCTTCCTTCCATCTTTTGTTCCCCTTCCCACTTGAAAAAAATATCCCTACTTCCTATTATCTATCTTTTATTTTCCTCTTTATATTTTGGGTTTCTCATATAAGAGAAATGATGTGATATTTAAACTCTGAGTGTCTGATTTATTTCACTTAACATTATGGTCTTGAGGTGTATCATTATGGTCTTATTGTCTCAGGTTTATCCTTCTTTATGGCAGAGTAGTACTCCACTACATGTAAATATCACATTTTCTTTATCCATTAATCTGTTGATGGGCAAGATTTAGTTATTATGAATTGTGCTGCTATAAACATGGGTATGCATGTATTACTGTAATATGATGACTTTAACTCTGTTGGGCAGATACCTAGAAGGGGAATAGCTGGGTCAAGTGGAATTTCTAGTTTTAGTTTTTTGAGGAATTTCCATACTGATCTCCATAGCAGTTAGACTTGTTTACATCCACTAGCAATGGAGGATTTGTTTTTCCTTTCAGCCTTGCCAGCATTTGTAATTTGATTTCTTGACAATGGCCATTCTTTCTACAATAAGATGGTACACCTCAATGTTGTTTTAATTTGCATTTCTCTAATGGGCAACAGAGTTGGATATTTCTGACTTAAAGCTGGGTTATTTTTTTCACTACACCAGACTGAAGCATGAGGAATCTTGTTAACTGTCAACTAATTGAGTAAATGACTATGGCTCTAAAATGATAAGTAAATACAAAAGAATCTATGAGATCTGGCTTTCTTCAATTACATATGAAGTGTCAAGTTTTTTTCTTAGTTTTGCTTTGTTTGGGCTAACACTAAAAGACTCTGCTAACACTAAGAGACTGCTCTCTACATATGCTGATTACCAGAAAAGAAAAGAGTTTACAGGGAAGGAGATGAGGAAAACCAGGCTAAGATTATACAGTAAGTCCCAACTTACAAACATTCGAGTTGTGAACTTTCACAAGTGTACTGCATAAGATTCACAGGTGTATTATTTAAGACTCACTTTGTTAGATTACAAATCAATCTGATGTGTCAGTGTTCTCCTGGAACAGAATTCGTAAGTTGGGGGCTTACTGCAATTTCTTCAGAACACAAAAAGATATACTTCATGTCTTGCAAAGCAGACAGGATTTTGAATCCTTAAGAAAAATAAAGATCATTCATCCAATCAGTCAAATACTGGGGCTGGAGATGTGGCCCAATGGTAGAGTGGTTGCCTAGCATGCACAAGGACCTCAGTTCGATCCCCAGCACAGGAAACAAACAAAAACAAACTGTCAAATATTCACTAGTCTCCAAATATGCTATCTATTCTGAGAGGCAAAACACACACATATTAAGATGAGATATGGACAAATACATATAATTGGAAAGTAACAAAATTAGGCAATTTGTAGTAAATTGCAGCCAAAAGAGCCACACGTATTAAGTGATTTAGGTGATCGGGAGAAACAGTGAGCTGGAGTAATTAGAAAAGCTTAGTAAAGAGATGAGCTATACCTTCAAGTATGGGTAGAAATCAAACAGTTAAAATGTAGGAGGAGTGGGTTAAGTGGACAGGGTGGATGGTCTATATAGGAAACAAGATTGGAAAGACAGCAGGGATCAAATACATAGCCCAAGACTGGAGAAGAAAAGACTGGGGGCACAGAAATAAACCAGTTCTGAAGGATGCCACTATTTACTTCATATCAGATGGCTGATCAGTGGGAAAGATAAGCACTCACAGAAAGAGTGAATACAGGAAATTCACCTTGGAGACCCAAGTTTTAAAAGGCTACAGAATAATTTATGTCTGCTTTTTCTGTGAGAACCATGTGCATACACACTGGCTGTCCAATCATACCAGCTCTCTGCCTTCCTAACAGAAGGTTCTTTGTTCCAGACAGCCAGGCTCAAAAAAAGACAGAGTCTGATAAAATCACACTGAGATCAGTACTCTCAGCTGGTGCAGGGGCTGATTCCATTCCACAACACACCCTACCGGAAGTAGTTTCAGATACACAGCTGACTGATTTCCACAGCTGACTGATTTCCACCTTGCGGCAGGGTGGGGTGGGGACTGGTCAACCATAGAGAGAATTCTTTAGTTCCTGACTCAAATTAGTTCACCAAGATCCTGATATTATCCACTAAATCTGTATAATTCACTCTCAATAGCAATTATTTCTTAACTAATTTTTGAAAAAGGGGAGGAAAACCACAAAAGTTTCACTAGGCAGCATTCCAAAACTGTTTCATCAGTTAACTCTTCCTTGCCATGGAATCTGGAGGAAGACAAAAACCAAATCCTCTTTCTACAAGTGGGGTGAGTAATTTTTTCACTGTAAGGGGCTATCCTATGAACTACAGTATGTTTAGCAGCGCTCACTAAAAGCTAGTAGTAGGCAGCTTTCTCACTTATGACAATAAAAAATGTATCTGAATACTGCTGAATAGCCCCCCAGGTGACAACATGAACTGTGGTACCAAAAGGACTTTACAACCCCAATTCTATCCCAGTACCACAAAAGGAGGAGAAAAAAACAAACCATAAGCCAATCTCAACTTGAATGTTTACTTCCTGTATGACTTGGACAAATTGTTTTTACTTCTCCAAGTCTCAGTTTTCTGATTTGCAAATTGCGATTTTTAAATGTCAGATTTACAGAGGGGTCATTAGAAATCATGTAGATTCAGGTCTTTCTTGCTGTACTTAGCACTACCCTACAACTACTGCAATTCTCTGTGTGTATTCCCCATTGTTAACTAGAGACCACCTTAAGACACCAGCACCCAGGCAAGCCCTGGCACAGAGCTCAGGCTCAGTAAGGACAGGATGAAAAGGGCTGTGAAGCCCTTTTCTTCTAATCTGCACAAAAGGATTCATGAAGCATCACCATGTAGTACTCGTTCTCATTCCCTGGAGCCCCACACTTGAAATAGTACTAGTGGCAGGAAAATAGTTTGTGAGGGCCTGGGAATAAGTGTACCCTGTTAATTTTGCACAGCCAATATCAGAGATTCATATGTGAATAAACAAAACAAAATGCTATAGCAAAGTCTTAAGGAAGGTGGGGAGGAAGTACATTCTCCTCATAGCTACATTTTTCCAACCAGGACAGCTGAGACTTGGGAAGAATCCATTTGGGAGGAGAAAGCTGTATGGGATAGTGATGCTTTGGTGCAGTGACCTGCCTCGATTGCCTGTGGGACTCACTTTTTCCCTGAAGTAGCCAACTGTAACAATCAAGGGCCCATCTGAGCTACTCATCACACTTCCCAGAGGTTCAAGGCTTGCAGCTCGTGCACTAGCCAGCTACTCTGAAAGTGCCCAGGATAACCCTGGCACAATAGCACACACCTATAAATCCTAGTTACTTAGGAGGCTAAGGTAGGAGGATCACAAGGTCAAGGGCAGCCCAGACAAATTAGCAAGACCTTGTCTCAAGACAGAAATTAAGCAGGGGGTTGGGGACATAGGTAAGTGGTAGAATGCTGGCCTGGCATGTACAAGGCCCTGGGCACAATCTCTAGTATACAAAGTAAGAGAGAAAAAAAAAGCCCAGGATGCTTTTCTCCTTCGTATGATATGGTCTCAATGTGTTTGCCAAGCTAGTCTCAAACTTCTGGGCTCAAGGAATCCTCTTGTCCAGCTTCCTGAGAAGCTGGGACTATGGGCATCTGCCACTGCTCAGTTCCAGAATATTTTTCTGTAGCTCCAGGGCCAGGCTGAGACCATTACCATACACTTGAAGACACAACAAGAAACAGTACAGTTCTACAAATATGTGCTGATCTCAACCAAGTTCACAAATCAAATGCTCAATAATAAATACAAGAACTGTATAAGGTACATTCTAGTTTTCCTGGAAACAAACTTTTCTTCCTTCTTATACAAAATCATGTGATGAATTTTAGTTCTGAATGCTAGGTGCTGATACTGTATGTGAAGAATTTCAGTAAACTCAAATCAAACTGCTTAGTCCTTTTCTTTGGTTGAAGATATATTTGCTTGTTGCTTCATTTTATTTTTCATTTTCTGTTTTTTTGAGACAGGGTCTCATTGTGTAGTTCATGCTGGCCTTGATCTTACTGCTATGTAGTCCAGGCTGGCCTCAAACTTGTGGTGATCCTTCTGCCTCAGCTTCCCAAATGCTGGGATTACAGGTGTGTGCCACCACACCCAGCTTGCTTGTTGCTTTAAAATCTCCCATTGCTATCAAAATTTCCAGACATTTTTGTGAAATCTATCACTGCTCTCTTGAAGACTTTTCATTTTGTTTTACTACTTTCGCTGAGGCATAAGACCTCTTTAAGATGACATAATGGCTACAAGCCTGGGATTTTGCTTGCAATGCTTATATTTTAAAATATGAAGTGGCAATCCTTTAAAGGAGAGCTGGAAAAGATTCAATAAGAAACAAACTTAAAGGCTTCAGAGGCTCCTTTGCCTTCCCTCCATCCAGTTGGTATAGTGGGAGTGGAGAGGATTATTACACAGCATTGGAATTCGTCGTGGGGGTGGTGGTGGTCACATAAGGGTTATAAATATCTGCAGCCAAACTCTAGGTTGGCTGCAGAGAACAACTGATACACTGTAGTCACCACTTAAAGGCACAGAACAAGGAAGCTCCTTGAAGTATTTCCACAGAGGAAGTTCTTCTCTTCAGATATGTATCATCAGCCAAACATCTGCATCAACAACTGTAGGCAAATTTCACATGCCAGGGAAAGTGACTAGGAGATTTAAAGCCAGACACAGATTAACACCAGCTACAATAAAGAATCCAGGGGGCAGCCGAAAGGAAAGTTGATTTAGAGATGACTGTTGCCAGTATATAGTCATAATCAGATTATCAGGAGGCTGCTTGCTATATAAATATTTATCTTAATCCCCTAGTCTAGTATCCAACTGAATCACAAGGCAAGTGCCTCACACATTGGTGGCAATTTCCTTCTAGGGCAGTGGTTCTCAGGAGGGTGATTCTGGCTTTCAGGGGAGATTTGGCAATGACTAGAGATATTTTTGAAGCTATTTCTAGTAGTTACAGGTCAGAGATGCTGCTAAACCTCCTACCTACATTCCAAAAGACAACTCACTATAACAAAAAAACCCAGCCCAAATGTCAATAGTGCTGAGGTTGAGAAATCCAGTTCTAGGGTATTTTCTTCATTTCTTTGGATCCTACTTTTATTAGAGGTGCCTTGTTTAAGGAAGAAAGAAACAAAACAAGGCAGGCCATGTGGCAGC
The DNA here is from genome assembly GCF_000247695.1 of Heterocephalus glaber. Next base: position 21,927,234 of record NW_004624764.1, on the reverse strand, counting down.
ACAAGGAGGAAGGTGAGGCTGGGATTGAGTATGCCTACTTAGTTATCTTATCTTGGCTTCTGTAAAACTGGGGATGCCTAAAATTCCAAGGGACAGGTCCACCAGATTTCCCTTCTCTTCCAGGGCAGGCAGATAATACTGTCCTAATTTGCTTTGTTCTCTAGTGATTATACTCACTGATAAAACTGCAGATGTGCTGAAACTGCGTTTGCAATCATTTGAAAGGAAGGAGCAAGTACTTATGCGTAAACTGGCAGTCTTTGAGCTCCATGCTGGGCCCTGTCTTCCAAAGGTTTTCACATGTACTGATGGGACAGCCTAACCTTGCCTACTACAAGGCAAAAATTGAAAAAAGGGATGTAAATAAAGAATTTCCTTGTTCTGGTTTTATAGTAGGATATGTAGCTCTCCCAGACAGAAGCTACAAATGTACTGAGTCCCTGATCCTGAGCTCTGATTAGTCTGAATCAGGAGTGAGAATTGTCATATGGAAGCCTGTTGCTGCACCTGAAGCCCACCAGTCCAAAGAGAAGAAAGGAAAAATTTGGCTTGGATGCTTCAAATATACCATTAGGTGAAGTGAATGACTGTGAGAAACTCACAGAACCTAAAAAGGTTTCCATTTTCTGTTTTGGTTTTCTTGTCACTGAGAGATAGAATGAAGCCTGGCCTGAATCATACTCATGAACAGAGTGAATGAAGGTGCATACAGGTTTCTTGATGCTGCTTGTCAACGTGATGCCAAAACCACCATTTGCTTTCTGCCTGAAAGATCTGCATGGTTCTTGTCAGAGAGCAGGCATACAAGGGAGGGACACAGATAATACTCAAAATGTCAATTCTTGACAAGTAAAATTCCCACAGGGAATTTCAAAATGAGGAAAGTCTCTTGTTAGCACTGGACTTAATGGATTTTTACTTTTTCTAACCTTCCCAGGAAGGTGACATTGGGAGAATTCTTTGGCTCAAGTTTCAGTGATGAAAAGGTTCCTCCTTTCTCCTTAGCCTCCTGAGAGGCACATACTATTTCTTTTCCTCAATAATCACAGACTCTTGTTCATGAAAACAGAATTTCCTGAAGAGGTTAGCCAGGCCTTTCCTCCCAGTTTTCTGAAAACATCCTCAATACTCTCATTACGACTTCTGGAAAGGCTTCTTCCTCTCTCCTTCCAACTGAGAGCTGAACCCAGTAAAGGTCCTAATATAGGAGGGCTGGGGTCCTTATTTGCTCACAGTACAAAAGACTCTTTTCCAGGCTCATCCGATAGGTCAGGTCTTCGCTGGCTGACCAGGTTCTATATTCAGAGGTAACTGAGGGAAAGAAAATCTTCCCTAGGAATAATGACTTTTAATTGTTCCATGTTCTTTTAAGGAAGAAATAATTTTTCCCATAGACTAACTGCTGCGGCACGGATTTTTTAGCACAACTGCACAGTTCCCATAAGCCTGGAGGTTCACTTGACTGATCAAGACTTGACTGATCTGTCCACTGCAACTACTCCCAGTGGAGTTAGCCAGGTCAAACCAGAGCCTGTGGTTCTGTCCCACAGATTCATATCCTCTCCTCATGAATATGATCTGTTGACAGTATGATCTCATTAATGAAAGAAAGGGGCTAAAAACTTAAAACTAATAGTTTCAAATATTTATCTTCATTTTTTTCTTATTAAAAATAATCTGTATGTGAAGGCAGGGTCATAATTTATGTGTCTGATCTACTGCTGGACTACACAGGTCATTATCCCAGCAATGCAAAACTCGTATCATGAAAATGATTCAGTCCTTAGAATGGGTCCAAAAAGATCTCCCCTTTATGCAGCCTGTAAGAGGCTGTGGAATTGACAGAGGAGTTTTTTCCTCTCTCATTGTTTTCACTTCCCATGAGCTCAGCAGGAGCTCAGCCAGCAGTGCTCCTCCTCTCTTACCCAAGGACCTTTGCTGGAAGGAGGCAAAAACTCTTTAAAGCTCTTGACTTCCTTACAAGGTGGTCTGACTGATGGAACAGGGCTTTTTTCTGATGTGCATACCCAACTTGAAGGGGTACTGATCATTTTACAGTAACTACAAACTGACTTAACAGCTGATTATAATGGCACTCCATGCCTTCCTACTTTCCTACCCTGGATTCAGGCTTGCCTTGCCAACACCAGTCCACTACAGATAAACACCCTCTGCCAGTGCCCAGCTGACTGTCTCCTCCCAGTCTTTATATTCATAGTATTTGTGGTGGGGGCTTATTCTTAGAAACCAATGAAATGAGTTGGTTGTAACAAGGAACTAAGTTGGTACTGAACTCAGCACTATAAGGCAACATATGTTGGGACACAAAAAGTACAGTAATGTCCAGTTATTTCTTGAAATCTTCCAGCAATATAAAAATTCAGAATATTTCCAGAAACCAAGGAAAAGATGACTTGTTAACAAATTCAAGCCCTATGTATGCCTAACTGGAGGCTCTTCCTTGTATTTTAGCTAATAGTTAAGGCAATTTTAACAGGCTTGTTTACTTCATTTTCTAGGTCACTGAATTAGAAGGGAGAGGCAACAGACTTAATCCACTCTGTATCCATGGGGTATTGGTTCCAGAACCCCCCATATATAGAATCCACACATATTTAGATCTTTTATAGAAAATGGCATAGTATTTACATCTCCCCATACACTTTAAATCATGTAGGGCCGGGGATTTAGCTCAGTGGTTTTGCTGCCTGCTGTGCAAGTACAAGGACCTGAGTTCGATCCCCAGTACCAAAAAAAAACCAAACAAAAAACTGGAGTTCTAAGTCATGTCTAGATTATTTATGATACCCAATACAACGTAAATGTCATGGGAACAGTTAGTATACTGTATTATTTTAAAATTTGTATTATTTTCCATTGTCTTTCCCCCTTAAATATTACCAGTCTGGGGTTGGACGAACCTGCAGGTACAGAGCCAACTATAATTCTTGAAATCATGGTGGTTGGGGGGAAAAACTCAGAAATGACCACCCCCCACTCAGCTATACACAGCAACCCAACCAGTACCACAGTGAACAGGCCTTCAGGATTTCAATACAGCATTCAACTACACAGTAATATAAAACATTTAAAACAGTCCCAAATGTCTCTAATATATTTGAGAATATCACCATAGTAGAGAACAGTAAAAAATATTTTTTTTGGTACCGGGGATTGAACTCAGGACCTTGTGCTTGCCAGGCAGGCAGCAGAACCACTGAGCTAAATCACTGGCCCAGTAAAATCTTTTTAATGTTAACCTGCATTCAGAAATAAACAAACAAACTTAATGGTATGTACAATTCAGCACTGAGGAAAAAAATATAGCATTGAGAAAAGTAGGAAAATAAAATTTAAAATAATTCTTACACAAACTAGAATCTGGTTAAGAAATTATTTTGGTGCCTAAGAAGATAAACTTTAATTTTCTAAGAAATTCACTTGGTTGTCAGACAGTTAAAATTTTAAGTAATCCAGATCCAGGTGTGTTGGATAATGGATACATACTTACAGAATAAAGGCTCTGCTGTGAAGGAGCTGACAACAGAAAAGGAAAGAAAAATGCACAAGCTGACACAGGAAAGGCTGTCCTGTCCCTGGAACAATGAGGCAAGGGTGTTTCAAAAAGGAACATATACCTGCTCATGGGCTTGAATTTTCTCACTTTGCTATGGGAGCACATGCCTGTAATCCTAACACTCTGGGAGGCTGAAGAAAGAGGATTGAAAAATGAGCTCAGTCTGGGCAATTTAGCAAGTCAGTCTCTCTCTCTCTCTCTCTCTCTCTCTCTCTCTCTCTCTCTCTCTCTCCAGACAGATAGGCAGGCCGGCCTGGGGATATAGCTTAGTGTGAAGGCCTGGGTTTAATCCACAGGACCATAGAAAGAAAAGGAATCCAAACAATAATTTCTGTATACTATCTTCAAACGTGGTAAGGGGGCCTTCAATGTCTCACTTTAATGCTGAATGTCCCTTAGGCTCCTAGAAAGGCCCTTCTGAGTTTTGGGTTTTTTTTGGTACTGGGGATTGAACTTGGGTCCTTGCGCTTGCGAGGCAGGTGGCAGAACCACTGAGCTAAATCCCCAGCATGGCCCTTCTTAAACAGGTATCTTTCCGCAGCTGGATTATGTCTACCATGTGGCTCGGACCTGGTGCTAACACTTTTCCATCCATGCTTGCTTCTATCTATCTATCTATCTATCTATCTATCTATCTATCTATCTATCTACCTACCTACCTACCTACCTACCTACCTACCTACCTACCTACCCATCCATCCACTTACCTACCTACTTGCCCAGGCTGGACTTAAACTCACTATCTTCCTGCCTCATCCCAAAGTTTGAGATTACAGGCAGGTGCTACATAACCAGCTTCCATCCATGCTTCTAATATAGAATATGGATTCGCAGAAGCTTCGAGAACAAATTTTACTCTGATGGCAGGAGTGTTAGCTCTGTAAGTAGGAATAATTAACACTAGTGATGGAAATAAAAGTGCTCAAAATATCTTTTCCCAATTTATGCCATGTACTCTGAAGGGCACAATGGCAGAGGGTGGCAATTTTAGATATTTACAACAAAGAAAGCTCTTGTAAAAGGGCTTACATAGTGGGAGCCAAGACCCAAGAGAAAAGTGCTGAACCAGCAAATATACTTTAGGTTCCAGTCACCTAACCATTCTCTGTTGTTTTAATTCAGACTCACAATGCTGGCACTGGAAATTCTGATGCACGTGAATAACTAAAATATTTTAGTAATTAAGACAGTACTTCTTTTACACACAAAGAACTTGTACTTTTTAAGGATCTAGGGTGTATTTTCTCTCTTTTTTTGTGAGACAGGTTCTTGCTTTGTAGTGCAAGCTGGCCTTGAACCCATGGCAATCCTCTTGCCTCAACCTCTGTGTTGAGATTACAGGCCTGCGCCACCATGCCTGGCTCATCTGGAGTATATTCTTAAACTGCTTGCTGAAAGTGGGAAATTATTTGAAGCATGTTTCATTTAGTAAATTTAGTAAATTCATGAGAATTTTATGTTTTACTACATAATACATCAATAATTTCCCCCTGAAACCTGTAAAATCAACACTGTACAAGATGAGCCCATGTCCATCCTTATGGCTTCTCATAACTTATTTTGTTATTTCCTTTTTTTTTTGGTACCAGGGATCGAACTCAGGTCCTTGCGCTTGCCAGGCAGGTGAGGCACCACTGAGTTAAATCCCCAGCCCCTACTCATAACTTATTTTGAAAAACAAGCCCCCCCCAAAAAAAGAAAGAAAAAGAAAAAGAAGCACCTGAAGATATCTTCACTGCAGTTACCAAAACAGCCAATTTGCAATCTCAAGAAATCATAAAAGGAGATTCTCTGCATAAGAGACAAGGCTTAGGCATTTCTTTCTGTATGTTTAACTGGTTATAAAAACTGAAATAAACCACAACAAAAAACTGCTCAAATCAGTCTGCTCAGAAGTCCAAGATACTGTTTAGTTTTCAAATAGTGTGCTTTGGTGATAGAAGAATAAGGAAATCGGGGAAAAATGAAAATGCATGCTCAACTGGCATATAAGGTAATGGCAAAGAAATACACAAGATAGAAAAAGACTTCAAATAAACAAGGGTGAGACTTACTTTAAAATCTGCTAATTGTTGGTTGATGACATCCACTTCGGTCCCCACCACCCACTGGAGTGCCTCTCCTTCCTCTGCTGCAGTAGTCGCATCATTCAGTGCTTTCAATTTCCTGTAGAAGTCCTCTACACGGCCCAAGGTCAGCTCTAGTTGCTCCTGGCGAGCTTTCCCCCTCTCTGTCAGTTTGCTGCACTGTTTGTTCAGAGCTTCTAGCTCCCTCTTGAGACCCAACAAGTCCAGAGTCCCCTCTTCTTCCAGCATTTGTTGGCACTCTGCTTCAGAGGCTTCTATGTCAAACTTGAGGACTTGGATTTTGTTAAGGAATAATCGCACATCCTCAATTTGGGACTGGAGGCTATCTGTGTCTCTGCCAATAGCACCCATGCCATCTAGCTCATCGTCCAGGTCTGCCAAGTGAGAAAACATCTCTCGGACTCGGCAGTGAAACTGGCCAATGCCCTCCAGCTTGTTTTCCATTGCCATGCAACCACTGTTCACTCTTTGCTTCACTTCTAGGAACTCTTGCTGGGCAACCTCAGCTTGATGTAGAAGTTCGGAAGCATCAGATCCATCTGGGGCATCTTCTACCAGTCCCTGAGTGAAGTTCCTCAGATAGTCTACCTGAGGTTCTAGGGCCTGCAGCACTTCTTGCTGAGCCCTTAGCTTCTCCAGGTTCTTATTGCTACAGGCTTGAGAGCCCAGAGCATCAAAGATTTCAAGTTGATGTTTGGCTCCTTCAACCTTCTTTTCAATATTCTTCAAGCTTTCCTGGAACTCCTTGAGCCTCTGACTCATTTCTTCAAGCAGCCCTGCTTTGGCCTGTAGCTCTAGTGTAATGGCATCCATGTTCTGGTTGATCCCAGCCTTCTCATCCCGAATATCATCCTCATCTGTTTCTGAAGAATTGATCAGAATGTCAGCAGCACTATTCAGTATTTCCAGCAAAGAGCGGCGCTTCTCCACCTCACTCAGCATCGCCTTTGACCTCAGGAGACCGGACTCAAGTTGGACTGGGTCCAGAGTGACTTGCAACTCTGACAATTTGGCCTTACAATCTTCTATCCATGGCACAAGGTCTTCCACATGCCACTGATACTTCTGAGCTTTCTGCATACAGTCCTTGAGTCTGGACTGTCTATCAGCAGTTTTTTTACTAAGTTCTTCCCAGTGGCTTTTGAGTTCAACCATCTGGTTTTGTAAAGTCCTTTTTTCCTCTCCAGGAGGTACAGACAGCAGCAGAGATTCCCCCTCAGCCACAATCACCTCATACGAACCACTGTGTTGATTAAGGCTCTTTTGAAACTCTTCATTCTCTTGCAACTGAGACTGTATCTGCTCCAATTTTGCAGAAATTGGGCAGTTTTTTGCTTGTTGGCTTTGTTTCTCATCCAACCAAGCCCTCAGCTCATCAAACATTTGCTGAAACTGCTGGGTACTGGCAAGGGCAGCCTGGAGCCTGTTCATGCGATCAGCTAAAATGAAAAAAAATGAAACTGAAATTAATCAAGCCTGAACATGGCATTAAAAATGTTTGCTGAGGGTATATGAGAATCTACCATAGAGAGCCATGCAACTAGGCTCCTTCACATACTGTATCTTATTCAATCCCTATATCAATCTTCCAAGGTAACCGGTGTACTTCTAAGCCAGTATAAACTGATATAAAGAAAATAAAAAGGTTTTTTGGTGAATGTGCGTAACTCCATCTACTAGTACAACTATAGGCATAAGTCTACCTGATGACTGACTTTGTATTAGAGCTTTTATCACTAAGACTGTGCTGTGCAAAGCTCTACATATATCTAGTGTTCAATGTATAATAACCACAGCAGTTCTGCCATTGGAAGAAGAATCTGGCTAATACAATTCTGAGTCCAAAAGCTACTTAAGGGTCATCCTAGATTGCAGAGGCTGCCATTAAACCACTTTGTTTTTTCTTAGCACCAATAATGACAGAAGTGTGTTCTTCGTTCCAACTCACCTGCAAGGTCTTCTAAGCCTTGGAGTGGCAGGCTGACTGTCTCTAAACGTTTCTTCAGCTCATCCTTGAGGTACTGTTCACCAATAAGCACTGAGAGTGCATCACACAGTGTCTGGGCCTCCTTAATCTCACTGTCAAGTTGCTCCAAGTCAGATCGAATCTCACTGGTCTCCTCCAATTGCTGCTTTACAGCCTCAGGTTGAGCGCTGATGGCTGACTGGCCACTCAGTCGCTGTCCAACTGCTTTCACCTTCTCTGATAAGTCCTGCAGCAACTCTTGGTACTGGGTGCTTTTGACAATAGCTTGGTCAATTTGGCTGGAACGGGAATTCAGTTTATTGGTTAGGTCAACCCACTTCTGATTGATGCTCTGGAGTTCTTTCTGTACTTGGCTGGTGGATGGAGAGACATCTCCCGGGCCTGTTAGGATGCCCTGAGCTGCCTCATTCAGCTGCTCATGCTGTTGCCTGCGTGCTTCAAATTCCTTCAGCATAAACTGTAATAGAAACGACACCAATATGTTTACACAGAAAAAACACATCTAAAAGCAGTGTCAAAACAAAAACTGACTTTGGATTATGCCAACCTCTTTTGAAAAAAAGCCAGAAAACTCCAAGGACCAGACTACTAGACTGAGGGTGTATTACTTTTTTTTCTTTCTTTCTTTTTCTTTTTTGAGATAGGGTCTCGCTATGTAGTCCAGGCTGGCGTTGAACTCATGATTCTCCTGCCTCAGCCTCCCAAGTGCTGGGATTACATTTGTGTACATTATACCTGGCTGAGGCACTATTATTTTTAACAACTGTTTACTAAAAATTTATTTTGAAAAGATTGTTGATTGTATCTATTTTTTTTTCTTATGTGTCCTATTTTGTTTTAATATCAGTTACTAAGATAAATGTGGGCTGGGAAACCAGAATGGTACTTATCAGCTTTGCTACACAACACCAGGCCTCTGATTTCAAAGTCTGGAACATTTGGTCCCAGAGCCAGCTATATGACTTGCTGGTTTGTCATTTCAAGTCTCAGTCCCTCCATTTCTTAGTTTCTTTATTGGAATTTCAATAGCACATATGATCTGTACATTATAGTATAACACAATTAGATAAAGATTTTCTTTGAAACAAGGACCAAGCTTTTATATCCATTTTCTATCCTCTGCAGCTCTCATCAAAAAAATGAGTACTGTATTACAGACTCTGGTGCTATAGCACCTGCATTCGAGTTCTGGCTACCACTCACTAGCTGTACAAACTTAGGAAAGTTTTTCGAAGTTGTTCACACCTCATCTTCCTCATCTGTAAGATGAGAATACTAAAGTACTTATCTTGGGTGTCGTAAAGATTAAATGAGAGCTGGGGATACAGCTCAGTGGTAGAGTACTTCCCTGGCATGAATGAGGCCCTGGGTTCAAGCCCAGTAACACAAAGGAGAAAAAAAAAGATTAAATGTGATAATTTATGGAAAGTCCTCAGCATTTACACTTATACAAAAATAAGACACGACCTCAAGAAATAACAATTGTATAAACAATAAACTACAATAAAGTATAATAAAAGTAAAAATGATAAAACACTGACACGAACATGGAACATGTTACTGGGAAAGCATGGAGTAATGTTGATTAAATCTGTTGGGCATAACAAAAGTAGAAAAGGGAAATGAGAATGATGCCCCAGAGGTGACACCAAGGAATGAAGAGAAATTCTTCAGACTGTAATAATGGTGAAAGGAGTGTGTTTGGGAGGGGTGAGTTACGACTATCAAAGGCACAGAGCCATTCAAGTTATAAGGGAAAAAACAACTTTCTGGTGTAGGTAGAAACCTGAGTATATGGGGACATAGAAATAAGGCTGATAAGACAAGTGGGGACCAGACTGTGAAAGGCCTTACATACTGAGCAGGTATTTGGAATTTGTTCAATAAGTAGATAAGAGTTATTGAGGATTTTAATATACTCAGGTATGTGATTCAGGGAGATAATTTGAGCCAGGTGTTGTGGTGCACCTCCATAATCCCAGATACTTGGGAAGCTGGGGCAGGAGGACCACAAGTTTAAGGCCAGCCTGGGAAACTCCATGAGACCCTGTCCCAAAATAAAAATTAAAAAAAGAGGCTGGCAGGCTGGGGATTTAGCTTAGTAGTTCCGTCGTCAGCCTCACAAGCTCAAGGTCCTGAGTCGATCTGCGGTACCAAAAAAAAAAAAAAAAAAAAAGAAAGGCTCTGGCCTGGGATTTAGCTCAGTAGATTTGCCACCTGCTGTGCAAGCGCAAGGACCTGAGTTCGATCCCTGGTTCCAAAAAAAAGAGGCTCAGTGGCAAAATGATTGCCTAGCATACATAAAGTTCTGAGTTCAATCCCCAGTACCCACCCCCTCCACACACAGATATTGATAACTGTGTGTGTGGAGGGAAGGGGGAATCCATCAAGAAGCTGTTCTGATGATGTAGTCTAGAGATAAAACCTATAGGTGGAATGGAGGAGATGAGAATAATGGTTTTCAAAGTACTGTTCAGGGAACCTTTGTAGGCTGAGGCCCTTTCAAGGAATCCTATGGACTCAAAAACTATTTTCATAATAATACTAAGATGTCATCTGCCTTTTTTTGTTTTTGTACTGGGGATCGAACTCAGGACCTTGCGCTTGAGAGGCAGGCGGCAGTGATCTGCCTTTTAAAATCCTTTTCTTCTTATGAACGTTTCATGGACCTTTCCAGAGGTTATCCGACATCTAATACAGCAACAGATTTGAACATATCATTTATATTAATGTGATTATCTTATGACTTATTTATTTTTGGTATGGGGATCAAACTCGGGACCTTGCGCTTGGGAAGGCAGGCGGTGGCACCACTGAGCTAAATCCCCAGCCCATTATGGCTGTTATTTTTAAACTAATAAATACATATTTTTGAAATTACTATTTTAATACAGTAAATATCAATAGATAAACATAACCTCTTTAAGGTCCTCAATAAATTTTTTTTTTTTTTTTGGTATCGGGGATTGAACTTGGGTCCTTGCGCCTGCGAGGCAGGCAGTGAAACCACTGAGCTAAATCCCTGGCCTGTCCTCAATAATTTTTAAGATTAAAAGACTGTTTTTAGACCAAAAAGTTTGAAAATCACGGGCTCAGAAGATTTTTTTGGTTTTTAATTTTTTAGTACATGTGCTACTGAAGTGAGCCCTTGTTTTTATTTTTGTTTTTGTTTTTTTTCGGTACCGGAGATGGAACTCAGGACCTTGCACTTGTGAGGCAGGCTTGGCCTTGAACGCATGGAGATCTTCCTGCCTTAGCCTACCAAGTGCTGGGATTATAGGCATGTGCCACCATGACCAGCTCAGAAAAATGTTTTTAACTAAAAGAGCTCTATAATTATGTGACTACAGGGGTTGAAAGGGTTCCTTCAAAAATTACTCTTAGGCTGAGGATGTAGCTCAGTGGCACTGAGCTAGCATGGCAAGGGCAAGGACCTGAGTTCGATCCTTGGTACCAAAAAATTACTCTTAGGTTTTAACTTAGGAGGCCTGATGAGAGGAGAGAAGAAATGGAATAGGTTTGGGAATGAAGTAGAACATGGAAAAGATTCTAGGTAGGGCTATGTCACTGGAAGTGACATCATTATTTTTAAGCTTTTTTTTCTTTTTGAGACAGGATCTCACTATGCAGACCTGACTAGCCTCTCCAGTAATCCTCCTCCTTCAGCCTTCTAACTAGTAAGATTACAGGTGTGTACCACTATGCCTGACTCTGGAAGTGTCATACTTTTGACCAATCTAAATTTCTATGACGTTAGGTGATTAAATACACTTTTTTATTTTTTGTGGTCTGGCCAACAGAAAATCTAATGCCAGCACACATAAGATACTATGTCAAGTAACATGGGTCAGTACTACTGGGGATTAAAATTCACTATGATTCTATAATTTAGTCAGAAAAATATTTCCTTTGTCATATTCACTCATCTTGTTGTCTGTTAATGATAACAGAGTTATTGGCTGTTTGGTATGACAGGCATCATGATAAACATTTCATTAAAACTAAGTAAAATGAGACTTTGAGAAATTAAAAGATTCACCCAGGGTCATATGAAATCTACTTGCTGTGAGCAGCATTCAAATCCAGGTCCACGTGACCCCAATTTCTTTGCTCTAAGTGTTAAGCACTAATGCTCACCTGGACCTGCTGCTTTTGTGCATTCAACATGTTGGGGTCAATAGACAGGGGCCCCAGCACTCCCATCATCAGCTCCTTCTCCATCAGCCAGGGTCGGAGCTGGGATTCTGCCACCTGGAAGCCAGCCAGATGGCTTGCAGATTCTTCTAGCTGCTTTTGCCGGGCCACAGTCACCTCAGTGGCTCTTTCCCATCGGGAGTCTGTATGGAGGAAATGAGAGAATGCAGTTCCTTTACTCTCAGCAACAACTGGCTTTGTCTCTAAATTATATTCTTCACATGCTACAGGAAATGACCCAGAAACATTATTTAACATTTGTTTAAAATTAAAAATAGCTTTTAAAAAGTTTTAACTAAAGTAATGCAAAACATTCTGTATCTTCATTAGAATGGTGGTAACATGGAACTGCACATGATAAAACTGCACAAAACCAAACACACACACACACACACAAACATGTAGAGAGCATGTAAAATGTGCTACATATATTATAAAAGTAGCCTATTTAAAATTTACTGTATTATTCATGCTGATAAATTTTTTCATACTAATAAATATTTACCTATATTTCTTACGCATAGTTTTTCCTAACCCCTTTGTTGAATATTTAGGTTATCTTCCATTTTCACTTTTATCATCAATGCTTTCTTTAGTTTTTGATCAGAGTCAACTCTGTTTGGCTTGCTCTAGAAAGCTAGACTTCTTACTCCAAGTTTCTAAAAATTTTCCTTATTCAGGCTCCCTCTATGGCCCTATATGGATCTCTTCCTTAGTTACAAAATTTAACTGAACTTAATTCCTATTTTATAAGATATGCTCAAATTCTCTATTTGTTTTGGAGACAAGCAGTTTAAGTGAACATGAAATACTCCTGTGACAACTTACTGAGCTCCTCTTGCATTTTCTTCCAGTGTTCTGCTTCTTGTGAATTGGGATATGTCATAAGGAATCCAGCCAAGGCTTCCTTTACTTTTTGGATTTTTGGAGAATTCTGTTCCAATTCAGCCAGGAAGGCCTATGAGAAAAAACATCAGGCATGCCATGAGCTTCAGAGCAGGAAATAAAAAGTCATCTGTGTGTGTATTGTGTGTGTGTGCGTGTGTGTGTGTGTGTATGAAATGACTGGAAGACTGATTAGTAACTATAGGATATGCTCTGATTCTATCCATGACTTATTTTGTGATTTTAAGGTAGTTAACCTTTCTGCTTCAATATTTACTTTAAAATGAAAGTCTAGCCAGGTGTGGTGGTGCACCCTGTAATCCCAGCACTTGGGAGGCTGAGGTAGGATTGCCACAAGTTCAAAGACAACCTAGACTACATAGAGTTCAAGGTCAGCCTGAACTATACAGAGAGATCTTGTCTCAATAAAGGTTAAAAAATAGGCCCAGGGATTTAGCTCAGTGGTTCCGCCGCCTGTCTCGCAAGTGCAAGGTCCCGAGTTCAATCCCTGGTACCCCCCAAAAAATAAAAAAGAAAAAAAGAAAATAAAAATAAGTCAATCCATCAACTGAACCTAATAAGTAGGAATTTGCATTCCCTTATACACTATATGATGATGGCAATGTTTTGGTAGTTGGAGCACATAACATGCTATGGTCAACTATGCTCAATTTGTTTGTTTGTTTGTTTTTGGTACTGGGGATTGAACTCGGGACCTTGTGTTTTCAAGGCAGGTGGCAGAACCACTGAGCTAAATCCCCAGTCCCAATGCTCAACTGGAATATTAGAACTTTTGGAGAAAATTTCTTACAGGATCTTCTATGGTTTTACATCTTCTGACATTTTTCCTTGCCCCTACGTTAGTCTTAAGAATGAAGTATTAGGGGCTGGGGATTTGGCTTAGTGGTTCTGCTGCTTGCCTCACAAGCGCAAGGACCCGAGTTTGATCCCTGGTACCAAAAAAAAAAAAAATCACACAAAAAAAGAATGAAGTATAATTAGTGTTTTAGGTCCCTCCAAGAATAGAAAAGATGCTTTGATGAGAAGGCTCTCATGTAACATCATACAGCAAATGAGATCTCATTCTCAAAGAACTGGTAAATCTGGGGGTGTCTATTCTCTTTCTGCAAACATATCAGGTTTTGTTTCTGAACCTGACTTACAACAATTTCTCATTTCATAGGTAAGAAAATCCTGCAGGAAAGTTAAGGCGCGTTAAACATTTGGAAGCGATATACACTCTCATCACAGCCTAGACAGCTGGCCATATCTCACTCTTAGATTCCTTGCCTAGGGCAGGAACACTGGTGTAGCAGTCATTCCTTTTAGTGTTGAAATAGCTAATATAAACACAGTACCTTGTTAGATTCAGCTTGGGCTTTCACTGTTTCTGTCTTGGTTGGAGACAAAGTGGCATCCATGGCTTTCAGGACTTCCTCTTTTGATTCTAGCCACTGCAGCACTGAGCTTGCCTCCTCCTGAACTTCCTCCATTCTGCTGAGGATAGCCTGACGGCTTTCCTGCCGATCTTGAAGTACACCCCCCAGTTTCTCGTACTTCACATTTACATCTGACATGTCACACTGGATCTCCGTCAGATCTAGTATCACAGACACAGAAATCAGATTGGGAAAAGTGCTCCCTGTGGCTTCTCACTCTGGAACTTCTTGTCAGGATTAAGCATCTGTCCTACTCCTTTAGTTAACTAGTGATTATCTTCCTCCTAAACCACATACAAGTTTTTGTTTATGAAAAGCAAAAGAGCTCTCAATCTGCTTTCTGGTTTAGGCATTACACAACTCTAGAGTATACCGTAAGATGCTCAAAAAGAGTGGGAACAGCAAAAGTAAGGGGAGCACAATAAGAAGTCAACCATAGCATACTATCAGGGTTAATGGACTTGCAGCATTTTTCTGCTCTCTTTTCTCACAGCTACAAAGAAGTCACTCTGGGAAGTTGAGAGCGTCCCTAGATTACCTCTAGAATAGCTTCTTTTTTTTTTTTGGTACCAGGGATCGAACTCAGGACCTTGTGCTTGCGAGGCAGGCGCTGGAACCACTGAGCTAAATTCTCGGCTCAAGAATAGCTTCTTTATAATTTATTTTTTATTTTATATTTTTTCTGAGAATCGAACTCAGGACCTTGCATGTGCAAAGCAGATATAGCACCACTGAGCTAAATCCCTAGCCCACTTCTGTATAATTTAAAGATTCCTTTTTTTTTCCTCAAGGTCTCTCCCTATTGGTCTTATCTGGTGAGCTAGTATTTTCCCTCAGTACCGTCAGATCTGGGACTGCCAACCTATTTAGCCCATAGCCAGCAAGCAGAGCAGCATCACAGTTGCTCCTCCCCAGACTTTTGCCCTCACACCCCTCCTGGCAGCAGCAGTTCCTCCACACATATTGGAAAACACAGAGATGCAAACGAGAACATTGTCCTAACACACCCAACAAAGAGGCACTGTTGAAATGGCATTCTCACCTTTGCAGGTGTGGTATCCGTTTACACTGCCTACAGAGCTTCCTACAGAGGGCAGTATGGAACCTGAGCAGAAGGACAGAGAGACAAACAGGGCAAGACCAACATGTTAGGAATACATACAGGCACTGCATTTGTTCTTAGACACTCACTTTAAGCTTGGGTATTAGGAAATTCACACAGCACAAGACAACATACTAACGGAAAGAGACAAATCATTTTAGCTGCCAGCCAACAAAATGTCACTTGAGGTGTTTCTTCAGCAATAATGATTCTTAATCTTTTCTAAAGGAAATTAAATTCTTAACTCTCCAACTAGAATTCTCTGGACCCTTCTCTAATTTTATGAAGTACTATTAAAATTATTGAGTCTTTTTTGGAGTGAGGATTTATAATAAAGCCAAAAAAATTCACCTTTAATATCAATGTCCTTTATTGTAATAAAAGTGAACAGTAAGTACAATTAACTTTTTTTTTTTTTTAATTTTGTGAGACAAGGTCTTGCTACGTAGTTCAGCCTGGGCTTGAACTCACTATGCAGGCCAGGCTGGCCTGGAACTCACAGCAATCCTCCTGCCTCAGCCTCCCCAGTGCTGGGATTACTGGCATGTGCCACCATGTCTGGTTTAGTAAGTACAATTAAGAACGTAAAAAGCAGTATCTATTTAATAAAGACATAAAAATTAGCTCTTATCATATTGTTCCTAAAGGAAGATTATGTTTTTCCTTTCCTGACCTATTCTAGTTCTCCTTACCCCACACAGAAAAAAAAGAAATTTTAAACGTTAATAAATCTGGCTCATAAGCATTCTCATAAATTCTGCTTTGGGCCTTTGGTTCTAATTATATTAATTTCACCTATATTCTCAAGTTGATCCCTTGTATTTCAGAAGAACTTCCAAGTTCAGTAAAAACCATGTCACAAAATTATAAAGATTATGCAGAAATCTGGGGAATATGCACAATATAGTATTACATTAAAAGGGGGTACAGCTCAGGGGTAAAATGCTTGCCTAGCATACATGAAGCCATAGGTTTGATCTCTATATTGAAGAAAAAAAGAATAAAGAATAAAACTCCTATGTACACTGATTACACTACACAAAAGTCATGTACAAGGTTAAATTAAAAACTACTTGTTAGGGTGGTGATTATAAGACTGAAATCTCAATGTTATTGTATTTTCAATTAAAAACCAGATGAAACAGAAAAATTATTTTCCATTGTAATGTGGTGATAACCAGGAAAAATAAAACTGGATTAGTAATTAGAAGAAAGTTCTAGCCAAGACTGTCACGAACTCAGTATGTAAGCCTTAGTCTATGGTCAGCATTTGGTTTACTCTCTAGGATAAGAAGACATTATTGTCTCTTTTGTAACTCTCACAGGATTATTGCAAAGAGGGCATAAGATGATGTACATGAAAAGTACTTCATGAAACAAAAAAGCTATACAAATGTAATGAATTGGAATGTTCAGTTTTTCAGTGTTGGAAGAGAATAATGAAAGAACTCAAGGTGGTGATTTTTCTCACTAATTTTAAAAGCACCTGGAAGTGCTTTAGGGATTCTGTAAATGTTTGGTTTAGAGTTAATATTTGGATAAATTTCTAACTATTAAGAAATGGCAACAAAACATGTTCAATTGTGGTGAAGGTCCTATCTTAACCTACTACCTTCAACCAGTTTATGTAGCTTTTTGTGGGAGAATAAGCAGCTCCTGATAGCTCTACATGTGTATTTAAACTTCTTTTTTCAGCTATTCACCAGTATTTTTTTTTTTTGGATACCAGGGATCGAACTTGGGACCTTGCACTTTCAAGGCAGGTGGCAGAACCACTGAGCTAAACCCCTGGCCCTCACCAGTATGACATAATATTCTAACTTGTACATGAACATCCCTGTATACTATTGTTCAAAGAAAAATAACTACAGTGTATTAAGCAAAATGATAAAAAACATGACTACAGTGCTTTAAAAGGCATCAAAAATGACTGATCTAAACCAGGAATCATCAAACCATAGTCTACCAGTCAAACCTGGCCCTTCAGCCAGGCATGGTGGTGCACACCTGTAATCCCATCACTTGGGGGGCTTAAGCAAGAAGATTGCTGTGAGTTCAAGGCCAGCCTGGGATACATAGTGAGTTGAAGATGGGCCTGAGCTACATAGTAAGAATTTGTCTCAAAAAACTGAAAGCAAACAAACAGAAAAAACCAAACCAAACAAACCAGGCCCTTCATCTGTTCTTGTAAACAAAGTTATTCGGGACATAGCTACACCTATTCATTTATATACTCTCTGTGGCTGCTTTTGTGCCAGTGGCAGGGGTACATAATTATGACAGAAACAGTATGGTCTGCAAACCTAAAATATTTATCTGGTACTTCACAGAAAAAGTGTACAGTTTTCTGATCTAATCACACTAATACTTCACTGAACTTAGAGGTTTATGTATTAGAGTATACAAATCATCTGTTTTCTAAAGTGTTGTTACTTTTGGATAGTTCCAAGAAATCTTTAACTTTTAGAGTTTTTTTTTTTGGTACTAGAGATTGAACTCGGGACCTTACACTTGAGAGGCAGGCGGCGGAACCACTGAGCCAAATCCCCAGCCCTAACTTTTAGAGTTTTAAAGAAAAGTAGCTGTTATCACCAGGAAAAAAGAAAGTCAACTTTTCCTTAAGTATTTAAGTGACTACAAAAGTATAATATCATAGTCTGCTAATAAAACCTATGGATGGGCCAGGGATTTAGCTCAGTGGTTCCGCTGCCTGTCTCTCAAGTACAAGGTCCTGAGTTCAATCCCTGGTACCAAAAAACCCCCAAAAAACCAAAAAACTTATGGTTTCCGATTAACAACTAGCAAGTGACTGTGAAATCATATCAGATTTTGCCTGAAAGATTTAACTTACAGCCAAAAATTATTCTCACATCTGGGCACAATCCTTGTGTCTGATTTGAAGAACTGCACCAGTCTCTGTTGTACCAATGCTGACTCTCAACACCTAGCTTTCCCTTAGATCTCACACTCATATGCACCCAAGGCTGACCCAAGACTAAAGATGATGCATATCTATCCTGTTCACACATCAAAGTGTCACAAGATGAAAATCCTATTTTAAACTCTTCTCTGTTCATTTGACAGTTCTAACTGGGCCAAATGGACCAAATGGAACAATGTTGTGTAGCAAACAGGAAAAGAGATCAGGCTGAGAGGAAGACTGCTTTGTGGCCCCCGTTTTTATAGCCAAGCTTGATTTTGACTTTAAATAAAAAGGCATCTCCCAAGGCCAAAAGCAAAGAGTGACATTTATCCGCTACATTTTGAAGAGCCTACTCACCTGTCTTGGCTGGGGAATCAGGTGCTGTGATCTCCGTGATGAGATTTTCTAAAGACGTGCCTTTGTGATTGATTTCTTCTACCAGTGTTCCTTTACTTGTCCAGTCATCTAGGAGACCCTGTTTTAAAGGACAAAATAGCTAAATTTAACACCTGGGGGACTTTTCCTCATAAGGAGGACAACTGTTCTATATAAATTACCCAAAGTTTTGACAAGCATTTAAGAGACCATGCTCTATATTTAGCCACTGTGTAATCCTGATATAGCCAGTCAAGGAATGAAAGAACAGAACCTAAAATTTTTAGGATATTTTGATCATTTGTTCATTCATCACTTATTTCTTTTTGTAGGTGGTAGTGGCAACTGAACCCAGGGCCTCACATGTGCTAGGTAAGTGCTCTGCCACTGAGCTACAGCTCCAGCTCTTTCTACTCTTTTATTTTGAGGAGAGGGATTTACTGACTTGCCCCGACTAAGCTCAAATTTGCAAGTCTCCTGCCCTCAACCTCTCAAGTGGCTGGATTACAGGTGTGCAAGGGCATACCTGGCCTCTCATTTACTACAGATCAGGCATTATGTCAAGCACTGGGATACAAGATAGGATTATGACAGTTTGTAGAACCAAGTGGTCAGATTACCAATTGCATTATAATATGATAAATGTTATTACAAAAATGTGGTGAACTTTTTTTTTCTTTCTTTTTGGTACCAGGGATTGAACTTGGGAACCTTGTACTTCCAAGGCAGGTGGTGGACCCACCTTTGACACAAATACACAATGTAAAGCATAAGAAAATCAAACATACACACAAGTATATTAAGTCTGACTGTACTGTACTTCTGTACACTATCACACTGTACAGTAAGCATACAGCAGCACAACTGTGACAAGTGACAGACACATGAGCCACTTCCAAGATTTGTTCACATCTATGATGTTTGTAATGCAAGATCAGTTCATATCTGCAAGTTCACAACTCGAATGTTCATTAAATCAGGGACTTACTGTAATCACTCTTGATTCTTAAGGGCCAGTCTCAAAATTATATATGGACTTGAAGGAAATACATCTGTTGGACACCATGTGAACAACTATTATTAAGTTGTGAGCATGTGGAATTATTAGGTTGCTTTGAAGGTGTTTTTGGAGGGGTGGGACCTTGAAGTACCACAAAAAACTTCATGAAACACTAAGGGCAGCCTCTATAATTGCATGAGCCAATCTTTATAACATGTGTGTACGTATATATAAATATTAATGCAAATATGTATTCCAAAATGTATAGAGAGAGCCCCCCAAAAAATGTATTCATACTTCAGGAAAAGAAAAAATAATAAATGTCTAGAAGCTAATGATCCACTACAAGCACCTCTTATAATTGTAGAGGTCAAAGGCAACTTGTACTAATCTCATGATGTCTTAATAAATTTAATATTTAAAAAAATTATTTATTTCTTTTAATACAAAGCTTTGGCATTAGCAATTTTATGAAAAAATAAAATGTACTAAAAATAAATGCT
>NW_004624764.1:21812672-21907062 GCF_000247695.1 Heterocephalus glaber | reverse complement strand
CACACACAGGTGACATTCAGGTACGCAATCTCCAAATCAATCTTCAGAACACAATAATACTCAGTGGCACAGTCTTTTTATTTTATTATTTATTTTTTTTAATACAAAGCTTTGGCATTAGCAATTTTATGAAAAAATAAAATGTACTAAAAATAAACGCTTGTGTGGCATGATTGGTAAAGGATGCACAAAAATAGGTTCTTTTTTCGTCAAGGCAATCAGTCAGAAAGCAGTTTTTTCTTCTTCAAAACCATACTACCTCATTGGCATTCAATAAATTTAATATTAAGGGCCGGGGATTTAGCTCAGTGGTTCCGCTGCCTGCCTCACAAGCGCAAGGTCCTGAGTTTGATCCCTGGTACCCAAAAAAAAAAAATTTAACATTAAAATATTGATATAAGCTTTTCTTTTCCTGGAGTGTGTATACATTTTTTTGGCAGGCTCTGTATATATTCTACTGATCTGTTTTTCTGGAGAACCTTGATTAACACAGATGTGATTGAAATTCATTAATGAGTTCCAACATAATTATCAATTTATTTCATTTAACATGTATTAGACTGTTGAACCAATTTAACCCTGTCAAAAATAAAAACCCACAAAAAATGAAAAGCAATAAACACTAAGGGCAGTGTAAAGCAAGAAAGTTGGGAACCTCTTTCTTAGGGAATTGTAACAATAAATGTGCCTGGCACTTGCTTTGTGACAATAAATAAACTCTTCTTTTATCTGCTCAAGATAAAGCCTGCTTTTCTGAGAAAATAAAGACAAATACATAAGTGTTCATTAGAGGCAGATGTGGCTTATTTCAACAAAAAAGAAAAGATGTCACAGGTACAGGCAGAGGGTGGTTGACTGTGAATCAAAGATGATAAAAAAAGAGTTCTGCAGGGGATGAGAGGAAGACTAACTGCATTCTTGAAGGTATCTTCCAACCATGTTATTCTGATTTCTTTAGTAGCCACAGTATTGCTAGTTCTTTTCTCCTTAATTTTCTGATGATATGTCTGGTTACTTGATCAAGGATATTTGGTTTAATGCTCAAGTACACAATAAGAGTGTAAGCTTCTTAAAGACTGGACTTCGACCGTTCTTATTTATTTATTTACTTACTTACTTATTTTGGGGGGGTTTATTTTTTGGTACTGGGGATCAAAGACCATTCTTTTTTTCTTTTCTTTTCTTTTTTTTTTTTTGGTACCAGGGATCGAACTTGGGACCTTGTGCTTTCAAGGCAGGTGGGGGAACCACTGAGCTAAATCCCCACCCCAAGACCATTCTTTTTTAATGATGTCTTTTCCATTACCCATCACAGCATGAAAGGCATTCAATAAATAGCTGAAACTTCATAGATTTTCTTCCCAGATGATTTTATTTTATTTATTTTTTTGATACAGGGTCTCTATGTAGTTTTGGCTGGTCTTGAACTCACTATATAGTCCATGCTGGCCTGGACCTTGTAACAGTCCTCCTGCCTCAGCCTCCTGAGTGCTGGGATTACAGGCATGTGCCATCATGTCTGGCTTGATTTTGATTTTTAAATAGATGTTGTAGTGCTCAGTGCTGGGTAGAGAGGGCTAGGTGGGAATCACATGAAGAGAATGGAGAAATTTCTAATGCAAATGGGTATCTGGGATTCTTCTTTTTTTTTTGGTACCGGGGATCGAACTCAGGACTTGGTGCTTGCCAGGCAGGTGCAACATCACTGAGCTAAATCCCTGGCCATCTTGGATTTCTTCTTTTTTTTCCTTCATCTTGGATTTCTTATACTACCTCTACTCAGTAGCTGGAGATGAATTGGTACAAGCTTCCAAACTACTGTTTACCCAGAATACTGGAGCACTTTTGTTTACCTACCTTCAGGTGCTCAATCTGCTTTTCCAGCTCTTTAGCACTCATGAAAGTCTCTGAGGGTGGAATATTTCCTTCAGTTTCTCTCAGCCATTTTTGGAAAGTCCGAATCAGCTTCCGGAACTCATTTAACTGCTCCTGGCAAGATGATGCATCTTTCCCTCTGTCAACAAAGAAGTTTTGTTACTTGTTAGATTAAGTTTTGTAAAATCAATCTGAGGTGGAACTAGGTTCATTCTGGGACTTCAGGCATTGGTTTCCTAATAGGGCCCTTCCTTCCCATAATCTGTTCCATAGCAAGTTCGGCTGAACAACCACATATAATGTAGGAGAAGCATCAAACTCAGGAATCTGTTGCCCTTGTTTGGACATTTCTGGAGAAAGGAGTCTTCAATCTTACTCTAGGCTAAAGTGAAAGGGAGAAAAACTAAAGGGAGCCTGCTATTTAGGTACTATGATACAATGGAAAGAATGCATGCTTTGGATCTCAATTCCAGCTCTGCTACATTTTAGGTATTTGACTCTTTCAAGTCCTAACTCAGATGCTGAATCTGAGGCTCAGAGAAGTTAGGTGGTTAGCCCTATGGTAAAGCATATCCAAGAGTAAAATAAATCGAGGAGAAAGTTTGAAAATGGCCATGTCTGTCAGTCAGATGTTAACTCACAGATTTTGGTTCACTAAACGGCAAGAAAAACAAGCCTTAGTGGCCTTTGTCTTCAAACTCTCTACTTAATAACCTGCTGCTAAGTGTTGGTTTGAGTGACTGTTTTCCTCTAGCTATTAAGGCAGCCATCTGCTAAATTAAGATTTTATTTATGGCAAACCAAGATAAAATCTTATTCATACTCAAACTCAGGTGAGGTTTTTTTTAATGGGAAATCACATATTCCCTGGTGTGTCTTGAAAGAAAAATTTGTACTATTCTAAAACAGCAATTAAAGTGATCTGAACAAGCAAGTGGAATGCAAATATATCCCCTAATTATGTCCAGCAAGTCTCCTCTAATTTTTGTTTATTTCAAATTCTGCCACAATCCTACTTGCTGCCCTAAATTTGTTCTATTTCTTCAGAAAACCTGGGCTTTTGGCCAGAAAGGGTAGAAGGAACTCAGCTCCATTACTGAGAAGGAATTCACTGGTTAGCAACACAAAAACTACTAAATATCAAATGGATTGGGTAACTTTGGGTAAAAGCGGCATCTTTCCCTACCCCAGACTCAGGGCTTCAAGTACATTAGGCTCCCATGACAGTAGCAGAATTATGGATGCCTCCTTTATGAGGAAGAAAAAGATTATTCATCCTAAAGTAAGAACCTCCCTCCCCCGCTCCAAAACACCAATTCCTTAACAATGACCAAAACAGGTGAAAACTCACCTTTCTTGAACTGTCTTCTGAAGCTCTGTGAAGTCCTTTTTGAGATTCTGTACCTTGTTCTGGTGTTGGGACAAGTCCAGTGCAAAGCCACAAGAGCCCAGTGCAGTGACCAGATGCTCAAGAGTATCTAGGTTCTCCTGTTGGTCTTCCATTTCCAAAGTGAGCTCCTGTCCAGTAAGCAAAGAAATATATTAAATCATCTAATTCTTATAAATAAATATATTCAAGAAGATGACAGATACTCAGAAGCCTGGGGAAAATTCTCCCTAATCTGTAGAAAAAACCAGAGCAAACAAGAAAAGAGGCACACTTGCTAGGTTAACTCTTAGATCAAAATAATAAAATTGCTCTCCTCCAAACGAATGGAGGATAGCTAGGAATTACAAGAAGTCTTGTCTTCTTTTAAAAAATGTGTGAAGACTTGAGAGGCAACATGACAGGTTGAAAAGAACGAAAGTTTAGGAGTCAAACAGATCTGAGAATCAATCATGACTGTGTCACCTAACTAACTTGTGATTTTTTTCCAGCCATAGGGATTGAAGCCGGGGCTGTTGCATATCCCTGCCTCCCTTGTTTTATATTTTATTTTGAGATACGGTTTCATTAAGTTGCCAAGGCTGGGCTGGAATTTGTGATCCTCTGGCCTCACAGTATGCTGGAATTACAGGTATGTGCCCAGCTAGCCTGTGGTCTGAAGTCACTAAACTCTAAGGTTCTACAGTCTCTTCTGTAAAACAGAGAAACATATTATGCCCATTATTAACACTCTACTAAAGACATTAGCCAATGCAGATAAGGGAAAACCAAAGGAGTGATGAAAAGATATTTGCAGATTAAATGAAAGTATACTTGTAAAAAACCTAAAAGAATCAATTCAATAAGGTAGTAGGGTATAAAAATTACATAAAAATCAAGAATAAAAACTTCTCTTACAACAAAAAAGGCTCAATCTTAAGTCATCAAGTAACAAGAAAACACAAAATCTAAACATTAAAACACTTCTGAAAGACACAAAAGCAGACTTGAATGAGTGGAAAGACACCCATAAATACATACGCATGAATAAATATATATGTGTGTGTATATATTATATATATTATATATATATTATATATATAATATATATATGAATAAATACATTCAGTGTGACTCAGACAAAAATATCAGAGTTTTTCTCTCTAGAAATAATAAAGCTTAAGCTTACATGGAAAAATAAATGTACAACTATAGTTATGAAAAATCCTGAAAGTAAAAAAATTGAGGAGGGCTAGCAGCCCTACTAGATACTAACACAATAAGAAAGTCTCTGTAATTAAAAGTAGTATGCTATGGCACATGAACAGACATATCAGTGAAACAGAATAGAAAATCTACACGTACTCAGCATACAGAGCTTGCCTAAGCATGCATGATGCACTGGGTTCAATCCCCAGCACTGACCAAAAAAAAAAAAAAAAATCCAGAAGTAGTTTCAAATACATACAGAAATACTATATATGATAAAGATGGCTTTTCAATTCTAGAGAAAAGATAAGTGTTATGGCTTGCATCTAGATGTCCCTGCAAAACTTCATGTGCTCATAAGTGAGGCTTTGGGGAAGTACTGGGTCATGAGTGTGTGATAACGAGATTAGTGGCCTGATTGGTTTAATACAGATTGGTTTAGCATTGGTAGCTGAATGGATTTAATGAAAACAGATGCCCCATTCTGAGTGTGAGTGGCACCAAACAATAGGCTTATAGCTCTGATGATATCTAAATGGAAATATAAAGGAATATAAAAGGAAAGAAGAAAGGGTGTCTCACTGCTGCTGCTGCATCCTAACTCTTGCCTGCCATGCTATGGACTATTTCTCCTCTGCCATGCTGCTTTGCCTTGGAGCCAGCTGACTATGGAATGAAACCTCTACAAACAGCTAAAATCAACCTTTTCTCCTTTAGCTTGTGGGTATCAGGTATTTTGTCCCAGCAATGAGAAAGTAACCAAGATAGAGTTTTTAATAAGTTGTACTGGGAACAACTAGATAGATCTTGGAAAAAGATACAGAAATAAAAAAATCCATACTTGGATATGTTTTACCTATTATACTAGCAAAATTTCATATAAATGATTTTTTCTTTTTGAGACGGGTCCTGCTATGTAGTTTTAGTCTTGAACTCACTATATAGCCCCAACTGGCCTTGAACAGTGATTCTCCTGCCTCAGCCTCCTGAGTGTTGAGACTACAGGTGTATACCACCATGCCTGGCTATACTAGCAAAATTTCAAAAGCTTGATAACATATTATCAGATAGACTGTAAGAGAAACAGACACACATTCACAGACACTGCTAGTGGGGGATACAAAATGGTACAATCCCAAAGAATAGAAACTTGGTGTATTTAATAAAACACACAGATACTGTGTGCAAGGTTGTGTGGTACTGGGGACTGAACTCAGGGCCTTCACACTGAGTTGCATTCCAAGCCTTTGATTTATTTTGAGAGAGCATCATGTTAAATTGCCCAGGTTAGGCTTGAACTTGTGATCTGCCTCAGTATCCCAGAGTGCTGGGATTATAGGTGTATAGCCATTATACCCAGCTATGTTTATTTTTTGATGCAACAATTCCACTCTAGAAATTTATTCATAAAATATGCTTTCAGTAATATGGTGGAAAATGTACATAGTTTAATGAATTGTATAACAGCATAGTTTTGGTTTTTGTTGTTGTTTTGAGATAAGGTCTCACTATGTAGTCCACATTGGCCTTGAACTGACTATGTAGCGCAGGCTAGCCTTGAACTCATGGCGATTCTCCTAACTCAGCCTCCTGAGTGCTGGAATTACAGGCCTGTGCCACCACACCCAGCCTAGAACAATTTTGGAAACAACTACTGGAATCCCCACATGTGTAAGAGTCTCATTGAATAAACTATGATTTATCTGCACAGTAAGGGTATGTATTTTAAAAAATTAGTATCTCCACAATTGATATTTAATGATTTCCAGGAAATTTAGGTATAAGGACAAAGTGCAAAAGATCCTACAGTATGCCCTACTTTTTTGTAAGAAAGAATGAGAAGAAAGCATGTTCATTAAAAAAAAAAAAGGAAAAAAACCCCTATAATTCATTAGTATCAGGGTAAGTGAAAACGGGATAGGAAACAGAAAGGAAAATGACTTTTAAGCTGTATTAATGGTTCATATATTTAAAAATAAAATTGTACCAATAAAGACAAAAATCTTCACTTCTGTTTAGTATGCTGTTGGTAGAAATATTAGTGTGATTCCAAAATTCTTTTTTATTTATTATAGGATAAAGGCAGTATATTAGAATTGTTTGGAACTAGGATTCTCCCTATAGGGAAGAATATACAAAAGATGAAAAGATCCCTCTGGTGTTTAGTTGGTATTAGATTATCAGTGTGATCTCATGATATAAAACATACGGCCAGATATTAGCTAACATTATCCAGTAAAAGGACTCAGGAGAAATAACATGCCAGTAGTTCATCCAGTGTCCAGATTTTGGTCTGTAAATTGTATTCCCCACCAAAAGTTGGACTTCTTAGAAAAAAATTATTGATTTCAGGTATGGGACAAGGACATTACAAAGTGAACCTGAACTATTTTTTTTTTTTTTTTTACTGATCTTTTATTTGGTTTTCTGGAGATAGTGTCTCACTATGTAGTTTAGGGTAGAATTGAACTCACTATGTAGCCAAGGCTGGTCTCGAACTCATAGCAATCCTCTTGCCTCAGCCTCCCAAGTGCTGGGACTGTAAGTGTGCACCACCACACCCAGCTTCTGAACTATCTTATTTTAGAAGAATGTAAGAAAGAAGTTGTATGTTGATAAGGACATGTCAAAAAGACATAAAGGTTCTCACTGACCAAATTTCGGGAAACTTTTCCCCATTATACGATGACATAAGTGCTCATAATGATACCATCTCTCTTTTATGTTTCTATAAAGATAAATAAAACAATTGGTGAATCTAGGTAAAAAGTATACTAATATTTATCAGACCATTCCTTCTACTTCTTTGTAACTTTGAAAATATTCAAAACAAAGTCCTCTAAATTTAGGAAACCAAACAAAATAATGAGATACCACTTTGAAACAGAAAAAAGCTTGGCTGAAAGCCCCAAGGCAGTGACATAGGATATAGGAACACTGAGGTACTACAGGTCGGAATGTGAGCTGGCACAACCTCAAAAAGAGCTCAGACTAGCCACTACTTAGTCAAATTAAGTAAATGCATATGCTATGACCCAGCACCTCTTCTCTTGGGTATTTATTTTGGTTAGCTGTTAATACTTTTCATTAAATATTTCTACCTCTGCACCTTCTAGGTACGCGGTAGGATTACATTTCCCAACCCCCTGAAAAAGTTAAGTGTGGGCATGTGAAACTTGCTTTGACTAATGAAATATAAATGCCTATGCTGTGCTCCCCTCCCCCTGCAACAGTAAACAGGAACGCTTAAGTCAGAGTGAAATCTGTCAACATGTATCTGTGAGTGGCTACAGTGAGCTGTGTATGCATGCTAATTTGGGTTGAACATGTAGTATGACTGAAAATTAATCCAGGCTGTTTTTTTTTAAAAACAAACCTAGTTTACAAGATGCCTGTGGTAATTCTCCATGATGGTGCAGGTAAAGCTTCCAATATCTGACTGGTACTGCACACACTCAGTAAATGTTGGTCTCTCCCCTTTATTCTGCAAACACAGCAAATACTGTATATCCTTACCTGGATCTGTTGGGAGAAATGTGCAATATCCTGATCTGGCTGATTCCCAGAAGCCAACATCCGACTTTTGTTTTCCATAAACTGCTGCAGCTTGTCAGAGAGCTGTTCAAACATCTCTGCCTGGGGCAGGAGCTTCTTTAAGGTACTCTCCTTCTCCTGCTGCTGTAGTCGGAGCTGTTCAAAGCGCTGGCTCACCTCCACCAGTTTGCCCTGTAGCACTGCCGCTGTGGTGCTGTCTGCTGTCTCCATGAACTGGGTCACCATCTCACAGGTGGCCTCCAAGCTGCTCTTTTGTCTAGCAATGTCCTGCTTCAATTTCTGTTATTGGGAACAAATCTGTCAGCTTTTGGCTCACTTATTCCAGGATACCTGAGCTACAAATTAATAATCTTTAATAACTACCACATTCTCCTTTCCAAAGAAGGGCTGGAGAATTGCAACAGAGCCTGCAGAATGCTACATGTCTTACCCCTTAGTTCTCCACCCATTCCACTATCTTTGTCATCACCATTTTCCTCAGTTTAAATAGTGGTTTGGGGGGAGAAGGAAACTGAGGAGAAATATCTACATATTCTACCACTGAGCTATACCTTAATAACAGAAATATGTTTACATGGATTAGTCCTCATCTCTAAATCTTATTAGAACATTCATAGGCATGAGTTCTCCTCCTGCTACTTTTTCAAAGCTATATAATTCATGACTCATGGCAAACACATCCTCTGTGCTAACTCTTGAGACACAGGTCTTACCATATTATTGGCCAGGGCTTCTTGGACGACGCCTGATGACAGTGATGTCACCTGCTCCCCTTCCAGGTTTTGTTCAACTTCCCTGATGGATTGCAGCAGGCTCTCTAGGCTTTCCTGGACGCTCTGCGACTGAGCAATCGCCTTCTGTAGCAGAGCAGAACGCTCAGCCAGACTGCAGGAAAGGCTCTGGAAATGGCTGAGTATGGAATCTGGAAAATCAAGGATGTGAGAAGAGTAAGAGTAAATATTATTTTTGGTTTTTACTTTTAAAAACTAATGTGTTTAAAATGTACAAATTAATTGTAATAATAATTGACAGCAACACAAACAGAAGGACTATGCTTGAGGTGCATTAATATTAGAGCCAAATTTAACAAGCATTAGTCATTTAGCATCTACTAAGAGTAAGAAATTGTGCTAATGTGGAAGACTAAAGATAATGGGATAAAAGAGCTTCAAGCAAAAAAAGAGAAAAAAGAAAAAAATAATTAAGGCTTTGGTCTCTGCCCTCTACAAACCTAAGATTCTAAAGCAGAGCATGGGCAGAGGATGGCAATACTAACTAGCCATAAAAATAAAATTGTAAGTGTTTCATTGGTAACAGAAGTACGTCCTAAAGAAACTCAGAAGGAAGAATTACTATGTTTTATTTTTTTCTTTTGAGGGATGAGGATGGTGGTTAGGATTTTATAAAGGAAATAACCTCTCAGGTATAACTCTTTGTCTTCTGGACAAGTCTGACACACACACATATAGTATAAAAATAATGTTTTAAAATATACAAATACATTATGAAATGGCTAAATCAAGTTATTTAACATATGCATTACCTTACATACTTATCACTTTTTGTGGTGAGAACACTTAAAATCTACTCTCTTAGCAAATTCCATGCATATAATATACTATTATTAACTATAGTCACTGCGATGTACCCTCAGGTATATACCCTCAGGTATATCTCGAAGCATGAACAAGATTTCATCATGCATGGTATGCATGAAATGTTAGCAGCTAAGCAACAGGAAAAACTTCACAAGGAATGTAATACATAAATGACTGGTTTACTTGGGAAATAAAGGAAGCAGGGTGTGGCTAGAAGGTAGATGCCTGGGAAAAATGGCTGAAGCCACACTGTAAATGTCTTTCAACAGTGTAAAAACAAAGTTAATTGGAGGATGAGCTATTTGATAAAAGTCTATGGCAAGGCTGGGGATTTAGCTCAATGGTTCCACCGCCTGCCTCGAAAGCGCAAAGACCCAGTTTGATCCCGGTTTCACAAAAAAAAAAAAAACAAAGAAAAGTCTATGGCTACTCATGGCTGTAACCTCAACTCCTAACTGAGCACTCAGATGCATGTATGACATAATGTATTACGTCAGTGGTGGCGAACCTATGGCATATGTGCTACAATGGGCTATTAATATTGAATGCTCTAAAAAGTTTGTCATCATTATGCTACCTTGTAGAAGAGAGGCTAATTTGAGGAATTAAGGGAACAATGTTGCTGTCCCTACTTAATACCTGTAGTTTCTTGAATATGCTTAGGGTCCAGGGCTGGCTCCCCTTCAATTTCCATAAAGTCACGAGCTACTTTTTGGAGCTTTTCTATAGGAACTTGGTGTTCAGCCAGTTCCTCTTGCAACTTCTGCTTGTCCATGAAAAAAGACAAAAGAACATCTAAGTGAGCAATTAAAGCCAATTCTGGTAAGTTAGAACTATTAAGCAGTTTTGTAAATATTTCTCAGTTTATTAACAACCCTATAAATATTAGAATAAAGTGTTTAGGGATCAGATATTCTCCAAAGCATCCCAACCACCACCTTTAATCTATACAAGTACTGGCTTTTCTTTGGGATACTCAGAGCCATGTGATCCAAGGCTTTGATGCTATGATCATAGTCTGTTCAGGCTTACCTTTGTCATTGTGAATTGCTGTTGCAGGACTCCAGGATCAGAAGCAACAGTATCTGAGAGGAGCTTCTCCACATTACCCTCACAAGTCTGTATCCAGGACTGTAGGCTGTCAGCACTGCTCTGGAATTGCTGATATTGGCCTAGTAGCATGTTTAGGTGAGAGCCCAATCGTGTACACTGTGCAGAGAAAGAAAAGCAGACCTGAAATGTTAGGCCAAAGGTAGTAGCTTCCTGAGTAGAGTGCAGAGAAAGAAGCCTAGGAGCGGGAATACATCTCAGTGGTAGAGCACTTGCCTGGCATGGGTTCAGTTCCCAGTACTGCAAAACGACAACCAAAAAAAGAAAAAAGAAAACAAAAAGCCTGGTTGCTACAGAAACTCACTGTAACTTGTCACAAATGTAGTGCCAGGCACCTTGGGTAGATGGGTAGCCTCAGTTCCTAACCCCAAGAGGGGTCCTCATAGTTTGTTCCCCACTATTTCTCTCACCCTTATTTTATACCCAGGAAGACTTTACATGTTGTATGACAAGCTGTCAAAGAAATCCACATCAGGTTGCAGGCAAAGTTAGGGACAAAAGTTACAAAAAGTGTTCCTTTTGGGGGATTAGAGATGTTGGCAGAAAGTATGACGGGTAAGAATCTACTAGATTCTAATTTTAGGAGGGAGAAGGAATTCTCTGGATAGGGAAGAAAATAAGGATGACTGTGTAGTTAAAGTTTTCCTGCATTATGTCTCCTGGGACAAGACAATACTGGTCAGAATACAGGACAGAAAGCATCTCCACCCTAACCACTGGTGTGAGACATACTCCCAATATCAGCAGAATCAGGTGTTAGCCCATTAGGCTACACATTCTGCATTTTTTGCATAGTTTATGAAAACCCACTGCCTGTGGTCTATATACAGTTTACCCACTGTGTTCTAGGGTTCTTATTCTGAGCCCCATTATTGTTACCCTGGAGGCTGACAGGATCTCCTCTATTTTTTTCCCCCCCTCAATACTAGGAACTGTACTGAGCTAGCCCCTTAAAAAAAATTTTTTTTTTGAGACAGGTCTCAGTAAGTCACTAAGCTGCCCAGACTGGCCTTGAACCTGTGATCCCCTTGCCTCAGTCCCCTAGAGTGCTGGGATTATAGGTGTGCACCACCACACCCAGTGTCTTACCTTTGAGTGGAGAGCAGTGTATCTTTCTGTTGCATCCTTCAGCTTCTCTTTCACTAAGTCTCTAGTTGTTGATGGTTCTTTGCTTTCCTCAGAGCTGTTTTCTGCATCCAAGACTTTCTGCCCGGAGATAGTCACAAATCTTAGGTCTCCTTTGTGGGAAATGACATCCTCTGAGAAGCTTCCCTGCTGATTTAGTAAGGAAGGTAGTGCTTCAGGGCCAATGCCTCCCTTATGCATGTTCTCTAGCTCTTTCTCAGACTGTTCCAGCCAGCTTTCAAACTCTCTGTGGTCCTCCAGGAATTTCTGCAGCTCATCCCGCAGTGTCTGCACCCGCTTCAGGTCTGTCTCGGACTGTGCCAAGGAAGCTGCATATTGCTCCTTAAGATCTCCTAGCTTCTCCTGCAGCTTCTGTTGATCCTCAGGTGTGAGATTGTGGCCATGCTGCTCCAGGAAGGCCTGAGCTGATTGGGTGGCCAGAATGAAATTTTGCTGCTGGGACAGCAATTCTTGGTGATGGGCCTGGTGAATAAACCCCCCCGACCAAAACAAAGGGAAGTCAGTAAGGAAACTTGAATAATTCGGTAATGCCTACAGCTACAGGTGAAGAGAGGTCTCTGTCTCTACTTCAACAAGACACCATAGATGAAATGAGATACACGAATACCAAAAAGATGTTATATGTCTTGAATAAAGACATACAGATAGTCATGGGTCAGAAATGTGGCCAGAACCTGACTCTCTTCACTAGACCCAAGTCTATGAGAATGTATAAATGGCCAACCAATAATGGAAGGGTTGAGTAACTAGATAAGCCATATGTATGACAATATAAAAATGCAAATACTTAGCTGTGAAATGTCACTTACATGTTCATGAAGACTTCCTACTAGGAAAGGCCTTGAAAAGTTAATTCATTAAATAGAGTATATTTCTGGATGTTATAGGTAATTTGCACTCTTTATTTTTATTGTTGTAGTGGTTTTTGTAAGCTTTATTTTTTTATAATGCTGGGGATTGAACCCACATCCTCACACATGCTAAGCAAGTGCTCTGCCACTGGGCTACACCCCTGGCTTTGCACTTTTTTATTTGAATGTGCTATGCCTATGGACATACATGTGTACCCTTTTTTTTATTCTAGTGTATAGCTGTGGGGTTTTGTTTTGAAACATGTTCTTCCAGAGCCTAACAAAAGACAGTAGGAGCTCAGTCAGTGTTCCTGACTGTGTATTTATATGCAAGTACCTAAAGCAGGACTGAGCCTAATTTTCTTTACAATACTATTTAGTTAGCTTCAGCAACCTGACAGCCTCAGTGTCTTACATCATCTAAGCAAAGTTAGATATTTTCCTTGAACTACTCAAGAGCGGTATGACAGCTCTGTCTGTATCACACCCACATGTCTCAGGTTCCAACCCATCACCCAGGAGTAAGTGGTTTCCTTCCTGGGCTGGAGATGCTACTTAGTTAGGCAGACTAGTCAGCAAGAGGTGTTAGGAGTCTCTATGACAGCAGAACTATCTCTGTTCTGTAGTGTAAGACTACCAGGGCTTTGGGAAACACTGCAGTGGATCTTCTGAGTACAGAAGTAGTAAGCAAGAGGCAGGATTTCTATTAATACAAAATAAAGCAATGAACCATACAGGCCTCTCAACAATATTCCTGGTAAGCCAAATTACAAAGATGTCACTATGAAAATATGTGATCCATGTATTTTGCAAGTGTCCTAAATACATAATCTTCTTTCAATCACTTAATATATTATGCCTATACATGCCAGTCAATGTTCTAAGAGATGGTTTGTCTTACTGGTTCCCTGGTTTATTTCCAATGTCTGGCATGTAGTTGGCACTCAGTATTTAGTGAGTGAATGCATAAACAGGTAGAGATAAATGGCAAGAAAGAAATGGTTTCTGCTTTCAATTCTAGTGTCCAGAAGGCAATATAGACCCAAAAAGAACAAACAAACAAAAACACCAAAAAAACAAGCCAAGAAAAACCAACCCAGAATGAGAAACACTACAATGTAAGAAGGATACACTAACTTTGGGGAACAGTAAAGAGTGCTTCCTAGAGGAAGTAATCTAAGCTGAGATCTGAAGCACAGCAACAAATTAGCTAAAACAGGTGCCTTTCCTTAGTTTCTTTCTTTTCTGTTTGGTTTTTTGAGAGAGTCTCGGTGTGTAGTTCAGGCTGGCCTCAAGCTCACTATGTAGCCCAGGCTGGCCTTGAACTCATGACAGTCCTCCTGCCTCAGCCTCTTGAGTGCTGGGATTACTGATGTGTGCCACCACACCTGGATTTTCTTATTTTCTATACCAGAGATACAAGAAGATTCCAAGAGCATGTAAAGGGCCAGGAGAATGAGAACACAGTATAGTCAACCAACTGAAAGGTATCCGTAGCTAGAGACTCAAGTGTGAAGGAAGGGAGAGATGAGGCCATATGAGGGAGAGAGGCAGTAAACCATGTTTTAACCAGAGGAATTTCAAACCATGTTAAAAAGTTTGGAATTAATTTGAGGGTAACAGAATCGTTGAAAGGGTTGAGCAGGGATATAATATTTTAGAAAGATCATTTAGTAGCATAGGGAATGGATTGGAGGGTAAAAACCAAGAGGCAAGAAAACCAGTAGAAGTTACAAAAATAATAAAGTGAAAGCTGACATTAGGTAAACCACAATATTTCAATAGTGATGAAGTAGTCTGGATAACTCTAAAAGAGATACAGGAAGCATGGGATTTGATGAAAAGATTCAATATAGAATAGTGAGGGAAAGAGGAATTTAGGGTGATGTCTAGTTCAGGCAATTAAGTAGGAAGATAGGAGAACACATTTAATTAGGGAGGGAGGTATAACAGGAAGTAAAAATTCCATTTTCTGGTTAAGGTGCTTGTGGCTCCAGATTACAAAGAAGCAGATGAATTTGTAAACTGTTTTAAAGCTCAGGACTGGCATCAGGGCTGAAGAGAAATCTGTACATGGAATTAATTAGTGCAACTGGTAACTGAAGTGTTGTGTGAGTGGATGAGACTACCCAAGGAAAGTACATTCTGAAAGATGAAAAGGATGGAAGCCTAACGGTACCTCAAAAACCAGCCAGAGGAAAAGAAGGGTGATGGAAACTAAGGGAGAAAGTATTTCAAGAGGAATAGCCAATAATCTCAAAGCCACTGAAACATCAAAGAAGACAAAACAGAGTACTTCTCACTGGATTTAGGGGAAAGGAAGTTGTGGTAACTTGCCCAGGGTGGAGGAGATTCCCCTAGCATAGCAAGGACAAGTTGACACCTCACCTTCATCTTCTCACACTGCCTGTCCAGGTTCTCCGGGGCATGGTTCACCCCCATGTGGCCATCAGTGGTATCCACAGCTCCTTTCATAAGGCTGGCTCCAGAGAGCGGCTCCATTCCTGGAAGGCTGGTCTGTGGCTGTCCACCAGATGAGCCCATGGAAGTCACCCAATTCAAGAGAGAGTCAATCTTACTCTTGTTCTCTGCCAGTTCCTTTGCTGCTTTACTCTGAAAGCCATAGAGGTAGTCTAGTGAGAAGACCTTAGTTAGCTATTAAACCACCTATTAAGTAAAGGTGGTGAGATTCTTGCTAACGAAAAAGAGCTGTTCTAATTCTGGGTATAAACTGTGTTTACACATACAAAAACTTATACCTTCTAAAACACATTGAAAATAATTATTTAAAATAATGTCTAGTTTTCATCTACATCTCACTGCTTCAAGAAAAAAAGGAGGAGTACTAAATCCTAGGATTTAAAAAGACTATTAAAAGATTGATTAGTCTTGCCACCCCACCAAGATTTCACAGAATCCTTTCTAGATATGTGAAAGTGATACACTGGTTTGACAGAATAAGAAATAGCATAGTCACATTCAGTTAACTGGTTATTCCCTAAAAGAAAAGCAGACTTCTTTCATCCTTATCTCAGTCAAACAGAACTTGTAGTTCTTAAACTTGCCTCTTGAATTCTATTTACTGGCTCTTCAACATTTTAATTAAGTGGGTCATGCCAAGTTGCACATTCATATATTTCAAAATTCCTCTACAGGAAGCTTATTTTTCTTTCCCATGCTCTTTGTCTCCCTCAGTGTCACAGCCTAAGGCTGAATGAAGGATGCAATGTAATCTGCTGGTGCTGATGCAGGGGCAGAGGACCACTAAGACTTTATTATTCTCTTTGATTTCTCCTGGTGCCACAATTCATATCATAACTATAGACACAACTGGACATAACATGTGGCCCACTAAAACTTCACAGATAGGGGCCAGGGATTTAGCTCAGGGGTTTCACCACCTGCTGTGCAAGAGCAAGGACCTGAGTTTGATCCGTGGTACAAAAAAAAAAACTTCACAGATATCTTTCCTAGCATCTTAGATCACCAATGTAGATTCATGTTACAAATATAATATTTGATTTTTCGTCTCTTAGGGTAATACCTTACTTAAGTTCTTTCAATAGCCAGAGTATTGAGTATACAAATAGCAAGGTTGTTTTGTTTGTTTGCTTTTTTTTGACTAATACGTACTTCTTGCTAACCTGAAGTCCTTCTGGATGTATCTTGTAAAAAGAAAGGCTGACTCAAGGATCTGGTCCTCAAGCAGCCCTTTTTTGTGACTATGCTCACTACAAGGCACTTTCCCCTCACCTTTTATGCACATACAGAAGTTTTATTTTGGCAAAACATCAAGTGTTATAGCATGGTGGTTTACCTTTTCAGTCTCCTGCTGTAAGGCTGAGCTCACTGCTTCCTCCAACTCCTTCTGGGCCACCCGTGTCTGTTCCTGGAGAGCCTCACATTGCTCCTTAGCTTGATGAAGTTTTTCCTGAAGAGCTGTCAACTCCTGGGGGCTCAGTTTCGTCTGGTTCTCTTCCAGAAACACTTCAATGTCTTTGACAACAGTGGTAAATGAAGTGGCATGATTCTGAATGTCTTCCTGTAAATCCTTAACACATGAAAAGAGGGATAGGCAGAGTCTTCAACTTTAGTGTAAGGATAAAGTTGCTAGGAGGACATATTTGCACATAGTTCCCAACTAAAATTTATTTAAGGTTTACACCTAAACCAATGCAAGACATTTTAAAACAATTAATTTTCTAGGCAAATATTAAGTACAGACAAAAAAAGAGATTGTCCATAAATGTGTTTGATAGCAGAGCTGTTCATTTTGCAGTGAGTTCACCACAAAGAGATCATTTATTCTTTTTTTTTTTTGAGAAAGGGTTTTGGTATGTATGTAGTTCAGGCTGGCTTTGAACTCACTATGTGGCCCAGGCTGGCCTCAAACTCATGGCAATCCTCCCACCTCAGCCTCCCAAGTGCTGGGATTAAAAAAGCATGTGCCACCATGCCTGGTGAGATCATTCATTCTCTGAAGAAGAGTTGACAGCATGATTCTAGCAGAGCCAAGGACGTTTTGTTTTTTTGTTTTTGTTTTTATAGTAGTCTCCCTCTTGGAGAGAGCTTCACTTCACTCTCCCAAGGTTTCAGTAAATCATGGTCGACTATGGTCCAAAAATATTAAACAGAAAATTCCAGAAATAATTCATTAAGTTTTAAATTGTATGCCATTCTGAGCAGTGGGATGATTCTCACTCCATCCTGCTCTGTCCAGCCCAGAACATGAATCATCCCTTTAACCAGGGCAACCACACTGTATATGCTATCCACCAGTTAGTCACTTGGTAGCTGCTTCATTAGCTGCCTGATAACAGTGATTATATTCTAGAAACCCTTACTTTACATAATAATAGCCCCAAAGTACCAGAGTAGTGATGTTCTTCTTTTTTTTTTTTTTTGGTACCGGGGATCGAACTTGGGACCTTGTGCTTGCAAGGCAGGCACCAGAACCACTGAGCTAAATCCCCGGCCCTATGTTCTTCTTTATTACAGTATACTGTAATAATTGTTCTACTTTAGTGTTAATTTTGGGTGTTAATATCTTACTGCGCCTCATTTATAAATTACAGTTTATTGTAGCTATATATATATAGGAAAAACATCATATAGGTTCACTACTATCTGTGGGTTCAGGCATGCTCTGGAAGTACTGGAACACACCTCCAGCAGGTAAGGGGGCACTACTGTACTCTCTTGGTTATCACCCCTTCTCCTTAATGTGGCTACAATGTCCTACATGATATGGGGCCCCGCCTATTTCTCCCACTTCATTGTGCACTAAGCTTCTTCTTGTTCTTTGCAGCCCAGCTGAAATAGCTTTCTTTCCCTTTTTATTTTTTGGCAGGGGGAGAGAGGGGCAGTACTGGGGACTGAACTCAGGGCCTTTGCACTGAGTGACATCCTCAGATCTCTTTTGAGACAGGGTCTTGCTAAGTTGCTAAATTGTCTAGGTTGGACTCGAATTTGTGATCCCCCTGTCTCAGCCTCCCACAGTACTGAGATTATAGGCATTTGCCACCATGCCCTGCTTTCTTTCTGTTCTTGAATATGCTGTGCTCAATGCCATTCCCACCTCAAGACCAATCATAAGCATCTGGTTGGTACATTTTCTTCTTTCCACTCCTTCATGCACTAACCCCTACATAGCTTTCACTTCTCAGTTAAAGTGACACTTCTTCAAGCTAATCTCTTCTCATATGCTAGACTAGACTGGGTGCCTCTGGTATGTATTCTCGTGAAGCTTTCTAGATACCACAGTTATTAGGTGTTCATTTTTTTGTGAGAATATACGTAACTATCTATCTCCCTCACCAGACAGTGAGCT
Source organism: Heterocephalus glaber (assembly GCF_000247695.1). Next base: position 21,888,522 of record NW_004624764.1, on the reverse strand, counting down.
TCATTAAGGTAGAAATGATGTCTGTTTACCACTGCTGCTGGCATAATGCAAGCTTTTGTAAGTATCTGTCTTCTGAAGGAATGAAAAGAGTAACTCACACTAACCTTCAAGTCACTTTGGTTCTTCTGCAAAGCAGAAAGATCTTGTTGGGAGGCTCTGCCCTGATGGCTCACCAGCGCTCTTTCTGCTTGTCCTACCCAGCTGCATAAATCCTCCAGTTTCTGATGACAAGTATTTTGTTGTTTCTGTAGAGTCTATTTGAAATGCAAAAGAGTCAAGAGACAATTAAAAATTCTTAATTTACATATATGTAACTCCCTGAAATGTAAAACAAGAAGATTTTATCTTAAGGATGGAAAAGATGGTGCAAGACCAGAACAGGAAAAGGCACAGAAATCATATTCAGGAAGCTCCCCTTATGTGAGCAGTCTGTTGATCTAGGCCTCTGGATGGGATGATAAGCAGGGGCAGTTAAGAATACTCTTTTTTTTTCTTTTGGTACCAGGGATCAAGCTCAGGACCTTGCGCTTGTGAGGCAGGGGCTGGAACCACTGAGCTAAATCCCCGGCCCCAAGAATACTCTTTATTTAAGTTTGGGTCTGGGAGCTCCTTTGCCAGACTGCTACCATTATCTTTGAAAGTGGGAAATACTGAAAACCATGATTATGGTGATAATTGTGGTAAATTAGTGGTTTTCATTAATTCCTTCTCTAGAACCAGATGATTCGTTATATGTTAAGTCAAAACATGGAAAACTAGAAAAATTGGAGGAGAAAGAAGACCTGAATAATTCATAAGCTAACTGAGCTTAATAATTAAACTGACATTATAAATCAAATTCCTCAAAACTACAAGGACCCCAAAAATAGAATGATTATAGGCCAGGCATAAGGAGCTTGATTTGGCTATTTTGAGAAGGAAACTGCCCAAGAATAGCCACTGGCTCAGTCCTTGAGGTGTCTACACTGATATCACAGAAAAAGGCAGGCCCCAGGAGAGAGATGGAATATATTTCTGTGCCTGAACCTTTCCCCAGATCCCATCTCAGCTGCATGACACTGAAGCACCTAATTGAGTAATTGAGCATGATGTGTTCTCCTGACATCCTTCTAAAACCATTTTCCACCAGTTTCTGCCTTCTGATGGTGTTTTAGTCACCTGCACTTACAAACAGGTGCCAGATTTGGCCCTCTCTCTCCCTCTTTAGGATAAATAGAAGTTCTCTGGAAGAGAACTCCTAAGAGCTCTTCAGCTGTAAAACAGGATCTTCATGGGTTAGGATGGGTGCAGACTGAATCTGAAAAAAGCAAAGCAAACAAGTTAACACACAAACATACACATGCATTCAGGGCAAATATAGAGAGAAGCAGAGCATTTCTGACAATAACAAGGTTAATGAACATTGTGGAATTAATTTTGTGCTCAAGGAGAATGTTCACATGCAGTACTATCACTTGCTGCAGCTCAGAGGCCTACTCTGGATCTGGGCTGGGTCTTCAGTTAACTGAGACCAATCTACTTCATTAAGTATCCACAGGCTGCACCATGCTATAAAAATTACTAGACTAGGGCACTGTGCATGTTCAGATTTGGAAAGTAATTGTAAGCATTTCATTAGGATTTTATTTGAATTTCAATTAGTTTAAACATCTGTCCAGTAGTAGGGGACATGTGGTACTGACTAAATTTCCTTCAAGTCTGACTCAAAAGTTCAATTATATTTTGCACATTATTTAAGAAAGGAGTCCCTGAGACAGATTTCTTGGTGATAATGACAATTCTAACATTATTTTGCTGTATACCAACTTACTGTTCAAACAACAGAAGAAGCAGAAACATCATTCAAGGTATTCTAAGGTCATGATGTTACTATTAACGCACTTATGCTGAGTTTGAGTTTGTTGTGATGGAAGATTGTAGAATGATTATTAAGAGTTTTTTTAAAAAACTGTACAGCCCTGCTTCCATACACCATTTTCCATAACTGAATAAGTACCAGGAACTACAATGTGAAGAAAGGTTCTAGAAAATAATAATTTAACAATTGTTAATAATTACTATCACTCTGATAAATATTTCCTTGTTAGCTGTTTGAAGATTATCAAGACATTTTATTGCAAATCATTTGAACAGTTCCAGACCAAAACTGATTTTCAGAACTATTCTTAGCATGAGTTCAGAGTATCTTGATGTTCTTCACAGCCATTAAGAGTGAAGAAGGAGAAAGCAGTGGGAAGAAGGGGCTTGCTGTTATGATTTTCCTTTGAAAGTCAAAGACAGTGAGACAAAGTTAAGAGTACAGCCTCATGAAAACGAAAACACTTGCACATACAGTCACACATGAACACACATATATCCTCTCACACAAACACAAAATCAAAACCATGGAAAGAAAAACAGCCAGAAAAGCTTCTTTCTGGGTCAGAGCCATAGTGGCCTGAATGACATGAAATTTCAAAACTGGTAATGCCAGGCTGTAGGAATCATGATACTGTACATGGAAGCTGACCAGAAAACCCCCAAACAGGAGACATCCCAAAGACAAAATAAGCTCAGCTGCTGGTTCAGTCTGACATTAACCTGGGCTTCCTGCTGCATTTGTTGAAGGCAGCCCTGCAAGGCATCCGTCTGAGCTGCAGTCCGGTCCACAAGATCCTGGAAGGACCTCTGCAATTCATTCAGAAGCCTCAGCATTTGTCGATTCTGCTGAGGGGACAAATCCTGTGCATGCTCAGAGATAAAGAACTGAATATCAAAAGCAAGAGCATCCAACTGAGATTTCCTTTCAGCCATGGGTTGTTTCAAATCCTAAGGTCAGTAGGAAAAGGAAAAAAAGAAAAAGAAAACTTATATTTCTTTTTCCATGAGAAAAACTGTTGATTCTAATCAAAGAACCAAGAAAATGAGAGGATAACTTCCTCTACTTTTATAACTGGCACTGATGATCCTAGGGTCAAAATAGCATTGGAAGTTTCTATCAGTTCTCCAAATTCCTCATAAATATAATTAAGTTTCCTTTACTAGACCTTGATTTCCAAATGCAGTAAGTTTTCAATTATTTATGCTAACAGAATTGTACTATTGCTAATCTTCTTAAGATTCCTTTTAAAAAGTTTTGGAAAGTATAGCATGGATTTTTGGTCTGAGTGTATCTCATCTATTGTACTTTCTTAGATCTAAATATCTACTTGTATTTGTGCAGCAGTGAATTACTGGGAGGCTAGTACTAAGAAAATATACAACTTGATAATACTTGAAATACACAAATCTGATTTTTAGAGTAAACAATTGCTATTTATACATTCTTAAACTATGAGGAATTATAGTCAGATTTTCTTATAAAATAGTTACTGTTCTCTTAAAGTAGCACAAACTGTCCAAACAATAGTCACGTTTTTAGACAATGAAAATCATGTAATTTCTCACAAACATTTAGTGATCGTCAACTATGTTATAAAATAAAATATTCTGTAATACAGTTATTATTATGCAATAAAAACAGGGTATCTGTGAGCACACAGGCTTATGAAATTTCCACAAAGAAAACAAGATTAGACTGTCATTCTCTTCTAGAAGAAAATGCATAGAAGTTACAGTTGGGAGAGGGCACCAATGCATGCTTTTCTTAATATCAGGAAAAGAGAAAGGACAGATGAGGAGGAGGGGATACCTCTAATTCCTCCTGACTTTCTAAAGAGTTTAAGAGTGGGACCTGTCTCTACAGCACAAGGCTGATAAACTAGTGAATATTATCTGATGCAATGTTAAGTATAGCTACAAAAATAACATTGTTACAGAAAAACTCCCTAGATTCACTGTATAACTTTCTTCTCATCGACTAATAGGAAGAATCAATTAACTTGGAGCTTAAGAAGAAAAACATTTCTCTACATCAGAGGGTCAGCAAATTATGGTCTCCTGGCTAAATCTGGCCTACAAAGCTCAAAATATATATTATGTGGCCTTTAAACAAAAGTTTGGCAATTTATGCTATAGGTCACTGAACAGAAATTCTCCTGAAATTGGTACATGCATGTGTGTGTGCACATGCGTGTGTAGGATCAGATTTTGGGCAAAAAGGGACAGATCCTAGTTAATCAGTTACAAAGAGAAGATGAAGTTGATAATAATAGGCCATTCCATAGACTCTCTCAGAGAGTAGCTGAATGGAGAAATAATCATAATGATTAATCATAAGCTCCAGGGAGATGACAATTTTAAAAACTACATACAGCTGAAATAGAAAATCAGACTAAGACAGTGTAGATACTAGTTTCCTAGAACAAAAATAAAATTGATATAACTCAAAGGACAAATAAAACATGGCTGGGAATGGGTAGAGAGTTTACTTTATACTGTTGGAGAGAATGAGTCAGGCTGTCGACATCTGTTTCATTGTCACATTCTTTGTTGTTCAGAATAAGACTGCTATTGCCAACCCAGGCTCTCAGATCTTGAAGTTTGCCTTCTAGCTGTGTGTGCTGATTTAACACTGTAGTCTAAGAAATAAACAGCAAGTCAGGTTAGAAAACTCTTCAGGCCAGCCCAGGCTTTAAGAGCCTTTATGAATAAAAACAAGACACTACCTTTTTTACTTCCACAGCGTTCTGGAGATGGAGCAGTCTGGTGCTCCAAGTGTTGCTCACAGAGCTGAGAGACTTCTGAAGATTTTTGGCATCTTTCTCTAGAGCTTTCAACAGCTGAGTAGGGACTTCTTGAGGTTGGCTGACAATAATCGCGTTCACAGAGTCCAATTCCTGACTCACCGAGGTGGACAGGTCCTGTAGTTCCCTGTCTAATACCTGAGGGGACAAATGAGAGTTACCTTCAAAATCAAGACCAGCAATCTTGCCATATGGGAATCAGCTGTGAATACACTTCTCTTGCCTCATGTCTATAAAGAGATTTAGGGCTTAGAAAATGTTTTTATGTACATTCATCAGTTTCCTTGGTTCTCACAATCACTAATTCATGAGGTCAGCAGGACAGACATTATTATGGGTTTACAAAAAAAGATACCTCAGTACTTAATTTTTTTTTTTTTTTTTTTTTGCCTGAGCTGGAGCCAGGACTTAGGTCTTCCAACTTTGTGCAGTGTGTATCCTCCAGTACAATTCTCTGCCTCTCTGACACTGGTATTATTCCTTTCCCCTGGAGGTGCTATGCACAGGGTGATTTTATTTCTGAAACGGAAAATCAGATTTTTCCAAGAAAGGTAGGTACTGATATTGGACGAAAATAAAACTGATGTAACTTAAGCCAGGCATGCTGTTGGATGCTTGTTAATCCTAGCAACCCGGAAGATAAGGGAGCAGATCACTGGGACTTTGAAGCCAGCCTGGGATACACAGTGAGTTCAAGGTCAGCCTGAATTACATAGTGAGAGCCTGTCTCAAAAAACCAAACCAAAACAAACAAAATTGATACAACTCAAAGGACAAATAAAATGTGCTTTGGAACAGGTAAAATGTTTACTCATACTGATGGAGAGAGTGTTCTCAGATCTCTGTTCTCTGCTGGTGTTTCTGAATAAGTTTTTCTTTCTGAAGAGTTTCTAATTTGTTAAAGATACTTTTTCTTTCCTTTGTTTCAGCCTATCTTTTGTATTAGAAACTTTCTAGATGCTCATGTTTAAAATAATGCCCTAAAAAGCTGATGACACACTACATGCAGACTGCAGTTTTCACTGAGGATAATGCTGGCGGGCCATGCATTTGGGAAATTGCTCTATCAGTACTACTAGGTCTTTCCCTGTGGCCTGGTCAAATCATGGGGGATCCTACTAATTTGAGCATGGAATCCTTACTTTCAATTATGGCTATGTGCCTAGTCCAGACACACTCTGGATGATCTTCCTCAGAGGATGAACCTCTAGTTTTCTGTTGGAGCAGGGCATATACAATTGCCTATGTGAAATAAACTGGAAATCTGAGGGTCGAACTGCTTCATAAGCAGACTTTCAACCAATTACAATCATGCTTACCTGTTCATGATCATCTCTGCTTTCTGGGGCTACCAGAAAGCAAGGTTTTGGGGAATTCTGCAGTGAAAATTAGGTTGTTTCTTAGCTTCCTTCACTGCAAGTTTAAGACTGGGCTATCTCCAGTTTGCTTCCTAATTTCTAAAATTTTACTGCTGTTTTCTCCCCTTTTTGTGAGTTTGTGCATCTTAAGAGTATATATTTTTCTGATGTCTTACTGGAGTTCTGGAAAGTAACAGATTAATTTATATATCTAATCTACTTATTTATCCCCTGAATATTTCTTGCTTAAATTACTGCAAGTTTCCTAATCAATCAATCTGCCTTTGACCTTCATCATTCAATCCAAGATCACACAGATAACAAACGTCTGTCCAAAGTTTATTCAAATTTGTCCATTACACATCCTGTCTAGTCTGACCAAAGCTAGCCCCACAATATCTAATAAGAGTCTGAGTCTATTTACCCTGGAATGGAGAATTAGGCAGGTTCTTTAAAGCCTTGGAATCCTCAAGGAAGATGGGGGCAGCTAATTTGAAGCCAACAGGCCTGGTGGAAGTCTCTGGAACTTACCTTTGCCTGACACACCAGGTCCTGTAATTCTGCCAGATTAAGTCCCAAAGGTTGAATCTGTTTGGTCCTCATTTCAATGTCCCGTAACAGAGACAGATAGGATACCAGCTTCTCATCATGTTCTAAACAGAGTCGCCGGTTAAACACATTCTGTGGAGCCAAAAAGAAAATGTATTCAGTTGCCTCATTCTCCTTTAAGTAGGCTTTTAAAGTGGGTAGTTTCTTATTAAACAAACAGAAAATAGTAATTTTTACTACACATAAGATGGAGTGAAATGAAATGTTCTGTCCAAGTCAATCCAAATCAATAGACAAGTGATTTTATTAATTTCCTCAGAGAGTGGAAGCTTGTAACTATCAACTGACAAGCATCATTTTAGTAACATTTCCAAAAGCTATTCCAATTTTCAACTAGCATCCTCCCAGTATTTCAAATTAGCACCCATGTTAGTTTCTAATTTAAAACTCCTGGCTGAGGATGTGGCTCAATCGTAGAGCACTTGCCTAGCAAGGCCTGGGTTCAATAATGAGCACCACAGAAAACATGCAAACAAACAAAAAAACCTACAAATTTCAAAAACACATTCACAATCAATGAATACCTAGTTTTCTAACGATTACATTATAAACAGACCATGATAAACAAAGTTATGTTAAAGAATTATCTAGTGCTCTACATTGAATATATTCATATAATTACACATATGCCAACTTAGTATATGGTTAAAGAGTTGTAGGATTAAAATGGTCATATTTTTTAAAAAACACAAACATACTCCTGCTGGGAGACTTACTTGAGTTGCTCTCAAGGGTTCTGGGTTTACACCTCCACTCCTCTTTCCCTTTCCTTCAGGTGCAGCTATGAAAAGAGTTTGTTCATTGAGCTTTTCCTGTGGTGTCTTCCCATCCAGTGTCACTGTAGAGCATGATGTCAGGGGACCTGCCATTTCTTCACTGATCTCCGGAACAGTAAGAGTAATGATGGCATCCTGATGCCCAGTACTCTCTTTCTGTGACACACCTTTGAGTAGTTTCTCTGGAAGAAGGGACACCAAGACTCTGGGACTTTTCTGTGTCACTCTGCCTTCAAGGGACCCTGTTTCTGGACCTGTAACTACAGGGTTTCCCACTTCTAGAAATTTCTCTTCATTTGTTTCCTGAGTTGTTACTATTTTAGATTTGAGAATTTCACAAAGTTCAGGATTGTCTTTGCTGTCCTGATAATGAAGGTCTTTCCTGTCTGAGGATTCTAGACAACTGTCTTCTTTTGGATCTACTCTAGCAACTGTAATTTTTTCTAATTTAAGAGCACTTGTCGGATCAAAAGGTACTTCTTGGTCTGACTTTTCTTTACATTCTTTAGATGGGAAAATCAGGTCTTTGGCTTCCTTGGTCTCAGAAGTAACACAGGAACCTCGGTAAAAGCTGATCTCTTGTCTGGTAGTTTCTTGGACAATCTTGTGTGCTTTGGAAATTCGTGATGTATCTGTAATTTGAGGTTTTCCAGCTAATTGTTGGTGGTGCAATTCTTCAGGTCTTGGGGTCACAGAAGAGAATGACTCACTTTGGGCCCTACCAGCAATTTTTTGAGATAAATTTTCTTTTGTTTTAAAAGTCAAAGAGAGGCTTACATTTTTTACTTTCTCTTCACTGACTTGTGTGGAGGTAAAGAATGTTAAAGCATCTTGATTTCCTACAGAAATTCCTTTAGGTGTCATTGGGAAAGAAGAGTCTTCAATTTTACAAATAACAGACAACTCCATATCTCTATCAGCTTCTTTCCCTTTTTCCTCTTTGAGCATTTCCACAGATCGACTCTTGATATTGGAGTCATGCTCATCTCTACCTGAAGTTTTCTGAGTCAACTTTTTTTCAGAAAAAACTGCTGGTTTGCACGTGTTGACACTTTTCTCTACAATCACTTCCCTCTTCTCTCTCTTACTTTTCTCCCTAGTATTCACTGGTTGGTCACTCAAAAATCTGCCTGGTGGTTTCCAATTAGACTCTTGTACTTCTGAAATCATTTCTTCTTGATTTTCTGTTACTTCTTCAGCATCCAGACCTGAGGTACACTGTTTCATATGAGTGATTATTTCTATTTGTGTCATTACTTTTTCCTGCTCTACATTTGTATTTTTTTCCATGTTATTTCTATCCACTTTGAGTTTAAAATCAGAAACTTCTGAATAAGGATGTGGCATTGAAAGTTGACTTGAGGATTTCCTATTAAGGTTACTAGGAATTATGATGCTCACAGATCCTGCAGTAGCTGGAGAAACTCTCCCTTTTTTATGATCCTTGCCCTCCAATTCAGAAATCTCTCTGCTCTTTTTTGCCTGCTCCCCACTGGAAATTTTTCCTTTAAACTTTTCTTGTGCAAAAAATCTCTCACTTTCTCTTTTATCACAACTCATCTCAGCAGTCTTGTTACAAGCAATTAACTTCTCCTTTCTTAGAAATTCATCCTTTAATTCACATACTTCAATTCCATCTTGTTTTTCGATAACAGCTATGTGATCACCAGACTTCACAGTATCTGTTTGGATCACAGTTGCTAGTTCAGGGCTGATAAATCCTTTCTCAACAGCTTCCTTTAAAGTCACTCTCTTATCATTATATATGTCAACAATTCCTCCATTTAACACTTGATGAGATGCAATAATTCTGGCCATGTTCTCATCCACCAATTTGTGTTCCAAAGCTGATGCCAATGTCAGTTTTTTTCCTGTAGCTGTATCTATGATTCCACCAGTATTTGCCTGAGCTTCCAAAACCTTCAATGTAGATACAAAGTCTACCTTTCCAAGCTGAATTGCTTCAGACAATGGAAGTACTTTGTCACTCACCCCATCTTTAATGTCTGAGAAGGGAATTACTTCCAGATATCTCTGTCCAGATTCAATATCAATCTTGCATTTCTTGACCAATTCTGAGTATGGAACAATTCTGTAATTCTCAGGATCTACAACCCCATGCATCATTCCTGAAGGCAATATTGCTTTATTAGTTATCAGTCTTTCTTTGTTAGCTTCTGCCAAGGTCAATCTCTGGCCAGAAATGAGATCCACAAAATTTTCACTAAAGCTCTGAATGTCTTGTATTTCTTTTTCAAAGTTTGGGGCAACAAGATCTAATTTTATGGCTTCGGAGAGAGGAAGTGTTTCCTTTATTTCAGGATGAAAAAATTGATGGAGGTTTACTTTCTCAATTTTTTTGAGTTCTTTGGCTAGATCTTCGCCAATCAAGCCATGTTTACAGGCATTATCAACAGAGAGTCTCATCCCAGATGCATGGTGAATAATACCTCCATCTACCACCTGCTTAGTCAACAAATGAATGACCTCTGCTTTCTCCAAAAGACCTCTGTCAATGGACTGTACAACTGTTAAAGGGGCTTTGCTGTCAGGGTCCACAACTCCTATTGTTTCCATTTGTAGACTGATTAATCTCTCCCTAACTGGTTTTTCAGTGTCTTTGCCTTTGGAAGCCTTCTCCAGAGTTATAAGCTCTGTCTGATCAGTAAAGTCTACCAGGCCAAGATTTGAGGCCAAAGTTACTGAAACTCTTTTGCCTCGTTTCAGGTCAACAATTCCACCAGTCACCACCTGCCCCTCTAAAATTCGGCTGGCTGTTTCCTTGTCAAGAAGTCCTATTCCAACTGCATCTTTTACAGAGCACAGCGTATGGGTCCGGGGGTCTAAGACACCACTTATAGCTTTGTCTGTCATGAGAACTTTATGTAATAATTTCTCACCCATCAAACCTTCATCAATGACTTCTTCAGTTGTCAAAGACTCACAGGTCTGAGAGTCGAAGAAGCCCCGAAACATGTTCATTTTTTCCATAAGTTTCACAGCAATGTGGCTGGGCACAATGCCTTGGGCTACTGCTTCATTTAGTAAGAGCTTCTGACCTGTTTGTTCATGAACAATACCACCATCTAGTAGCTGTGCACATAATATATTTAAGGTAGTGTCTTCAAGCAATTCTGAAGGATGACTACACAACAGGGAAGTTTCACTGTCATTATCTTCTGTCCCTATCTTTTCTAATATCATACTACCATCTGCAATGTTTTGTCCTTCTTGGCTTTGTTTATGATCACCTCTAGGCAGCAGCTTTTTATGTGACACTTTCTCTTCATCCAAAGAATGAATATTCGTATCATTTCCTGACTTTAATTCTGATTTTAAACCTAGAGATTTCTCTACTTGAAGTTGTGATTTTTTGCTTTGGGAATTTACGAGAGGTCTTTCAATTTCACTTGGGGTATATTCAACCTTAAAAGTCTTTGCTTTTTCTTTCTGACTTGTAAGGTAAGTTTTTCTGGGAGCTTGCCATTCTTCCTCTAGTGTTTCAACAGAAAAAACCTCTTTGCTAACCAAGGGCCCTTCTTCAGGAGGTACCACCAGGAGGAGTCTTCTGGTGTCATTTTCTCTGGTAGACACTTCTGTTTGGATTTCCTTTTTAGTACCTGACAACTGCCTTTGTAACTCTGACTTGACTTTATTTATAACTTTCAAAGCATCGACATTTGCATTAACCACATTTTGTTCTCCTACCAACAGATGCTTTTCAGGATTCTCTACAGAATATCCTGTTCCTGTATCAGTCTTTTTGCCCTTTGCTTCAGTTTCAGAGCAGTCTTCCTGATTGATACCTTCTTTGTTCTGAGATGAGAACTGGAGTTCACATGGCCTCACAGTAAGCCTATCATTGAAAGTTTCTGTGATGTTCCTATTCACTGATTCTTGCAATTCCTCATGAGTGTGTAGTCTTTCATGCCCAATTCCAAACACTACTGGAAGACCTGTGTGATATTCATCTCTGGATGTTAGAGTCTCCATCAGCTCTTGGTCTAACAGAAGCAATCTCTGTCCATTCTGCACATTAATATAGCTGTGAGTCATCAGGTGAAACAACAGCTTCTCACTATGGTTTCCCGTGGCCTCAGCTTGGCCTTTCCTGCATGGTAGAGCTGCTGCTCCAGAAGTAATGCTCAAGTCGTTTCTAACTGAAGAGTCTGTCAATTGCATGTTGGGCATTACATCAGGTATACAAATTGATTTTAAGTTATTGGTGAGATCTTCGTCCAAGATACCATTTTCTATTGCCTTCTTCCAGGACCAAATCTCTGTGGTTGCTGGTAGAAACAGAGCCTTAATATGCTGTCGATTACTAAGGATATTATGTGCTAGTTCAGTAGACACAATACCTTGTTCTAGGGCATCTGTAATTGGGAGGATCTCCCCCGAATCAGGCCATAACAATCCCATGAATGACCAGAGGGATTCTAGAATCACAAGGGCAATCTTAGCAGCTACTAGATCATTGCTCACTGCTTCATCTATTGTCATGCGATGCCCAGTGACAGTGTTGATGATGCCCCCTGTCTGCAGCTGCCTTATGAGGATAGCACAGGCCATATCTTGGTCAATCAAATTATGTCTTACAGTCTCTTCCACTGTAAGTCTATGTCCTGTTCTTGGATCTACTATGCCACCAGCAAAAAGCTGAGCTTCCAACAGCCGGACAGTGACTTGCCTATCTATTAGCCCTTCCTGAACAGCACGGAAAATGTTAACCTTCCGGCCTGACTTCAAGCTCACCATTCCCCCTGCTAACTGTTTCACAGGCAGTAATCTCAATCCTGATTCCTTATGGATAATACATCTCTGCATCAGATCCAGCAAACTGATTTTCTCAGCTGTGTTGGGGTCTATCAAATTCTTGGATGATCTCAGGTGAGACTCTATCAACGAATGAAGCCAAGTGGAAATGAGGCCCTGATGAAAAGCCTCCTCCAGGTTAATACAGTCCTCACTTGGGGAGAGACTGAAACCTCCACTTGCCAGGTGAGCTTCTAAGACTTTCAGTCCAACTCTCTCACTGATTATTCTCTTTTCAATTGCTTCCACCACAGAAAGAGGGCTTTTGCTTTCAGTATGCCTGATTACTAAGAACAGAGCATCCTGTAGCTCCAGGAGCTGCTGGTACATCTGGGAATTAATGAGGTTTCTGAGTAGACCCTCCTCCAAAGAGAGCGTTTCACTGGTCTCAGGGGCTATGAGGCCAGACATGATAACCTGGGACTCCAGGAGCACAAGGCCTGTGTCTTGGTCAATGAGGCCCTTTTGCATGGCTCTGAAGATGGGAAATATCTCCACTGTGCCTAGGTCAATCACTCCAGCAACTGCTCTGCAACCCTAGAGAAAAAATGAGAAAGAAAAAAAGAATCAAGAGTCATTGGTGAAGCACAACTATTATGAGGAATCATTCAAAGAACTACAGTAAATAAAATTCTGACCACAAGAAAAATGTAACCTGGGATAAGTCCTAACACATAGGAAATATTCTGTAGCAAGCCTGGCAGTGTTAATGTTAATTTTTTTTTCTAAATCGCAAGGCTAGAAGTTCAGAGATTACTTTTGAAACATGATACATAGCATTAAGCACATCTAAATGATAAGCTCTACAAAATGGCAAGCAGTTAAAGTGAGAGGACAGCTATTTCTAAAACTAAGTCACCGCGAAGTTTCTTTCATACACATACCAGGTCTCAAAAAGTGAGAATTCAACCCCATATAACAACGTCTCAGTGTTGCAACCCGCGCAGAAGACTCTGGAAGTAGCATTTCTCTGCTGACAGTACAACAGGATGGGTCCACAGGAAGACATGAGAGAGTTAAGCACCCCAACAGCCATGAAATAGCTAGGCATCCCAGTAAACAGACCTGTGAATACTACTTAAGCAACTGGCAATTGGGATAGTCACACTCTTGGTGGCCAATGCTAGCTTCTCCTCAGGCAATGGCTGTGAGTTAAATTAGTTCCAGAACTTGGAAGTAACAAGTCAATGATGGAACAGACTGGGGACCCTTGCCTCTTGAAACACTATTAACTTTTCCTCTGGTCTAGGGAAGAATGGATAGTAGAACCATGATGACAGCTACCACTTCTTATTAGGTTTTCTGAGGACTAATATTTAGTCCATGTAACAATTCTATGAAAGCATTTTGTCGGGGGGTGGGGTGGTTACCAGGGATTGAATTCAGGTCCTTGCGCTTGCCAGGCAGGCAGTAGAACCACTGAGCTAAATCCCCCGCCCCTATGAAAACAGCTTTTAATCTTCAGTTTGCAGATAAGAAAATGAGGTATAGGAAGTTAAATAATTTGACCAAGGTCACAAAACTAGTGAGTTCCAGAAATAAACCAAAGTGAGACTCTTAAATCTTGTGCTTTATATTGCCTCCACTCCATAGTTCCAGAGAAGCACACAGAGTCACTTCTTACACAGGAGTCAGGTCCTAAGATCAATAAATAAAGCAAAGCTTATACATTCTCAAAATTACCCTTGTACACACAAATACTAGAAACAGTTCCTGAAGATTTCCAATTTTGAAGACTCTTACTACGGAAATATGGTATTTAGAGTTCATGTTCATTATCTTTCTTATTCCTTTTTTGCAGTACTGAAGGTCAAATCCTAGCACTGGACTCCATTTCCAGCCTTTTTTATTTTGATAGGGTCACACTAAGTTGCTCAACCAGAACTTTAACTTGTGATCCTCCTGCCTCGGCCTCCCTCTGTGCTGCAATTACATGTACTACTATACCCAGCTTGAGATTTTCTTTAGGTGGCTTGTGTGTTCCTCATCAGACAGTGTTACTTTCCGAACATTATTTAATGCTATTTTCCCCCCAGTTTTGAGATTGAATTCAGGGTCTCATGTAAGCAAGGACTGTACATTGAGCTATGTCCCCAGCTCTTAATTAACTCTTAATAACTTATCCATGGAAGATCTTGGTGAAGTAATTGCCAATCACTTCCTTGTTTCCTAAATAATGCAAAAAGTATACTTTGCTCATTCAGTGTATAGGAACAGAACCTGAAGGTCAATAAACACTAGATGAATAAAATGTAGATGGATAGATAGTAAGAAAACCCTTAAAATCATTAAGTCATTTCCCCCAAATTTTAAAAACATGCATGAAGAATTTCAAGCTTAACGACTTCATACTGTGAGAATGCAGAACAGATAGCAAATGAGGCAATAGTAGATTTGGTTCACTTTTCTACTTCACTGTATGTGTTTAATGGAATAGCTGACAATTGACATATGACTGAGATATCTGAGAGATTCCTTTCAGAAAATCCATGTAAAGCCTTTTCAAAAGCAGACAATATGACAAAGAGAAGGACTATGGTAAGAACTTTTAATTTCTTCTGTGAGTTTCAAGGAATTCCAGAAATGCTGATATTGAAAAAAAGCCTGGATTGTAGCAAAAGAGAAAAGGCCACACTGTTTCTTCCAATGCCCTCATAACGAGAATAGGCAGGCAGCACTGAGCTGGGAAGTAATCCAGAGAAATCCATTCAGTGCAACCAAACATGGACATTCTGACCTGAAGAGCATTAATGACAGAGAGAAAGGAGGAAAGAAAACATAAAAGGCTTCTACTTACCAGAGTTGCAGGGCACGCCTCGGGCAGATAAGAGATAGAGCTTTATGGAGCAGCTCAGCCGTATCACACACACAGTGTAAGCTTGGTGTTAGCGTCCAGCATGCGACTGTTTGTTTTTTGCAAAAAAGAACCCCAAACAGGTCGTCCTCTTTTCCCTTTGTGCATTTGTGCTTAAACTCCAAAGGGTTAGTGAAACTTGTAAGCAAGGATGTCAGTTAATCAGAACAATACTTCACATGAAACACACACACAGTACAGGGGGACACATCATGCTCAATGTAGTGGTGCTCAGCAGCTTATCTTTCTTATTTTCTTATCCCCCCTCTTTTTAACCTTTCAAAATGAGAACTGGATATTCTCAGCAAGCAACTGTTAAAACTTTTCACATACTCCCTTATATGGTGAAGCAACAAGCCATTAAAAGTGGGTCACCTTACATAGGGAATGTTATACCAGCACATACTTTTTGGAAATATACTATCAAATCAGAGCTGGTTTTGTTTTGTAGTCTTTATAGCTCTGGCTAACTGTGTACAAATTTATATCCAAGGACAAGAGTCATGGCATATTTTGTCTGAAAATCATTTTGAGCATTATTTGATTCAAATGTGATGATCACATGAGCTTAAATTTTGGTCCTCCCCATGTAAATTGGCCATTGCTTCACAACATAGGAAATAAGCAGGCAAACACACATATATATCCCAAAGACACATGTATATAATACGGTAAGTGTACACATACACAAGTATCCAGAACTTAGGACAACCAACAGCTATTATAACGACTTTCATATGGTCCAGGACATGAACATGGAGTGGTAACTGGTAAAGATGTCACGTGATGGGATGACCATGGGTGAGGGGAACCAGTGTTTCAGTCAGCGAAATTAATCTACCAGTTAGTTGTGAAACAGTACACTGTTCACTGTACAGAGAGAAGAAGTTCACAGCTATTTTTTCCAATATTCACCTCTTTTAGCTACCAATTTAGGGTAACAATGTCACAAAGGAGTAATCCTATTGTCCTTTGATCAGATTCATGACTGCTTTTTGCCAAAAAATGGCAAAAAACAGTGAGTCAAGTCTAAAGACTGCCATAAATGCCATCTGGTGTTTTTGACTGACTAACACATCATGGAACCCCATTAAAGAAACACAGGACAAATGGTTGCTAAGGTAAGGTTAAAAATTAAGTCATATTGGTCATAGGAAGCTAGTGATTGTGACTCTCAATCAATCAGCACAGCTGCTTTCATACCACTTTAGAAGTACCTTCCCAACACATGGAGACAAAAACTAAAAATACCTTTTGTTCTGTTTGCTGAGCCAACTGGCTCTGGAGCTGCTGAAGCTGGTTTGCTGAGCCATCACAAAGGTCATGGTAAGTTTTGTTCAGTGCATTCAATTGCTCAGAAATCTGCTCCTTCTCTTTTTCCGACAGCCTAGAAGATGCACATTAAAGTTCTTTAAGAAAAAATTGTCCAAACTCTCCTTTACTGCCTCAAAACTGTTACTTCAGTAACAGTCTTGAACAGTCTTGAACAGATTACCTGGCCACTCTTCTGTATTCCTTGATGACATCTCGTAGTTTACTGGCTATCTCAAATCAAGTCATGCTAATGCTAGGCCACCCTTGGCTTACAATCCTGCAACCTCCTCAATCCAAATGACCTCCTCTCTACTCAGCCTTATCAACACACAGCAAACCTGTACCTTGCCATCATCTGGCATTATTCTACTTCATCTTAGACTGCAACAATCCACTATATGATTATGCCTCATCTTCCTATTTTGTATTTCTTTACTTCTTCTATACCATACTCTCTTTAAAATAAAATATTTTAAACTGATAGTCTAACAAACTTTAGAATTTTTATTTTCCTGTTACCTGTCCAGCTTTACCAAATTTTACTATTTAACTATACTTGATTTTAGATGCTTTTCCAAGAAAAGATATTATTGATAAAATTAAAGTCAACTGTGTATTTGTCATCAAGTCCATTCATTTCCATGTCTCCCCAGAGTTAATAATCTCTTGGGCCGGGGATTTAGCTCAGTGGTTCCGGCACCTGCCTCGCAAGTGCAAGGTCCCGAGTTTGATCCCCAGTACCAAAAAAAAATAAGCTCAGTACAGAGTTAATGATCTCTTGAACTGGGGTCAGTCCTACAACTTGTTTTTTCATTCTGTATTATATGTGAAAATGAACTATGTTGACTCAAGTTAGAACTATTCATCAACTCATCGAAACTCTCCAAGCTCTCCATGATTCTTCCATTTGTTCTTAAATCTATCACTTCTATTATCTTCAGTTTCTTCTCTTTGGAGTCCAGATGCCCCCACCTGGGTCCATCTTCTTAATCAGTTCTAGTGCCACTGGGCTAACTCCCCAGCCCTCCTTACTATTATTCTTCTACTATCCACTCAATATTCTGAGCAAACATCCCAACGCAATCAAATCAAGTTCATCTGAGGCTCAATAATGCTTAACAATCTTCTTGGGAGTTTGCAGCCAATACCTTCTTCCTTTAGCCCCAGCACTCCTTAATTTTCATGACATCCCTCTGCCTATTTCAAAGAGAACATACATATACACAACTGGATGCTACTTCTCTCACTGACTGGCTTCACGCCTAACAAAATTACCTTACGTACACCTTGCCTAATTCATCCCTCATACTTCAGAGGAAAAGCTGTCTCAATTCCTGATCAAGGTTACACTTTCTATCCATCATGAATTTCACTCTCTCCCATCCTCTGGAAGCTTTCTTTTGTTTGTCCTTATAACTCAGGCTATAAACACACGTGTCCCCAATCTTCTTAGAAAACAAGGCTTTCTTCATTATATATTTCACTTAATTATTCGCTGCATTATCTCTTTTGTTCCTCTGGCCAAGCTTTGAAAGAGTGGTCTAACTTCACTATTACTGATTTCCTACCTTTCATTTGTTGTTCCTCTTACTAAATCTGAAATCATCTCCCAACTTTTCGCATGAACCCTCCAAAACTTCTAACTTGCCAAATTTAATTGATAGTTTTCAAACTTTGACTTCTGACTACTCCCCCCCTCTTTAGAACTCTCTTGGGCCGTGGGATATTACTCATCAAAGTTTTCCTTTTCCTTCTCTTAGGCTTCCTGTATACACTGAAAAGCCCTGAAAGCCCATTTTAGGTTAATCTACTATTTCAGTTTCTACTATGCTGATGACTCAGATCAGTGTCACTTTAGACTTCTGTCATTAATTCTAAACATATATGCAGCTGGCCTTTGGATCCCTTTGGGGAAGCACATAAGGCATGGATCAATGTAGTCACCTAAGAAACACTAGTTATCTCCACTCTAACAACCTATAGTTTACACTCAAAATGTCTGATACAAAAGGTACCCTCTTCTCCTTCAACCTATGCTTTTCCTGTATTCCCTATCATGGTTAGTAGCATCATTATATAACCCAAGTCAGAGGCCTAGGAATTGTATCTGATGATTTTCACACGTCATCAAACCCACAGACTCACTGTCCTTAATATCTCTTGAATCTTTGTCTCCTTCCCTCCAGCCTTCTTCATCATTTCTTCCCCTCATTATCAGGACAGCCTCTTAATTTGGCTCTCATCTTGTAACCTTGCCCATATTAATCCTTTTTCTGTGTAACTGTTCTGGAAACTCTATCCAAAAATCCAATCATTTAAAATTTCTCCCCATCATCAACAGGGTAAAATGTAAACTACTCAGTATGACCTCCAAGGCTCTTCAAAATCTGGATCTTGCTGCTTTGAATTCTCCAGTCTGAATACTCACCATGACCCTCCCTGAGTCCCAAGATGAAGCATACCTTACATTTAATACTCACTTATGACCATGCTTAGCCAAGAAGATTTGTGAAGTTTTAATGGCCTCAGAAATTTGTTCTTTCTTGGTTGTCAACTCTTCTGCCAGAACCTGTATGGTAGGGATAAAGAGGTAACTCAAGGATTAAAAAGTATAACATTATTTGAGATAATTTTTTTAAAAAATCATAGGAAAAATACAACTTAGGTCAGATATTATTACTGATGGGCTATGGCTGGTCTTAAAAAGGCAGAACAACAAAGTTGACTTTGAAGTTTCTCTAAGTGCTCAAAATTATCATTTACTAAGGTAACAGCTGCTTCTGGAAAGGCCCACATGTGACTTGCTGTTTTTCTGGTGCATTCCCACACATTATTCCACCTGCAGAGTGCAACTGGCCTTTCACTCACCTGCTGTTCCCAAATAGCCTTTTCAATATCTGTGGATTCTTTGGTGTGGAACAAATCAATTTTCCCTTGTGTATTCCTTGCCAGGGTAGATACCCAACCCAAAAGTTCTTTAACCTTCTCCACATGCTCTTGTTTTTCCTCTTCTACCACTTTCTACAAAGGGAAATAGAAAATCAGTACTCTGGTCAATGTCTCATTAAATTGGCATGACTTCAGACTTCCTAAAACAGACGCAAAAATTTCTACTTTGCACAAATAGTACCTTGCATATGTTCACAATTCTTAGGCTTACCAGTGAAGAGACTGAAGCCAAAAAAGATTATAAAGTAAGCATTAACAAAAAGGATGTCTTTTAATTTACACAGGGAAAATATGATAAGGTTAATGTTTTTAATAGTATTTCTATGAGTGGTTGAGTATTCACAAACTCTGCAAACATATAGATTTTTATAATTATAAAAGACTACACACAACAAATTCAATCAAATCTGAAATGCATAATATATGTACTCCTAATCTTATTTCCCTAGAAGTTTGATACATATACTTCTAATCTTGTTTCTATACCATACTGTGTATTTGTTTTATAGCTTTTTTACTGAAATCATAATACATTATAAATATCTTTCCATGTCAATTCACTTAAATCTATTTCATGTTGGGCATAATGGTGCATGCCTACAATCCCAGCCTATGGCAGACTGAGGTAAAAGAATTGCTGCGAGTACGAGGCCAGCCTGGACCACATAGTGAGACCCTGTCTCGTAACACCCGTTCCCCAAATCTATTTCATTATTTTAAACAACATTATAGCTTTCCATAGCATGAAATCTGGAAGTTTCAATATTTTCTTTTAACAAATTATATTTTATTAAAGGTCTCTGATCACATTTCTATCATAAAGATATTTAGAAGGGGAGGTAAGTGTGGTGGCACATGCCTGTAATCCCAGCACTCAGGATTAGGCTGAGGCAGGAGGACTGCAGTGAGTTCAAGACCAGCCTGGACTACAGTGACACCCTGTCTCAAAAAAAACTAAAAACCAGGAGTGCTGGATAAAATACAGTCAACCCCCATTATTCACAGATTCTGTATTTGTAAATTTGTCTTCTCACTAAAATTTATTTTTTCTCAAAAATCAGTACAGTATTTATGGTACTTTATGGCATTCCGAACAATGCACAGAAGGGTAAAACATTTTAGTTGCCTAATGCATGTTATGGAGTAGAATAAAGTGTGGCACTTGACCTTCTTGTTTCGGTTGTCTTACTGTAAATCAGTATAGTTTTGACAATCTATTACATGTCATGTTTCCTACATTTTTTGTGGTGATTTCACTATTTAAAATGGCTCTAAGGTAGTACTGAAGTGCTGCCCAGTGTTCCTCAGCACAAGAAGACTATAACATGCTTTATGGAGAAAAAACATTTTTGTTCAGACATGAGTTACAGCGTTGTTGGCTGTGACTTCAGTGTTACTGAACCAACAATACATTTTTTAAAAAGTGTTAGACAAAACATACATAAAACAAAGTTATATATTGATCTCTTTATAAAAATGCAAAGATCAGCAAGAATGCAACTATTTCTCTAAAAGCAATGGTTCAGTATTCAATAATGCGGCAACTCTGTAAAACATGATTATTGAAAATAATGAAAACCCACTGTGCATGCATGTTAAATTTTTGTGGGTTTTTTTTGGTACCAGGAATCAAACTCAAGACCTTGCGCTTGCCAGGCAGTGGTCCCACTGAGTTACATCCCTGGCCCTGCACGTTAAATGTTGACAGATGAAGTATAGATGATGATGATGATGATGATGATGACAACAATTTTGTGGTACTGGGGATTGAACTCAGGGCCTCAAACATGCTAAGCGAGCGCTCTACCACTGAGCTACATCCCCAGCGCTAGGATTTTTAACTGAACTTTCAAGATGATTCAGGACCCAAATATCCTCACCTCTTCCTCCTCCAATCGCCGGAGTGCATCACTGATATATTTCACATGCTGAGTTGTTAAGGTCACCAATGCTGTGTAACGAGTCCTCAGGTCCATGAACTAGTTCAAAAGAACAATTTAGACAAATTATCAGCCAGAAAAGTAAATTTTAATAATTAATTTTCATGGAGTCATATGCTCAACAGGAAGGTGGGCCCTAAATCAAACTGCAAGGCCTCCACAAATGAAATCTTTCTTAAAGGAAGACAGTGGTGTATTCCCTTTCCCCAGCCATTCACCTCTTGTGTAATGGCATCTGAAGAGGAAAGCATGCGACGGCGTTTGCCAGGGGACTTCTGCTGTGACTCCACAAAGGCTTTGTATGTCATCAGTTGCAATTCGTAGTCCTGAGAGAGGAAGAGATTTCATTACATTTAGTTAAGGAGTTTTAGCTTATATATATCATGCAACAAACCACAGCATTTTATTGCTGGAAAATATGCTGGTAGTCATTCAGACTAGAGATTTAAAAATTTCCTTTAAAAGGGCCAGACAGAAAACATTAGGCCATACTCTATTATAACTGCAATTTTAAATAAATGCAGCTACAGACAATAGATAAGTGAAAGAATGTGGCTGTGTTGCAATAAAACTCTACTTAAGGACCCTGAAAAATTGACGTTCATATAATTTAAATGTGTCGTATTTTTTGGTCTTCTTTTGATTTTTTTCTATCATTTCTCATAGCCAGTACGCAGGCTAGAGCTAGTCCTTGGGACCTGTTAACTTCTGAGCCTACAATTTATGGTTCACTTTCATCTCATTCATGGGGAAATTGAAACCTCAAGAGGGAAAATAAATTTCCCTAATTAACTCTGTAGGTGAGTAGCAGATTAAATTAGAATCTGTCTTTTAATCCCTCAGTAGATGTTTTTCTCATCTCTTGTGCTACTGTGCCACTTCCTCTGCAACCCTGAGTGCTGCTCTAGTCCAGGGCTCTTCCTCTCGCGTGACTGGGGTAAGAACTCCTTATAGTCTCACTGCTTCTAGTCTCACCTCCAATTTTCATCCTGCCGCCATAATACCTTTTCCAAAACACAAAGATGACAATATTGTTCCTCCAATTATCAGGTTTCAATGACCTAGAGCAAAGCTTCCCAAACATTAACATGCATACAAATCATCTGGGGACCTTATTAAAATGCAGAATCTGACTTAGTAGGTCTGAGAGCCTGCATTTCTGGCAATCTCCCAGGTGATGCTGATACTACGGCTCAAAGACAACATTTTAGAGAACAAACACAAAAGCTAAAGCCAAAATAGCTAAATAAGACCTTTCATAGGTGAGCCCCAACCTTGCTGGTCATTTTCCACAGCTGCTACTTCTCAGGTTCTATATTTCTTCTTCTTTTATTATTATTGTTGTTGTTATTGTTATTACTATTTTGGGCTCCTGTGTGTATGTAGAGCTGAGGATCAAGCCCAGGCCCTTGTGCCTGATAAGCAAACCTATACCCCAGGCTACATGTACCATGTATTTTCTAGGTACACCAGAATACCTGCTATTTTCCTTATATAATCATGTATTTTCATTCCTCCTGTGCCTTTTATTAAAGAGTTTCTTTGCCTACAATGTTATACTCCTATCATCTATTTAGAAAATTCTACACGGGAGAAAAACAAAACAAAAACCATGAAATGAGTCCTTAAGGAAACATAAAAAACACAGTAGTTGTAATAAAATATTAGTAATAACAACAACTACTCCCATTTGCTGAGTGTATTTTCAGTTTGAGGCAGTGTCCTATGTATACTTATCTTATTTAACCTTAATAGTCACTCAGTGAGATACTGTTCCCATTTTATAGATACAACAGAAACTCAAGAGGCCAAGTATCTGCACAAAATCTCAAACCTGGAATATTAGGATTTGAACTCAGTATTTTCTGATAACAATCATCTGTTATTTACCCAAAAAAGTATGCCATCATTTGTTGAACTATTATAGGGCTTGCCATTGTTTTGAGTATAACACTGTACATACAGTGAACGGCAAGTCAGAAAAAAATCTTATCCCCTCCCCTAAAAAAATCTTATTCCCCTAGATCTGAAGATTCTAATGAAAAAAATCACATAAGTAAATATATAATGATCTTAAATTGTTTTTCTTTAGAGTTGAAGTCAGAGAAAAAGGGGCCAGATTATGTATGGCATTATAAATGACATAAAGATTTGAAATTTTATTATGAATATGATATGAAATTATCAGATCATTTAAAATAAGGAATTCTGTGACCCAATTTACCATATTTCATCTGTCATAAAATGTACATTTTCCTCACATTTTCAGTTTCTCTAACATTCAACTTATCTTATAATCAATGGTATTTCGTATAATTGCCAGTTTCTTTTTATTCTGGTATGCAAAAAATTATGATGTATAAAAAATTATGATTATAAAATCAATGGTGTCTCAGTGACAGGGAATATGTTCTAAAAAAATAAATCCAGCTCCCACGTGGGAAAATACCCTGTTAGGGAAGGAATAGAAGTAAGATACTGGTTTAGCAGTACTGCAATAGTCAAGGGAAGATTCTTTACTTAGATGTGAATTAGGGAGAGAGAGGAGCTATAATGATAGGTAGATTCAGAAACAAATGGAGACAAAGCCAATAAAGAGAACTTATAGACTATGCATAAAGTTTAAGGCAAAAAGAAGGGTTAAGAGTGATTCTTGGGCTTTTTGCTCCACCAGTTTGGAAAACCAGAGACACTATTTCCTGAGATAGGCAAGACATGTGAGAAGTGCATTTGAGAAGAAAATACAAACGTTCTGTTTTTGACATGGCAAATTTGACAGGACTGTTGTCATTCAAATGGAGGCTCTTGAAATCACAGACAGTGTCTGAGCATCCTCAAACAAGG
Organism: Heterocephalus glaber; assembly: GCF_000247695.1. The sequence goes on along the minus strand of NW_004624764.1, from coordinate 21,864,399 downwards.
GGCTACAGGAAGTACACATGTATTTACAGAGGATGGAGTGATCCTCTAGCAGAAGAGTTGTTTAATTTGTTCAAAAACAGAATTAAAGTCACAATGCAGATTTTTTCTAAGCTTGAGATCACTTATGTGTGGTATACTTACTTTCACAATAGTGGAGTATTGTTGGGAAAATTTTTGACACTGGTCCAGTTTTGTCTGATTTCTCTCAATTTCTGCAAATAGATCCTAGGAACATAAGTATCACAACATTATCATCAGTGAAACAGCTGAGCATTTATTATGTACTAAGGCAGCAGTTAAAAAAAAAAATCTCAGCTGTATCGGAATCATTAAGAAGGCTGGTTAAAATACAGGTTGCTGGCTGCCAGCTTCAGTTTCTGATTCAGTAAACCTGTGGTGAGGCCCTAAGAACTTCATTTCCAACATATTGCCAGGTGAGGCCAATCTTTCTGTTCTGGGGTCCACAATTTTTTTTTTTTTTTTTTTTTTTTTAGTTGAGACAGAGTCTTGCTGCGTACAGTAGTTTAGGCTCGTTTTCAACTCATTATGTACCAAGGCTGGCCTTGAACCTTAGCCTCCCAAGTGCTGGGGTGACAGGCATGCATCGCCATGCATCATCTGGCAGCTCCACACTTTGAGAACCACTGTTTCTAGTATTTTACATGTATCACTTCATTTAATCCTAATGACAATAACTTTATAAGGTAGTTAAGTGATTAATGAACTATGTTCATTTTATGGGTAAGGAAGTAGAATACGGAGAGGCAAGAAATGTATTCAAGGTTTCACAGCTAGAAGGTAAGTGAGACAAAACTGGAGCTGGGACAATATAATCTTAAGCACGATGTGACACATAAAAAAAATACCAACCAAATACGGTTTGAACAAAATTAATTTTCTTCCACTCATAACTTCCCCTAGGTTTTCAAAATCCCATAGTCTTAATTCTTGTAAAATAAAGTATCAAAAAAACATCCAGGTGTACTTGTGCATGCCTGTAATCCCAGCACTCTGAGAGGCTAGGGAAGGAGGACTGAAAGTTCAAGTCCAGCCTGAGCAATTTAGTGACTTTGTATTAAAATTTTAAAAATTTTTATAGGACTAGAGGTGTGGCATTCAGTGCAGAGGTCCTGAGTTCAATCCCTAGTATTGCCAAAAAGAAAAGCTAAAAGATTTAACTTGTCCACCTAATGATTTCAATATATAGTCATATATAGTCAGGATCAAAGGAACCCAACAAGTCCCGCTGGCCTAAATGCTAAACTGGCATCTTTATAATATCTGTTTGAACCACTCTAAGCAGTGACTTAGAATGTCTTGCTCTTTGGGGAAGCTTTAAACTGCTAGAACATCACCCTCTTTTATGATGAACTAACATTCTCCACTACCATGGTGGTAAGCCATACCCACCGTCTGCTGGCTGAGCTGCTCCGACAGCACTCTGCTGTCCTCTGCCTGGCCTGGCTTCATCATTTCCTGCTGGGCAGTGGTTTCTTCAATCCACTTGATCAGAGTTCCATGGCAGGCTCTGTAATCTCCCAGAACTTCTTGGATACTTTCTAGCTCAGACTGACTGGAGGAGCAAAGGGAAACTGATATCAGAGATCTTATTACAAACACAATACAGGAAATGTAATTCCCTCCTTTTGCCTGGGCTTCCACTTAGGCTTGACAGAACAATGCAACTTCATTTCTGGAAATAAGCGATGCAAGACTGACACTTAAACATGTACTTACTGCCCTAAAAGTGAGAAATCAGTTGGAACCAACTAGCCCTGGAAACCCTCTCATGGCTTGGCATCCCATGATAGTCCTTGTCCCCTGTTTCATCTAGATTGCCAAATAGGTGGTACTGGTGGTACACATGTATGTACCCATGAGAGAGTATGCTTTATGAATACTACACAACAGCTATGCTTTATGAAATCACTGTAATTTCTTGGGGCAGAGAATGGGAAAAGTGAAAAATAATAGTTGCTATTTACACATGTATGTACCCATGAGAGAGTATGGTTTATGAACACTACACAACAGCTATGCTTTATGAATCACTGTAATTTCTTGGGGCAGAGAATGGGAAAAGTGAAAAAAAGTAGTTGCTATTTACTTGTATTATTTTAATCAGCCTTGGGATAATAATTCAACTTATATGAATCGATAAGCCCTTCTGTCTATTTCCCTACCCAGCTTAGCCTCAGAAAAGTATAGCTTTCTGCCTTGTTTATTCAATCTGTCGTCAGAAAGAATCTCAAGTAACAGAAATAACACCACCAATTAGCAAATACAATGGAAACAAGAAATTCTGCAAAGCCCCACTCTGAAAATGGCTCATATTTAGATTCAAATCTAGTAAAACAAGAACCACAATCAGGATCATTACATGACCTTCATGTCTATATTATAAAAGCCATTGTGAGTATGGCTTAACTAGATCAGATGTAGGATCTAGGAAAGGCACTGTTAATAGGACCATCACTGCTAATTCCAAGGCAAGCTTCAAGTCTGTCTTGGGGTTAATGGTCCCCATTTTCTGTCACTTATCTTATTCATAATTAATACTATTCTTAAATTTCTGTACCTCCCTATCAATTCCTGCCTTTAAAAATGAATACATAGATGTAACTCTATTTTTTTAAGTCCTGGTTCCCAAACCCTAAGAGGAGAAAAAGTTGGGGCCGCCACTCACCGGGTCTCCAACTGGGCGATGACACGGTGCCAACGTTCCTGTAGCTGAGAGCCTTTTTCCTGATAGCGCTCCAAATCGAGGCTTCGCTCTGGTGTCAGATGACTCAGCTGCTCTACTACTACCTTGGCCTTGGCGATTTCTTCATCCAGGACTGAGAACACTGAATTCTTGTCCTTCACATCACTAAGCCAGTGCTATTAAAATATAAGCACAGAAACAGGTTAAATATTTTCCATGCTTAAAAGCACTCGGACTAAGGGAAGAACTAGGACATTTCTGCAGTGGACTCTACAGTGTAACTGTGACTCAGAAACTAGGTCATAAAGTATTTGTGCCAGAAATGCCTACACAAGTCATGGTCTCTGCTTTTTTGATGCATGCCGGACAGCCAGGGGCAGGCATATCATACAGAAAAATGTGCAAAGACCTTGTATTTGAAATCAGGATAAATTATTTATCCAGTTGAGTCTCTCACCTATAAAGAGAGATAAATATCCCTCCCCAGCCACCTCACAGAGTGGATTGTGAGAATCAGGTGAGGTAATAGCTAAATGCTTCACAAACCTGCATCACAACCACTGTTTGTGTTCAATCAAGTCATGATTTTATGCGGTGGGGGGGTAAATTCAAAGGAATAGTCTTTTCCCTTTCTAGCTAGATATATTTCTTAATACTTTCTTCTTTTTGTACATGTTAAAATACATTAAGTATGATATTTTGTCCAGTTCAGATGCAAAGTTAAGTCAGTATGCCATTCAAAATTGCATTTCTCTGCTAGCTGAAAGCAATGGCTATGTTAGATCAACCTCCTAAGAAACCAGAACAACTGACCCGTAATGTGGACCGATGGGATTCCAGAGCTGAGAGATCTGCTGGTACTGCTTCTTCTTGACTCAGCTTGATTTCATAACCTTTGACCAAGAGTTCAGCATCCTGTATGCTACGCACTATGACATCAATTGTCTTTAATCTGTGGGGATAAAACTTTTCTTCATCAGCATGTGAATTTTAAGACTTTAGTTATATACTAGAATGCCATAGAGAGGTTCACAAATGTAACTTACTAAGTCGATCTCACCATTATTGGATAATGAGGTTTTATAAAAACATCTTGTAAAGAGATAAAAATACCTCCTCAATCCTGCTGGCAATTTAAGACAATTCAAAATGAAGTTCTAGGGCTGGGGATTTAGCTTAGTGGTGCCATGCCTGCCTCATAAGAGCAAGGTCCTGAGTTCAATCCCTGGTACCCTCCCCGTCATGAAGTTCTAAGTGGGCCCGGGACACACACACAAGTGGTGGACTCATGGAGAGGTTATGAGGCCAGAAACCCACATAACACGGAAGTGTCTCAGATGTGTCATGCCAGATCATGGGTAGAGATGGGTGGGTAGGAGGAAGACATTTAAACACTAACATCTAATTAAGCTGGAAACTTTTTTTCTTTTTTTCCGGTACCAAGGATCAAACTCAGGACCTTACACTTGCCAAGCAGGTGCAGGGCCACTGAGCTACAACCCTGGCCCTGGAAATTTTTCTTTTTAATGTTTAGTCTTTTTCCCTTTGTCTTAATGCCTTTAAGAGTTATTCTCAGAGGTATCTTTTCAAACAGAAATAAGGTACAAAATAATGCTAACACTGCAAATTCATTCCTAATCCATATCACTTATTCAACGCTGTCCAAATGAACCCACTCTGTGTTACTAGGAACTAAAGTCAAGACTTCTTGCCATAGGTGTGCCCTCTTAGCTGGCCATGGTGGTTCATGCCTGTAATCCTAGCACTCTAGGAGGCTGAGGCAAGAGGACTGCAAGTATGAGCTCAGCTTGGGCAACTTAGTGGACTTAGCGAGACCATCTCAAAAATAAAAAATTTAAAAGGGGGTTGAGATATAGCTCAGTGCCAAGGTCCTGGGTCCAATCCCCAGTACCAGAGAAAGAAAACAAACAAACAAACAAACGATTTCCAATTCTTCTGAATTACTCATGAAACACTCCAGGCTCTTCCCCATCTGATCCCAATGAAAATATATTGCTGTATGGACCCAGAATTTCAGCTCACTCACTTATTCAGATAGACAACAGAGAGACCGTAGACATGGTCCATCTTCTCCACCAGCAGATTCAGCTCTGAACGCAGAGTTGGGACACTTGAACCAGAAGGAGACTGATGGAGGAAGCTGTTGCATTTTGTGCAAACAGCATCCAACTCAGATCTCAGTTGCTGCAAATCCTCTTGAGTGTGCTGTCAGGAATAAGAACACAATAAAGGCAGAGACAGAACTAAACAAGATATTAGAAAACAGGCCTTATTTTATTTTATTTTTTAGACAGGGTCCCACTATGTAGTTCAGGCCTTAAATTCATTATGTAGCCAGGCTGGCTTCATAGAGCTACCTCACACCATCCCAAGCACAACTGTTCTAGTAAACATTCTAAATTCCTTCAGTAATGTTTGCTGGGAAATTTAAAAATATACTAGTTACTACCCTATAGCCCATATTTTATACTAAGTTGCTAAATGTGTCTTCAACCTTTTATTTTTCTTTTATTATAATACAGGCCAAAAACCAGGACCATGACTTGCATGCCACAGAGTACTTAATAAAGCAAAATTTGTTACTTTTATTTCAAGAATACTATATTTTATAGCATTTTACTTTTCCTAGGAAGTTCATACTATATGTACTCATTGTTTAAATTTCTAAACAATTCTGTGACTTATGCATTATTGTCTCCATTTTACAACAAAGAAAACTAAGAATGAGTTAGTTTACTCAAAGTCACAAATACTATGTGCAGTGGAGCCCACGCTAGAATCTTAGTCTTTCTGTATATTTACTGAGTCATAGGACTGAATGTCACTATGCTTAGATATAAGTCATAGAAAGCAACACAGGCACATAAGGGATAGAAGTATCTCTACTAAGTAAATGTAAAATACATAGCCCAAATGCAATGCTTAGAACAATTTACCAGTCCCCCTGCCTTCTCAAGTCTATAGGAAACTAATCAATTCAGCAATACACTTGAGACTGAAAACATGCTTCTCCTTAGGTAAAAAGTGTGCATAGGATGCAAGGAAGAATTTCTGAGTTGTACTGTCATGAGTCTCTGGCCTCATTTCCCAGGGTCCATACTCTTCTGCCATCCAATTGACGTGAAAGCACTGACTCTGCCGCTAGCACCCACACCTTTCTCCTGGGGCTTACCTCTTGCTCTGCAATCCTTAACGCAATCTCCTGCCGGGCATCTCTGTCAGTCCTAGAGCTGGCTGGACACTGAATTTGTTTGATCAGCCTCTGCTCACACTCCTCCAGGCGAAGCCGGATATTTTTCAGCTCTGATATGTATATCTTAGCCACAGTTTCCTCCTTGTCCTCTGTGAATGCACAGGCACAGAGAACCATTAAGCGCCATTATCAGTGATCAACAAAGCTAAGGACAACGAAGCCCCCTCAGACAGAGGGTACTAATAACTCCAGCAGACCAGATATCCCACTGATGAAAGCTAGGTCTCATCTCTTTTAGAGAAATTGCCTGATTCTATAGTCCAAGCATTTTAAATGGTCTTTTAAGGACCCAAATATGTTATATTCACAAGAAAATGTGACAGGTTAATTAGTAATAGCAACCGAAATATCAGCATCCACAATTTGAGAATTCATCTCTATAAGGTTTTCTCTAATTCAAGGTGGTATTACTTTGTAGTTTGTATGAAGGGTCTAGCACCACCTCTTAAGATCCTCATTCCATTGTTTTCCCTCCCTTGTCCTAGTGCACACACCATTCTCCATGGACTTCATCAGGTGCTGGAAGTGGGCTTTACAAGTTTCCACCTCCTCTTCTAAGCGCAGGCGATCAGACACTGAGAAGAGTGCAGAGTCATGACTATCCTGCAGAAAGTCTTCATAGTGGGCTTGGAGGTTTTTCATTACCTGGTGGCACTCCCCTGGTGCTAAGGAGCGAAGCTAGACAGAAGAAGCCAGAAGTATCTTCAATAAAACAGGAACATAACACTTTCTTCCTATCTATTAAGGTCTACCATATACGTATACAAAATGGTGCAGAAATTGTAATTGTAAACACTTTTGATTTTCACAAACTGAATCCATCCATGTAATGAGTATTCAGATCAAAAAACACAATATTACCAGCACCCCAGGAGCACTCTTTGTGCCTCAGTGGATGTGACAGTTAGTAACTTAGTCCACCATTTTGTATCTACTACATAGTTTTATGCAAAGAAGATGTCTGTCCTGCAGAGTGAAAAGAAACCTGCAACCTCCCTTTGCCAACCATGTTATTTATTTCCATCAGGAATACCCTTAACTATTTAAGCTGCTAATTCTAGTGCCAAAGATTCTCAATTCCCTAAACCTGAAACAGAGCTTTTGATTCATTCCCTTTGGCTGGGAAGAAGTAAAGAGAAAAACTTCTTCTGAAAAACTTCCCAATAGGATGCAAATGAGAGGTAACATTTTCACAATTACCTTTTCTAGGTTCCAGGTCTGCACAAGGTCAAGGTCTTTCTGAAGGTAGTTCCAGGAGATAAGGCTTTTGGTGTTAACATGTAGCTGATGCCAAAGGGCCATAACCTTCTGGTAAGACTGTTCCACCCTAAAACAACAGGGAACCTGGCTATAGCTTTTTATAAGACTTGAGTTCCACAAGAGAGGCCTTCTTCAAAAAAACATGACTGCTTTTACTAGAACTGAGCTTACAGTTAAGCAAAGGCAATGTGCTCTGACAACATAGGAATTTTTATAGATAAATTAACTGAGATCTCCAATTTGGATTTGCTACAGTATTATGTATATCATATTCATATATATTTAATAATCTCAAACATGTTACTGAATATAGTACAATTACAAGTTAGAAAGGGGTATAGGATTAAAACTGATTAACATATGGTAAGTGCAGGTACCAATGTCCCCAAATAAACCACCTATCATCATGTAATCTTAACATGCACTAGTAAAATATTTATAAAACATGGAACTCCATTAATAGACAAAATTTTGGGGGTTTTTATTCATTGAAAATACATAATTTATTTTATTTTTTGGTACTGGGGATCGAACTCGGGTCCTTGCGCTTGCACAGCAGGCGGCAAAACCACTGAGCTAAATCTCCGGCCCAAAAATACATATTTTAGCCTGGCATGGTGGCACATGCCCATAATCCCAGCACTTGGGAGGCTGAGGCAGAAGGATCTCCACGAGTTTGAAGCCAGCCTGGACTACATAGTGACTTCAAGGCCAGCCTGACCTACATAGCTAGACTGTCCCAAAAAAAAAAAAAAATTAAGTAAAAGAAATAACCAGGGAGCACACCAGGCAGAGAAAAGTGCAGATAAAACAATCCCATTTGGAATTGTAGAAAAATGATGATAATAGTAATGTTTAAAAGTGGTTTGCTATGTTCTATAAATTTACAAAAATGCTAAAATGTTTAAAAGTTAATAGCAGGCTGAGGATGTAGCTCAGTGGCACTGAGCCTGCCTGGCCTGGCCAAGTGCAAGGTCCTGAGTTCGATCCCTGGTACCAAAAAAAAAAAGTTAATAGCAATTTAAGTTTATTTGGTATTCCAAAGGAAATTACAGCACGCTGGACTTGAGAAGGAGTTTTCTTAAGTATCCCAGGCCTAATTCAATCTCAATGTCTGGAAGACCTGCAGACACACAGATACTCACTCTTGCTAAGTTACCCTGATTTTACTCAAGTTGAGAAGATATTAAGTATAAAGAATACGATGGGAAAGTAGAGGCAGGACATTATTTAAATGAGATTAAGCCCATTAATTTAGCTTCCCATTCTTAAAAAAAAAAAAAAAAACCCTGAAATTTCACTACCTTGAAATAAAAAGTTCAGGGAATCAATCTCAAAAGGCTAAAAACAGGGCCGAGGGTTTAGCTCAGTGGTTCCGCCACCTGCCTTGCAAGCACAAGGTCCCGAGTTCGATCCCCAATACCAAAAAAAAAAAAAAAAGGACTAAAAACAAAAAGAAAAAAGCAAAAAATAAAAGAACATTAGAGAATCAGCTCATCAAGTCCAACACTTGGACTCATTCACTCTTTAATTCAACAACCATTTGGTGAGTTCCTACAATGTACCAGGAATAGTTCAGTTCTAGATTACAAACCACCTGAAGGAAGCAGAAAATACAAAAGTCCTCAGGTAAGAATACCCTTGCTGTGTTTGAAAAACAGGAAAAATGGCAAGAGTGCAAGAAGTGTGGCAGAAAATGAGGTCAGAGAGGTGAGATGTGCCTGGTTCACAATGATACCCTGGAATGCTCAGCTGCATGTAGTAACAAATTGAACAGTCAATATTAAAACAATTGTGACAAAACTACATTCAGAAGAGAAAAGAAGTTATGCGTGTGTGTTTAAAGCTAAATGTTAATTTCCCATAGTAAGAAAGTTGAAAAAAAATCAAAAAGTATCAGGAAAAACATCAGTTTTTTTAGAAATTCGGAGTTAAAGCCCAGAAAAACCTGCTAACAGAATTGAAAATAGTTGTCTCTGCCAGGTAGAACCCTTGGGTGGGGGAGATGACTGCTCATTTTCTGTTCCTTCCCTCCTCCTCCTCTCGTTTACGAGACCAGGTCTTGCTGTTACCCAGGCTGATCCCAAACTCCTGAGCTCAAGGGATTCTCCTGTTCCGGCCTTCCAAGTAGCTGGGATTAGAGGCACACGCCACCACACCTGGCTAGTTTTCATTATAATAAGCTTCGCCGTATAACCCAATTTTCTACATTGTGAACATAAATCACTTTAATATAAAGTAGCTGTCACTACAAAAATCAACCCTCTGAGAGTAAGCTGTTTGTAACCAAGAATTCTTTTAAAAAGGAGTATCACTGAATTATTGAAGATCTACTGTGGCTGGCAACTGAGACTTGATTTCCCTAACAGGAGGAGGACTTTCCCAGAAGAAACGTTACAATTTTCTCGCTCTGTTCAGGGAGATCACAAATGCAGTCTCATGGCTCCTAAGTTCACCTAAGACAAACAGCACAGATGGCGACACTTAGCTGAGCACAGTTACCTGCTGGCCATTTCAACAGCATCCTTATTGGGCGCGGGGATGAGGAAGCAGACTGATGGCACCATTGCCTCATTCCCTGTGGGACTGATCACCTTCCATTTGGTCCGCTGAGAATTATCTTCCAGCACACACTCATCGTTCTTGCAAATAGTGATCTGAAGGGACAAAGTCGTAAGTTATTGCTAATGGAGAAGCCAACAACTTATTTCCGGTACTTGATCCCAAGGCTATGAAATTCTTAAGGAAAAACAAATCTGTTTAAGAAAAGATCTGCATCACTTTAGTGAGGATTTCTGATTTTATAAATATACAATACATCAAATAAATCAAAGAAACAAGTGTTTATTAAATTCCTGTTGCATGAGAAATAACTTAGTATATGAGTTATAAGGAGACTATAACACCCTCAAGAGCCAAGAGTAGTGGCGCACACCTGTAATCCCACCACTTGAATGGCTGAGGTAGGGAGAATCACCATGAGTTCAAGGCCAGCCTGAACTACATTAACAAGATCCTGTCTCAAAACAAAACAAAACAAAGCAACCAACAAACCAAATAAACAAACAAAAATCCTCAAGAGGAATTTCCATACCAAAAACTATTAAGAGTAAAAATTGTCCAAGTGCCCATCAACTGGAAACTGGATAAAGAAGATGTGGTTTTTCTTTTATAAAATGGAGTACTACTGAGCCATAAAGAACGAGAAACTAGAGTCATTTATAGCTAAATGGATGCATATTGAGGCCATACTCTAGTGAAATAAATAAGACACACATGTGTAAATACCCAATAGTTTCTCTAGTGTGAGAAACCGAGAGTGTAAATAAGGACTAAAAGGATTAATAACTAATAAATGATACTTTGAAAGTGGAAAAGGTCCAAAGGGGAAGGGGTGGAGGGAGGGGAAAGGGAAAGGAAAGAATGGAAAGGAAAAATTATGAGAAAAGAAAAAAATAATGGAAATGAAGTATGTAAATAGGGAAGGGTTTAGGGGTGAAGGGCACACAGGTAATGGGGAAAAAATAAGAACCAAGATACGTCATGTACAGGTACAAGCACCCAAAGATAAATGTAAATGTACTGTATACCTAAAATGTACCAATAAAAGAATTTAAGAAAAAAAAAAAGTCAAAATTAAGGGACATATATAATCACAGCATTACTTTTTTGAAATTTCTCACTCTTTTCCTATCATTCCACTCAGATTCCTGAAATGTTTAAGCATTTTGGACTCATCAATATTTTCTCTTCAAAGATATGTAATCAATATTATTATTCCTATTTTGGAGACAGAAAAATGCAGTCTTACTCTTTTCCTTTTATTCACTTATTCTTTTGCATACAAATTTTTGTGGAGTACCCGGTATTGTGCCTCCAAGTGTGCTAGATCACTAGAAATAAAAATGGCACAATGGTATGCATATTGTGGAATGTATATTCCACATACTCTGCTGGGGTACGCAGCCATGATACTGTCTGACAAATGCTATTCACCAGGCAATGTTGCAAAGGACATGACTTGAGTCTTGGTTAGGTGCAGAGGACCATAATACTGATTATGCCCAAAGCAAGGTGTAAAGAGTTAACCCCTCAATTGGCTTGTTTATAGAAGTGAGTCTGGCTGATACCTACATGCCAAGGTCAGGGTAACTCGCACCCAAATTCTGTTTCCACAACTAAAACCTTCAGACTAGAAGGATAATGTTCTAATTACAATCATATATTTTGTCTATTCTGTTCCTAATTTGAGAATGCTTTGTCTTATCTTTTATGAGCCTTGTTTATATTAATTTCCATAGACACCACACATTGCCTTTACCCAACTGACTGCCAATAAAAGTCAGTGCCTGAAACTGGCCAGTGCCTTTGTCGGTCAAACCAGCATTGATCGTCCTGGCACCCCCACTTTCTCTCTCTTAGTTCTGCTCTTAGTGTATTTTTTTCTCAGGCCTTCGTTCCACACTGGCCAGGTAGGGGCTAGGAACCTGACTACAGGGGTCTCTGGCAGTTAGGGAGGTAAAGACAGACTATTCCAGATCTTAGAGCCACTCTGAGGAGTTTAGGACTTTCTCCCACAAACGATGACAAACTGTAGGACTTAAGCAGAAGAATGTGATTTATTTGTTTGGTTTTGTTTTAAAGTATCATGCTAGTGGTAGGATAAAAACGCTCTAAAATTAAGAAGGGTGACAAAATAATTCAAATGAAAGAAACTTATGATCTAACTTAGGGTGGTAGCAGCAGGAGCAGAAAGTACATTTAAGGGCTATTTATAAGGTAGTATTGACTTGGTGGTCCTACTTACTAACTGTGGGGATAAGAAGGGCAAGGAAGATAAGGATATCTCCCAAGTTTCACGAAGTCCCACTCTTTGTCAACTTGGTAATTGGGGGATGGTGGTGCCAATCGCTGAGGCAGGAAGCAGGTCAAGATTGAGGTGAAGCCTTGTTTTTTAATAATCAAAGGGATCTGAGCATTGTTAAATTCCAAATGTCTATAACGTGCTCTTTTCCTAAAATCATAACCCTTACTGAAGGCCTCCCTTCTCTCCTTCCCTCAAGAGGAAAGGCTCCTCACCTCAATCTGCCGATAGTCACAGATGGCCTTCACAGAAATGGTGCTCTTTAGCACATGGTCTGGACTGCGTGGCTTTAGTTGAATGATGGCTTTTGATCTCCCAACAAGACTGGCAACGGAACTCTTGGACTGTATAAGCTGCTCCTTTTCATCCTACAAAATGAGAATAACAAAAAGACATTAATGGTGCTACTCAGGGTCAGCAAGTCAACAATGAAAACTCAGTGCTCCACTCCCTTGAGAATGTCATTTCTCAGTTAAGTAGGGATCCTTGATGGAGCTATCTTAAAGATTTAGACAAGAATAAAGAAAAAAAGGAGAGAACACTGCTGTTTTCTACCAAGTACTTTTGTACTCTAAATTTGCATATTTCTCCCTGTTCCCCTTTTAATGACCCGTAAGCCCACATGCAGAAATAAAACAAAGACAAACTTCTAGTTGTCAAATACATCTATATAGCTAATAAAGGATTTCTTCAAATATGGTTCAGAGAATGCGGAAGTTAAAAACAATATAATAACAATATTATATAATATTAATATATTATTATTATTATTTCTCAGTGGTAGAAATCAGCCTCTCCCTTTCTACTTAGGAGAAGCTAAAGTTAAGCAATTTAACATTTTAAAAATAATTCCATCTCCTAAGTTCTATTCTACATATTTTACTTTCTTAAATCAAGTTAAGCTTTCTAGAGAGATCTTAGTTCTTTAACCAACAACTCACAAACAAATGCTGAAGGCATTTGGTGAAGGCAAATGGTGAAGGCATCATGATAATTTAAGGTGTGTGTACCTTTAGAAGCTTGCCATGCGGTATTCATGTAAATTGGATTGGTTTGAATGAAGTAACATGCAAAGCTGAAACTGTCAAATCTCTGCAAACCCAATTATTTTAAAACCTAATGAACTTCTTGGTCAGCAAAACTGATAGTAATCTACTACCAAATTTCATTAGAGAGTAAATGATAGCCTTTATCTATTAAACAGGATGTTTCAATCCCATTGTGAGGCATAACCGTTCCTAGAAGAAGGCTTTCTTAGGATGGATGTAAACATGATGAGAGTAAAGAGTTAATGTTAAGAAATGTCATTAAAGAATTAAGAATATGCCAGTAAAGAAAAAGAAATGCTTAAACAAACTACCTGTGCCTGTCCCCGGGAGCATGATTGGAAGAAATACAACTTTAACTTATTAGTTAAGAAAGAGGAATGGAATACATCAGAGAAGACAGCCATACTTCCATACTTGAGAGCTGGTCTACCCATTTCAGTTTCCTTACAATAAAGATGTCAATTTCTGTCTAACCCACATCTCAAGCTGCAGAGACCAAGTGCTGAGCATGGTAAAGTTCTGAAAAGAACCAGAAGCCAGGACAGATGCTCCCGAACCTGACGGACAAGCTGAAGACAAGCTGAGGAGCAGACCCAGGTGACTCCATGCCCCGATGACGCCATCAACCTGATGCCCCTGACCTGGAGAGGAGGGAACAGAGCAGCGACCCTCGAGAAGAGAAGATAGGACAATTGCAGAGTTACCCTATGACAGGAAGGTACTCTGTGGGAAGGAAGAGATAAATGCCAAGGATTATATTCCTCCTTCCTACTTGCAGTACCTCTCAGAGAGACATTTTAAAGACAACAACTAGAAATTTAGGCTTTTATCCTTCATCACAAATTAATTAAATTAACATTCTATATGCCCAGGTAGAGACTGAATGTAAACCCATACACAGGTTTACAATACTTGAAAGTGTTTAAAGGGGAAGAGTGTGGCTCAGTGCTACAGCACTTGCCTAGCATGTTCAAGGCTCTAGGTTTAATCCCCAGCACTGCAAAAAAATAAAAAAATAAAATAAAAACAAACTGTATTAGGTTATTATTCTGAATCTAGTCAGAAATTTCTATTGAATTGTGAGAATTCTCTAGTTTCTCACACAGGAAAAGTAATTTCCCTATTGCAAACACATTTCTGTCTTAATCTAAGGTAGAACTGTGCTCTTGTCTTGCCAACTCCATGTAATACATTCAGTAAATGCAAGTAGTTCTGCTACTGATTTTACAACCAGTACTCCTGAAGGAATAATTCATTGGAGAAAATGAATATAAAGTTGATTTGGATTAAATACTGGAAGTAAAACTATTTTTAAAGTTAATATTGCTACATAAATAAACTGGATAAATACTGCATTACCTCTAAATAAGATTTTTTTTTTTTGGTACCGGGGATCGAACTCGGGACCTTAAGCTTTCGAGGTAGGTGGTGGAACCACTGAGCTAAATCCCTGGCCCTAAATAAGATTTTAATATTGGCCTTAATTAAATCAGATTTCTAATACTTCATCATTATCAAAACAAAATAACCAAGGAGGAAAAATTAGACTCAGGTTGATTTTACTTTTTAGAATTCTCTTTTGTGTAAGAGAGTAAAAACAAACTGATACTAGCTAATCTCTGTCAACCCTGTTTTTCATGCTTTACACTTCATCCTTGGTTCCAACTACTGCATTAAAATAGGAAAGATGCAAAGAAAGTATGATGAGCACCAAGTGGCTCAGGGGGAGATGACTGGTAGCATACCCAAGGAAATCTTGTTAAAACTTCTTTAAGGAAAGGAAAGCGAAAAAGAGAGAGAACAAAACTCATTAAACTGTTTGAATGTGAGCCAGACTTTGTTATAAGAATGGCCCACTGCTCTGGAGCTCTCAAGGATATAAACAGCAGCAGCTGACAGGTTTACTGTTTCTCAGAAATAAGCATCCCCACTGAGACAACACCCACCATGGAGTCCTGGAGCAGGTCCTCAAGGCGGGACAAGCTGGTGTTGTGGTCACAGGAGTATTTTCGTTTGATGGAGTCTTGGAGGTTCTTCAAGAATGTCTCAAGGTCTCGGGCATCACTGAAGAACTGTGGGAACACAAAGGAGAGGACTTGTGTGTGACACCTCAGAATGCCCAGATTTAACTCAGAAAGAATCTTACTATGTTGACCTGGGCAAACTCTACTGGCTACACTCTACTGAATCAGTGATCGTTCATTACTAAGGCCACAACAGTATAAACTGAAAGGCCTAAAAAGCTGTAAAGCTGTATCAGTCAGGCATGTTGGCACACACCTGTAACCCCAGCACTCAGGAGGCTGAGGCAGGATTGCCAGAAGTTCAAGGCCAGCCTGGGTTACATAGTGACTTCAAAGCCAGCCTGAACTACAGAGACCCTGTCTCAAAAAACAAGAGTGCTACTGCCTGTCTCGCAAGCACAACTACATAGTAAGACCCCATCTCAAAGAAAACAATGCAAAGCAAAGCAAAACAGCCACGCAGCTAAAATGTTCAGGATGATACACAAAGCCTAGAGTTTGAATGAGCCATTGTTTCAATTCAAGGATATGATTACAAAATGATCAGAGACTATTTAATTTAGAGCAAAAACAGAGATAATATCTTATTTCGTCCTCTACCCTTATCCAAAATAAGCAGTGTATTCTTTCATAGTGTGATGGATTGAGGAGTAGGATGAGGTCTTAAAATTTTACAGCTCCTCTCAGCAAGAGGTGGAGTCTAGATCTCCCCCATGAAGTGGGGCATGGCCATGTGACTTACTTTGACCAATGGTTATCAACAAGTGTGACAGAAATGGAAAAAGTACTTGTGCACCGGGTCTTGCTCTTTCTTGCTGCTTCTAGGATACAGGCACTTTGTGAAGAAGGCTATGCAATGCTAGAGAAACATGCTCTTGCAGCCTGTCACTGCAGCCAACTGTCAGACATTTGAGTGATGGTATTTGGGATCAAGTAGTCCCCTACATGTCTGCTAGCTGCCTGCAGCCACACATATAACAAGCAAAATGAAGAGAATCACTCAGCTGATCCAGCCTCAAACTGGGCTAACTAAATGATTTTTGTTTTAAGCAATTGAAGCTTTTTTTTTATTTAGGTAGGTTACACAATTAATGAAAGCTAACTGATACAGATGTGTTTTTAAACTCACCTTCACCAAAGATGTGCACACACATTCACACAAAGCCCATCATACCTGAAAGTAAGCTGTATTCTCCTTCACATGCTGTTCAACACACAAGCACAGCTGCTTCATCCACTGTAACTGGGACTGGACAGCAGCACTGTATGCCTGCAACAACCAAGCACACAGACACAGGGCATAAGTTGAACAGACTCAATGTACAGTATATGTGCGATGCTTCTCCCACATACAATTCTGCTAATGATGGAAAAGCCAACAGAAGAGACAAAGAGATACATGACTGGCATCTGCAAAATGCTTCCCATAAGAAGGATTGCCTTTTATGCAAACTGGTTTTCTCAGAAGGAGTTACACAGAAAAGGTCTCTTCACATGCACCAGCAACTAAATCAGCGAGGCAGAAAAACCTAGGCATAAATAAATCCCTTCCAGGCTGGGGATTTAGCTCAGTGGATTTAGCCTGCTGCGCAAGCACAAGGACCTGAGTTCGATCCCTGGTACCAAAACAAACAACCAAAAATCAAAACAAAACAATAAATCCCTTCTGGATTCTTCTACTCTTTCTCTTCTTTGGGCAAAACCATTATACCAACTAGAGGCAGGATGAGTCTGGATAGTTATATGAAGGAATATTGTCCAAATCACTTTCCTCCATGAAGTCAGGATCAATATTACACTGTTTTTCCTAGTATTCTTCTTAGACTATCAAAACTGTTTGCAGGTTTTTAAAGGCTACAGAATAGTCTGAGATAAAAAGGAAGATGCAGGACAAATGATCCCTGACATTTCCTCCCAACCAGTGATGGGAACCTTTTAGAGTGCCCAAATTGTAACCCAAAACCCATGTATTTATCAAAAAGTGTCAACACCACAATTAAACCTGCATACTGAGGTTTTATTTTAGAAAAACCAACTCATACATTAACATCTTTTGTCTTAAAAACAGCACACATACCATAAATTCATCAACACTGCTCTAGACCTTTCAACAGAGTGAAGCCTCCAATCTGAATATTTTTATAACAATAACTTCTGAGTATTTGACTTTCACACATGTGCAAGTTACATACCTCTACTGTCTGCTTGGCTGGGTGGTTTTCAAGTGACAGCAGTTCTGCTGTGTCTTGTAGAGACTGAAACACATCTTGCTTCTCCTCCAGTTCCATCATCAACTCCTGAAAATTCAATTCGGTTTTAGAACTGACTTAAGTGTACTAAGGGAAGGGGTAGTAATAAAGAAAAAGTAGGGTGCCCTGCCCTATTTTAAGGAGCCTACAACATAGGATTGGTGCCAAACTGAGACGTATAAACAGCACATGCTGAATTTTGGAAAAGGGCCAAATGCTGGAATTAGTAGAAAATGATTCACAAAGGACACGGACCTGAGCCAGATCTGAATAAAGTAGGGGAACAATGAATGAACACTGAAGGCAGAGAAAGGAGATAAACGTGGCTGGGGAAGACAGCTCACATCAGCACCACATCAGTGCACGATGAGAGCGGGATTATTGACCCAAGGGCTCTGCTCAGACAATCCCCTCAGCCTGCAATGCCTCCTCTGCCCCTAAATTCTATTAATACTATGGGACCCAATTTAGGTGCCTGTTTTTCTGTGAAATCTTACTATCAGATTTATCCTTTCTCCTTGATGCTTCCAAGGCACTTTCTTTATATGTTTATTATAGCTTAATTTCAGTTTTCACAGACTTCACTTCTTTTTTCTTCAGAAGAATCATATGACCTCTCCAATTAGAAGAAACTCATTTTTTAAGAACCTCAAATTAATGAAATTAAAGTAACTAAAGTGAGTGTTAGTAAAAACATCTTCTATTTGTATTGGGTTTATGAAATTATTAACAACCCGAGGTATGACAATACTGAAAACAGCAAAAATACCCCTACTTGCTTGTCTACACCTTTCATTGAAAAGTAGTGCCTCACTGTTCTGTGACTATTCCTGTCCACTTTACAAATTAAGAGGTTGAGATCGGAATGTTATTGAATGAATTAACGAAGAGAATTCAGGAATTTGTGGGAAGCCAAGAGTATAACCCAGTCAAAAAATACTAAGTCCTCTACATAGTACATTGCCCAGATTAACTTACTGAGTCTTACTCAACCTTTTATACAACCTTATAAAGTGGATATTATCCTCTTTTACAAAGATCCAGAGATTAAATGACTTGCTCAAGGTCATGGAGCTGGTTAGTAAAGAAATGAGAACTTAAACTTAGGTCCGTCTCACTCCAAAGGATATAATCTTAACCACAAACTGTACTGCTTCTGAAATGACTGACCGTGCACATTGCTGCTCTTTTCACCCAAGACACTGCCTTTCTAAATGCACTCCAAATAAATTAATTCTGAGGATCTATTGCATCTCTCTCCATATACATTTCTCACATGCATGGATGCATTAAGGAGGATCCCTATTTCCATTTATCAGACTGCAATTCAGAAGCCCAGGCTCCTGAGGCAGGCTAGCTTTTCTGTTTCCTTCTGCTGCTATTAAATAAACATGACAGGCCTGCTGCGCTAGACTCACAGAGAAGTAATTCCTCTTGGCTGAGATACTGGGATTGTTGTCACTCCAGTCATATGCTAGTTCTTCCTCCTCCTTTTCATTCAACCAGATCAACTCAGCTGTAGCTCTGGAGACAAATTTATGTAGGCTCTGAAGGTGCCTCATCCGGAAACTAGAAGTCTCCTAGATAAGACAAGGGTTATAAGGTTAGACTGCCCGTCTTTGGATCTGTAGATAATAGCAAATTTAACATCAAAGAAAATAATCTGGGAAATGAATATAGCTTGCTTTTTCTCTTTCATTCTTTATGGTACTGAGGACTGAACCCAGGACCTAATGCATGTTAGGCAAATTTTCAACTGCTGAGCTACACCCAAGCTCCTAGCCTGCCTTTTAATTTCTGGGTTCTTTTCTATAGACTCAAGTTTTGTACAAGATGGATCATGTCACTCTTTGGCAGGAGACAGAATAAGGCTTTTGTGGGGACTGAAGGAAAAACAATCATCCTGGGCCTTTCCTACTCCAGAGAATCTTGATACTCAGAAATGAAAAAAAAAAACAAACAGCAGATAGGAAGTAAGTCCTGTTATGGTTTAAATCTGGAATGTCCCCTGAAAGCCTCATGTATTCACAGGTGGAGCTCTTGGAAGGTGATTGGAACATGGAGGTAAGTTCAGTTGCTAAGGGTGCTACTGGGAGGTGGGGCCTGATTGGAAGAGGCAGGTCATTGGGAAAGTGACCTGGAAGAGTGCATCTCTTTCCCTGGCTTCTCCCTTCTTTCTCTGCTTCCTAGCTGCCATGAGATGAGGAGGTTTTCCTCCACAGCAGGCTCTCCCATCATGCTCTTTGTGCATTTGAGTCTGCCAAACATGAACTGAAACTTCTAAACCTGTGAGACAAAATAAACCTCTCCTCCTTCAAGCTGTGGGTGGGTATCAGATATTGTAACCCAGTGATGTGAAAGTGACCAAAGACAAATACCCTATTAATCTCAACCTTTTTTTTTTTTGCTTAAATTCTTTTATTGGTACATTTTAGGTATACAATACATTTACATTTATCATTGGGTGCTTGTACCTACCTGTACATGATATATCTTGGTTCTTATTTTTTCCCCATTCCATGTGCTCCCTTCCCCTCTTCCACCCTTCCCTATTTACAAAGACTTTGTTTCCATTTTTTCCTTTCTCACAATTTTTCCTTTCCCTTCTTTCCTTTCCCCTTCCCCTCGCACTTCCCCTACCCCTTTGGACCTTTTCTTCCTATTTCGAATTTTCAACTATTCGTCAAACTTTTCATTTTTGTGTCTTAAAACACATATGGCCACTGCTTTGGTAAATAGGATAGCTAGGATAGGTTCTTCTTATTTTAAATTTTCCACAGCAGTGGTTTCTAACTCATAAAGAAAATGGAAAACATTACACAAATGTTCAACTAAACAGTAAATGATATAACCTAATAAAGAGAAAAATAAAACACAGCCAAACCATGTGCTTTTGGTTATTTGGAGGGAACTGATTCTTATAAGCAGAAACTAAACCAGTCAGTCAAAACTCACCTTCAATTTACAATACTGCATTTCCAGCTTTCCAAGAGTTTCAACATAGCTGGAATGGAAATTCTGAGACATTTTTCCCTGAAAGGAAGGAAAGAAATTTTTAAAAATTTGGAGAATGAGTAAATTATAATGTATGGTTTCAACTGTACAAATAATATGTCTGTGCACAGGTAAAAACTGGCTGCTCTGGGCCGGGGATTTAGCTCAGTGGTTCCGCCGCCTGCCTTGCAAGTGCAAGGTCCCAAGTTCCATCCCCAGTACCAAAAAAAAAGGACTGACTGCTCTTTGAAAGTAGAAGCTTAGACAACAAATCTCTGGATCATAATTTATAGCCTGGGGCAGCAATACGTGGGCAATAGTTCAGTAGGGTAATCACAACGATGTGAGAGACCTTCCAGGAATTCTGGGAGGCTTTAAAGCAAAACCTACACCTGATGATTACCAAACTACTGAACTGCTTTCTTGAAAGGGAGAGCTGAAATAAAAAATGGGAAGATCATCAGCTCTCTACTACATGCAAACAGCAAGGAAAAAGAGCATGAATTTTTGGAGGTAGAAGGCTTGAGGTATTTTTTGTTTTGTTTTGTTTTTTAAGACAGGGTCTCACAATGTAATCCAGGCTGGCCTTGAACTTTCGATATTCCTGCTAAACTTCCAAAGTGCTGGGATTCCAGGCATGCGCTATCATGCTGGGCTTAACAGCCTGAATTTAAACAGTTTCTACTAATTACTAATTCTGACCTTAGCTTCCACTATCACTTTTCTTTTCAGTATAAAGGGCTCAGTTAAAAAATATTTTTTTTTACAAGGCTATTTCAAAGATTAACAGAAACACTTAATGTAGAAAGGAAATTTGCTGCGAGGTATTATTCATTATTCTCATTCTTTTTGTTTTGTTTTTTGTTTTTGGCTTTTTGAGGCAAAGTCTCACTATGTAGCTTAGGCTGGCCTTGACCTCATAATGATCTTCCTGCCTCAGCCTCCAGACTTCTGGAATTACTGGTGTGTACCACCATACCTGGCTATCATTCTCATTCTTTTCCAGAGGCCCTTCTCCTAAGAGATAGCTGCATCATACATACCCAGCCTACTCCCTGGCCCACTTGTCCCAAACATAATGTTGATTCTGAATACTACACACCTCATACAATCTGGCCTCTTTGACACTTGAGCCCAGTTCTTCTACACTGGTGTGGATGTGCTGCTGAGCTTCTAGTTGCAACTCCACACTAGGCAGGTCATTGCCCCACTCTGCTCGCTCCAGTTTCATCTAAAAATGAAAAAATATAGATAGGTTGTAATTTATCACTGAGTAGGCAGGAAAAGAAAATGGTCAAAACCAATGTTTAGACAAGGTGGCTAGGGGTAGAAGAATGGGCAAAAGGACATCTAAACCATCTCCATCATTCCACGGCTTTTTACAGGAGAATATGCCACAAATCACCCCTATAGAGCTGGAGAAGAAAGCCCACATACTGCAGCAGTGGAAGGGTATGAGAATATAGTCCTGAGTTTATCAATCAGAAAGGGGTCTTAGACTAAAAATGCTTAAACTTTATAATTTAGGCATTTCCCTTTATGGAGTATTTTCATTTCACAATCAGACTAGATATAAGAAAAAAACATTTGAAAATATTTTGTTTCATTCATTCACAGCATCAACTATTAGCCAATGTAATAAAATTTTAGAATAGTAAGCTTGTCTTTAAGTATTTTTATTTATTGGTACATGTGACCATCTTGGGATAGAAAAAATTTAATATAAAACAAAAGGCTTAGACATCAAATTTGAACCATTATCCTAGAATACAATAAATAGCACCTTTGGAAATATAGAACAGAGGGGGCTTGCTTAAACTTAAACCTTTAAGCTGGGCATTGTGACACATGCCTGTAATCCCAGCACTTGGGAGGCTGAGGAAGCAGGATTGCTGTGAGTTCAAGGCCAGCCTGGGTTACATAGTGAGTATAAGGCCAGCCTAAACTACATAGCGAGACCTTGCCTCAAAAAAACAAAAAGAGAATTAATAATAAAAAATGAGTAATTTCCTTTGGTAATGAAAATTTCATTAATGATAACCTGAGATTTACAGACACTGTGATTTTTCCAATGAGCTCTCAAGACACAGCTGAAGGGAACACATTCCCCAAAGCCTCCAAATTAGAGAAGCCTATCCTATACACAGAGGTACTGTGAGAAACTGTACTGATCCTATACATTTAAGATTTAAGGAGAGGGATCTTAGGTCCAGGCAGGATCAGTAATTAAAGGAAAATGTATCAAGGTCCAGCAAACTGCTGGGTCCAGTAAACATCAATGCACTACATGAGCTTTTTGGACACTGGCATACACCCACCTGCATCTCTTCTACCCAAGATAGCAGTTCATACACAAATCGGAGATTGCCTTCGTCTTCAGAGGAGGAGATAGACACAAGTTCAGCCCGAGTCATGGGCTTTCGGAACCAGGAGGTAGAAGAATGGGTTCCCTTGGTCAGGGAATCTGCTTTCAGATGAGTAGTGGTTAAAGTAGAGGATGGAGCCAATTCAAGTGAAGTGAAATGGCCCTTCCGGTACAAGTTTGTACACTCTAGACGCAAAGTAACAAGCTCATCCTGTAGACGCATGACCCTACAGTGGAAGAGGAGAAAAAAGGAAGAGGCTTAAATTTATAACACACATAAAATAAAATTCTCACTATCCTTAGACAAGAACATGGTAAAAATAAAAGTGAGATCATAACAGAAAAAGTGTTTTGAAAACATGTTATATGTTTATAACATAATCAAAATCTTGACTATCCACTAGATAAGAATATGGTAGAAATAAAAGTGAGATCATAAGAGGAAAAGTGCCTTGAAAAAGTGAAAGTGTTAAATGAATGCAAAAGGATATTATGTCTTCATCAATTTGGAATAAATTAC
The DNA here is from genome assembly GCF_000247695.1 of Heterocephalus glaber. The sequence continues at coordinate 21,841,096 of NW_004624764.1, read as the reverse complement.
AGAGTTAAGAACTACTTTCACAATCTTTTTTTTTTTTTTTTTTGGTACTGGGAATCAAGCTCAGGGCGTCAGGCTTGCTCAGGTGCTGTACCACTAAGCTACATCCCCAGCCCAATTTTCATAATTCTTGAGAGGTATAACAGAATAAACAATAGACCACCATGTGACTTCAGATAATCCTCACCCTCTCTGTGTATCTCAGTTTCTTCTGCAGAATGAGTGCACTGGATCACCAGGATTTCTAAACCAGATACGCTATTTCAGTCTTGCAGATCATTCTAAAATAGGTGGGGATATCCACAACAATTGAGGAATCCTGCAGGCGCTTAGTGGGAGGGGTGTGCAATAATGGAAACTTTCCTCTACCATGAGAATTTTCCTGCCCAAAATATGTACAAACAGTATCCCCATTGAAACATGGATCTCTAATGCCCAAGTTGTAAGATTCAGGGTCTATCTCTTGCTCCACTCTTGTTTCTTCTTTTTTCTTTTTCTTTTAGTCTTTTGAGAGGTCTTACTATATAATCTTCTCTGGCCTTAAACTTGTGGTGACCCTCCTGCCACAGCCTCCTGGCTGCTGGAATTACAAGCATGTACCATCACATCCAGCTTGACTGCTCTTGATTAAGCAAGAGCAAACCTTCCATGTGAGTCCCTTGTTCCTTACCTAAAGGCCAGCTCTTCTAGCTGGTAGTAATTTTCATCCCGTAGGATTTGGAGATCCACCTGCAGCTGCCTGATGAGACTTTCACACTCCTGAATGTACATGATGACATCTGACTCGCACTGTACTGTCTGTCCTGACTCCAGATGAACAGCATCCTGCAAGAGAAATGGGAAATAAAGGCAGGAAAACTAAATCCCACAGGATTGAGGGGGCAAAGGGGCCCACTGCACTTCCAAAAAAAAGGAAAGTAACATAACTAGATTCCCCAACTGTTAATATGACCATTAGAGCAGAGGATGAGAAGTGGAAAACACATGAATAAGAAGTACGACAGCTGGGCATGGTGGTGCACGCCTGCAATCCCAGCACTTGGGAGGCTGAGGCAAGAGGACTGCTGTGAATTCAAGGCCAGCCTGGGCTACATAGTGAGTTCAAGGCCAGCCTGAACTACACAGCAAGACCTTGTCTCAAAAAAAAAAAAAAAAAAAAAAAAAAAGTGGGACAAAACAGAGACTTACAGCCTGCAGAGTATTCTTAGCTAGTGTCAGTTTTTCTTCACAGTTCAAAGCACCATTCTGGATTTTGTTTGCAATTTGTAGCAGCAATTCCAGCCTAAAACAAAGTAAAAAACCATAGTCAAGTGAAAGGCTTACACCAGCAAGGTAAGAAATATCAGATCACACCCAAGCCCTGTACCCACCTCTCCACAGCTGGCCGGAGGGATTTCTCTCGCTCCAGCATCTCAATGATGAGTTTTCCCCACTCTTCTTCCACATCATTGGGGTGATAACCTTGAGGCAGCTTAATTCTGCCAAATTCAATCCACACCTGAAAGAGATACTTTTCAGTCCAAAACCACAGCCATGCTCTCAGGCCCATTTTCATGTATACTTTTTACTTTGATTCTTCCTCCTTTACCCAGCCAACCAGCAGCTTTTACCCACTATCTAATATGGAAAAACAATCAAATATTTAGCAATGCCTCATCTTGAAGTGAGAGGAAAAAAAAAAAAAAATCACCTCTAAAATGTAGAAATTACCTGTTCTAAATCCTTCTGTTCCTTCACACTTTCTATAAATCTTCCTTGTCAATAATCTCCATTCTACAAAGTTAAATCCCTATCTACAGCTTCAAATTCTCTAGGCATCAAAATGTGAAGGGAAATCTCTTCCCTTTTCACTCCAGGAAAAATTGAGCTTTCTTGTAAAAAAGCAGAGAAACCCACAAAACTCAGGATTTCTGAATAAATGTATGCCATTTAATAAGTTCTTTTAAAAAAAAACAGATGGTTGATACTGCTGCTTTATTGTAACTTTTCAAGACCACATTGAGGGTTCTGCTGTCTATGCAGGTTGGAGACAGAACACAGGGAATCTGACTGGGCAGAAAGCAACAACAGTGAAAACCAGCAAACTAAAAGTCAAAGATAAAATTTCCTTACCTCTAATAATTTATATAATTCCTCAATTCTTCCTTTTTCTCTCTCCTTGGCCAAAATTTCTGTCTCTTTGAAGTGTATATATTGGTTATAAAGTGCCTACAAATTAATATTTGATGAATGAATAGATGGATACAAGAAAAGGGCCTAGTTTTTCATTATACTTCACCCAGAACCATTAGCAACAAGGTCAGGCTTATTCTATGGAAAGAATTTATAAGAGCAATTTAAGTGCGTGACTTTACCTTTAGTTCAACAGGGTTCTGGGGGAAAGATTTATCTGACATCAGAATTGTATGCTGTTTGATCCAGGGAATGAGGGAGTCCACACGGCTTTGGTATTCTTGCCACCTAGAGTCCACTTCCTATTGCCAGAAGGTAAACATCACAAATCTGATTAGCAATATCTAGAACAAGCACAGGAGAAAGTAGCTCAGGTCACCCCAAACCATATAAAATCCTTTTCCTCTAATTGCCTAGGCAGCTGCTCACTTTAATGGTCACAGTCCCAGTTTCAAAGCTCCTCAAGGACTCTCAGGCCAGCATTCAATATCCCGACATCTAGAAAGGCTACAGACCAAGCTACTAAAAATATTCAGAAAAGAGATCTCTGATATATCTAAATATGCTAATATTAGTGTCTGAAAAAAACCACTGCCCCCATAGCTGGGGATGAAAACGATATTCTCTGCTGGCATTTAGCACCAAATAATCTGTGCTAGGTGATACAAAATCTGCAATACCTAGGGGGTCTTTCTTAGGGACTCGAGGCAAAGTCTATTATTATCATTATTAATGTTGTTATTATTTTGTTTTTTTGAGACAAGGTCTCACTGGCCTTGAATTTATTATGTAACCCAGGCTGGCCTTGAACTTGTGATGATCCTCCTGCTTCAGCCTCCTAGGTGCTGGGATTACAGTACTATCACACCTCTCTACAATGCCCATTGTGATAAAGAAAATGTGGATTCAGGCAGCTTTGTATAAAAGTGCCCTGTATACAATGAAAACTTAAGAAACACTATCCACGGCCGGGGATTTAGTTCAGTGGTGCCAACGCCTGCATCACAAGCGCAAGGTCCCGAGTACCATCCCTGGTACCAAAAAAACAAAGAAACACTGTCCAAGCAGTGCATTCCGGCCAAATAAATCAAATCCAGAGGTACTGTAGAAAATGTTCTTTTACCATAGCACCGATCCCTTCTCCACCTTCAGGGACTTTGGGGAAGGCATCATAGATTGAAGAGACATAAGTGATTACAGACTTTTCGTCTGGAGATGGTACGTCCACATCTGAGAGAACAGACAAGAAATGTGTTAGTCAGAACTGCAAGGAGAAGAAACAGTGGCTTTATGGCTAACATACTCGGTTCAGTGAACTCTCACCTTCTGCATCTAGCAACCGGGTGACCCCTAGTCTCTCGGCCACTTCAAAAGCCTGTTCCAGATTCTCTCGGTTGCTTTGGATTTGCACCCTCTCCATATCCACCAGATCAGGTCTGTAAAAGTTCACCAAGGCACAGAAAAATCTGTCACACACAAGTTCATACAAAGAAAAACACTTAAAAAGTTCCCAGAGCTGAAAAATACTGAGCAAGTTAAGAAACAAAGCAGGAGGTTTCAATTCCTATCTTCCTGGGCTAGGGATTTAGCCCTGTGGTACTGCCTCATAAGCGCAAGGTCCCGAGGTTCAATCCCCAGTACAAAAAACCCCCCCAAAACAAAAAACCATACCCAATTCCTATCTTCCTCCCTCAACTTACTCCAAGCCACTTGCTTGTCCTCAGCCCCCACACTTCCTGGACTTCGCACTTGCTCTTTCCTTCAACTAGAGTGCTCTGGCCCAGAGGTCCACACACCTCATTCTTGATGTCCACATCAGAGACCATCCCAGACCACATTTGCCCAAACTACCACTGGCCCCTCACTATCCACTGCGTGACATCAGGAGTTTATTTGTTTGTTGCCTATTCTCTCCCCTGGAAGGTAGAACTTTGGTTATTCTGTTCAGTGCTATCTTTGCTCAGAGCCTGGGATAGTAGGAGGTTAATAAAGATTTCCTTTTCAAGTGAATACATAAATCACAGCTTAATTTTTGATTGAGGAGGGAAATAGCATTATAATTTTTATAAGAAAGAGGTAAGAGGAAGCCTTTCCAGAACCACTGAAATTCAACTGTACTTACCTGTATCGGTGAATAAGTGCATTGAACATCTTCCCATCACTCCAGCAGGAAGAGAAGTTGGTGCATTTGATTCCCGTGTAACCAGCTGTCACCTTCTGAGTCCACAGGAGGAGCTTCTCCTTGGCTGACATGTCCCCTGACTCCCCACTAATGTAGATGTCAGAGATCTGCCAAAAGACAAGGAAGGCATGGAGTAACTGAAAACAAATAAATAAGATGAAGGGTTTCAACTTTCTCTTCTCTAAACACTGTGGTTCACCAAGGAAGAGGGTGATCCAACTCTGGCAGCTATGTAGATGACAACTCCAACATACACTCTCTTGGCTTTTTTGGGGCGGCAAAGGAATGCACATTAAAACCATAAGAAGTTATTTTTTACCTATCAAACTAGGAAAGATTTGTTTGTAATGATACTAAACAGAATTGGGGAGAATATCTAAAATTGGATATTCTCATCCTACCACCAGTGAGAATATAAATGGCATAAATTCTCTGGATGTCAATTTTGATTCAAAAGCTTTAAAGAGGGCCGGGGATTTAGCTCAGGAGTTTCGCTGCCTGCTGCTCAAGTGCAAGGATCCGAGTTCGATCCCTGGTACCAAACAAAAAAAAAAAAAAAAAGAGGCACTTTTTGGGGCCAGGGATTTAGCTCAGTGGTTCCACCGCCTGCCTCGCAAGCTAAGGACCCGAGTTTGATCCCCAGTACCAAAAAAAAAAACAACAAAAAACCCCACAAAAGCTTTAAAGAATATATACAACTTGTTAGAAATTCATCAGATAAATGTACAAAAGAAATTTATACAGGGCCGGGGATTTAGCTCAGTGGTTTCGCTGCCTGCTGCGCAAGCGCAAGGACCCAAGTTTGATCCCCGGTACCAAAAAAAAAGAAATTTATACAAAATATGATAAGCAAGAGCAAAAAATTAGAACCAAATTAAAATGGGAATAATACAGACCATCTCTGGGGGAGAGGGGGTTGTGACAATCAAAAAGACTATAAAGTGTTTAACCCAAACTCAGGGTTATGCTCAACAAATAGGAGTTCCTTTACTTCTTTTTTTTCCCCTTTACTTCTTCATTGTATGGATGAGGGTCTTCAATTCTTCCCTGTCACAGCACTGACAGTCTGCATCATCATTTAATTGAACTTTGTCTTACACTTCTGACTATTATTTCATATATTTAATCTTACCTCTTCAAGAATGTAAGCTTCCTGAGGGGCTGACACTACATCTTAACAATCAAAACTATCTAAAACTCAATAGCAGCCCCTATGAGACAGGGCTCCTTGCCGCTGGGCTCATTTAAGTAGCAGCCAGGATGTTGTGCAAGAAATAACCTCCAACTCTTAAGACACTGAGCATGGCCCTTCCAAATATTGCCTATTCGCCAGTGTGTTGTGCTGGGGACCTAACATGCTTTAATTTATAATTATTTGGAGGCTAGGTGTGGTGGCACACACCTGTAATCCTAGCACTTGGGAGACTGAGGCAGGAGGATAGCTGTGAATTAGAGGTCAGTCTAGGCTACCTAGTGAGTTCAAAGCCAGTCTGAACTACATAGCAAGACCCTGTCTCAAAAAACCCAAACCAAACCAAAACCAAAAAAAATCAAAAAAACCCCAAAATAATAATAATAATTTATAATTATTTGGTTTATAAATGAAATGGTAAAAATAAACAAATAAAGGATTTGAGGGCAAAGCCTACCTAGAATCCAGAGTCAAAAGGCTAATTCAAAACAGTGTGTAAAGTAAGTTTAAGCTAATGTTAACAAGTGTTTCCCTGCAGTAAGATTATGAATAATTTTATTTCCTATTTTTCTTTTTTTTAAGACTTTAAAAAATGACCACACTTTATTTTTATAATGAAAAATATAAAATAATCCTGATTAACAAGAGAGGAATGTCCCCTCAGGCAAATCACTAAAGCCTCTGCACTCAGCTTTTCCCATATTTAATACAGGATAGTAGCTTTTTCATGGGGTCCATCTATGGATTAAATAAGATGATGTTGGTAGTGCTTAGAGAACCAGTATTTCTTTCCCATAATAACAAAAGAGTACTCTCAGCATAATCTTGGGTCCCAGTGTTTGGAGCAGGGAAGGCATGGGCATGTCAATATATATGTTGTCTGTCAGGTGTAGCAGCCTTCCTAGTGGATATCAAGGATATCAACAGTAAGACACCTCTGAGTATGGGAATACCAACTATACAAATTCAACTCAAGGGGGCTGGGGATTCAGCCCAGCGGTTCTGGCACCTGCTTCGCAAGCGCGAGGTCCCGAGTTCGATCCCTGGTTCCAAAAACAAAACAAACAAACTCAAGAAATGAGATTATCCATCAGCACAACATACAGTATGTCCCTGACTTATGATGGCTCAACTTAATGAATGTTCACTTTTTATTTATTGTCATCACTGGGGGTTGAACCTAGGGCCTCATGTATGCTAGGCAAGTGTCCTACCACTAAGTTACCCCCAGCCATTTTTTATTTTTGAAACAGGGTCTTGCTATGTTGCCCAGGCTGGCCTCAAACTTGCCATCCTCCTGCCTCAGCCTGCTGAGGAGCTACGACAAGCATGTGCCACCATACTTGGCTTGGACCTGATGATTTTTCAATTTTATAATGGCTCCAAAGTATGATACCATACAACTATTTTTTTTCACTTTTAATATAGTATTCAATAAGTTATATTAGATATTAAATATTTTATTATGAGAGGTTTTCCATCATGTTAGATGATTTTGCTCAATTGTAGGTTAATGTAAGTGGTGTTCTGGGCAGTTTAAGGCAGGCTAGTTTAGTAGGTTACATATATTAAATGCATTTCTGACAGGATTTTTTTGATTTATGCTGACCTTATCAAGATGTAACCCCACTGTAAGTTGAGGAACATCTGTATTTTTAAATCTGAAAAAATGAGGTAAGGAATTTAATACTCTATTGAGACTAAAATAACACTGTAGACTACTAAATGTTGTTCTGAAGACAGACTATGAAAACGGAAGAGTACAGGAAGCTTGCATGAAGTCAAAAAGGAAATCCAAGAAGTAATGCTCCTACACCTGCAAAGGTGAAATGCTGCCCTAGATGGCATATTTGAGGGCAGAGCATCCTCATCATGCCCTTGACAGGTGGAGCCTACAGGAGAAATCCGGCTATCACACTTTGATGATGCAGGCTAGTTAAGACCATTTCACAAATCTACTTTCCACTCTCCAGTCCTCTGCTCTGACTCCATGTTCTCCTGACAACCTTAAGATTATTATATGCTTCCCATACAAATACTCCAAAAACATGCACTGAGTGGTAGATGGCAAATACACAAAAATGTGGCAATTAAAATTGTTTTTTGTTTGTTTGTTTTTGGTACCGGGGATCGAACTCAGGTCCTTACGCTTGCGCAGCAGGCGATGAAACCACTGAGCTGAATCCCCAGCCCAAAATTCTCTGTTTTGAGGGCCGGGGATTTAGCTCAGTGGTCCCGCTGCCCGCCTCACAAGCACAAGGTTCTGAGTTCAATCCCCGGTACCAAAAAAAAAAAATTCTGTTTTGAGAGAAGGTTCCACTATATAGTTCAGGCTGGCCTTGAATTCACTATGTAGTCCACACTAGCCTTGAACTCACAGTGATCCTCCTGTCTCAGCCTCTTAAGTGCAAAGATTACAGGTGCATACTACCACATCCCATTTAAAATTCTTTCACATCAACCAAACTCTTGCTTCTGTGATCAGTGTGAGTCAATCCCACAAAATTCAATCTACTCTAAGAATACTTGAAGTGCATATGGAGGCAGTATGAAGCTGCAAAGCTGAGGACTAATATGGCTCATGCTGCCCAAGCCATCAATCATCCTGTGACCCTGAAAGAATCAGTCCCTCGGGCCGGGGATGTAGCTCAGTGGTTCCGGCGCCTGCGCAAGGTCCCAAGTTCGATCCCCGGTACCCCCCAAAAAAAAACATCAGTCCCTCTCTAGTACCAATTCCATTCCAGTTCCCTTTAATAAGATCTCTAGCTGCCTATTTTAATGGCTAAATGATACTCAACAATAACATATCCTCATACTTTCATAGCAACTATTTCATGTACATATTAAGAAGGCAAAATGTTGGGAATAGGAAATAAATTTGGTGAAGTAAAAATGAATTTGAATAAGCAAAATGAAATCTGAGTATATGGGCTCTTTATCAAAAAACTAAATTCCAATTAGTTAATTGACAATGTATGCCTGGCACAACTATACCCCATCTCTCTGATGATATTTCCTACCTGCAAATCACAGTATTACTCTATACTGCACTTAAACTACTTCAATCAACAGCTTTACTTCAGATTTTCAGCACAGCTGTAATGAGACAGGGAAATACTTGGCTCTCTCAGGGAAAGGAAAAACACTCTGTTAGGATTAGAGCTCTTTCTAGACTAAAATAAATGTGAAAAATGGGATTATCATTACAACCATCTCAGTAATTAAATATGGCTTCTGCCCATCTCTTCTTATATCACTCACATGTCATGTGTATGCACAGTGTTGTCCTTTGGGCTCTGTGGAAGAATTGACCTTAATTTCCCAAAGGCAGAAATTCAGCTTCAGTTGTAGGAAGCTTTCTCACTTATATGGATTTTAAGCAGGAAGCCATTCGGGGAGAGCATAGCCTCAATACTATGCCACAGACTAAGGTACATCTACTTGAATTTTCTTTCACTCACACTTTCCAAGGTCTGGTTAATTCCTTTCCTGAAGCATGGCCAGAAACTTAATATTTCCTAATTTTTTACTAGTATATGTTTGCAGTACATAATTACATTCATTGTGGGGAGTTGGTACATGTATGTAACACATCTTAATTTTTTTTCATCCTCTTTCCTTCCCTTCCCTCCTTCCTCCCTCATCTCTTGGTCTCCTTCCCTTTTGAAAAAGATCTATCTACCTGTTTCCTATTATCCATCTTTTATTTATACTTTGGGTTTCTCATTTAGGAGAAACCATATGATATTTGTTCAGTAAGTACTTTATTAATTGGACAACATCTCAGGCTGGGGATTTAGGTCAGTGGCACCGCGTCTGCCTCGCAAGAGCAAAGTCCTGAGGAGTTCGATCCCTGGTACTTCAAATAAATAAATAAATACAAAATAATAAATAATTGGACAGCATCTTAACCCTATGCCAGACACCATAGAGAACAAAATAACACACATATTATTTATTCATTCTGTCATTTTTCAAGCAATCACTGCATACTAGGAGCTGTTTAAGTTCTTAGTGTCTCAAAGTAAAGACAGCCACAGACCTTAAGGTCAAGTGATTTAGTTGGGGAGATAATTTAGAGAGAGAGGGATGTTGTGACAGAGGTAAGTTAGCAACCCTAACTAGCAATGACAGGAACTTCTTAGAGATGATAGCACCTCGGCCAGAGTTTTAGTGAGTGTAAGTTAGCCAAGCAAAAAAGGATAAAATAAACATGTTTGTCCAGTAAGAACTTAGTTGAGAAATGTCCTATTTGATTAAAATAAGGCTATCCCAAATGACAACAGATGGGTGAATGTAAGAGAGACAGAGAAAGGCCTTTGTAGTCGTCTTTAAATTTAGAAATTTATTACACCTATATACTTATTTAAAATTAAGCAGTGTATCTAGTTCATTAATTTAGCATTAATACTTTTTCTGCCTTTACGTTTAAAAATATGCTATTCAAACTTCACATGCAAAACAAAACAAATACAAGAAAAACTTCACATGTCATTGATATCAATGTCTTTTTCATCAATAAAGCTATTTTGTGAGTGAACTTTCTAGAAAATGTTGTCTACATTTCCTCTTAAGATTTTCAAGATATAATGGCACTTTTCAGAGTCTATGCTATCTCAGGAAATTTCACTCAAAACCATAAGAATGCAGTTATATAACACTGGATTTTTTTTTTCTCATTCATTTTACTGATGTTTATTTATAATCTTCCTAATGTGACCAAAAGCTCTGTTTGTGTATTTTGCTTTGTTTGTTTTGAGACAGGGTCTTGCTATGCCATCCAGGCATAAGTTTTACTTGTGGTTCTTGGGAATATAACCTCCTAATCGAAGTGTTGAATGTAATTTTATACAAGCCTTAACATAAAAAAACTTTTAAAAAATTACTCGTATCACTTACAAAACATACACAAACAGTAGTAGCCAGGCGTGGTGGCATATGCCTGTAATCCCAGCACTCAGGATGCTTAGGCAGGAGGGACGCCATGAGTTTGGTAGTGAGACCTCGTCTCAAAAACAAAAGGAGGAGGAGGAAGAGAAAGGGGGGGGGGGGGAGAAGAAGAGGAGGAAGAGGAGAGGAAGGGGAAGGGAAAGGGAAAGGAGGCAGGAGGGAAAGGAAGCAGGAGGGAAAGGAAGGAGGAGGAAGAAGAAGAGGGAGGAGGAGAGGAGGAGAAGGAAGTCCTCAATAAAATTTCAAAGACATTCTTCACAAAACTAGAAAAACAAATCCTAAAACTCATATGGAAATGCAAAAGATTCAGAAGAGCCAGAGCAATCCTAAGCAAAAAGAGCAAGGTTGAGGCACCACAATATGAATTTCACATTATACTACAAAGGTACAGTAAACAAACAAACAAACAAAAAAAGCCCCCAAAACACCACACAGACCAATGGAACAGAACAGGGGACATAGAAAGAAGAGAAGACAGCTCTTTAATAAATGGTGCTAGGAAAACTATCTATATATAGAAGATTAAAACCAGATCCTTACCTTTCACCCTGTACAAAAATCAATTCAAAGGGCTAGGGATATAGCTCAAGTGGCAGTGCTTCCCTAGCATGCACAAGGACATAGGTTCAATTCCAACTATCACCAGAAAACAAACAAAAAAATTCAATTCAAAATGGATCAAAGACTTAGGTACTAAGGTCTGAAACTGAAAACTACCAAAGAAAACAAAGGGAAAATACCTGAGGCCACAGGCACAGGAAAAGACTTCCTTGAACAGGGCTCCAATAACAGAGGAAATAATCAACAAATCAACAAATGGGATTACATCAAATTAAAAAATTTCTGCACATCAACCTTTAAAACAAAACTTCATATGAACTTAAAAAAAAGAGCTTTATTAATAGGATTGTTATTAAACTTTTCAAAAAGAACAAAAAGTTGTTTGCACAGCAAGGAAAACAACAGAATAAAGAGACAGCTTATAGAAATGGGATAAAAATCTGACAGCTACTCTTCTCACAGAGAATTAATATCTAGAATATATGAAGAACTCAAAAAAACTTAACTCCAAAAACAAAACAAACAAACAAAAAATCAAACAGCCCAGTCAATAAATGAGCAAATGAAATAAACAGATACTTTTCAAAAGAAGAAGTGCAAATGACCAATGAGTATATGAAAAAATGTTCAAAATCTTTAGCTATTAGGGAAATGCAAATCAAAACAACACTGAGATTCCATTTCATCCCAGTCAGAACAGCTATCAATCAAAAGTCTACAAAAAACAATAAATGGCTAGGATGTGGGGGTAAGGATGTAGGGAGAGGAATACCTATACACTGCTGACGGCAATGTAAATGAGTACAGACAATATGGAAATCACTATGTAGGTTCCTCAAAAAAAAAAAAAAAAAAAAAAAAAAAGAGCTACCACCATTTGATCTAGTTATATCACTCCTTGGTATTTACCCAAAAAATTAGTCCGCATACTACAGAGATACCTGTATACACATGTTTATTGTACAATCCACAATATCCATGTTTATTTACAATTCTCAATAGCCAAAATAGGTAGGTGTCCATCAACAGGTGAACAGATAAAGAACTTGTGGTATATATGCACTATGGTGGTTAAGCTTAATTGTGTCAACCTGATTGGCTTGGGAGCCACCCAGGGGATTAGTAAAGTACAGTTCTGGGTGTGTCTGGATAGATCATGGAAGCATAACCTTGAGGTCTTTATGTGGTTCCTTGTTCTTTCCTCTCTGGTACTGTTTCCCTGCTCTGCTTCCTGGCATCTTTGTTCTAACACATCCTTCTACCATGATGTTTCTGCCGCAGAACCAGATAACCATGAACTGACTTTCCTGAAACCATGAGCCAAATTAAATCTCCCCTTCTTTTAAGCTGTGGGCATCAGGTATTGTGTCTCAGCAATGGGAAAGTTAACCAAGACATATACAACAGTCATAAAGAAGAATGAAATTATGTCATTTGCAGGAAAATGGATGGAATTGAAGATCATCATGTTAAGATAAATAAGCCAGACTCAGACAAGCATCATATAGTTTTCATAATATGTAAAATATAAAAAAGATGATATGATATTCAGAAATGGTGGGGCATACCTGCAATCCCAGCACTCTGGGAAGCTAAGGCAGGAGGATCATAGGTTTGAGCCCAACCTGGGCAACTTAGCGCAAGACCCTATCTCAAAATAAAGATAATTTTAAAAAGCACACAAGGTAGGAAGCAGGGAATGTAGCTTAGAGCAAAGGCCCTGGGTTCAATCCCAGTATTTGGGGAGGGGGTGTTAAAGTAGAAGAAAAACTATTATTAAGTAAGAGGAGTGGAAGTGAGATGTGAGAAACGGTAATGGGAGGATGGAGAAAAGAATTATTAATTATGTCCTTCAAAAATCATGATGTTAACATGAATTTGAGGTGAAAAGGTATCCACTACCCTCCATTATGTGAAACAGCAGGTTACAAAATATTATATATGGCATTGACAATTTTTTTTCACAAATGCATTAACATGCAGAGATATCTAGAATGGTATTCACTTAACTGTTTTAATCTGCCTCTGGGTACATATGCCGAGCATATTTTTTTTGTTGTTTAAGAATATTTTGACTTGCATCATTATAAAAATGTTCCTAAGTGGAGAAAATTAAAATTTCTGTAATTATGTAAGTGATGGATATGTTAATCAGCTTGATTATGGTAATCCGTTCACAACATATATGTATCTCAAAACATGATGCTGTGTACACCTTAAACATAAGATTTTATTTGTTAATTATACAAAAAAAAAGCAGAAAGTGAAAGCACAGTGCCCAGCTAGAGGGACCCAATGGCAGCTGTGTTTGTGTATTTGTGAGGAATAGAGAAAAAAGAAGGGCTGGGGATTTAGCTCAGTGGTGCCACTGCCTGCCTCGCAAGCACAAGGTCCCAAGTTCGATCACCAGTACCAAAAAAAAAAAAAAAAGACTGAGAAAAAAGGTGTTTATTACCAATATGAGAGTTAGGTAAAGGTAAGAGTGTGTTCTCTTCAGTATTTAAATTCAGAGTCTTGAAGATCTCACAAGAGACTATAACTAGAATGGAAAGTCTAGATCATAGGATATGAGCATTTTTCCATTCCACTAGATGTTGTCAAATTTCTCTCTAGCACCAATTTATACTTTTACCCACAGGCTATGAGAAGGTTTTCCCATCACTCTACGTCCTTGCCTACCCTAGGTATTTTCAGACTTTTTACTGTCTGTCAATCTGATGGGTAGCTTACCTTTTTAATTTTTATATCCTTCATCAGTAGTTAGATTCTTCTTACAGCACGAGGCATTCTGATTTCCTTTTTTGTGAACTGCATGGTCCCGGGCTTTCCGCTATTTTTCTACAAGGACACCTGCCTTATTCTTGTTTATTTGTAGAGATTCTTTCAATAATAGTACTAATGACTAACGTTTTATTGTGCTTTACTCGTACTACCTCATATAATTCTCACAACAACCCTGCAACATACACATATACTATTCTCATCCTTAATTTACAAACAATTAAATTATAGCACAGAGAATTAAGTAACTTGTCCAAGGTATATTGCTAGTAAGTGACAGAGCTAGAATTCAAATCAAGCCAATCCAGCTCCACATTCTTAACCACTTCACCTGTATAACATTTCATATGTACTCAATATTAACCCCTTTTCAGTCAGTATATGCATTAATAACTTTACCATTATTATTAAATTTATTTATATACAATTTACTTTTGTAACTTTTCCTTTTTTATACAATTTTATTCTTCTTAATGTCCCACCTGAAATGGAAATTTTCTTATATATGCAAAATGAGACAGAACAGTGTAATATGCCACTCTGTAGCCATCACCCAGTTTCAACCATTATCAACACATAACTATTTTGTTTCATCCACACTCCACCCACTTCACCCCTCCCCTATTATGAAGCCAATCCCACACATATTCTTTCCTCTATAAACAATTCAGTAGTTATCTCTAAATCTCTAAAAGATAAGGACTCTAATATCACAACACTGTTACATCTAAAAAATAATGATGTTTTAGTAATACTGTTAAATAACTTCTTTTTTTTTGTGGTACCGGGGATTAAACTCAGGATCTTACGCTTGCCAGGCAGGCATGGTGCCACTGAGCTACATATCCCTGGCTTGTTAAGTAACATTTTTTAAAAGGAACAAAAGCCATTCTTTTTTTTTTTGGTACCAGGGAACAAACTCAGGTCCTTGCACTTGGAGGCAGGAGGCAGAACCACTGAGCTAAATCACTGGCCCCAAAAGCCATTCTTGAACAAGGCTCTGACTATAACTTTTAACTTCTGCATTCTTCTAATAATCCCTTTGTTTTTGCATTTTTTATAATATAAAACTAATATTATTAAAATAATACTGTCTATATGAATTTTTTTTCTTTTTTTTGGAGACAGTGTCTTGCTATATATACTCCAGGCTGGCCTTGAACTTACCATGTAGCCCAGGCTAGCCCCAAACTCATGTCAGTTCTTCTGCCTCAGCATCCTGAGTACTGGAATTACAGATGTGCACCACCAGCACCCATTTATTGTTGTGGGGAGCAGGAATCCTGGGAATTGAAAGCAGGGACTTTGCACTGAGCTGCATCTCCAGCCCTTTTTTATTTTAAGACAGGGTCTGTTCTCACTAAGTTACCCAGTCTAGGTTCAAACTTGTGATCCTTCTGCCTCAGCTTCCCAAGTAGCTGGAATTATGCATGTGTGCACTGCACTGGCTTCTCTATAACTAAAAAGGACAAATGGGAAAGGGATGGTTGTAAACTGAAAAGGCTGAGCCCAGAAAACAATATACCAATTGATCTCTCATCATTTCTAGCCCCCAGCATTGCCGTCTACTCACTTGAAGTTGTAGGAATATGGCAAGGACACTGATACAGAGTCAAATTCTTCATTCTATGTGGTCCACTAACAATGTGGGCAGGAAATTGGTGGTGGGAGCCAAGATGGGGAGGAGGATAGGATTTTCAACATTTTTCCTTGTTCAAATGAGCCAGGTATTAAGGGTACTAATGGCAGCGAGGAGTGAGAATTCCTGAGAGAAGGAAAGGGCAAGAGAAGACCTCTGTCTGACATCAAAGTATAATCGCTATTAGCCTGTTTCCATCCAGCTCCAAATCCTACTCTACTTATCTTTCTGAAAACCATTTTGTCAGCTGGTCTCTGTCACCCTGTTTCTGTATTAACTATTTTCAGACTAGGAGAGTATTAATTGCATCAGTCAAACAGGAAAGCAGGCTACATTTATCTTCTATTATCTAATCCTCACACTCAGTAAAAATCAACTCCCATTTCTTGATATCCTGAGAAGCCGCAAAACCCATTGTAAAGTTTACATCTGGCCCTAGCCTAGTCCCACTCCCATCATTACACTGTGGACTAATCAACAGGAGGGAGAATGTGGGCTGAGTCCTAACAAGGACAGAGACCACTGTGCAACTTGAATTGTTTTCTGAGAGGGCTTACTGTGCTGACACATTAAAAACAAAACAAACACCAAAAGAAGCAAGCAAACAAAACAAACACCACTGAGCTGCATACAGACTCCTTTTTAGGAAAGTGCTGGTGCATGACTGCCACAGCTGCTCTTCTGACTGTGTCCTCCCCACGCTCCAGACAGACACTTGCTTTGAGCCTTGACCCATGATTACACACAAGCCTATAGGGTCAGAACACCCTTTGTCTCTTTGGCTGTTGCTGCTCTAGAGTCTGTGAACAGCTTGCTAGTGAGGGGAGCAGCTCCCTAAAGACACAGTTCCTCCACAGACTATGAGAGTTTTAGCCCCTTGACTTTAAGGACATTGATTCTGTTAAGATTTCACACTAACAACAACAAAAAAAGATTTCATACTAACTCTTGAGAAGTGACTTATGTCATACAGGATGGTCCAGTCCCCACATCATATGATGAACACAGAGCTTCAGAAACAGGTAACTGCCTTAAGATTCTGTCACTCAGCTTTTCAGCCTTGTTTATATCTAAGTAGTCTGGCTGTACCTCAATGAAAAAGTATGGGGGTTAGATGCAGAGGATGGCTGCCTAGAAAAACATCACACACCAATTTGACTCACATGCTCAATAGCAAAAGAGTCACACTGCTATTGACTCTTGTCAACCAGACTGTGATCCAAAGGATTCTCCCAATACTTTTTTAAAAACTCCTCAGTGCTGGGCATGGTGGCACATGCCTGTAATCCCAGCACTCAGGAGGCTGAGGTAGGAGGATTACCTTGAGTTTGAGGTTAGCCTGGGCTCCATAGTGAATTCAAGGCCCACGTGAAGTATATATAGAGACCCTGACTCAACAAAGCAAAACTAAACTAAACTAAACACTCCTCAGAGTTGTACATAATTTTCATTCTCATTATGGAGATCCAACTGGTACAGAGATGCTACTGTTACCTATAGTCCACTATGTAAGGTTGATTTCCACCAAGAGTACCTAAAATGTTTTACTCCAAACTTGTGAAAACCCCACATTATAGGTATCCTATAATACTGTTAAGACTCCACAATATCAACTTTAATGGCAGCAGTATTAAAAGAGGAAACTAGCTTGGCAGGTGGTTTTATCCCCAGCTATTCAACATCTACTCCTTAAAAAGATAAAAACTGACTTTGACTCTTCCTCTTATCTAATGAAACCCAAATACTGTACACCCCAACCCCATAGCCTCACTGTCTTCCTTGCTACCTAACACACACTTGCATGTACACATATTTTTATGAGGCCCATGGAGCCTCTTGCCTATCCATATAACATACTTTTTCAATGCCATCTTTTCTCTAAACTGTTAGAAGTCTCCAAACTCCCAACAGAGGACACTGAGATGGCCTTCCCATGGGGTAAATCTATCCCCAGGGGAAATTTTCATCACAGATCAGCATTATCAGGGCAGCTATGCAATATCAGTTGCCCATAGCCTAGCCAAGAAAGTGCCCTACTTCATCTTCCACCTCACCTTTTGCTGTTCTGAGATTCCGAGCAGAGGCCACCATGCCAATAAAAGTTCTTCAGCCATGAGTGAACTACAACATCAATCCTCTACACGCTCAAACATCTACATGCTACATGTTATGCCACCAGGATCTTGGTGTTCCCTTATCTCATCATCCAGATTTCTGAATTCTCATTGATTCTTGACCTTTGGAAACATTTATAGCTACCAAAACCACCACCTATGTCTGACCACATACTTCACAAACAAAATGTTAAATATGTTAAAACCTCAAACAATTTCAAGCACAAAACAAGCTTTCAAGCCAGACATGGTGGTGCACGCCTGTAATACCAGCCCTTGAGAGGCTGAGGCAAAAGGATCACAAGTTTGAGGATACGTAGTAAGTTCGAGAGCAGCCAAAACTGTATATCAAGGCATTGTCTCAAAAAACCAGGTTTTTTTCCCTATTCTATACCCACCCCCATTAACTCCATGCCCTAATCCTGCAAAGCAGAGGAGGATGAGCCTTCTCCTCCCAGACAGACACAAAATGAGTGCTGTCATTAGCCTTTTCTCCACAGGAGAGGGATTACATCACTAGTAGTAGGAGCACAGCTCTCTAGAGAGAAGGGCAAGCGCACTGAAGACAGCTGCCCACCTCCATCCCTTCAACATCCCTCAGCCTTCCATACTAATTTCAGAGACTCTCTGAGACCTCTTTCTCCCCTCTTGTGCTTCATCACAACTCTCTGCAGCAAAGAAGCAGGTAAACAGCCCTGCCTGAGAGTAAGGACTAAGTAAGTAGTGCTGCACCTTAAGAATCAACCCTGCCAGGTGGCTCCAGCAATTATGCTACTTGGCTAACCAGAAGCACAAATTCCTCAGAGACAACAAGACTTGGTTGCAAGTGTCGAAGGATGTACCTGAAATAGATGCTGCTTGCCAAGCCCCAGAAGTCAGTAACTTACAGTACCCTACATGGGGGGAAATCTGAGAAGCACCAGGATTCTCACTGCTCACCATAATCCATTTTTATAGGCTGGAGGACCAGGAATCCAGGACAGTGGTTACATGCCCACCTACCTCCTCCACACCCCATGATGGGGTGTGGCTTGCCTCCAAAGAAAGAGTGCCATCCTCTTCTGAGAAGGATGTAGAGCTCTTTTCAGGTTCTGTATCTTTAGGCTGGATCCCATGTAAGTGTAGCCCATCACTACCGTAGCCAGAGGATGAGGGCAAAACGCTCACAGTCATGCCACTGACAGACAAATCACTCTGAGAAGCCGGTAATCTGGGACCCTGAGGGGGTGCTCGACCCACATGGGCAGGCTCTGTGCATCTAGGGCCTCCTGACTGGCCCAGTAGTAAAAAAGAAACAGAACTTTCAGCAGTCCGGGAACCTGTCTGAGGGGCTCTCAAAATACTATTGGTTCCTTCCCCCACATTCCACCCCTCTGAAAGTTGGTCCTGATTTCTTGTGTCAGTGGAGTAGTCTATCCCAGGCAAAGTGCTACTCCAAAATCCAAGCAGAATGCCTCCCCTTTCCACTGCAGTCTCTTCTTGCAAAGGCAGAAGCACAGCTCTGCTGCTGCAGGATGCTGTCCGTGGAAATTCCACCAGTTGGCTCACTGATTTCTCACAGTTCCTCTCTGCTGGGTTATCAAGCAGGTGAGCAATGACAGTCATGCCTTCTTCCAGGGAATCCCAGACCTCTCCAGCAACTGATGACTCATTCTCTAACAAAAGGTGAGCAGTCTGGATCTCCCCTTGGAATCTCTCCTTCACCTGCACAATCATTCCCGGATCCCCCCCCTGTGTGTTCAGGGCTGAGTCCGTAGGCAGCAAAATATCTGAGGGGGGATGCTTTGGCCCTCCCACTCCGTCCTCTTTGAGACTCACTGTGAACTTCGTTAGGCTTTCAGTCTCTTTAGTGACTCCAGGTCCTTCCAAGGGTTCTTCCTTGTGAGATGCCTGCAGAATAGGGATTTTCTTCCCCTTCCACTTCCTTTTGAACCGAACCCTTTTCTTAGGAGATATAGGAGCCTTCTCTGGAACAGCTATTGACTCTTTCGGCTCCTTAACACAGCCCAGTGAATTTCCCATTTCTTTCCTCTCCTAATCTCAGCAAAAATGCAGCTAAACCAGTCCTGGGATCCCAGAAAAATGCCAACGTTGGCTTCATCGGGTCCGATGCACATTTATAAACATGCACTATGCCGGCAATCCCTCCAATTCTTTCTCCCTCCCTCCCTGCCTCTCTATCTCTCTGTCTCTTCCTGCTGCTGCCGATTCAGACAGCCATCTTACAGGCTCAGAGCTGCAACAAGACAAATTCAAAGCATCTCACTGCAGTTCAGAAATCACTTGACCTAAAAGCAGACAGAAACCGGATTGGCTGCAGCTTCCTCTCTCCAAATATGAGGTAATTGGAGCACTGCCCTCAGTAACACAAACAGAAAGCAAAAGGGAGCCAGAAACCTGGGGAGGGGGAAAACAGGAGAGGGTGAGGAGGAACAGGGGAATGTAAGAGTAAATGGGAAAGGGAGGGGAAGAGAGGTAATGTGAAGGGAGGAGGATGAGAACAATATCAAAAAGGGAAAAAGCAACCAGCTCAGCTGGTTCCAACCAGCAAGGAAAGGGAAGGATCACGGAGAGGGAGGGCTGGGAAAGCTGCAATTATGGCTTCTAAACTACGAAATCAAATAATTTTAATTGTTGCACCAAGATGTACAAAGGAAAATATTAAGAAGATATACATAATCTCAGTTTTTTCAGATCATGATACAATTATTTTTACCTAATTCATTAAATTTTTTAACGATACAATTATTTTAATCAAATTTTAACCCAAAGAGACCAGAGCCTACTCCCAGTTTAAAATAAAAAGAAAGAAAAGAAACAGGCTTTGAAGATCTAGCCTCTTGTAGCATTTACTTCCCTCCTCTTCCCTAAAAAAAGGAAAGAAAAGATTTGTTAATTCAATTGGCCAATGACACATAGAGGAAAAACCTGGCATCCAGTTTTGAGTATAGTATGTAAAGCTTAATGGGAATGATATTTCTTCCAAACACAACAGAGAAACAAGATCTCCGATGACCAGCATTTGACACAAATGCTCAGCAGTAATCACGGATGGTGCAGCTGCCACCAACAGCTAACACTTTTTTGCACACCTGTTATGTGCCTGTTATGTGAACAAAGATTATCTCATTTAACCCTCACAGTAACTACATGAGATCAAAACTATTGCTCTATATTCATTCACGCAGATAAAGAAATAATGTTTTAAAAAGTTGATTAATCTGCCCAAGGTTAAACACCTACTAAGTGGAAAAACCAGATGTGAACTTGTTTAAGACTTTTTCATTTCAACCCCATGAATGTTACCTCACCTTCTAATTATAGCAGGGATGGAAATCTGTACCCAGGGATGGAAATCTCCATAAAATAGATTCTGAAATAGCAACTGGACTTCGATTGGGCCATGAGTGCCAACAAAGGAGTAACGCTCGCCACCAAATGGGAGAAAGAGGAGCTTCTGAAAATGAGAAAGATATTTACTCCAACTGCATCAGAGAAGGAAGTCTAAATTAGATTGTAAAAGTCAGACTAAAACATTAATCTGTGATATCAACAGGATTTCTTCACCTATAGTACAGTGTCTGACAGATGAGCAAAAACTGTAATTCAAAGGGCTCTAAACGAAGTCAAAGAAAGGAGGTTTGTTGCATGTTTCTTCCATGTCGCTGCTTTTTCCCTCTGTGGTTCTTGGGATTGAACTCAGGGCCTTATGTTTGTGAGGCAAGTGCTCTATCACTGAGCCACATCTCCAGCACAATTCTGTTTTTTTTCTTTTTCTTTCTTTTTTAAGACAGATGTCTCACTATGTTGCCCAAGCTGGCCTTAAACTCCTGCTTCAGGCTTCTGAGTAGCTGGGACTATGGGCACATGCTGCCATACCTGGAGTGCTGTTGATTCTGTACCACAAATATCCAGACCACACAACAGAGGTGCAACCTGCTTGGCTCAGCATAAGCCCTCAAGACTTGTGGCAACACAGTTCTACCCATCTTTCCTGGGGACCTTCAACATGGCCTCCACAGAAGGAAAGCAGTGAGAAGCCCTAAAGTGTATAGCCCCTCTGAAGGCCCCCACCTGCCTCCTAAGTACAGCGGGGAATTTTCCCTAACTTTTCCTTTAAGGCTGACTGCAAGGCTGCAGTGCCATCTTATGGCTGTCAGCGCAGCATGAAACAAGAGAAGAGGGCATGGGAAATTCAGACAGCAAATAATTTAACTGGCAAAAATCTGACATTATAGCATGAAGTTCTCTAGGAAGCTTCACTCCACCAATGAAGAAAATGGGAACTTTTAAATTGCATGTCCCAAGGCCTGAACTTGAATTTTATTAATAAAATAAATATACGCAAACCAAATGCTTGAAACTACTGAAAATGAGGCAAGAGAAACAGCTGCTTAACATAATTCCTACTACTATAGCATTTCTCTGAGAAGCTTCACAGAATCTAGCACATTTACCTCTGTGAACATTTTTCTTTTTTAAACTTCTGTCGGACACATTAGGCCTTTGCTTCCTCCTGCCCCATAGAAAAACTGATTTAGGATAGAAGCAGAGATTGCAGTAGAGTATAACTAGGTTCAAATTTCCAGCTCGGTTAACTTACAAGCTAAGTAGCTTAACTAATTTACTAGGTGATTCAATTTCCTTACCTGTGAAATGTGGACATTACCACCTACTTAATGGAATTGTAGACAGAGCTAATGAAATAATGTCTATAAAGTATTTGGCTCAGTGCCTGGCCTACAGCAAATCCCTTTTTTTTTTCCTATCTGTTTGGAGCTAAAAGCTATCAGACACCCTCAGGCTACAAGGGGATCCCAATATACTCTTTCCTGATAAGGCTCTAAGGAATGGAGCTGTGTTCCCTGACCCAAAGCCTGAATGTTTGTTTGTCCTTCTTAGGAGCAGCTTCCACTATCTTACTAAGTTAACTCTGATCACAAAACTGACCACTTTCTCAATTAGGTTGGGTCCTACTGCTTTCTAGGAAAGCAGACTTTTGGGTTCTACCTATTCTTCATATCTTCTCCTTTGGCTTTTTCCAGTTAACTGTTTATTGCCCATAGTTCTCTCCTAGAACAGCCATTCATGAATGAAAGAGCTCATTCATTCATTCATTCCACAAACATGAATGGTGCCTCATCTAATATGCAGAGCATAAAGTGCCATGAAGTGCACAAAAATTTAGGCCTCAAGTCTAGACAGCTAAAACTGCCCTTTACCTGAACTCTTTGGATTTTTTTTCTAAATGCTAGACCTATACTATATTTAATGAACATGAGAGTTGGAAAACTAATTTTGTTACAGTATGACTCTAAAGAACTGGTACTATCATGCAGAAAAACTAAATAACATATAAAATATATAAAAATGGTCTTGGGTAAAACTAACATAAGGAATCCTATTTTATTATTGGGATGGGCAACCCAAAGAAGTCAGATGAACTCTGTTTTAGTTTCCTCATCTGAAGAAGGGGCTCAAGAAAATAGCACAGTGTATTTATCTGGTCTATTGACCTCATGGGTTTGAGAATATCATGAAATAATCCATTCACTTAACAAATATTTACTGAGTGACTATTCTGTGCCAAGCAAAGACTAGAAGAGACAATATCCTTGCCATTCTTAAATTCACTCCTGGTCCAGAGATCAGACAGCAAATAAACAAGTAAATACGTATTATGTCTAACAGTAATTTTACCCAACAAAAATACTGTAGGTCATACAGTCCTGAGAGCAACTGGGCAAAATACAGGCAAGTCGAAGGAAAGTCTACAACCTAACAGTTCCAGTCCAGGTATCTATCTCAAAAACCCTGTCTTTCATATAGAATGTTCACTACAGCAATGAGTGCTTTATTTATACAACTAAATACTATACTGCGAATAATAGCTCTATTGGACCACTATTGTGGGGGAGCACCACTCACACTATATTCTACATAAGTTAGTTAATATGAATAAATCAAGCCTCCCTTCATCATCATAGATAAACCTCAAAAACAAATTTTAGTCTAAAACAGAAGCAGGATATACAGAAATTACTATCTGAAATATAAAACATGCAAACACTGCACATATGGTTTATAGTACCTCAGCTGCTATAAACACACAAAAGCATATATAGAAATGACATCCACAAACTTCAGATAGTATTTATCTAGGGAGTAGACAGGCCAAGGAAATTGGCTATATCAGAAATGTTTTAGTGAAAAAGAGTGAAAAAAACTCCAAAACAAGTATAAGAAAATATTAACATGTTTAATTGTGAAGGTTAAATACACATATGAGAATCTCCTACACTTTTCTGAGTACCTGAAATTTTCCTACCTAAAAACTCAAATTAAAATACAAAGAATTCCTACCATACAGCGTGTATTTTAAAATACACGTTAGAGCACCTTAGAAACCATAAACCTCTCTAAGAAGATATCAATACTACCAGTATCATCAGTGGTGGCAAATTTTTAATGATGAACCAGTATCTCCAACTGAATGCTCCCTTGAGAGGACACTTACCACTATATCTACAGGTGTAATATTGTTCTACTTCATCAGCACCTGTAACAGACTGGCTGAAGTGACTACTTTGCTGATCTCTAACATGTGACATCTCTATTAACATTTGATATCTCTACTCCATATCCATTTGGCTTGAGTTCTCAATAAGAACAGCTAACAGGTATTTATACAAGATAAATTAAAACATAAACACAAGATAGTCAAATCAGCATTACTTATCAGATCCAAAAAATGAACACATGACCATCAACTCCTGAATAAGTACACAAAATAATCCAGAATACTATTCAACAATAAAATAAACTACTGACACATGCTACAACATAAGTGAAGCTCAAAAATATTATGCTTAGTGAAAGAAGCCAAATGCAAAAGATCACGATTCTATTTATATGGACTATTCAGAATAGACAAATCTAGAGATAGAAAATAAATTAGTGATTGCCCAAGGGTGGTGATGGGAGGAGGGAATAACTGTAAAGGAACAAGAGGGATAATGAAAATGTTCCAAAACTGGATTATGGTAATAGCTATAAAGCTCATAAAAATCGCTGAATTATGCAATTAAAATGGTTTGATTTTATGATATGTAAATTATACCTCAATAAAATTTTTATAGTTATAAAAAAATGAAGTTGTGTAAAATAAAGAATGCACGTTTTCCTAAAGTAAACAAACAATATGATAACAAAAAATAACTAAAAAGGTTTTTAAAGCAGCTAATTATAAAGAAAGGGAAGAAACAGGGTGGAAAGGCCAAAAATAGGAGCTGGACTTCTCTGAATACACCATGTATTCTTTTAAAACTTCCCTCTGAAACAATGTAAATGATCTACATAGAGTGAAATAGAACAAAAAGAGCAATTTCGGCTGGGCATGGTGGCACACACCTATAATCCCAGTGTTCCCAGTGCTGGGGAGGCTGAGGCAGGAGGATCGCTATTTGAGGCCAGCCTGGGCTCTATAGTGAGTTCAAGGCCAGCCTAAACTACATACCAAGACCTTGTCTGGATAAAAAAAAAAGCAATCCCTGGGCCAGGGATTTAGCTCAGTGGCACTGCGCCTGCCTTGCAAGCGCAAGGTCCTGAGTTTGTTCCCCGGCACCTCCCCCCAAAAAAGCAATTCCTAAAAACTGAAAACAAACACCAATGAACCTAACTGTTCATTTAGTTGGTGACTTAATGGCACAAAGAACAATTACTTCCAATGGCTTTAAAATATTTTAAGGACAGAAAGAACTACAAAGAGATCAGAAACTTCTAAGTAATATTGTTAATAACATTAATACTATTATTTTCTTTTTCTTTTTCTTTTTTTTCTTAGCTCAGAACCACTGAGCTAAATCCCCGCCCCCTATACTGTTATTTTCATTCAGGTATATTATATATATGTCCACATAAGGAAAGGGAATAATTACATTACTGTTGTTAGGATCAAGAAATTCAGTGTAAGAAAAAAAAGAATACAAAGTAAAGAAAATAAATAAAACCCGAAATCCTAAATTTGATTCAGAAGTATCAGTATAAATTAATGACTTTTTAAAAAACAGATAAATACAGGTACTGTTCAGTTTTAACAGTAGGAGAACCCTAGAAACAATGAGCAACCTAGCAGCACTTGGATTGTGGTCAGAAATAAAGAATTAGTTCTCTGAAGAAACAAAATTTCGGGCCTGGGACAGGAAATATACAAATAAAGTATGAGACATCTTATCACACAAGAAATAAAAGAAATTATCAAAGGCTACTGAGGTCATGCTGAAGGACTGAGAGTTAACTTGAAAAGCTCATATTGGCCAAAGATGCAGCTATCTGAGTATTAGGAAGAATGAGAACTATAGTTGACAGGAACATATTAAGTCTGTTAAAAATTCATTGAGTTGCAGTGACATTTTTAAAAAAGGGTCAATAAAGAAACTTTCACTGGTGACCTCTGAAGAATCTTAGGGAACCAGTTGACATAGAAAGTCAGCTGACATAGAAAATCAGCAAAGCTGGCTGCAAAAGTAGGCATGACCTGTTAATTACAAGATCCCAGATACATGTGAAGAACAGTTTCCAAAGCCCTGCATTTGGACTTCTGTCATGAGAACTTGGACAGGCTTTCACTAGGATGCCCTAGACCTGAGGTCAGCCTGAGACGTGGGATCCCAGCGGTGCCTCTCAAGATCCAGTTTTCAGGTTTCCTCAAGATTTGGACAGTATAAAAGGACAAAGATAAAAAATAAATAAGTATTTTTTAAAAAAAAGACAGAGATGCCAAGAAGAGTCTGCTCTCTGGCTTTCCTCACAATAGCCCACCCTGCTTTCCCCAGGGTGTTCTTTTACCTTGTTTTTTCCTCTGCAGAGCCAGTTTCTCCCTCACTCTCCACTTTTACTTTTTCAAATAACTTTGCCATTGATTTTTGCTTGTTTCATTCAATTCTCTGAGATGAAAAGAACCTGGAATCCAACTCCAGGAGAAGTGAGCAACCTAAAACCCAGTAACATTTGACTGGTGAGCCACTTTTAGAAGGAGTTCTGCGATAACATAATGTTCTGAAAACTGACACAGGGAAACATGGGATTATCTATTTTGCCTATCCCTCAGGGTAATCGGTGAGGTGAAATTCTAGTTTATAAAAAGTATTCCAGCTAAATAATGAAGGATTAGCAGAATTAGAATATCACCATTTTGCAATCTCTAATGAAATAATGGAATTAGCAATGGTGATCAGTATCTACAATAAAACTGTTAGGTGTTGGGCTAACAGGAAACACAGAATAAATCAGTCAGGTTGATAACACCCAAATGCACTTATCAATCTTAATATTCCCGAAAAAAGACAGTATGTGCATCCTGATGGGAAGCAATAAAAGTACAGATCGTCACCATCCTTGCAAAACAACCCAGACCAAACCAACCAACCAACCAACAAAACCCAAAACCTAGACTTGATTTCTTCAGCAAATCACTGAGAAGTCCATTTAATGCAATATGTAGACCTTGTTTGGATGCTAATCCAAACTAACTATTTTTTTACATGAAGTAATTCAGAACATCTAAACATTGATCAGATATCTGACAAGTTTTACAAAAGTAATTTTTAAGTTGTGATATTTTGGTGATTTGCTTAAACAAAGAGCCCTTATCATTCAGATATACACACTGAAATATTTATGGATGAAATTATACAAGGTCTGGGATTTCCTTCAAAGGGGTACAAGGAGTAGATAAGGATGTAGATGAAATAGTTTTTTAATTATATTAGCTAATAATTATTGAGGTATGCATATATGGCACTTCTTTAGACCATTTCCTCTATTTTTATAAATATTTAAAGTTTTTCCTAACAATTCTTTTTCCTAGTGCTGGGGATTGAACTCAGAGTCTCACTATAGTAGGCAAATACTCTAACAGTGAGCTATATTTCATAAAATTTTTTTAAACAAAGAAAAAAATATTTTCATCATGGAGTTGTTCTGGAAGAGAAATATTCCATTACTCCCATCTCCACTGTCTCATCAAAATTTTAACAACTGATTATTCATTATGTGACCCTTAGCCCCTCCCCCCGCCTCCCTTTTTTTGAGACAGGGTCTCAAAATGTAGTTCAGGCAGCCTTGAACTCACTATGTAGCACTGGCTGGCCTCGAACTCAGAAATCATCCTGCCTCTGCATCCTGAGTGCTAGAATTACAGTTGTGTGCCACCACACCCAGCCAAATTTCCTCTTTTAAATAGATTTAGTTGTAATCAGGGTAAACAGAAACACAGTGGATATTACCTCATGCCTATGAGACTAACATTAGGCACTTACAATGAGGGCAGTTTTAAGGTTAAAAAACAAACAATACTTTTCTTTAAAAAAAAAAAAGTCCTCTGTTCAACAAAGACTTTGGTCCTACCTTGCCAGAGATTACTCATCAAGGTCAGATTCCTGGTTATCCCTATATTTAAAGCTTGCCTCAAAACATCTTGTGGAAGAACCAATACAGTGAAAATGGCCATACTTCCAAAACTACTATATAGATTTAATGCAATGCCGACTGAAATTCCAACAATATATTTCACAGAACTAGAGAAAACAATCCAAAAATTCATTTGGAACCAGAAGAGACCCAGAATAGCAAAAGCAATTCTAGGCAACACAGACATGGCTGGGGGTATTACAATCCTCAACTTGAAACTATACTACAAAGCTACTGTGATAAAAACAGCATGGTGCTGGCAAAGAAACAGACCCGAAGATCAGTGGAATAGATTAGAAGATGCAGAAATAACTCCAGACATACTCAGCCACCTCATCTTTGACAAAGGAGCTAACCACCTCATTG
>NW_004624764.1:21765492-21808918 GCF_000247695.1 Heterocephalus glaber | reverse complement strand
GAGGGAGAGAGGGAGAGAGGGAGAGAGGGAGAGAGAGAGGGAGGGAGAGAGAGAGAGAGAAAGAGAGAGAGAGATCCGTAACAGCCTGGCCTGCTCTCACCTCCAGTTTCCTTCCTTTGTCACAAATATCCCTACCTGCTATACCTCCCCATCTCTGCTTTACCCCAATCTCATTCCAAAGATACAGTGTACAAAGATACACAAAGGGTCTCCCTCTCCGTTGTGTGATCAATTGTGCCTGTGTGCTAGAAACTAAAGGGTTTGGTTTCCTGGGACACAGGATTTCCTGTCGCACTGTCATGGAATTTCTGTTCAACTGTGACAAACTGTCCTTCAGCTGTCCTCCCTTTATCTCTTCCCTGTGGCTGGGTGAGGTGGCATATACCTGTAATCCCAGCACTCAAGGAGGCTGAGGCAGGAGGATTGCTCCAAGTTACAGGCCAGCCTAGGCTACACAGTGAGTTCAAGGCCAGCCTGAACTACATAGTGAGACCCTGTCTCAAAGAGAAAAAGAGGAAAAAAACAAAAACAGAAACATGATCTCTCAAATAGAAACCTCACTTCTCCCATACACAATGTTATGTGGGCTAATTCTTTCCCTTTCAGTATCTCAGTCTCCTGTATCTTGGGATAAGGGTTGGTGAGTGGGGATGGGAGAATCTCTCTTTCCAGCCTGAGAATTCAGTTTTTCTAATCAACAGTCATTAACAACCTAGAGCTTGTGGACTGGCAGTATCAACCAAGTCCACATTCCCCAGTCCCACCTCTGTCAGGTTTCCCCTCTGATTGAGAAGTCTACCTCCTTGGGCAGACCACCTTCTAATCTCTACTAATATTCCTCCATGACTTCAGCAGCTAGCTCTTGTTCTTATTTCCTACCTCATTATCTGCCCTCTTCCTTCCTTCTTTTCTTTCTTTCCTTCTTAAATTTAGACAGAGTCTTGTTCTGTAATTCAAGCTGGTCTTGAACATACTCTGTAGCCTAGTTTGACCTTGCACTCGAAGTGATCCTCCTGCCTCAGCCTCCCAAGTCCTGGGATTACAACCATGCACCACCATGCCTGGCTCCATCTGCCACCTTTCCTGACAATTTCAGCATCATGTTGATGATTCAAATATCACCCTATTATGCACAACTTGCTGTCTTCTTGGGTCTGAAGGTTTTCGTTTCAACCTACTTTGGATAACTAACTGTATAGCCACAACCTGGACCTCACCCCTACCAAGAAGTGCTCCGGAGATCCCTCCACTCTTCTCTGAGTCCCAAGTTCTTACTTGCCCAGATTTCCATTCTGTCTCAGTAATCAAATTGATTCTTTGTCCTTATTAACACTTCTAGCTAATCGATTCTTCTCAATTTACCTTGTCTATTAAAGCCCCATGAGGTTGCTTTAACTGCACACAGACATGTTAAAGCTGCTTCCTCTGGCACCCTGCACACTTCTACAGCCTCCACTTTTCCTATCATTCATCATTTGTTAGTTTCTTTCAACAAACACTTATTAAGTGCCAATTATGAACCATTCATTATGATAGATGCTGAACGTAAAATGTTAAGACCATCTCCCTGTCTTCCTTGAACGTACAGTAAACCTGAAGCAAACAAAAATAACAGTAGTGAATGTTACATTAGAACATCAGAACTGCCTGAGTTAATGAGAACTGCTGATAAGAATAACAAAAATGAACTGACTCCAAAAATGGGCAAGCTGTTTAATGTCATGTTGATCATTGCTGTTGCTTGGCAACCTAGCTATACCAAACCTTTTCCTCAGGTCACTCTGAGGAGAGGAACCCTCTGACTCCCTCAGCTACCTTCCTCCCTACTATAAGCCATCTCTGTACCTTCTCTCCTCCTCTGTCCTCCTCACAGTATCGCAAAACAAGACACTCTCTTTTCTTTTTAAAGATAACAACATCAATTGTGCTCCCGTTCTAATGCTCCAATCCCCAGATTTGGTTTCATCAGTTACAAAGCAATGGGAGAAAGGAGCATGTGTAGAAACCAGCAAGGACAGCAGGAGGAACACTAAGCCACAGCTGAGTTAAAGTCTCAGCTCTAATCTATCTTGCATGGTTTGTGGCAGGTCATTCAAGCTGTCTCAGTCTCTTCACCTATAATCGAAGAAACTGGACTACTAGGTCTTTAAGGTACCTAATAAAGGAAACGATCTATGATTCTTAATACACTTCACACTTATTTTCAGTCTTACACTCTTCACTGGCTTCTCCTCCTTTCTAAAAATGTATTGTTTTCTTTCTTTTCTTATTTAGGGAGGGAAAAACTTTTCTTCTTCCTATATGTAGGTCCACTATAAATACTTTTCTATTCTATTAAAACCATTCTCTTGCTGGGGATTTAGCTCAGTGGTTCCGCTGCCTGCCTCTCAAGTGCAAGGTCCATCCAGAGTTCGATCCCGGTACAAACAAAAACAAAAACAAATAAACAAATAAACAAAACTATTCACTTAGATCACCACTGCTTAAGGGCTATGACCTTTTTCTCAGACCTGATGTATACCCAATAATCCAGACTACTCCCTCACCCTGTTTTCATGATAATATAGCATTTTGTGATGCTACATTTTTTTCCCCCCATTTTCTTCCCTGGTTTGTTTTTTATCTTCATTTTGACTAAGGTGGCCTACAAGATTCCATCTTTAGCATCTTGTTCATGAACACTGTCCCTCAAAGCCACAAATTCTATGTAAAGTCTACTAAATGACTTGTTCAACCATAAGACAACTGCTCATGAACAAGTTAAGATTCAGAACTGGGTCAGTCAGATTTATTATTTACTCAGGGCTTCCTAGTGGCACAAGAACATCTCTAAATAGGACCTGAAGGCCAACATTTCCTGGTAAAATAGGGAAAGTATGAGATGATCTTACCTGTCGTTGCTTTAGGAAGTCGAGGGCAATCTGCACATTCTGCAGCCTGTGAAAACGCATTCTGCCCTTCTCTCGGGGCTACAAAATAAAAAGGATGCTAATTTTAGTTATACCAATTTATTCACATATGCCCTTCCTTCTTTCATTGCAAAGACTAGAAGACCACACAAGAATTGTTCATGACTAAAGCCAGGCGTGGGGCACTACATAAAGCATCCTTAAAAGCAAGACCTGTGTGTGCTTCACTAGTCTCTCCGTGGCCTCCAAAATGCCTTGCACACACTATGCATCCTACAGACACAATCCTGTTAGACTACTAATGTTGAGCCAGTGTCACAGTGTCTCCACAGGTTCTTCTATAGTTATAGGTGGCAGAGCTTGATTCTGAATATGAGGTTAATGAGAACAAAGATTATATATAGCTCGCTGGCTCCTAAAATCACAGGTAAATGCTACTGTAGGGAAAAGGCAGAAAGTCCTAACCGCATATTGCATAGGAGAGGTGGAGCCAACCTTATTACAAACCAAGCCAAAGGAGCTCAACTAGAGGTAGCCAATTTCTAATCATACAGAAGAGGAGTTGCATATGCTAAAGAAAATTGGAAAAAAAAAATTCCAAAATGGAGAGAAAAATTAGGAAATACCAATCTCCCATGAAGACAGGTATCACTGTAGAAAAGATGCCCTATATCCTGCCATGAAATACCCAGAGTAAACAAAACTTTTATAGCAGAGGTCTGTTCAAGATATTTAAAGACAATTATTTTCTGCTTTCAATCATGTGTGTCACACAACCCAGGGGAGAAAAGCTTTCTCCATTCAGTACCTCTGGTACCCTGTACTGGCCTCCAATTATTACCTACTGGAAAGTGAATAGTCTGTTCATCTAGCAAGTACTACTGGAATGGCTATCTGACTCTGAACATGTTCTTCTGCTTTCTCTAAATTTTTATTTATTTATTTTTATTTTTGAGATAGGGCTTGCTATGTAGCCCAGGCTGGCCTCACAGGCATGCAACACCACATCTGGCTCCAATATTGCATTTATTTTACTTTTTAACTAGGCACAAGACTGGCATAACTGTCACTAGATAATACCTAATTCATTTATACATGCAAAATGGTACCATTAAAGGCCAAAATAATAAGGTGGTGGCTGTCTGCACAGAGGAAGCATTGTTCCAGGTTTAAATGGGCAAAAAGTAGCCCAGCACACAGAGGGTGGTGGGAGCCCCTGTCTAACCATCCTCCAATACTTCTAAACAAGATTCCCTGAGGACAATGATCTGCAGAAATGCTAGGGTTTCTCTAAGCAACAGGATGATTTCTTGAATCAAAGGTTTAGGGGGCAAAAAATCTTTCTAGCAGGAATCACTTCTAAGTCATTTCAGCTCAACTAGTTGTGAATATGGCTTAAAGGATAACAGGGTCAAAACCTATGGCACACATGCAGCAGCAGGCTATTTGTACCACTGAAAGCTCTAAAAGGTTCCTCAAAAGGCAATGAGAAGTTAGATCAATTAGATGAAAAGATAACTTTAAACTGGGCATGGTGGCACACACCTGTAATCCCAGTACTCAGGAGGCTGAACTCAAAAATCAAAACAAAACATGGCTTTAAGAGGACAGAAGCCAGGTGTGGTGGCACATGCCTGTTATCTCAGCATCTGAGAGACTGAGGCAAGAGGACTGCAGTGAGTTTGAGGCCAGCCTGGGGTACATAATGAGTTCAAGGACACCCTGAACTACATAGAGAGACCCTGTTTCAAAAAAACAAAGTAACAACAAAAAAAGGGAAAGAAAATGGGGCTATTGTCTACTCCCTGATTCTGAAGAAAGATTATGGATTGTAATTTACTGTCTATAAGCAGAAAATGTTCCTCTTATACATGCTAATCTTTAATTCTAAAACACCCTCCACCAAAAATAAAAACAAATAGCCTAAAATCATGCAAGTTAAATCTCTGTCCTTTACAATAACTAGAAATATTATTGGCCAAGCCATAGTATATCCATGCAGTGAGTTTGCAAACAACAGACTTTCAAAAACAAATGGCCTGTGTGGTAAGAGCCTAGAGGCCAGATTGGTGGAGAAAGAGCACCTGTTAGTCTGGATTGTGGAGCTGTGAGCAATTAATTGTCATGCTGTCAACTAAACTTTCCACGGTTTTGAAAGCCACCAGAAAGTTACGGGTCTCCAGGTTACAAAGGGACTTGGTATCTCCAAACATCATGACTCTTTTTGTGCCAACCATTCTCAGATAACCAAAATAATTCCCACTCGAGGATCATCTAACAGTGGCAAGAGGCACAATTAGTTTTAACCACTTTCTTTGGGACCCAAATTCCCAAGTGGAAATAGGAGGCAATTGGTGACTGAGTAACCTGGGGACCTCTGGAGAACCTCAGCCTCTCTGATGGCCCTGCAGTGCCAGCAGGGACGCTAGCATTCCCAGGAGGACCTACTACATCATCATCATCTTCCTCCTCCTGCTCCTCGTTGTTTGCATGGCGCCAGGAGGGCATGCTCACCAGACGGAGGGTCTTCAGGCCGGCTGGCTCCTGTGGCCACCAACCAAGGCAAAGACACAACAGAGGAACAGGAAATGCACAACACAAAGATGAAATGGAAATGAATGCAATATCTAAGAAAAAGGTGAAAACAAATATGAAAATACCCTCCCACCTCCAAAAGAGATACAAAACCAAATCAAGACCAGAACAGATGGTTACACTGAACGCTTTTTATGTTGAAACACATCTTCAATTCTCCATGGGCACCTACCCTCTCTGTTTTTGTGAATCAACTAAGAGAGAAAATGATGGATGAGAATAACAATGAAAGAAGTATTTGGATGGCTTTGAGGGAAAAAAATGATAGCCTGTATCTTTCTAAATACTTACAGAATTTCAAGGGTTAGGGAAAAAATATATATTGGAGCAGTTTTTACCTGTTTTGTAAGCAATATCAACAAAAAGGATCGTTTTTCAATATGAAATCATTATAAGTTCATGAAATATATCATATTTATCTAATATATAATCTTATGAGTGATAAAGAAAGAGTCCAACATAATGAATATGAAATTCTGATTATTTACTACATTTATAAATAAGGGTGAGAGAAAAGCCAGAATTACATGTGCTAGCTGTGCTATAAGAGCTGTGAATTTTGGCTACTAAAAATATATATAATTAATTCTGCTGCAAGATGGGGGAAGGAAAGGAGGAGGAAGAAAAGGAGGAAGAGGAATAGGAAGAAGAGGAAGAGGAAGCAGCAGCAACAAAACAAAAGGCCCAGAGGAAGCCAAGTCCCAATCCTAGAAGGAGCAAACATCACTTAAACAGTGATATCTTATGTGCCAAATTCCGTTCTTTAAACACAACAAACAATGACTAAGAATTCACCAAAGGCAGCAAGTAGGCTGGGATTCAGACTACTGAAGCCGTGTGCCTCTTCAGTTCTCTTTCCCCACAGATATTTCCAATATTCGACACTGCGCTTTTCCAAGTGAAAATTACACCGTCTATGACACTAGTAAAAGATCATAGTAAACCGAACAGGGACACTTGCTTCCATCAGGCTCAAATATATGAAGCAAAGGGCACAAGGCTAGATTATTTTGATCCCTCAAACATAGAAAGGGTAAGAACTATGATCCGACAAGCTAAGAGCTAAGCCAGGATTTGCCTTCAGATATGAAAGTGTTTCCCCAAATAATCTTTAATGTATTTTAGGAGGAGGCAGGCATATTTCATTATCCAAGGAGCCTATAGGTACTGCTCTCCAGGGCTTGGCTCAGAGATGAACCTCTCCACTCTGTGCAACTCAGTGAATCACAGAAGGGAGAAAGTGACACAAGCTGGAAAAAAATAACTCAAAACACACCTGGGGTTTTAAATGTACTCTTCAGGTCCTTAGCTGAATACAGAAAAAATTTCTTGAAAATCACAATAGATGAGGAAATGGAAAGAGTCTATATAGACTGCAAATAAATGTGAACCTAAGGTTCCTAAAATACCAATATCTACAAATACATGAAGAATAAGAAGAAATACGCAGATATAAAAGAAATATAATTGATTCCTGATTTCATCAAGGCATGAAAATATACAATATACCAATAAAAATGTCATTTGTAAACTATAAATCTCAGAAATAAAGCCCACCAATAATATCTTCTATGTCTTCCTCCCAACTAGTTGAGCAAGCATTGTGAGGCCACTGGCCCAGCATTCAGCAAGATGAACTCATCTGGCACTAACAGGGCCATATTTATAGGCCACTGGTCAGGAGAAGAGAGACACTCACCAATTTGATGCCCGAGAGGACTTCTAGCAGAGAGATCAGGTTGTGGCCATCTCGCAGGTCTTCATAAAGATCATTGATGTGCTTGCGGACCTGGGAAGGAGAGTAAAGTAGACTGGTTTTTATTTGATTTGGAATCATTTTATGAACCATACAAGAATTTCTGATCCCAGGTAAATACAAATTAAAGAATTTGAAACCAGAAGCAATAAAATAATAAAATTTGTGAATCTTCAAGTTGAAGTAAAATATATATGAAATGGTAACACCAAGCTGGGCATGATGGCACATGCCTGTAATCCCAGCACTTGGGAGGCTGAGACAGGAGGACTACCACAAATTGGAGGCCAACCTGGGTACATAGTAAGTTCAGGGTCAGCCTGAACTGCAGAGCAAGACCCTGCATCGAAAGAAAGAAAGGGGAGGGGGAGGAAGAGGAGGAGGAAGAGAAAAGACCACAAGTGTTTGTGTTTAGTAAAGCCAGATCTATTAGACACTGTAAACAAAACTGAGCAATATTCTGGACAAGGAGAAGGGGAATCTTAATTATCCTGAAACATCTCAGGAATTACTATGAGCCAAAATGTGATCAAATAGCTAATGATGGACAAAGTTCAGCCAGAGTCACACAAACTTTCCAGTGTGCTGAAAAGAAACTAAATGTTGGGTACTCAATGCTTCCTAAGGTCTCCCTCCAATTTAAACACTCTCTTAACAAACACTTCTAAAGTGAATTGGAGAATTGTTTTCCTTGCAGAAAAACTGATTTCAATCTTATAATTTAAGGTATGGAAACACAAATCTCACTTTGGAAAAAAGTGTGGTTAATATGAAGCACTCTGCTAAATGATTTCTATGTTATTTCATCTATCCATCACATCTGTGAAGTATTATTATGGGGGGCTAAAATAGGGTCTTGCTATATAGTTCAAACTCACTATGTAGTTCGAGGCTAGCCTGGAACTTGCAGCAATCCTCCTGCCTCAATCTCCCAAGTCCTGGGATTACAGGCATGCACCACTGCAAAGTATTATTATTATATTCTTTGTTACACACAAGGAAACAAGTTACAAAGAGATTTAAGTGTTTGCCCAAAGTCATCACGTAGACTGATTGTAGAGTCTTTAACTATTATGCTTTATGATCAGCCACCATCTCATTTCATTTGTTCAAAGTCATCAAATAGAACGACTGATTTTAGAGTCTTTATTTCATATGCTTTATGATCAGCCAAAATCTCATTTTATTTAATCAAAAAAAGTACCTTCTGAAGATTATTATCCTCATTCCATAGAAGGAACAGAGAAGTTGAGAATCTAAAAAGTTTGGGTCATATAACTCTAAATTAGGCAAGATCAACACTTTTTATTAAGTGGGAGTTGGTCTTCTGGGGTTTTTTTCCTCTAAGTTTATCAACAACTTTGCTAAGTGATGCTTACAACACAGAATCAGAAGACTGCTAATTTGGGTAGGGTATTAGAAGATGCTGCTCAAAGAATATAGAGTTTCAGCTAGGAATAAGTTGTGGAGATCTGATGTAAAACAAAGTGACTCTATGGTTAATAATAATTAACTATATACTTGGAAATTGCTAATAGGATAGATCTTAAATGTTCTCACCATTAGAAAAAGAGAACTACGTGACATGTTAGATTTACATAATCATCACCATAAAAATAAAATTTTTACTTGCCAATTATATTTCAATAAAGCTGGAAAGATAATCAGAAGGTTGATAGAAATGGCAAGAAGATTGACTTTTTACACAAATAATTTTCTAGACAACAACAGAAATAGTTACTTGCCAGGGATTTAGCTCAGTGGTTTCACCACCTGCTGCGCAAGCGCAAGGACCCGAGTTCGATCCCCGGTACCAAAAAAAAAAAAGAATGAAGTTGAATAGAAATAGTTACTTGCAGAAGTATAAATTTACTAGACTTTTTCAGGTAGAAGCTAGGATTTGAATTTTAAAAAATATTTTAACGGAAAACTAAAGTCCTTTCCAATTATAATATTCAAGGTAGCACTCAAAGCAGAATGGGAATTGAAAAAGATAAAGGCTAGAGACATCTGGGAAGACTTCCAGAAAGAGATGAGACTTAAAGGATCAGCAAATATTTCGGCAGAAAGAAAAAAGATTTAAAAAAAATATGAGACTAGGTACAGAAGAAGAAATATGCAAAATGTGTGTTTGCCTGTGTGGAGAAATAAGGTGACAGGTAGAATGTCCATCTGGAGAAAATGCATCATTACAGATTGGACAAAAACTTTCAAATACTGAAAGAATATTGTAGTAGACTTAGGCATGAACACTTATAAAGTTAATCTGCAATACTATACCTTTTTAATCTTCCCATCACTTTATTATGTCTAGACAGTGAATACAACAAGACACTCAGCTCAGGCATGTAGCATTTGCTGATTTCCATCTTATAAATATTCCCACCACAACCAATTTCAAGCTGTGATGTTGGGCCAAAATGTATGGTAGCACACCATTATTTTCACAATAGTGACACAACAGACATAATTAATCTCAAGAGCCCAGACAATAACATGAGTAAAATAATTACAAAGAGCTCTGAGTATGTATAGTATTACTTTTATTTTAAATATAATTTGTTTAGATATAAGTTCACGTAACTTTTTTTTTTTTTGGTTTTTTTTGGTTTTGTTTTTTGGTACCAGGGATTGAACTCGAGACCTTGTGCTTTCGAGGCAGGCGCCAGAACTACTGAGCTAAATCCCTGGCCCAACATAACTTAGTTTTTAATAATGGCTTAGATGCCGAGGATTTAGCTCAGTGGTTTCGCCGCTTGCTTCGCAAGCACAAGGACCTGAGTTCAATCCCCAGTACAAAAAAAAAATAATAATAATGGCTTAGAAATCAGCTCACAAAATTGCTGAAAATTTAACATTTGGCTCCCGTGAGTCCCTATAGACTGCCTCCAACATATCAGTAGCTCCAAGATTTCAAGCTTATATTTGGAACAATCAGCATACTCAACTAACAGAAATAAGATCGTAAGTGTT
Organism: Heterocephalus glaber; assembly: GCF_000247695.1. The sequence goes on along the minus strand of NW_004624764.1, from coordinate 21,798,685 downwards.
GGACAGGGAGTAGATTTTAAAAGTTCATTTTAAAACGTTGAATTTAAAATGGCAGTGAAGAGGGGGTAGGGAAAGGAAAGAAGGGACAAGAAAAAATAATAAAAGGAAAAAATAGAAATAGAGCTTTTGTTAAAAAAAGGAGGTAAGAGGGGTTGAAGGGATGGAGAGAAGAACGGGGAAAAAAGAAGAACCAAGATATATCATATACAGGTACAAATTCCTTATGATGAATGTTATCATTATGTATATCTAAAACGTACCAATAAAATTTTAAAAATAAAATAAAATGGCAGTGAAAGAACTACAAATGGAAATGTTCTTGAAGCAGCTGGAAATAACAAAATTCAATTTGGGTCAGCTGAGAACTTGAATTGAGAAGTATGCATAGAGGTGCTAGCTAAAGACATGGGAAATCTTGAGTTTTCTGGGTTAGGGACAAGAAAAAAGAACAGAGCGCTAAGGACTGAGCCCTGAGGTCCAAAATTAGAAAACAGGAGAGATGGAAAAGCAATTAACAGGGGTGGGGCATGGTGGTAGAACAGAAGCAATGAAAGAGATGGGGAGGAAAAAACCAAAAACAAAAAAAAAATTAAAAATACTAAGAGTTTAACCAAGGCAGGGATGACTTGTAGAACTGAATGCTAAAGCAGGAAGGGATCAAAGAGGACAACTAAGAAAAGACTTTTGAATGTTCCTACAAACCAGTAAAAGTAAGTGTGTGTGTATGTGAATAATCTTCAAAAAAGTGGTGCATGCTGGAAATGTAGCTCAGTGGTTCTGCCGCCTGCCTCGCAAGCACAACTTCCGGAGTTCGATCTCTGGTACCAAAAAAAAAAAAAAAAAAGAAAAAAAAGTGGGGCAATGGAAATGAATGACAGTTTTAAAAAGTCAGAAAATATTAAGTAGCTAATATTAAGACAAGGGACAACCAAGTTAAATGAGGTTTGTTTTTCTTTTTAAATCACACACTTCATCTTCACTTTAGGTATTATCGCAATAAATACTACACATATACTTGAAGTTATGTATTTATGTGATTTTATTTCTTTTTTTCAATCTCAGGAAACTAGTACATTAACTTGATATGCATGATTCTTCTTTTTGTTTTGTTTTGCTGACATGTTGCCCACACTGGTCTCAAACTCCAGAGTTCAGGCAATCCTCCTGTTTCAGCCTTCCTTCCAAGGAGCTTGGACTGCAAGTGTGTGTGTGACAGACACCACACCCAGCTTTCCCCTGTAATTTTTATTATATTTGCTATTATTCTTCCATAAGTACTTTCATTTTTTTTCCTTTTTAAAAAGCTCTACATAGCTGGGAAACTGACGCACAACAATTTTGAGTTGAAGGCCAGCCTGGGTGCACAATGAGTTCAAGATCAGCCTGGACTACAGAGCGAGATCCCGTTTCCCGTTTCAAAAACCAAAAAGAAAAAAACAAACTAAAACTAAAAACTAAATAAAGAAAGAAAAAGCTGTATATAATTTGGAAAAAAGGAGGGATTTATTTTTGATAGATAAGATCTGAACATAAGTAGAAAACTTGGGAGTGGGCTTTAAGAGCTTGAGAATTTAGTGAGGCCATGTTATTGTGAGGTTAAGTACCCCAGAGTCCTGAAAAGAAAAAGGAGGCACCTTTAAATGTAAAGTTAATTGTACATCAAGGCCTTAACAGCTCCTTAAAATTCAAGATTTGGACTGGCATAGTGGCACACACCTTTAATCCCAGCACTTGGGAGGCAGAGGCAGGATTCTTTGAGTTCCAGGCCAGCCTGAGCTACACAGTGAGTTCAAGGTCCACTTGAACTACAAAGTGAAACCCTGTCTCAAAAAATAAAAAAATTAAATAAAATTTCAGTTCTGCTTTACATCTATGACAGCAAAATTTAAACACATTATAAGAAATTTAGATAAGTACTAGTGTATTATGTCTCTCAATGTTCCTTTCAGTATAATAACCATATAACTACGAAAATAAAATGAAACTATCTTAAAGACATAGAGATAACGGGGAAGGGAATATAGTTTTTCTGGTTTTTTCCCCCCTCCCTGGAGAATTTCTAACAATAGTCTGTTTCCAAAGCGTATTGGACACAGCTCTGCCTACCGAAGGATAAAGAACTAGTTAATGTTTACTGCGTACTTCTCTATCAGAAAATTTTCAGATGCAGCGATGAAACATGGAAGGCTCAATTAACACCCCAAAATCATGAAGCTACCAGAACCCAGGCTGATCTAATCCAGGTCTACCTCATTCCAAAGTCTTTCCTTCAACACATACTCATTTGTTTCTGACATTTTCCACAAATCTCTCAAGACAAATTACAGTAGTATAAGCATCACAAGTTTAGAGCAGTCACCTAGTAAAGCCAACAGTACTCAAGAATCAATATAGGTGTTATTTCCAACAAATAATCACGCTTGTCTCTCAACAAATAAGTGAACAACTTCAACTATCCAGGGCCTCACCTGTTTGCACACCCTTAGAAAAAGCACAATTAAAATTAATGAATGTCTCAAAGAAGATATATAAATGCCTAACAAATAATGAAAAGATGTTCAACATCATCAGCCATAAGGAAAATATAAATCAAAACCAAAACGATCATATCTTCTAGGATCCTTATAATTAAAAAGACAAATAATAAGGATTAGCAAGGATGCAGATAAAGTAGAATCCTCAGCCACTGCTGGTGGGGATATGAAATAGTGCAGGCACCCTGGAAAATAATCTGCTGGTTCTTCCAAAGGCTAGCCAACGTTACCATGTGGCACAGTAATTCCATTCCTAGGTGTGTAACTCAAGAGAACTGAAAACACATGTCCAAACAAAAACTTGTAAATCAATATACATATCAGCATTGTTCACAACAGCCAAAAAGTAAAAACAACACAAGGAACAGCAAGGAATATCCTCCAGCAATACAGAGATATGAAATACTAATATATGCTACAACATGGATGAACCTTGAAAACAGTAAGCTAAGAATTTAGTCACAATGGATCACATATCGTTTGACTTCATTTATTTGGGATATCTGGAATAAGCAAATCTATAGGGACACAAAGTAGACTGGTAGTTGCCTAGGGCTGAGGGAAGCCTGTGAAGAGTTTGGAGCTGATGCGTAAGGGATACAGCATTTCCTTTTGGGATAATGAAAACGTCCTAAAAATTGATGGTAGTGATAGTTGCACAACTCTGTAAATAAACCAAATGTCACTCAGTGGTATTCTTTCAATGGGTGGCTTGTGTAATGTGCTAATTAAGTCTTCACAAAGCTATTTTAAAAATTAGCAAATGACTAAATTTTAAGACAACTCCACCTTAACCCAGGTCAATCACCTTCAATCCTCATGCACCAATAAACCAAGGAAAATCTGCTCCTTTTCTTTTTGTTTTTTGGGGTTTCTTGGGGTTTTTTTGGAAACAGGGTCTCGCTCTATAATTCAGGCTAGCCTTAAACTCGCTACGCAGCCCAGGCTGACCTCAAACTTGCAGCCATCCTCCTACATCAGCTTCCCTATAGGCGTAGGCCACCACACCTGGCTTCTTCCCGTTTTTTAAAGACTGCCTTAAAGTTTTGAAAAATAAACAGCTTTCTTCAATTCTTGAGTGGCTTTAACAAAGGAAATAAACTGCACTTATGTGCTTAGAATCAGAATCTGATCCCACAGGGACTTTAAACATGACTTACCTCTAATTTATCCAGTTTACAGATGAGAAAACTGTTGTCTAGAGAAGTACCTGAAAAAATCATTTAGCCAAGAACCATCCATCAGAGCTGGCCCCAGATCTCTGTCTTCTTATTCCCATTTGTGTTTCTTCCTTTTAAAAGGTTTCTACAATGCTTGATCAGTCAATATGACATATCATCAGTATTATTAAATAATGAGAAACCCTCTTAACAACAACAAAGAAGCAATGATTGTGATGTGGTATTCTTTGATATCTACAGAAAACTTGGTCCAGAAAAGCTTTCCTATAAAACTATGTATTAAAAGGAAACACAAGCAGTTCAATTTCCTTGTACCACTGTATACTGGAGCAAAAAACAGGTGAGAAGAGAAAGTTTTAAAGACAAAGTATGGCACACTCCTGTAATCCCAGCACTCTGGGAAGAAGGGGGAGGAAGATCACAAGTTTGAGCCCCACCTGGGAAATTTAGCAAGACCTTGTCTTAAAATAAAATTGAAAAGGGGCTAGGGATATAGTTCAGCGCAAAGGCCATCAGTTCAATACCCAGCACCACAAAACAAAACACAACACAACACAGATACAGAGAGGACCGGGAATGTAGCTCAGTGACACAGCACCTGCCTGACAAGTGGGAGGCCCCGAGTTCAATTCCCAGTACCAAAAAAAAAAAAAAAGATAAAGGGAAAACGAGCTTCGTAATGAGGTGGATTTCCGATTTGGCAGATTCCTAAACTATAAAAGGGGAATTCCATACTGATTCACTGACTAAGTGCCTCTTTGAGGAAAAATCTAACACTAAAAGAGATTATATTTGTCTTAGACTTCCCACTTTGGAAAGATCTGTGCTCAAATGCAAGGAATGAGTGAAGGCTGGTAACCCTTATGCAATTAGGAGTCGGTGAGTCTTTGCAGCTAAAAATTCAATGGTCTATTTTCACTTTCTTTTTTTTTTTGTCTTTTTTCGTGCAGGGGATCGAACTTGGGACCTTGCGCTTGCGAGGCTGGCGCCGGAACCACTGAGCTAAATCCCCGGGCCTCAATGGTCTATTTAAAAAACTTCCTAAACTGAGGAACCCTAATCGTGGTATTATAGATGTTAAGTTAGGTAGAAATATTATAGGCAGACAGGAGTAGGCCCTTGAGGAAATCAATACAGAGAATGAGAACACATTACAACTGTGGCTGGAGGCTCATCTGTTGGAGGCCAGGCCTCGAGATAAAGGAATGACCAAGCCTGCATACCTCCCCAGGGGATAAGATAAATGGGATAGGCTGGTCCAATAAAGTCTAGATAGATATCAGTCACCCCAGTGGGTGACCAAGACCTTCTAATCCATCTGGTCTTTGTTCTTTCCATGTACATTGCTATGTGAGCTGCTTCCTTATTGCATCATTATTACCTAAGCAGCTATATTTGTAATTTTATTGTTTATTCATAGTTTTGACCCACATTGTACCAACCTCCTGATTTTGCTGTATAAAACTTCCTTTGAGAAGTGTTCTAGTTGACAATCCACTTTCGGGTCCCCTCCTGTCTCTCAGGAGCACTCTCTCAATAAAGTTTTTCTACTCTTAATCTTCATTGTTCCTTAGAATTCATTCTTCGATTTTGGGGGACACGAACTCAGCATACCACGTATCTAGTAGGTTGGAGTTATATCATTTCCCCTGTATCAGAGGTACTAGCCTACCCTGATTAACAGATTCTCTGAGGATGAGGGTGGTTCTAAAGTGCACCAAAGGTAACTATACTTAATAGGCTGGCACTTAAGCATAGAGTAGAGAATCAAGATAAAACCTAAACCCGGGTTGGGGATTTAGTTCAGTGGCACCGCGCCTGCCTCGTAAGTACAAGGTCCTGAGTTCAATCCCGGTACCAAAAAAAAAAAAAAAAAAGCAAAAAACCCTCAACCCCAACGCAGGCCCAAAACCTTCAGTGGGAACTGAGGTGAGTTTGGAGTGAAATCAAGCCCTGACAGTAACCACATCCAGGCAGAGAGACCCACAGCCCACCACCATCAGGTCACACTCAGAAAGGACAATACTTTTCCTCAGTCTTATTATAACCAGGCACTGTATCGTTGTTGCCCCAGCCTCCTCTGACATTTCCTACTGACGTGAAGACTCAAAGAAGTGAGAAAGTTCATGAAGCATTTGGGGAGAAGCAGACAGTTTCTCACAGGCACAGCAGAACTATGCAGCAGACAGTAACGAGAACCATTAGTTCTCCTGTGTTCAACTAGATCCTCAAAAACAAAGGAAAGTTATAAACAGTAGTGAACATCTGGAGTTTGAAAACTTTTGCTGGTATATCTGGAATTCAAACTAATATTCTAGAAAGTTTAGTGCCTTTTAGATTGCATACATGAATAAAAATGAAAAGAATTAATTCTTAGATTAAATATTTGCCTTTCTTTTACATGTGCTAACCTTTTAAGTCAATAGGAACTAACCAGAAAGAGAATTTCTCCTCCTGAGGCACGTACACGCTCATCTTTTTTTTATTTGGGTTTGTTTTTTTTTTGGTACCGGGAATCGAACTCGGGTCCTTGCATTTGTGAGGCAGGCATCGGAACCACTGAGCTAAATCCCCAGCCCCCTCATCTTTTTTTTATGTTCTCTTTAAGAAAATACACTGCATTGGTTACCAAGATCTGGGATGTGGCATAGATAATTTAAATCTCTAGATTTCTCTTTTTGATGGTTCTGACACAATAAACATAACTCCTGGGTCTGTGGGCTTGCCTTATAAATTAGGTTTATATATTTCATAACATGTGCATTCTTAACAAATCTCTTTTAAGACTGAATAAACAAAAAATAAATAAATAAATAAATAAAGACTGGATAAACAACAAAACAACATTCTTAATTAATAAAGATGAATCAGTTTTCTTATTCCAGAACAAAATGTTTCCCAAATGAATATCTGAGACCCAAGAGATCCTATGTCAATTAAGCCAAGAACCTGGGGGGCTTAATTGTTTTTGGTTTTATTTTCTGAGACAGGATCTTACTATGTAGCCCAGGCTGGCCTTGAACTCATGGAAATCTCCCCACCTCAGCCTCCCAGGTGCTAGATTAGAGGCCACTACATCCAGCTCTGGGAGGCTTAAGTAGTTTTGATATTACATTAATCTACTGGACAAAGACAGCATTAATCTGGTCATACTTGAACAGCCAATCAAAAGATGCCTGAGTTGCAAAAATCAAATCTTGATCCCTAATCTACCTTAAAGTTCAAAGAATTCCAGCTTAGAGCAATGATTCTAACTAGCAGTGAATCTCTCTCTCTCTAAAATATTCCAAAGTGAAAAAAAAATCCTGTTGGGAAAAAAAAAATGCTGCTGGAATCATAAGGCTGGCAGCCTGAGAAGCGATGAAAAATAGCCAAGGGTTTAAGTAAAGCTCTGGCTGGTCTCCAATGTTTAACAATCCTATGGTGTGTTCCTCTACCCCCCCTCCCATCCCCCACCCCAGCCCTGCTGGGCCTCCTGTCATCACACAGCACTGAAGCTGAGGTCCAACAGGCAGCAGCAGCAGCGACAAGTGAGCAGCAGGGAGCCACAGCCTTTGAATTCAACGACAAAGTTCAAGGAACAAACTTGAGGCAGATTAATTCGGTTCTTCCTGTGGTTAGAGCCAGGTACGAAAGGAGAGTAAGTGAGGGGCATGTTCAGTGAAAGACCTAGTAATTCTGACTGGAGGACTCATGACTGACTCTTAGCTCCACTCCTCACTAGCTCTATGGTCTTGGGAAAGTCACTTTACCGGTCTTACTCTCATTCTCCTTATTTGTGAAAACAGAATATAAAATACCTTTTTCTGTCCGTGGGGACACTGTAAGGATCAAGTCTGATAAAACGTGCTTCATGAACTATAAAGCACCACCAAATATTATTTACACAAGGTAACAAATAATGGCTACTTCTCATGGCTCTGTGTAGCACCCAACAGAGGAAACTGACACATGAACACACAGGCGTCTCTTCAAAGCAGTACTGACTAGGAATGAAATTGCAGTTGATTTAGTCTGAGGGACAGAAGAGTCTCAGGAAGCATTTACTGGAGTTCAGCCTAGGCAGGTAAGTAGTAAGTAGTCAGTAGCTAGGCACTGCATTCCAGCGAGAGAAAAACAAAGAGGTGTGAAAGCGCACAAGGATTAGGGGGCAGTGTGTTGTCATGTGTGGCTATAGTACAGGCTACACGGGAGAGTCTACCTGGAAATGAAAATGGACAGGCAGGTTGGAAACAGGCTGTGCATGGCTTTGCACTAGGAGAGTTAGGTATCATCAACAAGAGACAACGAGTAGCCCCTGAAGGAATTTAAAGAAGAGAATAGCCATTTTTGTTTGTCTTTCTCTCTGCCTCTTTCCCTTTGCCCTGATACTATAAGAACATAGTATATTATCTGCCTTCAAGCTATAATCTACCAGAAAGATATAATGTACATAAACGCTATCACAAGCTGGGTATACATAAAAGCTACACACCACTTAGAAAAAAAAAAAAATCTCACCACTTAGGAAGCTGAGCTAAGAGGATCTCTGAGAGTTCAAGGCTAGCCTGGGCTACAGAGTGATTTCAAGGCCAGTTTAAACTACACAGTGAGACCTAGTCTCCAAAAAACAAACAAACAAACAAAAACTGCTATCATAGAAATGCATAAGGAATATAGCAAGGAGCACAAAGAAAAGGGTAGCTGACCCCACATGCGACAGAAAAACATTTAAGGTGTTAAGTCAGTGTTATACAAGCAGAATAGACTTTGGGAAGGTATTCCAGGCATAGAGGACAGCAGAGCAAAAATATACAGCCATAAAATAGCATGCCACATAATTTAGCAAGAGCTTAACATATGATGAGAATTTGGCATTATGAGCCTAGAAAGGTGGGGGGAAACAAGGGCTAGTACTCTAGGTTAAGAGCATGTGTCAGACTTCAGACTGCCTGGATCCTAAAATTTCAATCCGACTCTTTCTAGCAGTGTGATCTTGAACAATATACATACCCTCTCTAAATCTCATTCGTCTCACAGATAAAATGGGCATATTAATAGAGCCTACAGCATAAGGCTACTGGAGGATTAAATGAGATAATCCATGTAAAGGACTTAGTATAAGATGCTGGATTTCTAGGAATCCCTCAATGAACTATTACTACTACTACTACTATAGAATATTTTGCTAGGAACACTTACAGTGGTCAAGGCAGGAGACAAAGAAGCCCTGAACAAGAACAAGGGTTACAGATATGGGACAGACAGACACAAGCAGTCTTTCTGAGCTGGAAGTTACTAATTAGGCTTGGTAAAAAGGGAGAGCCTGGGGGCAGTACTGAATCAAGTACTACGATTCTAAGTCCCTAACCTCCACAACTAGGTACATAAGCAGACATATTTATCATTCCTGAGCCTGATGGTACACACCTGTGATCTCAGTATTTGGGAGGCTGAGGCAGGAGGATCACTTTGAGTTCTAAGGCCAGCCTGGGCTACACTGCAAGTTCAAGGCCAGCCTGAACCACACAGTGAGAACCTGCCTCAAAAAAAAAAAAAAAAAAAATTAAAAAAGAAATATTCATCATTTGGGATGTGTCAAATACAGCATATTCCTGGGTACATGAATGTGCCCAGTATACTGTGAGGAATGCATATTGTTTGGCTTGGGAAAGAATGAGTGAAACAGCAAAGCTGTGTGACTGCTTCTTTATTCAGTACTTGAAGTTTGAAAAATCACCCTTACCTTTAGTTCTCGCTACTTAAGTGCCCTGAAGAGCCATGCTTGATTTAAGTACTCATCTCCTGAGCTACAGTTTCCTTAACAATAGACAGACATATGGCCCACAGAGGAAAGAAAACCCTAATCCATCATATTTTTTGTCAATACATTTACAAGCATGTGGCTTCAGGGATGCACCTGTTTGAGGTTTAGCTACCACATCTAGTATGTAACAAATGAGAGAAATGCAGAAAAATGAAGTAGGGGACACACAAAAAGAACAGGAAAATAAAGCCTCATAAAAAGAGAAAGAGAGAGTAGTGGCCTGATAACTTTAGTTTTCATAAAGTCCAGCTTTATCTAGACATCAGATTGTGTGAGATCATCCCGTATGCACTTCTAATTGTGCTTCTTTGTACTTCAGCAACCAAACAATCCCTGTGACTAAAATAAGTGAGACTGCTCAAGAATACAGAGAACAAGGCAAGAAAACGGCCAGCGTTAGGGTCCTGGGAACACCACATGGAAGGTCAGAGAGAAGAGGCAAAAAAAGCATTCAGAACGGGAAGGGGTGACTTGGGAAAAAGCAGTGTCCTAAAAGTCAATGTAAAGGTTTCAAGAAACAAACAGCAGTGTCAAATGCTACAGAGAAACCAAATCAGAGGAAGATGAAACTAGGTTACTGGACATGGCAATTAAGAGATCACTGGCAACCTTTCCCAGAGCAGCAGGGATTATCAGAGCTCACAAACTGTCCTTCAGAACTGACTGATCAAGTAGGCCTACCAGTTATCCTCAGGTGGGTCTTTAATGTGCTTCTGCTTGACTTTTAATGAAGTTTTCTCCCACATGGTTTGTATCTTGAACTACATGGTGGTAAAATTCAAACTGAACATTTACGATTTATGAGCTTTAGAGAATAAAATCCCTTGCCGGGCATGGTGGTGCACGCCTGTGATCCCAGCACTTGGTGAAGCAGGAGGATTGCCACAAGTTCAATGAGTTCAAGGTCAGTCTGAACTACACAGAAAATAAAATCCCCTTTCTCCCATCCTTACTTAGTAATGAGATTTAAAAATAAAAATACGACATCACTGGTCATTTGAGAGATGCAGATGAAAACAACACTGAGATTCCACCTCACTCCAGAAAGAATGTCTGCTCTCAAGAAATTATCCAATAACAAATGCTGGCGGGGTTGGTGCAACCACTGTGGCGATCGATCAGTGTGGAGATACCTGAAAAAACTAGGATCAGAGGTCCCATTTGACCCAGCTATTCCCCTGCTGGGTATCGTCCCCCAAAAATTAAGAGAATCATACCACAGTGATATATGTGCACCCATGTTTATGGCAGCACAATTTGTAATGGCTAAAACTTGGAAGCAGCCCAACTGCCCATCAACTGGAGACTGGATGTTTTTTTTAATAAAATGGAGTACTACTCAGCCATAAAGAATGAGAAACTAGAGCCATTTATAGCTAAATGGATGCACTTTGAGGCCATACTCTTAAGTGAAGTAAACAGGACACACATGTGTAAATATCAAATAGTTTGTCTGGTGTAAGAAACTGAAAGTGTAAATAAGGATCAAAATGTATAAAAGACAATGTGAAACAGGAAGAAAAGGTCTAAAGGGGAAGAGAAAGTGGGAGGAGTAGGGGAAAGGAAAGAAGGGAAAGGAAAAGATATGAGAAAAGGAGAAAATGGAAACAAAATCTTTGTAAATAGGGAAAGGTGGAGGGGTTGAATGGAGGGCAGGGGAATGGGGAAAAAATAAGAACCAAGATATATCATGCAAAGGTACAAGATCCCAATGATGAATTTCATCATATTGTATACCTAAAATGTATACCAATAAACTTAATGGAAAAAAAAAGTTAACCAAATAATAAGCTATTTTTCCGTAGTTCATTATTTGGAGCTATAGAATTAGGAGGATTTTGTACTTACTGCTTATACAATACTACCTTGATAATTTTCTTTATGGTAAAGGAAAATCATCTCTTTAAAAAAATAAATGAATAAATAAAAATAAAAATATAGGGGTATATCAAACAATTTTTTTTAAGTTGGCAATAAAGTGTTCTTAGAATCATTCCAAGCATCCTCAACCTCAGCCTTCTGGGGTAGTAGCATATAATATGGTTGTTTCCATAGCCATGACTATAATGGAAGGAAGGAAGGAAGGAAGGAAGGAAGGAAGGAAGGAAGGAAGGAAGGAAGGAAGACAGACGGACTGGAGGGAGGGAGGGAATATGCACATCTTCAAGACTGGCACAAGGCAAGCAATGTAAACTATCCAAGAGAAGGGGAATTAGACTCAGCTTAGGAGCCCTAAGAGGTGCTAGGGCCACATACATGACATACATGAAGGAGTCCTACCTTCATCAAGTGCTTGTTGACCCACTTGGTGAATGTTTTCTTCTGAACCCGGTCCCGCTCATCTGCAAAGGAAACAGAGAAGAAGGGCTCAGGTATGTGCAAGAAACAAGTTCTGGGGCCGGGGATTTAGCTCAGTGGTTACAGCATCTGCCTTACAACCGAAAAGTCCCAAGTTCAATCCCCAGTAAAAGAAACAAGTTCCCAGTCCCCTGCTTGCCCACACCTGTTTTTTAAGGACCACTTTAAAATGTTGATTCTTAAACCAGGTGTGAGAGTGTATGCTTGTATCCCAACACTTGACAGGCTGGAGCAGGAGTATCACTGCAAGTTTGAGGCCAGCCTGAGCTAAAAAGTGAGTTTGAGGCTAGCCTGAACTATATAGCAAGATGTCTCAAAAAAACAAAACAAGTTGGGGATTTAGCTCAGTGGTTTCGCCACCTGCTGCACAAGCACAAGGACCCAAGTTCGATCACTGGTACCAAAAACAAACAAACAAAAAACAAACAACAGTTGTCTTTAACCACAGAACGACAGGACAGTCAGTGACTTATTAGGAAGGCTCGGTCTGTCCAACTTTTCTCTGTGGTTCTGACCATGCTGTTATTTTACAGATTAGAATCATGTGCTTTAAAAATCCTATCACAGCAACATCTCCTGAGCACCATAATCTGAGCAGAGTAGGAAGCACGGTGATTCTTGATTGCTTCACAACAAGCTCTAAAGGTCAAAGCTGTGAAGGCCATCATAAGGAGTGGGGAGGCCTTGGCACATGGGTTTCATCTCTCTCTCCATCCACCAATCTGCTTGAGCAATGCTCCACTGTCACCTTCCCCTGCCCCAGTTATTTCCTGCATGCCACCTCCCTCACCAGCAGAACTCTCAAAGCTGTCTAGTTTACAATCATTGCACATCTGTTCCCTCCCTTCCTTCTCCTAAGAGGAAACAGAGGCAAACTCCCCTACTTTCTCAGTTGTTTTCACCTAACTGTCAATACCTGGCCTGACTTCTCCAGACGCCCTGTCCTGTAGAGGACTCACTTTTTCCTACTCCAGCCAGTTCTCCAGAGTCACTTCTAGAATATTCAGCCCTGATCCTTTTTTTTTACTAGAAGCCACACTATAAACAAAGTTAGTATCTTACATACATCTACAGTATTCTTGAGATAATGGAAAATCCATTACCTCATAAGATAGCACACCAATTTAATAGTTCTATTAAGTGCCATAATCTGCTTCCTTTAAATTCTACCTATTGGATTTTATGTGGGACTGTTAAAAAAATTTTAAGTCGACTCTATTTTTCACTTTAGGTTTACAAATATTTGAAGCCAAGATTCTTATTAGATTTTACCACTATCACGCCAACATATTTTGATCTTTTTAGCTACCAATTCAGTCATCTAGTACCTACATCATCTTTTTCAGGCCCATGTCACCTACAAACTAAATCAGAATCAGTTGGACTAGTTCCAGCTAAATCACTGGCACTAATACCATTTATTTTCTCTGCATGCTACTCTATTTCTCTTCCTCCTTACCTCTCCAAGTACTATTTATTCTTTAAAATCCAATCTGTTCATTCACTCATTTATTCTTTGGATAAATATTAAGGACCAAGCTGATAGGTACTTTAGACTCTAATAAAAGAAATATTAATGTAGCTGGGCATGGTGGTATATGCCTATAATCTCAGCACTTGGAAGCCTGAGACAGGAGGATAGCCGTGAGTTTGAGGCTGGCCTGGGCTACATAGTGAGTTCAAGGCCAGCCTGAATTACATGATGAGACCCTGTCTCAAAAAAAAAGTCACAATCCCTACAAAGAACTTCAATGCCGTTTGATATGTGCTGTAACAAGTAAGCAGACAGCACTCCCCGAGTAGGGAAGGGAAACATGGAAGGTAGTGAAAGTTTTCCAGAAGCGTAACTAACCTTAAAAGATGACTAGAAGTTAACCAGAAAGAGAAGGGAAATGGGCAAAGTTGTTACATGAAGTTATTATCTCATACAAATTCAAGGAGACAACAGCTTATATTCAGAGAAATGCATAGAATTAATAATGGTTGAAAGTCAGGATGTTTATTAAGTAATGAAGAGACTTAAAAACTCGGTAAGATGGCATGTGCCAAATCATGACCTTTCATATTGTGTCTTATAGGTAGGAAGAGGCACTGAAAGATTTTAAATAAGAGACTGACATGATCAGAGCTGTGTTTGAAAAAAATTATTCTGGCTACCTTTCCTGACAGCTTCAGTTCCCAGTAATCTCTTTGTCCTCCAAATTTTACAGTACTTACTATATTAATCACTAAATCAGCATTTATATAATTTTAATATTCTTATTCTTACATCACCAGTGAGATCATTAACTTGTTGAAGAAAAAGACCATGCTTTACTTTATTTACATCACCCACAACATCCAACAGCTAAAGCTTTACAAATCAAGATCTAAAAACAAAAACTAAAACAAAGAAAACTTTCTCAATTGGCCAGTGTATAAACAGAAGACTGGCTAAATAAAAAATGAAATAAGAACTGAGTTACCTAGAAGAATTCAGTGCAATATGTAAAAACCTCAAAACTCTAGTAAGTATCAGCTGTGTGCTGGGATGTGCAGCCATGATGGAAACATTATAGCTAACTGGAAGTTCTGACCACTACATTTTCACCAATAGCAGACCCATACTGCTTAGCTACACTAACTACCCCCATCATAAGCACCTCTGATTCTAGTTTTACAAAATTCTCACACCAAAGACACAGGTTTTGTTTCTTGGTTTTTTCTCAGAATTTCTCTCATAAAAATTATACAAACAGGGCCAGGGATTTAGCTCAGTGGCGCCGTGTTGTGCTTGCATCCCAAGCGCAAGGTCCTGAGTTCAATCCCCAGAGCCAAAAAAAAAAAAAAATTATACAAATAGGTCATATAATTCACAAATGAAAAAAGCTGACAAATTTTCTTTTAAATTAGTAGATTCTGTTTTGTGGTTTTTTTGGTACTGGAGATCGAACTCGGGTCCATGCGCTTGCAGGGCAGGCTGCAGAACCACTGAGCTAAATCCCCAGCCCTAAAATTAGTAGATTCTGAATAGGTGGAATTTACTTGACTTCTTTTTGGTCCACTGCCTTGTTCTTTTAGACTTGAAGATGTGAGTTGTGTGACTAAGTCTTTCAAGCTCACTACCCATAGGTTTTTCTGTTCATCTCCTGACTTAAACATCAGCATAAGGGGCTATTTTGCAGTGCCTACCTACATTTTAACAAGGCCTTCCAAGAATATACTGCCCTAGAGCAGTGAATCTATGGCACGCCATAGCGGGGTATCTGTTATCAATGAAAGCTCTAAAAGGTTCACCTGCAGCTGAGCCTGGTGGAGCACACCTGTAATCCCAGCACTCAGGAGGCTGAGGCAGGAGGATTGCTGCCAACTCAAGGCCAGCCTGAACTATATAGCGAGACCCTGTCTCAAAAAATAAAATAAAAATTAATTAATTAATAATAAAAGGTTCACCATCACTGCCCTAGAGAAACTTGATAGCCACACATCAATCATGCTTCTCAAAGATAAATAACTGCCTTTCAATTTTGGAGGAAAAGAATCAAAGTATATTTTCTGAATAGAATTATTAAAAGCAACATGACTACATGCCCTTCCAAAACCAGCTGAGCTATATGTTCCCCAGAAAAGGGTTTCATAGAACTCCTTTGCCTGTAGGAGTGAAGGATCTTTTTTTAAGATCCTATGTTAGCAGGCTTACCAACTGAATGAAAGCTCATTTCCTAACTTAACCACCAGCATAACAGGCTATTACAGTGCCTACCTAGAGTTCAACAACAATATTTTAGCAAGGAATTTCAGTGGGAAAACCAAGAAAAACCTTAACTATTACACAGAACTTCACCATGCTCGAAACAGCTCAGACTTTCAAACTATTCAGCAAGTTTTAGGTTTGGCTTCCTATACATAAATCCCTACTTCAATTCTAGGCCTAACCTAGCTCACTCCACCTAACAGTGAAGGTAAAATTCTCAGAAAATACCCTTATGTGAGAGGGCAAAATTCATTTGGAAATTTCTTATAATCTCAGGTCTAACAAAGGTATTTATCTAGTATCTTGGTTTTTTGTGGGGGGTTTTTTTGGTACCGGGGATCAAACTTGGGTCCTTGCACTTGCACAGCAGGCAGCAGAACCACTGAGCTAAATCCCCGGCCCTATCTAGTATCTTACTTGCTTGGTGTTATTATTAATTATTAAATTTCTAAATTATAAGGCTGTAATTGGAAGGATTTAGTACTTGTTTTCAATTTCATTAAGACTACCACTACACTGCATGCCTCTGGGCACAAAGCTACCAATATCTACTCTAATTTTCTTTGTTTCAGTTTCACTGGCAGAGATGTCCCTCCTTGTAACCTAAGTCCATCCTTCTATCTCACATCTGGATCCTACCTCTTCCCTCTTCTTGGGAACTTAACTCAACAAGTATCCCCTGCCTGCATACCTTCAACTCCCCCTCTCCGCCAGCTCTCTTCCCTGGGCTTCCAGAACAAGTATGATGACAAAGCTCAGACTCTACTTCCTCACCTCCTACTCACTGATCTGGCTATAGCTTCCAACCCCACAGATTCACTGTTCCTGCTCTGCCCACAGTCACTGACTACCAACCTAGTGGGTGGTTTTGCATCCTTTCTCATTCGAATTCTCTGTGTCAGAAGACAATGCTGATCATTCCTTTATCTTTTAAACCAGTTGTTCTTCTTTTTTGTGGTACTGGAGATTGAACCGAGGACTTCTACACTGAGCCACATCCCCAGTCCTTTTTTATTTTTTTAACCTTAAGACAGGGTCTTGCTAAATTGCCCAAACTGGACTTGAACTTGTGACATCACCCCACTCCTGCACCACGCCCCCGGCCCTCTCAGAGTGCTGGGATTATGCACCACCATTCCCAGACATGCTCTCCTTGAATCTAGTGTTCCTCCTCCTTTGGTTTTTCTCTCTCTTTTGCTCACTCCTTAAATGTTTATTCATCTTTGGTCCTCTATAATTTTTATTCTATATTATAGCTTCTTAAGATATCCATGGATCTCCATTGATGGGCTTGGGGTGGGGATCATAAAAACAACAAAAGTATATGCAAAGCTTTTGGTGTTATAGTGGAGGGGATCATTGCTTTTAAAAAATTAAAAGTTAAGAATACCTATTCTCTACCTTCTCCCAGAATGATTTAATCTATTCCCATGGTTCCAACTATAATCTATACACAGATAATTCCCAGATCCATATCTTCAGCCCAGGTCTTTAACACCACTCTCACATATCAAATTGCCTCCTAAAAATTTCATGCTCATCTCAAACTCATTCATCTGAAACAGAACTCTTTTTGTTTCTGACAGATTTCCTTGGTACAATCCATCCTTCTCAATGCTGCCAAGACTTATTTTGTTATGGTCCACCTTAAAACCCTCCAATGAGTCTTTATTCTGCCTATATATTAGTAGTAAAAATCTATTGAACACATACTTATGTGCTAAGCACCTTTCATATATTCTTTCTAATGCTCAGCAACCCTTTAAGCATTACTTTAACAGAGAGATAAAGTCCAGAGAAGATAAGCAACTTGTCCAAAACCACAAAGTCAGGAATGGACTCACATTTGAACCCAACTCTTTCCAGTGCCAAACCCTGATGCCTCCATTCAGGATAACATTCAAACTTTTAGCTTGATATGATTCCTTCCTGCCACTTATTTCTCTCCACCCTTCCATGAAAACTTTTAACTTGCAGCCTTTTTTTTTTTTTAATCCCCCAAATGGGGCATGTTTTCTTGTACTTTCATGCCTTTGCACATACTGTTCCTTCTGCATGGAATATACCTCCCCTTTTTCATTCTTAGCATTCAATTCAATTCAACTGTCACCGCCTCTAAAATATTTTCCCATCCCCTACATACAATGGTTTAGGTGATTATTGTATAATATCACAATTTACTAGTCTCTGTCCTACTCTACAAGGAGCAATTTGAGAATAGGAGTGGTACAGAATGAAAGCTGCATTTGAGATGCAAAGTTCTATGTTCTGATCCAACAACCTAACCTATCCACAAGGTCTCACTACATCATGAAATCATTCAAAAACAAATGAAAAGAAAACCTCTGCTTGTTTCCCTGAGGGCAACCAAAAAAATCACAAGTTCTTAGGAAGCCCAGAAGCACCAGTCATCTAGAAATCTAAAAGGATACACCCAAGCTGACAGAGAAGGGGAAGAGGGTGTTGAAATAGGTCTATTCTGTGACCTTATGAAGTTTACAATTAGTAGTAAGAGACTATTATGTAAATAATTAAAAACACTGAGCAAATAAGCTATCAGATACACACTGCACAAAATGATACTAAAGCATAAACACAGAGTTAAGTAATTCAGTCAGAGAGAAGAGTTCAGGGAAGGTGGGAAGGTGTGGTATCTGAATTAATTCTTGAATGACAAGTAGGATTCTGGCAGGCCAAAAAGGGGCTAAATAAGGCATTCCAAACAAGAAAAAAAACATCAGCTGTGATTTGGATATACCTAAGTAAACACCATATGTTTAGGGAATGCTATGGCTAGATAGATCATACGTTTAGTAACGTAATGAGAAAGTAGGCTAGGAAGGTTACTAGATGAGGTCAAATCATGGAGGACCCCGATAATGACAAGTATGGGCTCATTTAAAATCGACAGATGTTACTGAAGTTTTCTAAACTAGCATGTTTTGGGAAGATAGGCCTGGTTTGGGGCTGAAGGCCAGACTGCACCATAATTATACTAAGAGGTGGAAAAACCACTTAGAGATCTACTGTGACAGACAAGAAAAAAAACCAAAGGCAGAGGCAGCAGGGAAGTAAAGAAGACAAAGAGATTCACAAGACAATGTAGAGCCAGAACCAATGACCCTTAAGTATCCCTTAGATGTGGTAGGGTAAAGAAAGGGAGAGTTCAAGACAACTGTTCCTAGCCAGAGAAATTAAAGAAGAGTTTTATCTTTAGATAATAAAAATAAGAGGCACAAATTTGATGTGGGTAAGTTGGGTCAAGTAAAAGACAAAGAACAGAATGTTAGCAAGAGCTTCCAGCAGATAGTTGAAATCTTAGGTCTACAGTCCAGAAAAGTGGTCAGAATTGAAGACACAGATTCCATAGCTGAAGCTATGGCAAGTAGAGTACACAGCCTGTTTCAACAAATTTTTCTAACTCACTACTTGATCCACATAGCCCTCCAGTCAGAATCCTTGAGTGACTATCAAAAGGCCAAAGGATCAAGTCCAGCTCTTTAGTTTTCTTATTCAACAAAGCCCTCTACAGCCCTATGAAACTCAACTCCTATTTCGATTTACTATGTTTTAGGTACAGAGATAAGACCTGTACCTCTCAAACCTCTAGTCTTCATACTCAGCTACATCCCAGCCCTTTTTTATTTTGAGACAGGGTCTTGCTAAGTAGCCTAGGCTAGGCTAGAACTGGTGAGCCTCCTGCCTCATCCTCCCCAAATACTGTTGGGATTGTAGGCATGCATGACCAGGCCTGGCTCCTTCCAACAATATCTTTATATTCCTCCCTGAGTGACTCAACTACAACCTTTCTGATTCCATTGTTTCCAAATATAATTTTCACATCCCTGCCTTTATTTACCCCTTTCACCCACCTGGAATATCTTTCTTCCTCCTCTTAGATTATCCAAGTAGAGGCCTCCTTTCAAGATCTCGATGAAAGCCCACTCCTCCCTGACTATTTCAGCCACACCAGCCACCTCCTTTAAGGGCCTGTGGCACTTAATAGTTTGCTCCATTTATTTGGTAGGTGTCGGATATCTCTGCATGTGAGTCCCATTTCCTACCTGCTCTGGGCCCCTTCTAGTCAAGATCCATATTTAGCAAATATACACTGAGAGCTCAATACATGTCAAGGTTATAGCAATATAATTAATATAATATAATAAATATAATATAATAAGTGGAGATTCAGCTGCTTAGATGAGCTCAAGCCACACATGAGAAGGCATACCGGGGAGCGGCCCTACAAGTGTGAGGCCTGCCCCAAGAGTTTCGCCAGATCTGATCACCTGACACAGCATCAGAGTCCATAGAACATTTCGCCTAGGACTGGAGCCCAGCAGTCTATGAGGAACCATGCACAGATACAAAATTCCCTCTGAGCCTTTGCTCTTGTGTCCTACCCACCACTGCACTGACACATAATAGATGCTGGATGTTTGTCAATGCTTTCTTTGAAGTTTTTAGTTTTTCTAAAGCTCATGAGAAATACATGTGTTTTTTCATGAAAACTGAGTAATAGGGTCAGGAATGTAGCTCAGCAGCACAGCAACTGCCTAGCAAGCATGAGGCCCTAGGTTCGATTCCTGATACCAAAAACAAAAAAACGGAGTAATAACAATTCCATAAATATAGAAGCACTTTTTCATTCCCCTCTCTAGGGCAATGCTTTCTGTGTGCTGTGAGTCTTGGATTTTGCTCTGTAAATTGGTCAAAACTATATCGTGCCAGGTGTGAATGCCCACAACGGATGTCAAGAAAAAGGGGAGGTGGGAGTTAATGAGGTAGAGTGGTGTCATGTCACACTTGGTATGCCAGAGACCAGAACTGTTGCAGAGACACTGGAAGGTCCGTGTGGGCATTGGCCTGTGAACAGACTCAGTCCAAGGATTCTGGTGGACCAATGCATCCCATGTGAGGAGTTCCTATGAAGTCTCCCCAGTAACAATGGCTCTTGCCCAGGAATGATCACCAGCTCCTGCAAGGAGCCTGTGGACTTAATGAATTTCACTCTAGGACAGCGCCAAGAAGTCCTTTTGACCTTATGGCTTGATTTTGCTCCTCTGCTTAAAGACAGGGTCTCGATAGTTTCAGTTTCAATAAAAGTCATTTGTACTACTGTTGAATTTGATGCCAAAGTGTAAATCAGTGTCTGACTGTGAGTGCTATAATATATTATAGTAGAATGGGAGCTGCATGTGTCATTAAGTGTTTGATATCTGACTCAAACCTAGAGGCTGCACTTGTTGAAAAAGTGAGATAAATTTAATAAACATTTCTGATCCAAAAAAGCACAAAGAATTGTGTGAGGCCTATCTCACTTAGCATTTGACTTAATCCTCACAATGCTATCCAAGTGTGCATTACTTATCCTCATAACTCAGAAGTTTAATGCTCAGAGGGAGCATTATTATTATTATTAATTTTATTATTATTCATTATTATTAACTTTTCTAAAGTTACACAGTAATTAGAATTAAGATTTAAATCCAAGTCTGTCAGGCTCTGTCAGACGTGTGATCACTACATGCTACTGCCTCCATGAAATTATTATAAGGCAACACAATATAGTCCTATACAGTCTCCAGGGAAAAGGAGAGATACAAACTATCACTGTAATAAAAATTCAAGAAAGACATCCAGCCAGGTGTGGTGCTGCACACACATAACCCCAGCATTTGGGTGGTCGAGGCAGGAGAATAACTGTGATCACTTCAAGGCCAGACTGCACTACATACGTAATGAGTTCAAGGCCAGCCTGGACTGCATAGTGAGAGGCTATCTCAGGAAAGGGGGAAAAAAAAAAAAAAAAAAGAAAGACATCTACCACCAACGGTTAGTACAGACTGAGAAAGTCTCAATGAGGACTGATTGGATTTATGGAAGTGAAAACTCTAGAAACTTCAATGCAAATTTAAATTTTTACCTTGTATCTTAGAAAAATCTGATCTATATCAATGACAGTTCTCTGGACTATTAGGAATCAGAAAACATGGGGTAGGGCCGGGGATTTAACTCAGTGGTGCCACGCCTGCCTTGCAAGTGCAAGGTCCTAAATTTGATCCCCAGTACAAAAAAAACCCTGTAGAAAACATGGGGCAAAAGTTATATAAGGAAATAAAACATGCTCACACTTAGCAAGCCCAAGGCTGAGGGTTTGCTGACCAGCACCCACATTACCAAAAGAGACAGAAGCCAGGGTGGTAGCAAAAGAGCCCCATAGATGGACGGAGAGACATACATAGAGAATGGAAGAGAGAGAAAAGATAAATATTTTCTAGAATACTCACTGGAAAAACTAAATATTTCATATTACAAAGAGAAACAGAGTTTTAAGAATCCTCAAAAATCATCTTAAAGTCATCAAGGCCCAGAGAGATTAAAGAATTTAGACAAAGTCACAGGGGCACAACCAGGTCTCTACAACTTGGATTTTCTGATCTCTAGTCTATAGCTCTTACCTTTTTCTGAAACAGTATCCATCTCCTGTCATTAAGCCTGAATTACATCAATAAAATGAGTTTGGACTAAGCCAATGGCTTTACCAATCTATGAACTAGCCATCTCAAACATCCACCTGGAGAGCTTTGTAAAAAGTACAAGTCAAGCAAACTGTGCAAGAGCAGTGTCTGTATCTCTGGACAAAATTCAACCACGCGATGCATCTCTGGCTCCCTTCTCAGAATGGGGCCACAGGCCTGTGGCCAGCATCTAGGCTCACAATAGGGAGCTACTCTCTCCACCATCAGGCACCCTAAGCAAAGAAATAAAACATATGCAAAGGAGTCTTTACTCCAGCAATCCAGGTGTCTTTTTGTGTGCCTGGTTTCGTACAGGAATAAGTGATGACTAACACTGTTTAATATTATAAACATTGCATACACATTACTACAACTGCCAACCAGGATTTATTAACCCTTAAATAGGAGGTACTGAATTAAATTCATGATTCGGAGTGTATTTTTGTTTGTTTTTGAGACAGGGTTTCCCTACGTACTTCAGGCTGGCCTTGAACTCAATATGTAACCCAGGCTGGCCTCTAACTTTCAACGATCCTCTTGCCTCAGCCTCCCCAGTGCTGGGATTACATCGGGCACCACCACACCTGGCTCAATAAAATTCCTGATTTCCTTACACTTCTCTGTTGATTACAGAAAAAGAGCCTTTGGGCTCTACACTTATCTCTGAGCACTTTCTGATATAGATTACTAAGGCTGGGCGGGGGTGGTGCATACTTGTAATCCTAGCACTCAGAAGGCTGAGGCAGGATTGCTAAAGCCAGTTTGGGCTACACAGTGAGTTCAAGGCCAGCTTGGACTACACAGTGATACTCTGTTTCAAAACCAATAAACAAACAAACAAACAAACAAACATACATACATCAGATACAGATTACTCTTTCAGGTCCCAGGGTAAAAAGGCTAGATAAAAGATAAAAGGCTAAAGAGCATGACAATAATTGGCTAAAACTGCCACCCTTGTGCTCCAAAAATAGTATAGCACCAATTAATTTCTTAAAAACATTGGAAGCACTGGCCTAGCAGTCAGAAAGTATCTGCTAGACATGGCAGCATATACCTGTAATCCCAGGACTCAGGAGGCTGAGGCAGGAGAATCACTGCAAGTTCAAGGCCAGCCTCAGTTACACAAAGAGTGAAAAGCTAGCCTGGACTATATAATGAGACCCTGTCTCTGAAAAAAAAAAAAAAAAGGACAACAACAAATCAAAACCCCAATCCTAGCAGTCAGGAGGTATCAAAACCCCAGTTATGCTCCTCTCCTCTCCACTTCTTCTGAGGTCCCCTCTCTATCAAAATGATGGTGATTTCAACGTTAATAAAAAATTTGCCTAATTTGGATCATGATTTTATTCCACTTTAGAGACTCAAAAGTATAAAATAAAAAGATAATAGATTATTAAACCAGTGGTTTCCCAAACTTAGATCTCACAGGCTAGTAAATGTTCCAAAGAAAGTCTAACATGAAGTTGCAAACTTTTTACTTTGCTATGGATATCTTTAAAATTTACCATCTAGGGCTGGGGATTTAGCTCAGTGGTTCTGTTGCCTGCCTCGAAAGCACAAGGACCCGAGTTCAATCCCCGGTACCAAAAACAAACAAACAAAAAAATAAAATTTACCATCTAATAACTATGCTTCATAAAATAAATGCTATTTTAACATTAAAAAGTAGGAAGACAATTTCAGAATAAAGAACACTTCTTTAAGTGATTTTAGCTTCATGAAAAGCACACTACATCCCTCTTCTACTTTTCATTTTACAAAAAGATCAGTGAATTGATGCTTAGTCCAGTACCAGTTTGTACATCCTATAGTTTGGAAATCAGGAAACCTATGGCCACTTGCTCAAGGTCAGAGAATGTTATTTAAAGAATGTTATTTAAATGAACTCTTTTCCCTGTCAGAGGAGATCTAAGTCATAGTTAATAGGATTCTCTCCCTAGCTAGCTCTTCTATAGGTCCCTGTCCGCAGATCATCTTCAACTGTTTTTCTCTCTGTTACACTGGCAGAAGAGAATGTAAGAGAATTAGCAATAGGCCCCAAAGAGGAAACATAGGCCATGACTCCTCCCTTCCACCACTCCCAGCTTGCTCAGGGTAGACTCTGAACGTAAGAAACCAACTTCTGCTAAAAATATACCCTGGACTTTCAGCACCATGCAACATATCTTAAAAGTAGCTTCCTGACACAGGCAGAAAGAAGCATGAGCATGAATTCAGTCTCTATAAAAAGTTCCACTTCCAAAGCTTGAGCTCTTAACTGCCAGTCACTACAAGCTTAAAACGTTCCCCAGGAAGTAGGGAACCCCGTCTATCTCACTCCACATTTTAATAAGCCCAAAGGTTATAACACCTTCAGGACTTTAAAGGCTGTGTATTCCTATGAGTCAAAGAGAACAAGGCCTATATAGGATTCTCAGGCCCAGACAAGAAAAAAAACCCCTCACATACTAACCCATACAGCACATGAGGCAAACCAGGTGGGCGTTGAACTCGTGCTCATCTTGGTAACTGGGCCACATGGTGACCCAAGTCAGTCGGCCCCACCTAAAGGAGGATGTCCTGAAGAACCTCCAGCTAGTGGCCTGGGCACCCCCTGCAGGTCCTCAAAGAGGGCTGTGAGGTGAAGAGAGGCAGGCAGCCTAAGAGCTAGGCAATGAACAGAGAGAAGAAACAGAAGTAGCTCCACCCACAACTTCCTACTGACCTCCTTCTTCCCTTGAGGTCAGAGAGGAAGCTCCTCCCTAGGGCACTTCCAAACACAGAGTCTAGGTCTTCAGGCAAAGAGCACACTATCCCAAAGTGGCATCAATTCAGCATTCGCAGACCAACAGCACATTCAGAGGTGGGAGCTTTCATACATAAAAGTCCAGTCAAAGTATCAAGGAAGCAGACAGAAGCTGGTCCTTGAGTTACCTTCCATTTGAAAAGCAGAAGCTTGTAACCGGGTAAATCTTCGACTGTTGCTGAGAGCTGGGAGGCTATCATGGTTTACTGCCAAGTCAGGAACAGTGCACCCATTGCCCAACTACCTGCTCCTCAGGCTTGCCTCTTCTCAAGCAGTGCATCTAAAGTGTGACCGAAACTG
Organism: Heterocephalus glaber; assembly: GCF_000247695.1. Next base: position 21,773,464 of record NW_004624764.1, on the reverse strand, counting down.
AGAAGGTCTCATGATAGAGCAGGCACCTACGATGTCCACTGCCAAATTTCCTAGATTCCAAAGGGAGGCTCCCTTCCCCGAACTTTTGGCTGCCCAAAGGGAAGAGTCACAGATGATTCCTTGTACTTTAGAGAGCACCCCAGGACCAGCCATCCTCTGGCGGAGATTAGCTCCGTAGACTCCAGCAACTTCAGAGTTACTGTTTGCTTGTGTTCCGCTGTTTCCCCTCTGCCTGCCAGGAATGGCATCCCAAAACCTCCTTCCTCTTCCCAGATCCTCCCACTTTGTCTTTACAGTGAGCACACTTAACTCAGCTGTGCCAGAAATCCCTTTATCCATCAGTGGAAGGCTGCTTGCTTGTTTGTCCAACTTGTTTTCCGAGTCTTGGCTAATTGTACCAGACACTGGAATGTTCAAGAAGCACAATGAAAGGCTTTTTCACTCAGATAGCCCACCCCATCTACTGCTTCTTTACAGTTCTGACCCAACTAGAGGTTTGAAGAGCAGAGCCTCTGTGGATGCTAGGACAGACAGACAATCCAATCCTGCCCTGTACCACTCGAAAAGGCCCCACTCATGATAAGGGTCTAATCACCGGCCCTCTCCTCTAGCTCCCTAAATAGAACAACTTCTTTAGGCTAATGCTGCCTTCAAACCTGTTTCCAAAGGCAAGGAGGGAGGGGCAGCACCCAGGAATGCAAGTTTCTGGATATCAGCCCAAAAGACTACAAGTGAAAACGAACAAACATCAGCTTACCTAGTAGGCTACTCGGTTTAAGTAAGCCCTGTGACCTCCACAGTCACCTGACAACTTCCTTCACTCCCGACATGGCATCCCTCCCACCTACAAACTCCTAATAATCCTGTTACTGGTTACTAAGAAAGGGCCTCACAGCTGACTTTATCCTTCCTTAACTAAGCTCTTGGTCACCCTGATAACCTATGGCAAAAGTACTCAGTTTATCCCCCTTATTACCTACTTCTTAGCCTTGGAGAAGAGTCCTCCTACAAAGCTACCTTGCCCTAGGAAAAAGAATACATAAGAAATAGGAAAGAGAGAAGAAAAGGGATGAACATTTCCTGATTCATATTTAGTAACATTTTCTTTTATCATACTGAAATTCCCGGAGTGCAAGGACTCTTGTTTTCATACCTCAGTCTCTAGCACAGTTGGTTGGCACTAAATAAGTTAAGCTAAAATTAACTGAGTATCTACTTTAACTGTTTACAGGTAATGTGCCAAGAACTTTCAATAGCATTTCATTTAATCCCAACAACAGTTTTCTAAGAAATGAATTATCATTTTAATTTCAATGACAAAATACACTAAAATATAAAAGGTTAAGTAGCTTGACCAAGATTAGCGATTTATTTGCCCTTGGGCCCGGGATTTAGCTCAGTGGCAAGGTCCTGAGTTTGATCCCCATCCCTGGTTGGGGGAGGGGGATGACAGATATTTATCTGTCCTGCTCCAAAGTTGTGTTTTTTGTTATACTCTGTTGTCTCTGAGAGGGACCTAACCCAGAAAAACTAAGCTAGGTGTAAGAGCTGCATATATATATGGTGGTACAATATTCTCAGGGAAATTAAGAAATAAAGTCCTAACTTTGGCTGACTGGAGATTTAGGGTACATCTCAAACAAATATATGGGGCAACTTCTAGAAAAATTGAATAGGTTCTGGGCTTCAACAGTGAAGCTGCTAGTGACAGAAGAGGACAGGACTTTGATCAAGACCATCAGCTCTTAATTATCCAGGGAAGATGGACTGGTAAGGTGCTTATATAGGCCATTCTACATTTTTGCCCAACTTTTCATCACTTCACGTTAAAAGTAGGAAAAAGTGAATCTGGCTGCTACCAGTAGATCTTGAACAGTTGAGTGGAGGGAAAAGGCTCAAGCCAATGTTAGACATATGGCTGGAAGTTATCAGAGAATTTATAGCTACTGGCTTTCTTATAATAGCATAGAAAATTAAAGCTATATATTAAATTTCTTTTCTAAAATGCCAAAGTCAGCCAGGTGTGGTGGTGCATGCCTGAAATCCCAGTACGGGGGAGGCTGAGCCAGGAGGATTCCACAAGTTCAGGCCAGACTGGGATACACAGCGAGTTTAAGGCCAGCCTGGAATTCACGACGAGACCCTGTCTTTAAAAAACCAAAACACCCTCCCCTGGTTGCTTTTGCTGTCTTCTGCTACCTTGAAGCCAGTCAATTATAGACTGAAACCTCCATGAACTAATCATTTTTTAGCCATCCTTTTCTTGAGCAAGTTCTAGTAAAGAAATCTTGCCCAGTCCCAGTGCCTACATATGTTGGCTCCATTCCTGGAAGTTCCTCTGGCAGCTTTCCACCTTGTCATTTTGCCTCTCCACTCTCCCTTTCAGATATGCAGCATATTCAGGAAGAAAACTTATCCTCCCCACCACTGGGTCCTCCCAACTATCTGCAAGGGTCCAAAGATTCTGCCAGTACTAGTAGCAAGAACTCTTCTTGTGACACGGATGACTTTGTTTTGGTTCCACACAACATCTCGTCAGACCACTCATGTGAGAATCTTTTCTCCTTATTCACACTGTATTTCTTAATTTACTAGATTAACATTTTTAAACCCTCATATCATACTTTCTTGTGTAGAGCACCTTGTCAAATGGGCATTTTATTTACTTGTTGGTATTGGAATTATATACCTACCTTTCTAAAATCTACTCAACTATCTTCTACAAAAAGCTAATTTTGGATTCTGAAGGTACATGAAAATTTTATAAGAAAATATTTGTATTTTTGTTTGTATCCAAATAGAAAGAAATAGAGAAGCCAGAAAAAGGAGTGAAATTACTTTAAGGAAAGGAATTAAAGAAAGAACTCATTTGGCAAAGAAAAACAAAACAAAACAAAAAACCTAAAAGTCAGAGGAGTCTTAAAAACAGTTTAGGTATTTTTTAGGAAATACATTCAGGAAAAAATTCAGGAATGAGCTTCAAAAATATTTAGGAAAATTTTTATAAAGGAATTAGGACCCAGGTTAGATAAATACAGTCATTGTTCTTTGGAATAGTAAAAGACACCAGAAAATGAACAGAAGATGTTAGATAGAATTGTTTTGTTTTGGTACTGGGGATCGAACTCGAGTCCTTGCGCTTTTGAGGCAGGCGGCAGAACCACTGAGCTAAATCCCCGGCCCTAGATAGAATTGTTAACAAAAAAGAAACTGATTTGGACATGAAAGAACAGGATCAGAGGAGCTGGAGATTATTTGGTTACGTTACTAACTGAGTAATGTCAAGTACTGTGTGCAGAAGTTTACACGAAGAGGTCTGTTTAGTTGTTTGTCAGATACTTATTTAATAAAGTGCTTCTGCTGGGTGATGTGCTTGTTGAGGAGGCCATAATCCCTAGACTGAACAATTTAAGGAAAGCATGGACCACATATGCACAATTTATTATCAGTGCTGTGAGAACAAAGATCAACTAACTTAAAAATCATCCAGTACAGTGGCTGGTTTTATTTATTTACAAGAACTAAAATTTTAAAAGTTATGAAATATTTCAAAAGAAAATTCAATACTTGATCATATGCTCAAGTCACCACTGGGCTGTGTTGCTTTTATATATGTCAACATTTTGCCATATTTGTTTTAAATGCCTTTTCTAAGGATAAAAAATACCATAGCTAAATACCAAAAAAACCCACCACCCATCCTACTATTAAGGATATAAAAGCAAATAGAGAAGTCTTTCTAATGTATAAAATGATTCATAATATGTTACTAACTTTATGTACTCCCACATTGGTTCTGTCACAATTTACTAATTTCCAACTACAAAATTTTGTTTTGTCCCAGCAGCCCTCAGGAAGGTAGCATGTCTTCAATGATAATTTTTTGTAAAAAAAATTGTAATAGAAAACAACTACAGTAAGACTCCAACTCAAGAACATTCCAGGTACGAACTTTCACAGGTGTACTGTATCAGATTCATAGGTGTACTGTGTAAGACTTACTTTGTTGAATTGTAAACGAATTCGACTTATGAACATTCTACTGGAATGGAACTCATTCATAAGGTAGGGACTTAATGTACATAGTTCTGGCCATTTGCAAAATGTATTCTAAGAAGTAAGTCAAGCTGGTTGTGGTGGCGCATGCCCGTAATCCCAGCACTTGGGAGGCTGAGGCAGGAGGACTGCCATGAGTTCAAGGCCAGCACCCACTACATGGCAAGACCTTGTCTCAAAAACCATGCGACATTATAAACCCTATTTTGCAGATGAGAAAACAGGCTCAGATAAATGAATGTCAGTTGGTAGGATCACAGCTATGACAAAAATACAGTCTGATTCCATGTTCAACCAGCTCTCAACCACAATTCCATACTACCTCCAAGTACAGGTTACAGGAATATAGTGCCAAAAAGCACAGAATAAAATTAGAAATCTTTGTTTTGTTTCTTCTCATACAGACTAAAAATCTGAAGTTGTGTGGAGTTAAACAACCTGTTGAAAATTACATAGTAATAAGCAGAAAAGCCATGACTTAGAGCTCAGATCTTTTGACTCCGAGTTCAGTGGTTTTTCTACTATCCTGCACAAATGGGGGGGGGGGAAGCAAAGGAATAAAAAGATAAAGACTCCACCTTGATTGAAGCATCTAATGCTATAATTATTTAAGCAAAGATATATTAGCTATATGACCACTAGTTTAAATATTTATTGAAAGCCAGTTGTGGTGACACACACTTGTAATCCAAGCACTCAGGATGCTGAGGCAGGAGGATCACTGCGAGTTCAAGGCCAGCCTGCACTACATGAGTTCAAGGCCAGCCTACACTGCATAGTGAGACCCAGTCTCGAGACACCAAAATTTTAAAAAACATTTTAAATTGAATGTCTATTACATGCTTAATAAATCTATAGACAACACAAACGGAAGGCGCACAGCTAATACTATAAATGGAGAAAGTAAAGTTCAAAGAAATATGAAAAAGGCTGAAATATGAAGAAGGCTGCACCAAATTTCACAGAACAAAACTTAACTATGATATCTACAGACCAAGTACTAAAGTTCAAAAAGACCAAAGGCATAGCACTGACTAGAGGGGAGATCACAATTCACAATAAGGTTTGGTTATTTTGTAAATGATCTGAAGTTTAATATGACCCAATAGAAGGAATAAATTGCTTTTTTTAAAAAAGTGATGCTATCTTAGGTTTTACTTCATGCATTCCAGATCTAGGGATTATGTGTGGTCCTCCTAGTGGGATGCTGGAAATAGAAAGTACCTTAAGAGATCAGATTTTCCAAACCTTTCATTTTACCAATAAAGAAAACAAATAAAAACCATAGAGAGAGAAAATTTCTTCTTTTCATAAACACAAAAAAACTCAAATGTTCTTCTCAGGTAACTATAAAGCCCTTTTCCTATTTACACTGTAACGATGAGAGATAGTATAAATTAAGACAACACTGCATCATTGAGTTAACTTATACCTAAGCATCTACCTTAGAGTACATATCAAATAACCCAAGCCTTCTAAACATACACAGAGCAGGGCATAGTTCTCACTACAGCTAATGGCTAATGCTATGTTAATTCTTTCATTTATTTATTCAAGTAATATTTACTGACACCCATTTTGTTTTGAGCACTTAAAATACAGAGATGAATGAGACTCCTTGTTCTCTAAGATCTTATAGGCTAATAGAATCCAACTGGTGGCAAGACAGGGAAGCTAAGCCAGATGGTAAGACAAGTTTGAATAAGTAAAGCACCGAGGCACAGAAGAGGAACTCCTTCCAGTCAAGGAAGACTCCAGAGGCAGTAACTGATTACCTTGAAGGACAAACACCAAGAAGCCCAGGTGAAGAGAAGATTTCAGGCAGAGAGTTACGCTTTTTTAAATAACTCTAGAATGCTGGGTGCCTCTAAGGCCAAGACAGGAAATGAAACTTGTGAAACAGGAAAGCAACATAAAAACCCTTTCATTTCAGGCTGAAGAGTCTAAACTTTCTTCTAAAAGCAGTGGGGAAGCCTGGATGGATTTTAAGCAAAAGAGTGACACAGACAGCTCTGTTTTAGAAAAATCACTGTGGCTAGAGTTACAAGACAGGATAGGGTGGATGAAGGAGGTTATTTCAAGTCTAGAGGAAAAAAAAAAAATACTCACATGAAGACAGTAAGAGGTTCTGGAAATAATGTGACAATATTTGTGAACACATGTGTAGACAGTGTATATTAAATATATTTAATATACACTGTCTACACATGTGTTCACAAATATTGTCACATTATTTCCAGAACCTCTTACTGTCTTCATGTGAGTATTTTTTTTTTTTCCTCTAGACTTGAAATAACCTCCTTCATCCACCCTATCCTGTCTTGTAACTCTAGCCACAGTGATTTTTCTAAAACAGAGCTGTCTGTGTCACTCTTTTGCTTAAAATCCATCCAGGCTTCCCCACTGCTTTTAGAAGAAAGTTTAGACTCTTCAGCCTGAAATGAAAGGGTTTTTATGTTGCTTTCCTGTTTCACAAGTTTCATTTCCTGTCTTGGCCTTAGAGGCACCCAGCATTCTAGAGTTATTTAAAAAAGCGTAACTCTCTGCCTGAAATCTTCTCTTCACCTGGGCTTCTTGGTGTTTGTCCTTCAAGGTAATCAGTTACTGCCTCTGGAGTCTTCCTTGACTGGAAGGAGTTCCTCTTCTGTGCCTCGGTGCTTTACTTATTCAAACTTGTCTTACCATCTGGCTTAGCTTCCCTGTCTTGCCACCAGTTGGATTCTATTAGCCTATAAGATCTTAGAGAACAAGGAGTCTCATTCATCTCTGTATTTTAAGTGCTCAAAACAAAATGGGTGTCAGTAAATATTACTTGAATAAATAAATGAAAGAATTAACATAGCATTAGCCATTAGCTGTAGTGAGAACTATGCCCTGCTCTGTGTATGTTTAGAAGGCTTGGGTTATTTGATATGTACTCTAAGGTAGATGCTTAGGTATAAGTTAACTCAATGATGCAGTGTTGTCTTAATTTATACTATCTCTCATCGTTACAGTGTAAATAGGAAAAGGGCTTTATAGTTACCTGAGAAGAACATTTGAGTTTTTTTGTGTTTATGAAAAGAAGAAATTTTCTCTCTCTATGGTTTTTATTTGTTTTCTTTATTGGTAAAATGAAAGGTTTGGAAAATCTGATCTCTTAAGGTACTTTCTATTTCCAGCATCCCACTAGGAGGACCACACATAATCCCTAGATCTGGAATGCATGAAGTAAAACCTAAGATAGCATCACTTTTTTAAAAAAAGCAATTTATTCCTTCTATTGGGTCATATTAAACTTCAGATCATTTACAAAATAACCAAACCTTATTGTGAATTGTGATCTCCCCTCTAGTCAGTGCTATGCCTTTGGTCTTTTTGAACTTTAGTACTTGGTCTGTAGATATCATAGTTAAGTTTTGTTCTGTGAAATTTGGTGCAGCCTTCTTCATATTTCAGCCTTTTTCATATTTCTTTGAACTTTACTTTCTCCATTTATAGTATTAGCTGTGCGCCTTCCGTTTGTGTTGTCTATAGATTTATTAAGCATGTAATAGACATTCAATTTAAAATGTTTTTTAAAATTTTGGTGTCTCGAGACTGGGTCTCACTATGCAGTGTAGGCTGGCCTTGAACTCATGTAGTGCAGGCTGGCCTTGAACTCGCAGTGATCCTCCTGCCTCAGCATCCTGAGTGCTTGGATTACAAGTGTGTGTCACCACAACTGGCTTTCAATAAATATTTAAACTAGTGGTCATATAGCTAATATATCTTTGCTTAAATAATTATAGCATTAGATGCTTCAATCAAGGTGGAGTCTTTATCTTTTTATTCCTTTGCTTCCCCCCCCCCCATTTGTGCAGGATAGTAGAAAAACCACTGAACTCGGAGTCAAAAGATCTGAGCTCTAAGTCATGGCTTTTCTGCTTATTACTAT
>NW_004624764.1:21652668-21765392 GCF_000247695.1 Heterocephalus glaber | reverse complement strand
CAGCTCTTTCTAAATATATTTAATATTTTAAATACTAATTGAGTTTTAAGCCCTGTCTTATAGATATTATATGGCTTTAGTACAAACTGTGCCCTCTTTATCTTGTTTTTATCTGCTAATGAAGCTGTGACTTGGGGAGATGGGTGTAAAAGCCACATATCATTAATCACCGGTGATTTCTTCACCACCTCTCTGCCACACTCCCTTCATCCTCCCTTTCACCCCCGACATGACCACCACACATTTTCAAACCAAAAACCAAAAATTTAACTTCCCAGAGGGAGTACTAGGCATTTTTAAATATAAGCTAGCCTAATATCTAAAAGAGGCAGCAGATTTGATCTTTGCTAGGCAGAATCTGGACTAAAAGGTATGAGTTACAAAGGGACTTCAGTTTAAGAAAGAGTTCCCTAGCCAGGCATGGTGGTGAAAACCTGTGATTCCAGCACTTGGGAAGCTGAGGCAGGAGGATCGCTACAAGTTCGAGGGCAGCCTGGGCATCATAGTGAGTTCAAGGACAGCCTGAACTACACAGCAAGACCCTGTCTCAAAAAAACCAACTGATTACCCTCAATATCTAAAACCATGTCCATTCTTTATACTATGTAAATGTGAAAAGAAAGTGCGACAAGAACAAAACTTTCAATACACACATACCACACCAGTATTACAATATCGCCATATACCGATGTGCCACCCACTCACTACAAATTATGGACTGAACATCTGAGCCCACACAACTGAGCTTTGCCTGGAATCTGTTAGGCACAGGACCTATATTCTATAATATATTCCAATTTTTTTTTAAGAAGGCCAGAAAGAGACTTTTCTTTTTGGTAGTTGCTATGTAGAGTTCAGGCTGGCCTTGAACTCACTACGTGGCACAGGCTGGCCTCGAATTCATGGTGATCCTCTGGCCTTGGGCTCCCGAGTGCAGGGATTTACAGGCGTGTGCCACCACACCTGAAGGAAAATTCTCATATTTTTAATCATGTATACATTTATGATCACTACAAATATATACAGGAGATGGTGGACTATTCAGTCATATCCAATTGGAAGGAAGTACTATAGCATAATAAATTATTTTTTGAAATATCTTTAAATAAATGGAATATATCTTAAAATTGGAACAGTAATATGGGCTAAAAACCTCTTAAGTATTTCCATATTCCATGGAAGATTTGGTATTCATAACTTCCAACTGAAGAGCTCGAATTTGCTTGCAATCTCAGCACTGAGGGAGTTCCTGAAGCAGGGGGAATCACAAGTTTCAGTCTTGCAAATTCAAGTTCTGCAATTTAGAGATTCTGTCGATAGGTAGGTAGGTAGGTAGACAGATAGAAAGAAAGAAAGAAATATAAATAAATGGGCTGGGAGTATAGCTCAGTGGCAGAGACCCTCCCCTCCCATTTGAGTCTCCAGTACTACAAAAAAAGAAAAGAAAAGCTATAATTTTACAGATAAATTGAACATACATATTCCTAACAGCTATTAGTTAGTAGAGTCAAAGTTGTTTTACATAAATAAAAAGCTTTTACAATGCATTTTTTTCTTTTCATTTCAATATATTTCATTGCTGTTTACGAAATTAGTATTTCTAAAACAAAAATGAAAGCACTTAAATGATAATGGCTCTTTTCTATAGAAAATCCAAAATATTAAGTAATTAGTGGCTTAGAAATGTCATTACCATAATGTAACGGGAAACAAAGGTACAGCTTTTTGAGTCTACGTGACATTTTCTCATTGCATATGATATATAATAGCACCAAATAACTCAAGCCTAGCATCACTGCTTTCTAAGTTCAAATGTAGGAAACCCAAAGAAAGGAAAAAGTGAAGAAATAGAAAAAGAAAAGGCACACTAAAAAAAATGAAACAAAAAAGAAAAAAACAAAAGGAAAGCCACTTTGGGGTACCATTTTAAGTGCACCATCATGTGAACAAACATATTTCCAGATGTCCATCTCTGTTTCTACTGACAGAGATACACACTGGGATCTTGACTATAGTATTTAGTCAAAAGCTTTTCCTGGGAATTACTGGAAAGGACACTGGGAAATGACGGAATAACCTAATTCTGTTATTCATGAACTTCTAATGAAAAGCTAAGTAAAAAGTCATCAAATCTCCATTTTAACTTGTCAGAGCCACAGTAACAAATGTCTAAATGCCTTGACATAAAGGTAATGAGCTGACAACAGTGACTCAGAATTAAGTTACTCAGAGCTGATCCCTACACTGGGCAGTTAGAAGTAAAGGGAGCACAATGTAACTAACAGCAATATGGGAAGAAAAAGTGCCCTGGCACCATTAAAAGTTATTATTTTTGGTTTTATTTTCAATTTTCAGAACCCAATTCCTTGGAGAAGAGAACAGTTATCTTCTAGCACTGAACAGGCCAACTTGGATGCACAGCTAAACTATGCAGCTGCTCCAGGGGAAAGGAACAGAATCAAACCATCTCAGAAAGAACTCAAGGACCCAGTGTTCCAGGATGCACCTCAGCAAGGAACACTACTCAACCGCTTCCTTTTATGACCTTTCTTCCTCTGCCTTTTCTCACCCCAAAATACACTAAATCCAGAAACCACTCCAATCCCACAAGTCGTCTCAACTGTATCTGGAAGACTATGATAGAGTTACTGGGTTTGGTTAAAAGTAAGGATCCAAGCAACTACTGTCAGATTGAGAGAGTAAAAAAAGGGGCCCGGGGTTTAGCTCAGTGGTTCCGCCGCCTGCCTCGGCAAGCACAAGGTCCCAAGTTCGATCCCTAGTACCAAAAAAAAAAAAAAGAGAGAAAGTGAAAAAGGAAGACCTGAATCTCTGAGGAAGATACACAAGGCAGCAGAGCAGCCACTTCCCTCCAGCTTCGGGCCCAGACATCACCTCATCTAACCAGCACCCTGGAGCCAGACAACCCTGAGAGCAGGAGAGTCTAAATCCCAGAGATCCGGAGCCCAGTTTCCTCAATATGTCCACACAGTCCAGTCTGACAGGCAGCCCAGCTGAAGGGCACACTGGCCCTTTAAGGACCTCCAGGTCCTCACAGCCCCACAGCTGACTAAAGAATGGGCACCAGTTGGTTACCTGCTCTTCCTCTGGCACACCTCTTCCAGTACAGAACACCGGCAATTCCAAGAATGTGAGTCAAAATAAAGATGGTTGGTGGCAAAAAAGATGAATCTAAAAAAGGCATTTTCAGGCCTGTCCTTTCTTCTCCCTAAGTTAGCCACGAGCCAGCTCAGGGCTGCCTCTAGATGCCTTTCTCCTGAGGTTACTGCTGTCCTGCGCTATCAGCACAGAGGCAGAGGCCCAGGGCTTCGCGTCAGAAGTTTCCTGCCAGCTTGTCCTCCATCTCGCCTCTGACTGCTTTTGAGCAGGCAGTAGTGGCCTGGGACTGAAACAGAACAGTGTATCTCAGACAAAGCCCAGGAAACAACCAGCTTAGGCGTGGGGGAGGGGCGGGGAAGAGGAGCAGAGAGCAGAAAGGACTGCCCCAGCCAGTGTCACGCTGACTCAAACCTCTATCTTAGGCATCCTCGGTCAGCTTAAACAAACCTCAGACCCTTCTACAAGAAGGGAGTGTGCCAGAGGACGTCACACCCCTAACTTTCCATTCCCAGCCCACTTGGAATACCAGACTTCAGGATGCAGCCAGCACAGACGCACTAGGAACTTCTTGCAGGGAGCATCCTGGCCCAGCTGGAGGGCAACCCTTCCACAGCCACAACCCGGGGGGTGTGTGCCACTGCAGAGAGAATGCACACAGAACAGACCCCAAGAAACAGACCGGACAGCGATGGTCAGGAGAGCCAACTGCTGGGACATAGTGCGGGAGGGCACTTTTCCAGGGTTACCTGGAAAACCTACCAATCAGGAACTCAAGGACAGCAAAAAGCAATGCCTTCCACAGAACCAGGGCATGGGCACAGTAGAAACAACCAAAAACACATTACCACTATATACTGACTAGAATGGCTCAACTTAAAAAGGGTGATAATGCCAAGTGTTGGCAAGGATGTAAAACAAACAGAACTCTAAGACACTGGAATGGGTGTTTTAAGTTGGCATACACACTCTAGAAAAGTTTGGGTAGATTCTTATAAAGTTAAGCATACACATACCAGAAATCTCACTCCTAGGTATTTTCCCAAATGACAACACATATGTCCACACAAAGACCTGTATATGAATGTTTATAGCAACATTATTCAAAATAAATAAAAACTGGAAAATAACCCAAATATCTACCAAAACTTATAAAACTTATAACTGGTAAAACTTTTAAAGTTACTACATCCACACAATGGACCGCTACTGTGCAATAAGAAGGAACTACTATGTGCTTGCTTCGCCAGCACACTAAATACATTCAACCACATGGGTGATCTCTAAAGTATTACTCTACATGAAGAATACAAGCACAAAAGACTATGTAACTGCACAATTCCATTTATGTGAAATTCTAGAAAATGACTATAAGAATAGAAATCAGAAGGGATCAGGGAAGAGAACTGATTACAAAGAGAACTGAAAGGGGTGTGGAAATGTTCTGTGTTTATTATGATAGTAGTTCCATGGCTGTATACATTTGTCTAAACTCATTAAACTGTACACACACAAGAGTGAATTTTATACATATAAATTATTCTTCAACAAACCTAACAAACATAGAACACATTTAAAGATTGGAAAGTTTACACAACCTAAATTGAATATGCGAAGGTCTCACAATACCACTGCATCTCTCTGTATCTACTTCTCTCTGAAAAGGTATTTTACAAAGTATGGTGAGGACACACAACAGAACCCTGAAGAATACATCTGATGTCCTCTGTGATGTCTAGCATCCTCTACTTAGAGAAAGTAAAGATTATACAGTTTCATCTGTCTACCAAACTAGTCTTTGTTTCTAGGATGTCTATTACACTACGGGTGCTGCACTGTCACAAGCATTAAAAAAGGCAAATTCCTTTATATATCTGTTGTTACCTTTTTTTCCTAATAAAATGGAAGGGCTTTAGATCTGAATAACCCACTACAGAGATAGATAATAAAATATCCTTTGATGGAGGAACCAATACAACAGGAACTTTTTAATACAGTATCAAGATATCTATACTTGTGTAATAATCTCATTTCATTCATCAAATATTCACTTCATACTATGTGCCAGGTCCTGTTCTAGGTCCCAGGGACATAGTAAGAACAAAACAAAGACCTTGTCCTCACAAGAGGACAGAAAAAAAATACAAACAAGTAAATATACAATTTGTCACATTAACGCTATGGAGAGCTAGGTGTGGTGGCACACTCCTGCAATCCCAGCACTCAGGAGACAGAAACAGGAGGATCACCAAGAGTTCAAGGCCATACTGGGGTACACAGTGAGTTCAAGGCCAGCCTAAACTACATAGCAAGACCCTGTCTCAAAAAAACAAAAACAAGCAAACAAAAACTACTATGGAGAATACTGAAGGAGGTAAAGAGCAGAAAGGGGTGCCAGTGACAGTTTATACTACAGATACAATATGGTCAGAGAAGCCTCTCTAATAATGTGGCATTTAAGCAGTGCTCTAAAGAACATAAACAAAAAGTCTTAAGACTATCTGAAGAAAGGATGAGCCAAAACCAGCCAGTACGAAGACCTTGAGGCAGAAGTATGTTTGATATGTACAGGGAATATCAAGAAAGCTGGAAAGGGCCAGGGATTTAACTCAGTGGTTCCGCCACCTGCCTCACAAGGCCAAGGTCCCAAGTTTGATCCCCGGTACCAAAAAAAACCCAAACAAACAAACAAATAAAAAAGAAAGCTGGAAAGGTTGGAGCTAAAGGGAGAAAGGAGAGAGTATCAAGAGATAAGGCCAGAGAGGGGGTCAGATCACCTAGGGCCTTGCAGGCCATTTGTTAAACCTTCTGTTTTTATTTTAAGTGAAAGGGGAAGCCTTTTGGGGTTTTATGTGGGACAGTGACATGATTTAGCTTGGGGTCTGGTACAGAAAGCTCTTCCTCCTAGGAAATGGGATGCAGTGGGAAAGGGGGCCGTCCTCTATCCTAGCATGTAACACATCAAAGTTCCATGTTCGTGGGGAACCTGGGGCTAAACCATTCGTAGATGACCTGCTATAAAACAGAGCAGTGAGGGAGATGTAGGGTCAAAAGAGAACTCTCCTGGCGTGTGACAGATAAATGAAATGCAAGTGTTTGCTAAAGTAATAAGCAGGGCCACGGATTTAGCTCAGTGGTTCCGCCACCTGCCTCACAAGTTCCGAGTTCAATCCCCAGTACCAAAAAAAGGGAATAAGCACTCTAGAGGAAAACACGATGCTGCAGTACAGTACAGACTAACTTAAGGCTACCTCTCTGATTAAATAGATGACTTCATTCATTCATATAATTAAAACATACAGAGCCTATGCAAGATACCATGGACAAAACGATTACTGCAACACTCCCCTTACAGCGGAGAATCAGAGAAGCTTCCGGGCCCTGATGTTCAAAGATGGATGAGTCTGTAGGGGAAACTAACATTTATTAAGCAGCCACTATAAAGCACCTTATTTTTTAATTAATTTAATTCCCATAAATATCCCTGGGACATATATACTATTGTCTTCATTCCATACACTAAGAACTTGAGGCTCAGAAAAGCCATTACTTTGCTAAGGTCACAAAGTAAGAAAGAAGATGAACTATCTAAAAACTTGTATCTGCCTGATTTCCAATCAATGTACTTTATCATACTGCCTCACCTTGCTAAAAAGTTCAGGCAAAGTAAGCACAATGTGTAAACTTAACTTTAGGCTAAGCAATTTGGGATATTTATAGTTTGAAATACGTCTTTTATAAGGGTTAGCATCTGAATAGTTCTACCAGGCTCTAAAGAAAGAATTTTAGGGCCAGGGATTTAGCTCAGTGGCACCATGCCTGCCTCACAAGCAGTTCAATCCCCGGTACTGGAGAAAAAAGAAAAAGAAAAAAAAGAAAAGAAAGAAAGGAAAGGAAGAAAGAGAAAGAATTAATTTAACTTCAGTATAACACAGTACATGCCAGTGCAGTTTATGTCACCACTTCACAACAATACACACGTTCACCATATTTTCATTTCCCAAAGTGAAAGCCATTTCTCTACCCTATTCTGCTGGCAGAAGTTATTATAAAACTGTCATTAGAAAATAGAAGGAAAAAATGGAAACAAAGCTTTTGTACACAGGCAGGGGAAGGAGGTTGAGGGGGAAATGGGATAAAATTTATTTTTAAAAAAGAAAATAATAAACCACATTCATGCCATTCAGATATACCTGGGAAATCCAAAGCACTCAAATATCAACGTACATTCCTAGTCGGTCTTCATTTTGTTTTGGTTTGGTTTTTGGAGACAGGGTTTCACTATGTAGTTCAGGCTGGCCTTAAACTCACTATGTAGCCCAGGCTGGCCTGGAACTTGCAGCGTTCCTCCTGCCTCAGCCTCCAGAGTGCTGGGATTACAACCATACACTGCCACACCTAGTTTAGCCTTTATTATTAGAGAAGATAGTGAAAAATATCTAGACTTATTAAAGATTTTCCTAAGATGGTATGCTATATTTTGGATACATTACTTTTCTACATATGACAGGTAAGAGGTTTGTTTATGACCTTTCGGTGTGCATGTAGGTATAAATGTATGAAGGAAAGAGAAGGGGAGGCCAATGCATTTGTGAAAATAAATAGACGTTTTATTTAGCAAAACTAAGACGGATCTGTATACTGTCATTACAGGAAGTGGTTAGAAACTGGCAGGAGACAGCGACTGGTTTTCCTTTTAGAGATCTTTTATTATAAAAAGAACAGGCCATATAAAGTCACATTTAGCACCCCCCCCCAGGATATCCCTCACTAACAGCAAATTGGGGCAGGGTCCCAAACCACCAAAGAAGCCTTATGGAAGCAATGCTCAGACCGGCAACAGGATCTTAGACCTGCCTCTCTTTGAGATGACTTCACTCACAGGAACTCAGGATGGCCTCCCATAACTGTTAACCACAAGAAATCCCAAAACAAGGCAACACCCCAGAACCTTTTCTGTGTTTGTAAATAAGACCAAATCAAGCCCACAAAAAGATAAGCTGCATGTTTTATTTAAACTACTATGGAGTTTTATTTGGTTTCAAAATGTTATCAACAAGCAGCATAACTGCAACAGACACAAACTGAAAGTTTAAGATGTACCATAATCTAGGGGGGGAAATGTGCCCACAAAGAAAGAAGGCGTTAAAAAAAATAGCAGATAGGGCTGGGGATTTAGCTCAGTGGTGCCACCACCTGCCTTGCAAGTGCCAGGTCCCAAGTTCAATCCCCGGTACCAAAAAAAACAAGAAAAAAAACCCCCAAAATTGCAGACATAGATAGGTATGTCCACAGACATAGATACATGGACAAGTTACTCAATTTGAGGGAATCCCAATTTCCTATTGTAAAATAATAATATAACTGATAGAGCTATATGAAGGATTAAATAAATTAATGCACTTAATGTGCCTGATATATAATTACTCAATAATTACTGGCTATTACTGTCATTATTTTAAGGAGCAACAAATAATTTCTGTCCACAAAGGCCTCTAAATGTTGCTCAGACTGTACCAAACTTTGGCACACTGATAATTTATCTAATTATGATCTAAATAATCTAGCACAATTTATCTAATCCTAGTCTCCTACCTGCCAATCCTGTCCTTACTCATCACAAGATTAACCTCCCTGAAACATCTTCATAACTTGATTATTCATAATTACATTCTAAAACTTTTAATTTCTTCCTGTCAGCAATTTAGGTCCAAAACTGTGGCTTCACAATATTTCTCTCACTAACCTTGCAGTGTTCTTCCTTTCCATCTCTAATAATCAAAATCCTATTCCTATTTTAAAGCCGACACTTCCACAGAACCATCCCTCCTCCTCTGTTAGAAATAAACAGTCCTCCCTGGAGCTTTTATTATGCTTTATCTGTTTCTCTTTCATGTTTAGCACTTTACAATACAGGTTAGAACAGCTTAATTCTTCACATGGTTAAGTTTTTGAAGGTTGATAAATATCTGCTCTCCTTTATAAAATTCTAGTCACTAAATGACTATTTCTGGAATGAGTGAATAATTAATGAAAAAGAGTGGGCTCTAACAAGCACTGCACAAGCCTGTAATCCCAACACTCAAGATTTTGTGGTTAAAATCGATGTGTTCCTATTTCCTATTATCTATCTTTTATTCTGCTCTTTATTTACACTTTGCATTTCCCAAATAAGAGAAACCATGCAATATTTAAGCTTGCATGTCTTTTTTATTTCACTTAACATTATGTCTCCAGTTGCAGGGAGACTGATCTTTTGCAAATGGAAAGGGACCAAGAGATGGAGGAAGGTGGGAAGAGCAAGTTAAAAAGAAGATGTGTTGTGCACATGTACCAACTCCCCACAAGGAACATAATCATTATGTATTATAAACATGCACTAACAAAAATTTAAAAATAGATGCATTCCCATAAGGAATGTTTATATTCTGAGAATAAGCATAGTTTGTTGGATTCAGTTTTGTTTTTCTTGTGTGTGCACTCCCCTCTATATTTCATGATTGCACAACACTTTTTTTTTTTAAGACAAGGTCTTGCTATGTAGTTCTGGCTAGCCTTGATCTCACTATGAAATTCTTTTTTTTTTGCACCAGGGATTCAATTCAGGTCCTTGGGGTTGTGAGGCAGGCAGCGGAACCACTGAGCTAAATTCCCGGCCCTGGACTTGATCTCACTATGGAGCCCAGGCTGGCCTCGAATTCCTGGTGATCATTCTGCCTCAACCTCCCTAGTGTTAGGATTCCAAGTATGCACCACCACATCCAGTGCTTCAGAAGCTGGTTTATAAATTCAGAAAATAGGGCTGGGGATTTAGCTCAGTGGTTTCGCCACCTGCTGTGCAAGCGCAAGGACCCGAGTTTGATCCCCGGTATCTAATTAATTAATTAATTCAGAAAATATACTTCTGCATATCTCTCCAGATATGGATTCTGCCCAACATACTCTGGTTAGCCTTTGTGCCTACCTCAACAACTGAAGCTCTTAATCTTTGAGAAAGAGAAAGAGAAAAAAAGAAAGAAAACCAAGCTAAAGAGAAAGGCTAGAAAATAAAGTGGGGGCCGGGGATCTAGCTCAGTGGTTTCGCCGCCTGCTACACAAGTGCAGGGACCCAAGTTCAATCCCCGGTACCAAAAAAAAAAAAAAAAAGAAAGTGGGAGATGTTCTGGATAGCATTTCTAGAACTGGACTCTTTTTATTTTTAGGTACCAGGGATCGAACTTGCGCTTGCAAAGCAGTCATGGCACCACTGAACTAAATCCCCGGCCCTAGAACTCAACTCTTAAACCCATGTGCCTCTCTGTCTCTTTGCCCAAGACCCTCATCATAATCTGTTAACCAATCCTAGAATCAAATTCTGACTTCATCATCTCTAGCTGTGTGTCACTGAACCAATTAATCTCTTTAATCCTGTTTCTTCATCTATAAAATGGGAATAATAAAATTACCTCTTTGCAGTGTTAATAGTGAGGGTTAAATGAGAAAGTGTGTGGAATATTTGGGAAATAGTAAGCTTTAACTATTGAAAAGACATTAAATGTTAATTAACGCTAGCTATTGTTACTGTCATTGCTCCACAAGAGCTTTGTGCCCTAGCAGAGCATTAACTCATCTTTAGTGACAAAGATAGTCAAGGTAGAGTGTTTAACACTTTTTTTTTTTCTGGTAATAAGGTTTTACATTTATTAAAGATAGGAAAAGAAAAAGGCTCTGCAGAGTGAACTTGGGCCAAGTAAAAGTAGAAAAAGAAGTATGCGCTACAGGAGAAAGTGGGCTGCAGTGAGAGAACACAGTAGCCTAAGTGTTTACCACGTCTAAGCCACCAACTCAATGGATAAATCAAAGTATGTGTCAAGGGCACTGCTTCAGAAAGGGAAAGGAAGAGACTATCTAGTCGACCTCAATAGCCGTATTACCATTCTAAGTAATCCCTCTCTCTAGAATATTGACCATTTCCCCCCAACAAATTAATAAGATGTATAGCTATTAATTTTTTACAGGAAACTCTGGCAGTCAACACATTAAAATACAGAGAGAATGGGGCTGGGGATGTAGCTCAGTGGCGCTGCGGCTGCCTTGCAAGCACAAGGTCCTGGGTTCAATGCCCAGTACTGAATGAATGAATGAATGAATAAATAAATAAATAAATAACACAAAGGAAAGAAGCTCCATCTATGGGGACTGCTCCTGAATCTTGTCAACGACTGTTACTTTTGTCCAAAAATATTTCTCATTCCCAGTGAATGCACAGTAAAGAAGAGTTCGCATCTCTTACTGATCCTAAATGTATTTTTCAAATGCTTTCCAAATAGAAACCAAAAGCAAAATGGTCTCAATTTGAAATATCTTTAGTGTGGTCTGGCTAAGAACAGGTGACCAACCTTAGCTGACTGGACACACTTAAGATGGCAGAATGACATGAGTTTTATATGGCCATGCAGCTCATAAAGGGTCAAGAGCTCAACAATGAGGTAACCTTGCAGGCCTGTGTCTGCCAATAAAGTGATGTTCAAGGTCAGAAAAAGCACCCAGCTGGGTCTGGTGATGCAAGCCTGTAATCTCAGCACTTAAGAAGCTGAGGCAGGATGATCACTGCAAGTTCAAGGCCAGCCTGGGCTATGTATAATAAGACACTGTTCTCAAAAAACCAATGAGCCCAGGCCAACATGAGAGAGGTAGACAAACTATCCATGGAAACCAGGTTTTGCACACAAACAGCCAATTATAGGTCTCTATAAGATTGTTTTCCAGACCCTGACAGTAACCCTAAATGAAAAGGTGAAAGAATTTGCCACCTGACAACAAAGGTGAACCTGTCAGCTTCTTTCCACCTGCTTGCTGACCCCTGGAGCCTGGTCAGAACACTAATCCACAACAAAGAGTTACTTTAGCCTTTCTCAGGGTAGTCTACCACCAGGCTCTGCTTCCTACCTAATAAAAACTGCTTCCATGACCTCTCACCAGGAAGGATCACAGTCAAATGAAAGGTGCCCCACAGGGACTCCCCTAGTAATTAGTAATGATCTGGGGACCTTAAGGGAAACTACCTACTATTTCTGTATTTAAGGTTCCTAATATGTACAATGTATATAAAAATGTTTCTCTGAGTGGTTATCAAGATTAAATAAGGATTACCTGTACCTGTAAAGTACCTAGGCATATATCAGATGCTTAAGACAATTTTCTTTCCTTTCATTTTTAAAAAAATTGCTACTCAAATTTCATTCATTAAACCAATTCTATCTCAGCCTTTGATTTCATTCTTCACCTTTCATATGGAATAATTTAATACTAATATCCCTAACTATACAAAACAAACATTAAGGGACATGAAAAACCAAATAAACACTAATACAGCTGTAGTGGAGGACCTCAATACCCCACTGCCACATACAGACAGATCATCTAGACAAAAAATCAACAATGAAATAATAGGGCCAGGGATTTAGTTCAGTGGTTCCACCACCTGCCTCACAACTGCAAGGACCTGAGTTCAATCCCCGGTACCAAACAAAACAAAAAAACAATGAAATACTAGAACTGAACCAAGCTTTTGAACAAATGGACTTTATAGACGTCTACAGAGTGTTCCACCCCACAAAATCAGAATATACATTCTTTTTGGCTGCACACGGGTCATTCTCCAAAATAGACCTCATGTGGAATAACTGAAATACTCAGTAAACCCATGAAGTTCTTAATACAAGTTCACAGCTTTTGTTTCTACTCTAATTCCTTAAAAGACAAAACAAAACAAAACAAAACCTCAAGGTACAAAGACACCAGGACAAAGACAAAGTATCTGATTGGTCTTCCCTAGGATTAGTGACAGTTTCTCTCATTTAGATCCTAAACCCTCAGCAACCCCTACTGGACAAAGATAGAGAAGAGTAAGTTTTATAGCCAAGACAAAGGACAGGCTGTTACTCTTACTCTAGTGAAATACACATAGAACCATCATTATACAAGCTCAACTTGTCTCAAAATCTACATACACCCATGGCACAGAAGGCAACAATGCTGAGCCCAGTCTGCTCATTCCTTTCATGGAAAACAGAATCACACAGGTGGCCGGCATAATGGCTGCCCCAAATGGACCCTCAGTGTTTATGGCTTTGTGATGAATCCTTACAGAGAAAACAGCAGACAGAGAGGAACCAATTCTTGGCACACAACCCCTCCCCCTTGCCCCCAGCACCCTGCAATTTTCCATTCCCAGATCTGACTCACTCTCAGCATAGCCCCAACTATCCGCCAGCAGCCAGGGGTACTATGTCTGCCTGGTGAGTAACGCTTCCCCAGTGCATTCTCCCAGCTGCCTCTGACTGAACAAGTCATAAAAGGAAATCTGGGTAGTAGTTTAAGTTTTCAGAACACATGGCCCATCCTGAAAACAGGGAAAGCTCCTCTCAGCCCCCTGTAGAGACTCAGAGTTACTGGTAAATTCCCTCTAATGACGGCCAGGTGGCAATGCAGAAACAGGCAAAGGCAGAAATGCCAGTGAGTATAATAAATCCCTCCCCTCTAAAATCCAGAGACCATGAGCTAGATGTGGTGGTTCACACCTGTAATCCCAGCACTGGAGAGGCTGAGTAGGACTGCGCTGAGTTCAACGCCAGCCTGGGCTATACAGTCAGTTTGAAGGCCAGCTTGAACTAAGATAGTGGGATCCTGTCTCAAAACACCTAAGTGAATAAATGAAATAAAAATAAAATCCAGGGACCACAACTTCTACTTGGGATAAAACCAAGTGATGGGCATAAGGCAGCACCCAACCCAGCCTACAGGTTGGTGGTTATGGTTCATTCCACCACAAAATGTGGGTTTAGCACTAGCTCTGCTTTGTGGAAAAATAAACCAGCCCCATTATCAGACTATCTGCCATCACCCTGACGTAAAGCCAAATCTTAGAGGAAGAAGTAGCTTCTTGTGTACCTGCCCATCCTCACTCAAGTACCCAAAGTAAGGTGAGGAAAAGGACATCATCTGGTTTTATACTCAACAACTCTGAGACAGTAGTTGTAGCTCAACTTTCCCCCAACTGTTTTACCCGGAGTAGCAACTCCCTAAAACATCTACACACCCAGCGCAAACATTCTGGAAATAGCTGCCAAGAGCTAAGTAAGAGAGAGGAATGGAGGACGATCTTTAAAACAGACAATTTACTTCAAAGATACTCTGAGCAGGGAAGGAGAGTAAGTAAAAAGAATTAAGATGTGTTATGTACATGTTCCAACTCCCTACAATGAATGCAATCATTAAGTACTAGAAAGATGTATCAATAATGATAAATATTTTTAAAGACATTGTGAGCAATAATCTCTGGTGAATGGTTAAACAGCAAAATCTTAATTAATTAGGACCCAACTAGGTCAGTACTCTATTGTGTGGCCAAAAAAAGGTCCAATTTCCCAAATGCATCAGATCTCTAATTTTAAAAGTTTTCTTGAAATCAGGGTCCTTTAAGCAGAGTTACCTACATTTTTTCTTACCTATAATCTGGCATCTCTGATGCTCTTTACCTTGCAAGAAAACCATTAGACAGTTTAGTTTTTTGTTTTTGTTTTGGGCTTTTTTTTTTTTTTTAAACAAAATCCAGAATATCCAAGCTCCAGATTTATTAGGAAGGACAGAAAGGAAGGAGGGAGGGAAGGAGAAAGGGAAAAAGAGTAAAAGAAAGAAAATTACATATGGTATAACTAGTTACTAATGACAAAACAATACAAAAATTTTCAACAAGAATGAAACAATAGCACCCTCTGATTAACTCTGGATTGACAAGAACATTTAATTAAGTATATTATCAGATGTTGGCAATGTATTTATTAATTAATTAGGGAACTAGAAAATGAGGTCATAGATCTGGTTCTGTTCATAGCTTATTATATGACTTTACGATCATTTAACCACACCCGATCAGCTTACTCATTCATTATAAAATGCGTTGACGTTCTAGATTCTAAATTCTTTTTCAGTTCTAAATTTCTGTGGTTCTATGAAATATTTAGTTGCCTTGGTGGCATGTAAATTTCAATTCCTAGCACTAGAAAAATAATAATACTAATAAAATATTAAATTTTAGCTTCTTTCTGCTAAATGCCAGCAGGAAATGGGAAACAATAAGAAACAAGGTAAGCTGTACAGAGAACCAAGAAAAGCTTGAGAGGGGAAAAAGTGGTACAAGATGAGGCTGAGAATGAGACTGGTTTGAAGTCTTCAGGCCCAGATGAGGCTGAAGACAGTGTGCCTCAGTGGAAACAGGGTATAAAGTGAAATTCGGCATAATGAACGATTGACTCTTCCCCAATGTCCCAGATCCTGCTTGGCAAGGCCAAAGCCCTGGTTACCAGGCTTCAAAGGCCCTAGGCAGGAGACTGGCCAATTCCACGCTGGAGAAATCAAGCACAGGTGTACCTGGTTATTCATTAAGAACATACCAGTCAACAAGTGCCACCAATCAGCCAACTCCAAAACACCAAAAAACATGACAGACATTTTAAGAGAACCTCTAACATGAAAGAGACCAAACAATCGAAGACTGACACAAGAGACAGCATTGGAAGCCAAGGAAAACACTTTTGTTGCTGTTTGTGCAGCCCTGTAGAGCAAACCCAGGACTAAGCTATATTTCCAGTCCTTTTTTAATTTTTTATTTTAAAACAGGGTCTTGCTTATTAAATTGCCAGGCTAGGTTCAAACTTATTCACCTTTTCTTTTGGTTTTTTGAGACAGGGTCTCACTATGTAGTTCAGACTGGCCTTGAATTCACTATGCAGGCTGGCCTCGAACTCACAACTGCCTCTGCCTCCTGAGTGCTGGGATTACAGGAATGTATCACTGAACCCAGCTAAAATACTAAAAAACAAAAAACCGGGCCCAGGGATTTAGCTCAGTGGCACCTCACCTGCTTCGCAAGCACAAGGTCCCGAGTTCAATCCCGGTACCAAAAAAAAAAAGCTGAAAACAGGGCCAGGGATTTAGGTCAGCGGTTTCGCCACCTGGGGCGCAAGCGCAAGGACCCTGTTCGATCCTCGGTACCAAAAAAAAAAAAAGCCGAAAAAGAAAACAGAAAGGAACAAATTATCAAAGAAGTATTTAATTAAAGATGCATTTTCAAATTTTGTGTGTGTGTTTCCAAGTTGTAAAAGCTGAGAACTCAACTTAGCACATTAACAAAGACTTTCAAAAATGCACAGCAACATAACATTTCAGAATGGGGGCAAAAATAAAATCCCAAAAGCTACTAAAAAGAAAAACAAGTCTCAATCAAAAAGCAAGAGCCAGGGAGCTAGGAATGTAGCTCAGTGGTAAAGTACGAGTTTAGCATGTACAAGGTTCTAGGTTCAATGCCCCAGCACCACAAGCGAGCAAGCAATCAAGAACCTAACAGATTAGACTTCAGCAGCAAACAAGGAGGAGGAGTACCCCCAAAGTTATGATGGAAAGTGACCTGCAACCTAGAACTCTATTCCCAAACTCTTAATCAAATGAAAATAAAGATATACTCAGATAAGCAGTCTCAAAAATATTTATCTTCTATATACCCTTTCTTAGGAAGCTACTCTAAAATACACCCAACAACAACAATGGAGTAAACCACGAAAAATAACCTGAGTTTCTGGTAACAGGGGGCCCAATAGGGAGGAGAGGTGAAGAAATTTCCAAGGGTGATGGTAAAGTCCTAAGATGATGTTTTGTTTTGTGGGTTTTTTGTTTTTGGTTTTGGTTTTTTTGGGTACCAGGGATCAAACTCAGGACCTTGCACTTTTGAGGCAGGCGCTGGAACCACTGAGCTAAATCCCCAGCTGTTTTGTTTTGTTTTGAGACAGGATCTTGCTATGTAGTTCAGGCTGGCCTTGAACTCAAAGCAATCCTGTCTCACCCTCAGCTGGGCTTATAGGCATGTACCCCATGCCTGACTGATGACAGCTTTAAAAAAAGGTGTTAAAAGCAACCCAGTCTAAAGTTGTATTTAGGGTCAGGGATGTAGCTCAGTGGTGCCACACCTGCCTGGCAAGTGCTAGGTCCTGAGTTTGATCCCTGGTAGGGCATGCATGCATGCATGCATAAATAAATAAATAGATAGATAAATTAATTAATTAAATAAAGTTGGATTTTTAAAAAGCTACTAGAGAGTGTTGTCAAAGAAAATACTAAAAGAGAATAGAAAGGAAAAAATGGAAACAAAGCTTTTGTAAATAAGGAGGGGAAGAGGGGATAAAAGGAAGGGTGGGAAATGGGAAAAAAAGAAGCAAGACATATCATGTATAGGCACAAATTCCCTCCGATGTAATCATTATGTATATTTAAAATGTACCAATTTAAAATACATACATACATACATACAGAACTCAAAGTTTATTTGATATGTTTTATTAACATACTGAAACAGCAGTCGAAGAGTCTCATGGAAGAGTCATGGCAGTACATACATAGAAGAGTAAACACAACAGGATAAAATAAAGCCAGGCATGGTGGTAATACCTATAATCCCAGAACTTCGAAGCCTGGGGCAGGAGGATGGCTAGTTGGAAGCCAGCCTAGGCAACTTAGTAAGACCCTGTGTCAAACAAAGAAAAAAAAAAGATAAAACAATTATTAAGTCCAGGAAAAATAGCTAAGAAAGGAAATGGAGTCATACTACTCACTTCAGCTTTAAGCAGTATTTCTATAATCCTAATAATCTAAGCACTGAATATCATGTAATGGCAATAATGTATGATAATGGCAACAAAGGTACACAAAAAGTGTGGTGTAGGAGATGGAGATAAAAAGAATGAAACTCTAATTTTCTATAATAAAAAACTAGCAAAACCAAAAAATCAAGAATCATGATCCCAACACTGGGGAGGCTGAGGCAGGAGGATCTCCATGAATTTGAGGCCAGCCTGGGCTACATGGTGAGTCCAAGGTCAGCCTGCACTACATAGTGAGAGCTTGTCTCCTCAAAATAAAAACAAAAGGAGGAAGAGGGATATGGGAAGGGGAGAAGGAGGAACAAGAAAAGAAAAAAGGAGGAAAGAGGAAGAAAGAAGAGGAGAAGGAGAAGAAGCAGAAGCAGCAGCAGCAGCAGCATTATCATCATCATCAGTAAAAGAGTATATCTAAAAAATGTAACAGAAAATATTCAAAGAAACAGCTAAATGACCTGGAAGCAGTTCTCTGAGGTGAGGAGGATAGGACAAGGATTATTTCTGCTATAAGCATTATAGTAACATCTGATCTTTTAAAGTAAAAATATGCATAATTTTAACTAAAACTTGGGCTGAATTATGGAGCATTTTAAGCGACCAGATTAGTTTGGATATGTAATAATGAGCCCCTAATGGAGTGATTTTCCTCCCCAGCCAAAAGTAATCAGATATTCAGAATGCCAGCCCCAACATGGATGCCCTAACATTCTGATTAACTGGGGTTTCAGAATACTTCTCCCTTCCCTCAAGATGAAAGGCCTTCAGTTGATAACCAAAGGACAAAGGATCTACCTATCTTTAGCGGCAGGTACAAGAAATCTCCTCCTGCTCCAACTCATCTGACTCAGTGGGTCAGGGTGACCTCTGAAACAGAATTACACAGACTGTCCTCAGGGCATCCAAATCAAACCTACCCCAGGAAGAATTTCTCCCTTCAGGTATGTTATTTCAAGGAGAGATGTAGGAAGAAGGAATGCTAGCAAGGAGGAGGAATATTGGTAACATTCTCTTAGAAATAAGTTCTCTGACTCAGTCTCGCCTGACTGAATTCCTTTCAACTCTGCTCTGAAGATCAGTTTTCATCTCACAGCGTATGTAGTAGTACTGTCAAAAAACAGAACAAGTACTATCAAAAGGGACATTCAGAGAATAAGAATGGTGGTACACACCTGTAATCCCAGTACCTGGGAGGCTGAGCCAGGAGGCTATCCATGAGTTCAAGGCCAACCTGAACACACAAAAAGACCCTATCTCAAAATACAAAACAAACAAACCCAGAACTCCATTATTAGTAAGAAGGAGGCAACAACTGAAGGCAGGACCAAGAAATAAGTAAAGCTTTTCTTCCTCCCCTCAAATTGCAGTTGTTAATGTTTCCTGTCTTGCTTTTATCTTATGCTTTTGGTGGTGTCCTTTGCAACCTAAAAATCTCCTAACTCCACACATCTTCAGATGAACAATTGGTAAAGCACAAAAGCAACAACTGATACTGCTAAGACATCTCTCCCAGCACCTTCTTTAAGAGGCCTGGAACTGAAGGCAAAGCACTAACAATAAAGATGCTTTCTTTTCTTTTGCTTAAACTATTGATTTAGCCTATTGATTTAATCTCACAATCATACAAAGTAGTCTGGTAGGTGCTAATGCAGTGACTAGGGGCACTCTTTTACAAATTCGGAGCCTGCACCAGGCATGGTGAGGCACTTCTGTAATTCTACCTATTTGGGAGGCTGAAGCAGGAGGATTCCACAGCCAAGGCCAGACTGAGCAACTTTGTGAGACCCTGGCTCAAAAAAATAAAAATTAAAAGGGCTAGGGTTGTAGCTTTGGTAAAGTATTTTCCTAGAATCCATGAAGCCCTGGGGTTAATCCACAGTAGCACAAGGGAGGAGGGGGATAGAAGGAGCCTGAATACTTAATCTACTTTACTGCTTTGCAATATAAAAAGATATCAATAATTATTTATCTTTCCTCTTGACTGTAACTCCCCCTATCACTTAACAGTTTTATACATACACAGCATCGGAGAGCCCTCTACTTGAAGGGGAGAGAAATAAACTTAGGTGGGGTAGAGCAAAGATCCAACTCTTGTCAAAACACCAAAGGGAACAAGAGTACTCTGGGCAATAATGTTAAATCCCTGAAATCTGACCTTCAGATGTCAAAGCAAGTTCCTGTATCTAAATATATCAAGGAAACTGTCACGCCTCTAAACCAACCACCACAACATGTGAGGCTGATTCCAAGA
This sequence comes from Heterocephalus glaber, assembly GCF_000247695.1. The sequence goes on along the minus strand of NW_004624764.1, from coordinate 21,745,340 downwards.
CACAGACCTGCTGTTAGCCATGGAACTGATGCACAGAGTGTAAGAACCAAACATGGCATGGAAAGAAGTCCACGACCGGCGCAGGGTGCTGTCAGCCAGCTGTCAGCCACAGATACACCCAAGACAAGCACAGACTCGAACCACATGCTCTGAGGCCACAGGAACAGCACTGCCCTGACTAGGGCTCCTGAGAAAGGAGCTAATAAACAGGAGATGTTTCCCATGATCTATGCCAGTCAATCATCCTGACTGCCTAGGCAATCACACCATTCACCTTCCAGCACCTCAATCAAGGTTCCTGTCTCCACCTGCTTCTCTGACATCACCCTGTCATTAAATATTCTTTGAAATTTCTTTGATGGAAAAATGAGTCACTTCTTGCCAACACAGGCCCGAGCCTCTTTCGGGCACGCCATTTTTTCTTGCAAAGCTCTGGGGGCAGGGCGCCACCGAGAGGCTCTTCCAGCTACTATCTCCACATCTCCCAGGAAAGAATGCCTCAGTGTGAGCTCACAGCCTGGAGGGAAAATGGGCAAGAGAAGAAAGAAGAGAGATTCTTGGTGGAGCTGGGAATAGGGCTGGGAACCAGAACATCAACTGGATACTCTAGTTAGAAGAATGAAGAACTAGAGCAAGACACAGACAGGCCCTACTGAGGTAGAAAGCAAACGCCTCCGAATGTGTACCTTAAAAGATCTGGTTCCTGACACAAACTGCCATCAACTACTCTTCAGGAAGAAATGACTACACAAACCTGAGGCTCTGGGCAACAGTAACCTACCCAGTGTTCAAAACAGCCATACTACAAGTTCAAGATTTACAGTGGCAGGGATAAACGACCAAGTCAAAACTGATGAAACGCTATTCACACATATAAATCATTCTAATAGTGTGACACCAGCTTCACTGGGGCTGAGTTAGCATACTGTACAAGTCACCCTTTTAAAGTCTACACTTCAGTAGATTTTAACATACTCATAAAATTGTACAACCATCACTATTATCTAATTGTAGGACATTTCATCACCCTTAAAAGAAACCTTATACCAACCAGCAGTCACTTGCAACTCCCCTTCTCCCAACCCCTAGCAACCACTAATCTACTTATTGTCTTTATGGATTTGCCTATTCTGTATAAATAGAATAAAATAGTATAAGGCCTTTAGTGCCTAGCTTCTTTCACTTAGCCCAATAGTCTCAAGATCAGTACATCTCTACTTCCAAAATGTTCTATGGTACAGATATGACACATTTTGTTTATCCATTCATCAGTTGATAGATATTTGGGTAATATGCATTATTATGAATACTGCTATGAATGTTTGTATACAAGTTTTCTGTGAATATATATTTTCAATTCTCTTGAGTATGTATTTAGGAGCATCGCTAGGTCATGTGGCAATTTTGTTTAACTTCTTGAGGAACTATCAAATTGTTTTCTAAACCAGCTGCACTGTTTTATGTATCAGGGGTTCAATTTCTCCACATCCTCACTGGTTTTTTTATTGTAGCTATTGTAGTGGACATGAAGTGGTACCTCCTTGTGGTTTTGATTTGCATTTCCCTAAAGATTAATGATGTGGATCATCCTTTCATTGTGCATATTGGTTACCTATATATTTTCTTTGGAGAAAGAGGTATTCAAATCCTTAAGCCTGTTTTTTTGAGTGGGTTGTCTTTTTATTATTGAGTTCTAAGAGTGCTTGTTTGTTTGTTTGTTTGTTTTGAGACAGGGTCTGACTATGTAGTTCAGGCTGGCCTGAACTCAAGGTGATCCTTATACATAACTAATTCTCAACCTTACTGGTAGGAATCACCATTCTCATTTTACAGAAGAGGAAAACTAAGACTTTAAGTAATTGTCCAAGGTCACACAGCTATTTAATAGCAAAGGTGGATTCAAATCCAGGCCTCCTCAACTTTCTAGCTGGTGCTTTTCCTACCAGTCCCATGGCTTTCCAATTTCCCAAATCTCTTAACTACCCTTCACCCCAAAGCCTTCAAGAAAGAATACACAGGGCCGGGGATTTACCTCAGTGGTTTCGCCGCCTGCTGCGCAAGCGCAAGACACTGAGTTCAATCCCCGGTACCAAAAAAAAAAAAAAAAGAAAGAAAGAAAGAATACACAGATAGATACACAGAAAGGCAGCTGAGTCCTACTCAATTCTATTCTGAGTGGAATAAGTTTTCCTAGACCAAAGGGAGCAACAAGGAGGTGAGGGAAGAGAGCTGGTAGAATATGAATAAAAACAAATGGACATCAGTAAAGAAGCTGTGTGGGAGTTCACCTTGCTGCTGAAAATGAAACTGAATAAGAGCAAGCAGCCCTGGCCAACAAAGATAAGATGACTTCAGTCATGATGGCAAACTTTTTTCCTGAAGATTTCCTATTTCTCCACTGTAAGAAGTTAAAACAACACTTAATTACCATTTAATCATTCTCCACAAGTTCGCTGTGGGTTTTTTTTTTTTAACTTCTAATACTCTAAATGTCTCCAGCACACTCCTAGAAAACCCTGGAAAGGAACTAAAGAGACCATCAAGAGATGACTAAAGCTGACAAGTACAAGGAAATGTTCAAATAGCATAAGTCTACAAAGCCACTTTACTATTAAGAAGTTTTATATGAAGGTCACATGCCACTTGTTTCTTCATCTTTCTAACTGGACACCTAATTCATGCCATGGCCTTGCCTCAGGAAGGGACTCTAGGAGAGAGATAGGAGACCAGAATTTTCCTCCTGAGGGTCAGGACATTAAAACTGCTGGAATGTGTTTGGTAAGGGGGTGGGGGTGGGGGTCGGTCTCAGCAGCTGAAAGCCTCCACAGGGAATTCAGGGAGAACAACTGCTTTCCCTCAACAGCAGTTATTAATTTAAAAATAAACGTGTAGCTCTCATGACTTAAGAATCTCCTGGGAAAGAATGGTGCCAAATCCAGCAACTATTTGCTCTACTGGAGTGAACTAGAGAGGGAAAAAGAAGAATAATGCTCTTACTATCCCTCAAAAAATACAACAGGACAACAACACTGAGATTCCACCTCACCCCAGAAAGAATGGCTGCTATCAACAAATCAACAAATAACAAATGCTGGCGGGGGTGTGGGGAGAAAGGAACCCTTCTCCATTGCTGGTAGGAGTGCAGACTGTTGCAACCACTGTGGAAGTCAGTATGGAGATACCACAAAGAACTAGGACTAGAGGTTCCATTTGACCCAGCTATTTCCCTGGTGGGTATCTTCCCAAAAGAATTAAAAGAATCATACCACAGTGATATATGTGCACCCATGTTCATAGCGGCACAGTTTGTAATAGCTAAAGCTTGGAAACAGCCCAAGTGCCCATCAACTGGAAACTGGATAAAGAAAATGTGGTTTTTTTATAAAATGGAGTACTACTCAGCCATAAAGAATGAAAAACTAGAGTTGTTTATAGCTAAATGGATGCATATCAAGGCCATACTCTTAAGTGAAATAAATAGGACACACATGTAAATACCGAATAGTTTCACTAGTGTGAGAAGCTGATAGTGTAAACAAGGGTTAAAATGATTAAAATGAATAATTGATAATTTGAAATAGGAAAAAAGGTCCAAAACAAGGAGTGAAGGGAGGGGGAAGGGGAAAGGAAAAGAGGGAAAGGAAAAACTATTAGAAAAAAAAAAAAAGGAAATGAAATCTATGTAAATAGTGAAGGGTGGAGGGGGTGAAGGGTGTACAGGTAATGGGGGAAAAAAAATAAGAACCAAGATACATCATGTACAGGTACAAACACCCAATGATAAATGTAGATGAACTGTATACCTAAAATGTATCAATAAAAGAACTAAAAAAAAAAGGAAGAAATACAACAGGACAAAAGACATGGGAAATCCCAAATTGACTTCCTTAAGAGCAAATATAACTATCAAACATTTCTATATTTCTTCTGCTTCAACTTTCAGGAAGAATATTGACACATCTGCATCCTCTGTGAAATATGATTATGTTAATATGTTAAAGTATTCTGAAAAGGAAAAGCTACATTGTGACTGTCAAGTGGTCTCCTGCCCAGCATCTATGGGCTCCCTGTCTTCATGAGGACAGGCACACTACCTAGAAACCTCGCGTTCCTCTCATGGAATTGATAAATAGAAGCCAGGAAAGAGTAAACGTTTCCCTGACAGCCTAGATTCTACAGAAATCCCCTTCTGTTTCAGTGATCTCATTTCTCAACTTGATTGAAGTAACTTACCACCCCAGATTCTTGGAAACTGTCATTTTACTTATTTATTGCCATGGTAGTACAGCTTTCCTTTGGAGCCAAAGAGCTACAGGATTTCACCATTATTCTCACCCAAATGATTCTTAGTACTTGAGTGTCACTGAGAACATGCTAGGGCACTTTAGAAGGCACTGGCTCTCCTATTCACAATTCCTGATAGAGATAGCAAAGTAAACAATGCACAGAACAAAGCTGAAATGTGTCCACAAAGTCACCTCTTGGAGCTGACTCTGAAAGCTGGCTATGTTACCAATGTCAACCAGAAACTGGAAGTGAAGATTGTAGCCCTGTCTTCCTCCATGAATACAAACACTCCTACCACCATCATCACCACAATCTCTTTCTCATTAGCAAATAAAAAAAATTTTTTTGAACAATTCATGGAGTAGCTCCCGGACCTCTTGCTGATGCTGGGTTATTGTACAGCAGTAACTAGGGACTGAAACAGTTTCATTTATATACGAAGCACCCATCTAAAAAACTCCTGCTACTGAAACACTTGGTTGGTCAGCAAATGATCCCAAACTCATAATATCATAAAAAGACACATGAGGAACTGAGCCCCCTTGGGAAAGTCAGAGGATACCTGTGTCCCAAGCCACACAGCTAGTTACTGACAAGCTGAAACCATCACCCAGGTTCCTGACATCTAGTTGAATGCCCTTCCTCCAGATCACATTGCTTTGCCTTTGAAGGCTTGGAAAGGAGCAATCCTTTTCGATCTTTTTTTTTGGTACTGGGGATCAAACTCAGGACCTTGCGCTTTCGAGGCAGGTGCTGGAACCACTGAGCTAAATTAAATCCCTGGCCCTTGCAAGATCTTTTAACTGTTGTTTTTTGTTCTGTTTTTCTCCACAAGTTAGTAGAGAATCTGAGAGGAGGAAAGTTCATTATGATTACAGAATCTAAATAAAGAGGACTATGAAGAGTCCTCTCCCCAAGCTCCTTTAATGAATCCTGAACACTGAAAATAGTTAAAAAATAGAACAGACAGACACACAAGTAAGCACTCAAGGTAAGAGAAGAATTGCTGAAAGCTATAAAATGGGTTTAGAAGAAGAAGGTAAAGACTAAAACACCTGGAATAGGAATAAGAAAAAAAGGCAGAAAAGATATAGTAGAAGGGCCAGGAATTTAGCTCAGTGGTTCTGCCACCTGCCTCGCAAGCACAAGGTCCCAAGTTGAATCCCTGGTACCAAAAAAAAGATATAACAGAATCACAACACACTTGCATTTAGTAATACGAAGCTAACCAGAGAAAGACAACGAATTTAAATAGGACAGAGTATTACCCACAATTCCACTTAATGACATTTTTATTCCAGGTGAACATGACATAAGAGGACTTGACTCAGAAGCTTCTACAAATCTCAGTTCACATGTACATCTCACACTGTGGGCACCCTGAATGTTAAAGTTGATTCTAGTATTTTAGAATACTTAATTTTTTCATATAAAATGTCCCCTACTCACAGCCAACTATTCTATGTGGTATCACAACTCTGTCTTTTCATGTACACAAAATCATGTTTATATACTTTGTTTTTTGTCTGTGGGGGTTTTTTTGGTACTAGGGATCGAACTCAGGACCTTGCTCTTGCAAGGCCGGCACTGAAACCACTGAGCTAAATCCCCAGCCCCATGTTTATATACTTTGATTTCTAGGTCATTTATTTTTCAAGAACAATTTTGATTAGTTGGTATTTTCACTTTATGTGCAGACTTTGTAACTTAACTTCCTCCTGCAAAAAAGATGAGACTTCACCTTGCAGAAGAGAAGAGAGACAAGTGGAAAGCCAGCCAAGGAAGTCCTTCCTAACAGCTGGACCAAGTAGAAAGGGGCAAGAAAGAGACAAAAATCTACATTTCTATGTCACTTCCTACTAAACTACTCTACTACTCTTGCAATCTGGGCAAGGAGGTAGCAGCTCATAAGAAGGCCAGGTAACTCCACATGTGTCTTACTAATAGCTAAGGAAACACAGTGGCCAGGCATCCGCTCGAACCTCCAGTGATAACACTCTTCAGACCTGGTTAGCGATCACTGGGCCCAGCCTCGGCCCTGGGGCTACCCTCCTATTTACTGAGATGCTTCCTATTTCTCTTACCACTTTGTATTTGGAGGGCTAGCGGCAACCCGCTACGGTTTGTTTCAGGCTCCCTTGGTGCACAAGAAACATTGCTGCGCTCAGAAAAAGAATGAGAAAGTTTCCGGTACCCGCCCCCCAAAAAAGAATGAGAAAGTAGCTAACTTTCTGTACTCATGACTTATGCCCACCCCGCAGATAGGAACTGCTTCTGCCAAAGAATAAGTTCCTCACAATGAAATGAATTCTCTTGATGACTGATATTCAACTAAGAATCTGAGCCCCTATGATTTGTCCACATAAAGATATATCTCTTCCTTTATCTGACTGATGAAAGGTCACACCTAATGGGAACATCTGCTTTCTTTTCATTTTAAAAAGACAAAGGTCCAATTTTGCTAATGGTTAGAAAATCACATTTAGAATCAGTAATCAGGAAAATGAAGCTACACTTAGGGGCTAGGGGTATAGCTCAGCGGAAGAGCTCTTAGCCTAGCATGCACAAGGACTTGGTTTGATCCCCAGCTGCTGAGCTATGCTCAGTATTTGCAATAGACAGTAATAGTAATGTTTACTGACATGACCACTTATAATGTCCTAACTACTGTCCACATGCTAACTAATTCAATCCTCACTGCAGTGTACTTTATAAAAATGGTACTATTCCCATTTTATAGCTGTGAAACTCTGGCCTAAACAGAAAAAGTATCTTGCCAAATCACACCAAGTGATGCTGCAGGATTCAAGGACAAATCAGTACTGCACCACCTGTGAGACTCACTTTTGTTTGTTTTGTTTTGTTTGTTCTGGTACCAGGGATTGAACTTGGGTCCTTGCGCTTGGGAGGCAAGCCGGGGGAACCACTGAGCTAAATCCCCAGCCCTGTTTTGTTTTTTTGAGACAGAGTTTTGCTGAGTAGTTCAGGCTGGCCTTGAACTTAACAGCAATTCTGTCTGAGCCTCCCAAGTGCTGGAATTACAGGTGTGTGCCACCACAACAGGTGGAGAATCACTGTTGTGGATGGACTTCATGAAAGATCAGAAGAGAAAAAGGCTAGTAGAAGTAATCATCAAAAATTGGACAAATGGGACCAGGGATTTAGCTCTATGGTTCCACTGCCTGCCTTGCAAGCACAAGGACCAGAGTTCGATCCCCGGTACCAAAAACAAAACAAAATAAAAATTGGACAAACTTTGCTGTTATTCACTTCTGCACAACGAACAGCAAAATACAATGAAATTTCTATTGAGCTATTTATTGTGTTCCCCCAAACCACTCAAACGCAGCACCTTCAGAGACTCTCAAGTCTTGTCACTGCAACCTATGGGAGGAAGGGAAGGAGACAGGGAGGCAGGGGAGGTAGGGGAAGAGGGAAGAGAGAAGAGAGAAGAGAGAGGAGAGACTGCCTTAATCAAAAGCCCTTTTCTTCTGGCAGACAAAAGGCCTTGGTATTTGCAGGGACAGACTAGTTATTCTTAACACTAACCAAAGATTCTTTGGCAGAGGAAAGAAATATGAAAATATTAGGCTTGTGCTCTGGGCCTCTGTAGCCTACTAAGAAAAGCCAGCCCACTGGAAAACAAGCACAGTCGCCCCTCAGTAACTATAGGCCTTCAGTTCATTCTAAAGTCTAGAAAGAGAACAGAGGCCTGCTGCTGATTGTCTATCCCCTTTTCGCCCTTCCCTCTCCCAGAGAAGAGACTTTTTGAAGTGTATACAGAAAAATCCATCTGAAGATACAGACACAGATAAGTTCTGACACTGAAGAAAAAGCAGGAAGTTGTGGGTGGAAGAGGGTGGCCATCAGGCCTGACTCCTGCACTCTCACTGACCTCTAGCATCTCACCCCAAATCAAGAGAATTTCAGCACTTTCCAAAGGAAACAGTTATCTCACAATTCTTCCCAAGACTTTCTCCACTTAACACTGGGGTTTGGAGACACAGGGTGGTCCTGAATGGTCGGTCCTAAGTGGTTTCCATTTTCCCAGCAGACAGAGAAAAATTAAGAATATTTTGTTAAATTGGTCATGAAAGAAAAGAGGAAGGGGAAACAGTCGACTTAAAGACAAGAAGCCCCAGCAGTACTAACCTCAGATACAGCTGGGCTAAACTCGCAATCTGTAACACTCCAACTTCACCCTTTGCACAAACAGTTAACAGTATAATAAAGTCCCTGGGAGCCTTTGTTCTGTTGTTCTTATTTTTTGAGACAGGGTCTTGCTATATAGTTCAGACTGGCCTTCAGCTCACGGTGTAGCCCAGGCTCACCTTGAACTCGCAGTGATCCTCCTTTCTCCGCCTCCCAAGTGCTGGGATTACAGGTGCGCACCACCATGGCTCCCTGAAGCCTTTATACCCAGCCAACAAGCATCTTCACCTTGTTGCTTTTCACAGGAAATTGTAAACTAAACTACTAGGAGGCCACAGGTCTGATGATACACCTAGCAGCCAGGACTCTGTCAGAGTGTATGAAGAATCTCAGCCTGGCCTTGAAATTCCCTGAAGAGAGCAGCCCAAAATAACGTGTGATTATCATCTATAGTATCACCAAACCTTGACGTGTTAACCCATGAGGTAATAAGGCCACATGCAGCTCCACTGCTGGATCATCCCCTGATTACCCTGGAAATAGGTCCTAGTCTTGCTCCCAGGCAGTATCAAAGGCCAATAGAGTGAAAGACACTGTTTGACCAAGCACAATCCACCACCAAGTTTTGAAAGTCTGACAGAGACATATACTAGGCTCTCAAATATTCAGATAAACAAAACACTTCAACTGCTATAATTAATTATTTCCCATACAGAAAGTAGAAGTACCAGAGAAAATTCCAGGCAGTAGGAAAAGAGGGAAAAAATTTTTCTCTGCTATTCCCTGCAATCAGGCACAAATCCTGCAACAAATAATGCTCCCTTCTATATAAAATTAATTACTTGACTGTCCTCCAACAAAGGTAAATAATGGCCACATTATCCTAAATCAGGGACAATGATTCTTCTGCAGCTGATCGGAAACATACAGAATCCTCCAAGAGATGGCAGCACAGTCAGGGAAGTGTCAGTTGTAGCATTTTCTACTAATTGCAACAACATGAAACGATTGAAATATTCAACAACAAGGGAAAGGCTAAGTTAAGTCAACAAGTTAAGTTAAAATTATAATGGCTGTAAGGAAAAACTAAAAAAAATCCTTTTAATGTTACATGAAAACGCCTTGCAAATAGATATGTATAGTACATCCAAAGTGAAAGCAGCTGGATACAAAAGGCCACATAACTCTATTTATATAAAATATCCAGAATAGGCAAATCCAAAATAGGCAAATCAGATAGCAGATTAGTGGTTCCTAGGGCTTAGGGGCGGGAGTAGAGACTGCTTAATGGACACAGGATGTCCATCTGGGGTTATGAAAAAAATTCTTGAATTAGATAATTTTGATGGCTACATAATATTGTGAATACAATTTAAGGTCAATTAATTGCATACTGAAAAATGATTACAATGGTAAATTTTATGTATATTTTATCACAATTTAAAAATTGCATCAAAAAAGGAAAAAAAAATATTTTAAAAAATTGTTAATTGCATCCAAAAAATACACACAAAAATTAAAATTGTGTAGAAGTAAATATGGACCAGAAAGGAACACAGACAAGTCCCAACATGTTACAAATGGGACTTTAGGGCCGGGGGTTTAGCTCAGTGGTTCCGCTGCCTGCCTCGCAAGCACAAGGTCCTGAGTTCAATCCCTGGTACCAAAAAAAAAAAAAGGGACTTCACTGATGTTAGACAATAAAATCAAGAAAGGAAAATAAAAATACCAGAAGCAAACAGTCAGTTCTGCAGCCACAATCACAAGCCTGCAAACAAGTGTCTACTGAGTGGGGGACAAGTTACATAGTTCATCAGGCACCCAGAACAGCAGGTGTGTACGCTATGGGGTAAGTGAGAGGTCGAAGGCCAACCTCAGCCCAGGCTTCTAATCCTCCTTAGAAACACTTCCTAGGGCAAAGAAACCATCTGTTTCAACAAAGCCTGGAGCCCTAGAAGCAGATTAACTTCCTTCCTTGCTATCCTCCTACAGATGGGCTTCATCTAATAGGAACTGATTTTATTTTTTAAAAATCCCTCTAAATGACAGAAAATAAATTCTATGAGGGAGGGGACTTCGTTTTATTCACTAGTATACCCCTAATACTTAGAATAAATGATTATAAATGGATCCTTGATAAATTATTTGCTGAATTAATCCAATAAATGCCTCTTTCCTATAATAGTTGTTTTATCTGTGCCATATTTTCTGAAGTCTCTCTCTTGTCATTTGTCCTCAGAATCCTGCCTGGCTTCCTCAAATCCAGTCCACCAACAAATACTTGTCTAGCTGCCTGTTTATGCATAATATAACCAGTTCTGTTACTATGTCGTTTGTTGCTAGATCCTATTGCCCAGCACAGCACCCATGGAAGGTACTACACGTATTTGTCAAAACATTTGAGTACTGTTTATTTATTCATTTAATGGTGCTGGAGATTGAACCCAGGGCCTTACATATGCTAGGCAAGTGCTCTTATCACTGAGCTATATACCCAGCCCTATTTATTTATTTACTTACTTACTTTTTGAGACAGGTCTCATTAAGTTGCCCAGGCTGGCTGGCCTCAAACTTGTGATCCTCTTGACTCAGTCTCCCAAGGAACTGTGATTATAGACGTGTGTGATCACATCCCTGGTCACCATACTTTATAAGGACTCAGTAATGAGCAATTAGCTAGGCTTGAGCGAGGCACCTTCAGAGTTATAAAAATATGACGTCTATAAAACAGCCCCCTCAAAAGACTCACAATTTCAGTAGACAAAACTAGTATGGGAAAGTGATACATGAACTTGGACTTCAAAAATCAGAGATCTTCATGAGACCAAAGAACTGACATGAAGCTAGCAGCACTGGATAATCTGAAGTCAGTATGAAGAACAAGAGTGTTCTAGGTAAAGAGAACTCTACAAGAAAAAGCAAGAGGGGAGAAGAGTGAATGAGGGATGTCAAGGCACAACGAGAAGATGGATTTCTTTGGACTGAAGGTGTGGTTCTAGGAAATTATGTGACATAAACCTAGATAAGTAAGAAGGGGTCAGGGCATAAAAGGCCTATTTATAAAATATGGATTTTCAGTTACAGGAAATACTAAGGAAGTAGATGCTAGAATTAACTGGAAGGGACAGACAACACAAGAAACAAAATATGAGGCAGCTGCTGTAATTAAGTGTGAGGTAATAAATGACTGGACTAGAATCAAGGCAAGGGAAATGGAGAGGAAAGGGCAAATTTATGAGACATTCTGAAGAAACAAAGTACTCAGTGGTGGACTGAAAATGGGGGTGTAGATTAAGAAAGAAATACCAAAGATGTCTCCAGGGTTTCTGATCTTGGAGACTGGAAGAATGTGAACACAGCTGTCAAAAACAGGAACTAAAGGAGAGAGGCCAAGTCTAAACTGGTTTAGAAAAATATTGAGTTTGCACTGCAGTGTGGTGGCACGTGCCTGTGATCCCAGCACTCGGGAGGCTGAGGCAGGAGGATCACCTCAATTCTGAGACCAGCCTGGGCTACACAGTGAGTTCAAGGCCAGCCTGACCTACACAGGGAGATCCTGTCTCAAAAAACCAATATTGAGTTTGAGGTGATATGTAAGTACACATACTCTATGGTCAACTGAAAAAGTAAAGATTGAAAGTTTGAGGGTATTTTTTTAACATACAATGGACTATTACTCAACCTTAAAGGGGAAGGAAATCCTGTCATATGGGACAATGTGAATGAAACTTGAGGACAACATGTTATGTGAAAAAAGGCAGTCATAGAAGGTCAAATACTGCATGATTCCATTCACATGAAGTATTTAAGCAGGCAAACTCAGAAAAGCAGGAAGCACCATGGCGGCTGTCAGGGGATAAGGGGAGAGTTGCTATAAATGACTATAGCATTTCAAGTCATACAAGATGAAGTAGTTCTAGCGATCTATTATACAAGAATGTGTATTCAGTTAACAACACTGCACTGTATTTTAAAACTTTTATTTTTGGAGATAGGCTCTAACTATATAGCCCAGCCCAGTGCCAAACTCACAATCCTTTTGCCTCATCCTCCTGAATGGTGGTACTACAGGTATGTGCCACCACACCCAGCTTCTATATACTTAAAACTTTGCTGTTGGGCTGGGGATTTAGCTCAGTGGTTCCACTGCCTGCCTCACAAGCGCAAGGACCCGAGTTCAATCCCCGGTACCAAAAAAAAAAAAAGCTTCTGCACAAAGAAAGAGTTTGAGGTATAGCTCAGTAATAGATAGTGCTCAGCATGCAGGAGACCCTGGGTTCAACCCCTAAGGCTCTACCACTCCCCCATATACCCAACTACAGCCATCAGATAGGTAAAAGAAAATAATAAAATGCCTTCACTGATGCTAAAGGAAGAGAATACTGTAAACAGGCAGGGATACAATCAACAACAGCCAATGCCGATACTCCAACACAGAACGGGGTCAACATTCCAAATTGGTCAGTAAAGAGTTATAAAGATGGAGCCCTGAGCCAGGTACAGGAGCCAGAAGAATTTCCAAGAAACAGATGCCCTACACAGAGGTAAAGGGGTTCTTTTTTTTCCCTCTTATCACTGACAGATGCCTTGAGCTGCTGGTTGCAAGCTATTCCACGGGCCTCAGGCTGGAGCACATCTGAGCACCCTCAGCAAGCACTGTAAAACATTAGGGTCAGATTCAAGCTGAGCTGTGGAAGTAAATGGATCTCCACTTCCAGCTCCTCATTTCTCTCACCTCACTGCATCCTGAATAAACTAAAATCAGGTACACCGTATAATTTAGCTGTAGCTCTAGATACTTACAGATGATCATTCACACTGCTGCCACAGTTAAGACTCTTAACTTCCTATGAAGCTGACCCCCCCACACACACACCTGCCAAAAAAAACCACTCCTAAGTGTTTAGATCATTCCTTTGGTCTTAAAAATATCAAGTGCCCTCTACTGCCTACATTAAACCTTAGTCCTTTAAAACACAGATTAAACTTTCTATCTCAGCCTTATCTCTCACCCTAAGCAACTATCCATTTTCCCCAGACTCCACTATGTATAACGCTTCTCATTCTTTTCTGGAAAAAGAGCAGGCTTTTATGACTCTATTTCTTTGCACACCCTGTTGTATTCCCAGAATACCTTTTTGCCTGCCTGCCTGCCTGCCTGCCTGCCTTCCTTCCTTCCTTCCATACAGGGGATCAAACTTGGGACCTTGCACTTTTGAGGCAGGCAGTAGCACCACTGAGCTAAATCCCCGGCCCTCTTTTCTCCTGTCTTAAATAGCAAATACCTACCCAACTTCAAGTCTGAGCTCAAATACCAATTCCACCACAGTGCTTTCCCAATAACCCATTATGCTGCTAACAATAACCCATTATGCTGCTAACAGTGATCATACCACCATTTTTTCTCACAGTATTTTGTTCATATTTCTATAAATTGTGCGTGATCAAAAAATATGGTGAATATATCAGGCCTGGTAGTACATGCTATACTCCCAGCGCTCAGGAGGTTGAGGCAAGAGGATCACTGCCAGTTCAAGGTTAGCTTGGTCTACACAGCAAGACTCTGGTTCAAATAAAAACAAAACAAAACAAACAAATAAAAATATATAGTGAATTTTTCCATTTAAAAATTAAGAACAAAGGAATGAATGTGTTTAAAGTACGGAGGAATATTTTAAGGATTAATGGCAGTGTCTTTTACTGTAATAATGTTTTAAATTTAAATATTCACTGTATATTTTGATCCATCTGTCTGTCTGTCTGTCTGTCTGTGTTTTCTTGAAAAGGTCTGGCATACAGGAGGTTCTCAATGTAAAGAAGGAGATGGGGACTTCCAATGAAGGAACAGAAAGCATGGAATGCCACTGGGAGTGAGACAGTTAACTGACAACAAATTATAAAAAATGATCTTTCAAATCAAAGGATTTCAAGTTACGCCAAGCCAGGAAGTCTAAAAGGTTCCTGCTATTCTACAGTGAGTGAAAGATGGTGTTTAACCACTGGTATTCAGTCTGTGGAACGTCTCCACAGTTGCTCTGATGAGTAACAGATGTGCAACTGGGATTATTAGACTCGGTTTCTACCTGGGGAGTGGCCAACAGAAACTGTGGCAGAATAGTGCGGACAAGGGCCTTCACTTTTCAATACTAATACCTCCAAAACAACACAAGGCAAAAGACTGAGAAAATGGTAACTTACACTTTGTCAGCCGTACTACCAAAGAACTGCACCAAACATGTCAAACCAGCAGCCAACAGAAACCAACCCCTAGGTGAATTCCTGCTGATGGCCCTCTCTAGCCTGGTGACGTGCAGTAAGGACAGAATGAACTTTAACAGGACAAACTGCCAACCATTCAAACAAGCACAGGTCCACCAGATGCCTAGTGCTGTAAAAGATGTTGACAGGCCTCACCCAAGAAGCACGCCGCCGACTCCCAAAGTCCCTGCACTGGATAGGATTACTCCATTGTGACTGATAGGTTTGCTTAATGGCTCTGGGAATGGGAGGGGCAGGTAATTCTCACTGTGAAGGATGCAACCCTGTTGGTGACTCAAGCCATTTTCCACTATCCTGGCTGCGACCCCTGCACGTACAAGTCCCACACATGTGCCTTCTTCTCTCAGGCATCAAGCTAGTTGCCAAACAACAGTAAGCTTATCTGTTATCACCTAGAAAACCTCACATTGTCTGCTACAGGACATCAACCCTAAAGCAGTAACAGGAACATACCCTCACTGATTCCATGATTCTACCCTGAGGTCTCAAGTTAACAGAACCCAATTTGCACGTGACTAGTATGTTGATTCAGAGAGATGTTGACAGGGAAGTCTATTTTATCAGTCAAGCTGGTCCAACTTAATTTGCTAGGTGCTAGCTTAGTCAAAGCAGGAAACAGGCTGGATGTGGTGGCACACACCTGTAATCCCAGCACTTGGGAGGCTGAGGCAGAAGGATTTCTTCGAGTTTGAGGCCAGCCTAGGCTACATAGTGAGTTCAAGGGCAGTGTGGACTACATAAGGAGACCCTATCTCAAAAAAACCAAAATAAATAAATAAAATAAAATTAAAGCAGGGAAACAGAATCTTTATCTGGTACTAATCTGGATTCTAACATAGGATTCCTACACGGCACTAACTGGGTCAGTCTTGGTACTGCATTTCCTAATCAATATCAGCAGATCTCTCAGCACAAGAGAAAAAAAGTACTAGAGTTGGAAGGCTCATTGAAGTCATTTAAATGCCTGGAGCTTCTGGAAGAAAAGCTTCAGAGTACAACAATGCAGTGATATGATGAGGACATGTTGGAGCTGCTGACTAAGTGACAGAGACAATTGGCACCTGTTCTGCCATGAAATTAACTGGATAACAAAACACCAGAGCCAGCTGGCCTGTAAGCTTGAAGATAAGCTATCCCTAGAGCGCAAAAGCATTCAATTTACAGGTATCCTCCTCTTACCCCACAAAAGCTTATAAAACTCAACATTCAGAGCCTATAATACATGTATTAAGATCCAATAATTCCAATTTCAGAAATCTATCCAAAACAACAAAAATCAGAGATTCACAGAAAAATTTATTTACAAGGATGATCGTTATCACTTTAGCAATGAAAAGTTAGAAAGGTATATACCTCACAATTGGGTAATGTTAAAATAAATGATACTATTACTTGATGAAATTCTATACAGCTATTAAAAGTCATGCTATATAAAACAAGCACAATGGCAAATGCCTGCAATCCCAGCTATTCAGGAGACTGAGGCAGGAGGACTGTGAGCAAGGCCAGCCTGGGCAACACATAGAGCCCATCTCAAAACAAAACAAAGCAAAATCATGCTATGGAAAATAGTTAAAGGCAAAAAGAATGCTCACAAAATAATAAAGAGCAAGATACTAAACTGCATTATAATAATAACAAATATATACAAACAAAATTTAAAATATGTGTGCATAGAAATAAGACTGGATGGAAATATAGTAATATATGAGCATGGTAATCTGAGGGTTGAGGTATTTTGGTAATCCCCTCCCACCCCCCGGCTTTCAAGTGGATGTTCAAAGTAAAGAGAAAGATGATTTGATGAACATTCTAATAAAACCAAAAAGGTCTGTGTTCATTCTTAGTAGTCACCTTTTTCACTAAGTCAACAATATCCTTGCTGTGCAAAATATACTGAGGACCCCTCATCTGGAACTGCCTATAGACAAAGCGTGCCATCTTTCTAGTGTATTTAGCAGTATATTTTCATTCTTTGTGACTGGATTTAAGTTTGGCTCCAGATGTCAGAAGTATGGCAGGCTTGGGAAATGTAAGTTGAAGCCCTCTAGAAGCAGCAGCAGCAGTGGAATATACTCCACCTACAATCCTGGCATCAAAGCACCAAAGATTCAGAGGAAATAGGGACCAAAACTTCAAAAACATGTACAACATCTCTATTCTCCATGGGATTCCCTTCAACAGTTACTCACTAGGTAATGACTATACGCTGAACCATGTCATGAAAAGCAAAAGTCAGTACCAAAATGAAGAGGAGATCCAACGACCTCTTTCTGTCAGCCCTTCTGGAATACACAAAGATGTAGGTAAAATGAAAAGGGACGCAGCTAAGCACAAGTGTATGAAACTCAACCTACAGGAACATTTGATTGGTATCTAACTCTGCCCAACACCCCCCATCACTGCATATTATACATTTTCTGCAATGAAGACTACTGAACAGTACATATATTACACACGTGAATGAAGTATTTACTGAAAGATTAGAAACACAACACAGTTTAAGAAGGGTAGTAGGGAGAAAAAAGATCTATTACTCTCATTCCAAAGCACCACATTGTTGCTCTCATAACAGAAAGGTGCATAGGTGTGTTTTATACACACCCTTGGGTGGGCGTTCTTCCCTGCCTTATATGGTCAGCAGCACACCGACATTAACCATTTTGGCTGACATACTCCCAGGCATTATTACCAAGAACCCTGTTCTCAGGCTAGCCAAGCCATGGATTGATACAGGTTAAGCACCCAGAGCACTGTCTAGTCCATAAGTAACATTTACTGAATGCTTACATTATGTCTAGTATCAGTACTGCTGTTGTCATCTTATCTCAAGCATCCTAACTAAACTATGGTAAGAGCATGTTAAGACCTGGAGCCAAACGTGGATGGATGGATGGATGGATGCACAATTCATGACCCAGAATGTGACCTGGTCCACCTCATCCTGGCACAAAGCAGCAACAAAGACTGTGATTCAAAGAAGTATTTGTGAGAGGAGCAAGCAAGAGGTAGAGCCCTGACCATTTTTCAAACACCGAACCTAGTATATACACATAGCTTCCTGTTTAATGCCCACAACAATGAGTGCTTCTGAGTTCATCCTAGAGGTGTAGAACCAGAAGGATGTGGTACAGAACCCAGTATCTGGAGTGGGAAGAGTGGAAGAGGAGGACCTGCTACTGTGGTCTTTTCTCTGATTTCAATCTCACACAGGACACTTCCCACAATAAGTATGCCTTGTCTGTTACTCATTCATTCCTAGCAATGTTATTCATTCCTAGTACAAACAGGGAATGGAGGGAGAAAAAAAATTACCATATAGCAGAGATGGCAAACCTACAGCACAAGTGCTACAGCACGCTGTTTGTATCACTGAAAGCTCTAAAAGGTTTTCCATCACTGTATTATAGGGTGGGCTGAGAAAACATGATTGTCAAGCTAGTTTCAAAACAATCACTTTCAAAAGCAGAAATGTTTCCAAAGGTGCAATTTCAAATTTTTACACCCCTGAAAAAAATTAAGCCAAGAGCCACATGTTTCATTAGCCTACAAAGAAAGGAGAATCAGAGGAAACTTTGGACCAAAACAACTCTTACTTAGTAAAAAAAAGACTCTCTCCTCCTAGCATTGCCTTACAGAAGGAGAAGGGCTTCCAGGAATTATACCTGACTTTTGTTCCTAAAGCACACACAACAGAGAGTTATGACTGGTGTGGTCTCCTGAGAGCCTCAAGACTATACCTGGGTCACTCCTAAACCTAATTCACATAGACCATGGCCATTCTACTATGGTTAACTGTTTATCTAAACCCTTGACACAAAGGGAACCAAAAAGAAAAGTTATACGTACTCTCAAATTCTATGGACAAGTAAATCTCATATAGTTCCATCTACTCTACCACCTATCTGTCATCAGAAAGCCTTAGTGGTTTTCTATCAGAAGAATGACATTAAGGATAAAAAAACTGTAAAGCTACACTGGAAAGCTCAGTGTCTAGGAGAAGCCCAAGATTCCTACTGAGTTCTTCTACTAAAGGAATATGCAGGTTGATCAGGTTCTGTATGCCTGCCACCAGTTTTACAAACAAAAGAGGGAAAAGCTCCTGCTGTTGGATGGCCACTACCCCCAGGAATATAGAAGGATTCCTCTTAAAACTTTAAATAGGGCAAGAGAAAGAAGCTTTTGTGTGGGACAAGGGTACAATCCAGCACCTCCCTTCATGTAGTTCCTAAAGTCTCAAGGACTAGAAGAGCTGCTGAGAAGAATCACTGATATCTGCCCCCTATTCCCATCTCCTCCCCATGAGACTGGGTGAAGAATCCAGACCTCTTCTGCCCTCTTAAAATCTCCTTTGACAGGGAAATGAGAGAACAGTTAATGTAATTCATTCTTGGTAAGACCTGTCTGATATATGATGAGCTTGCAGAGCCCTGAACCTCAAAGGGATTGGCTCCAAGTGTCAGAAATTCATGAGGGGGAAAAAAGTTCTATGAGTGAGGGAAGAGAAAAGGAAAGAGAATATAGAAATCAACAGAACAGTTTATATCTGAACAGGCTGAATATGCCTTATTGAAATTCTTGAGGGCAGAAGTGTTTCAGATTTCAGATTTGGGGAGTGGGTCAGTGTACAGACTTTACCAGTTAAGTGTCCCTAATCCAAAGATTTGAAATCCAAAATGCTCCAAAATCTGAAACTTTTTGAGTTTCATGTCAGCACTCAACAAGTTTAAGATTTCAGAGCCTTTCAGACTTGAATGTTCAACCTATAATATCCCTCTATATCATAAAAAGTTCACATATGTTACCTAGAAACAGAGTTCTTCAACAGCTAGTAAATGAAGGTAAAATATCACATATCCTGCCAGAAAGGGAATCCAGATCTCCTGCCCACACCCTGTCTGCCACTCCTCTCAAGCCTGAAAAAGCCCCCTTTATCCTTTTCCTCCCTCTTCACACCACATGTTCCATTAGCCCTGCAAAAAAAGTCAAGACAATTAAGAGGAAACTCTGGACTAAAGCAACTCTCATTTAGGGAGTGAAAAAGGACTCAAAATGTAGCTCTGAGTCCAGAATCCTGACTGCTGATGAAAGAGGAATTATGAGTACCCTCCTAGGCACATGGAAATATAACTACCTGTCAATTAGAAAAGGATAAGTAATGTTTCATTCATTTTCCTCCTTAGTAGCCACAAAGAATCCTGCATTGTCACATCTGATTACATTCTTCTCATCTGGTCGGTGAAAAGTTTGTCAAGACATAAAGAAAACACTATGTTCTTTAAATATTATTTTACTAAAAAACAGCCTGCGGGGCAAGGGATTTAGCTCAGTGGTTCCGCTGGCTGCCTTGCAAGCGCAAGGACCCAAATTCCATCCCCGGTACCAAAAAAAAAAAAAGCAGCCTGCTTCAAAGTCATTAATTTCACAAAGCCATCTATATTCTTTCACTGATCCCCTTCCCACTTTCTGTTTTTACCAAATGGTACCCTAACTCAATGTAGACACAGGCAATTAGAAAACCTGCCCAAGAAACCTAGCTAGTCCTAGGTGAGGCTGCAGGGCCAATGACAAGAGCTTTCTTCACTGCTGGGTTGCCTCAGAGAAAGCAGCTGAGCCCTGCCCAGCTAGGTAGCAGCGGGTATTTCTTAAATGTACATTCAAACAAAAGAAGCGGGTGCTGCTGAAATACCCAAGGGGACCTGACTCCAACTCACTTAGGATTGCATTTATAAAGTACTCCTTAAGCACAATTGCCTTAACTTATAAAGAACATGGCCAGCTTAGAGCAGGAGGTTTTTCTAAGCCTGAAAGTTGTCGATGGAAAGTAAAGACCCACACAACAAATAGCAGCACCACAGTTGAGTGTTCCCCAAGTCAGCCAGGACAAAGGGCAGCCTGAAGCCTGGAATACCTCGCAGGTTGTTGAGTCCCTCCAGGAACTTCTGGTACTTGTAAGCATTCATGTCTGGCCCAGCTGTGTTGCTTCAGTGGCTGGAAACAGGCACCATGGTACAGTGACAGCTGAGAAGTGAGAGCTGCAAACCGACTGTCTCCACTCCAGCCCCCAGGAACTGGACTTTGACACACTTATAAGTGACGACACCAGCAGAGCCTCATTACGTTACAGCCCTTTGTGCACCCTCATTTGTTGCTGAGAGCGGAAATACCTCCCCAGGAGAGGCCAGCTCCTCCTTTGTGCAAAGGAGCTACAAGACCACAACAGCCTTTGTCTATCATCTGCCACCTTGGCTCTCTCCAGTCCCCGGACCAAGCTCCACTTAGATTATTGCTCCTCCTGCTTAAACTCTAGGAGAAATGCTTAAAAGCTTTTTAGGACACCAACTAGGGGTTCATTTAACATTTGACAATGAAATCTTTAAAGGGCCACACACACCACAAGAATGTCACCACAACAGGAGCTCGTGGGCAAATATCACATGATAAAGGGACAGGTTTCGCAAAACAAATGACCAACACTGCACTTTACTTAAAGCAGTAATGTTTACAGCCTGGAATACAGCCACACAACACAGGTGACCGCCTATCAGCACAGGCCAAGGTGAGAAGAAAGCAGCAGAACCTACCAAGCTCATTCCCTAAATGCTGAACCCTAACAGTCAGAGGGACAGGACCTTCTCCAGAGATAACTGGGGAGAAAAAGCAACTCAGACATTACCACATGCCCCCCACTTTAGGCACGAGTTTATGCAGCCACTTTGTTTTTTAGTTGCTTTCAACCTGCAGAGGTTGTGGGTCAGGTGTTACCCCTAAGAATATTTAAGATGACTCTGTGTTCTGCCAGGCATGGTGGGCAAATACCTGTAATCCCAGTGCTCGAGAGGCTGAGGCAGGGGGATCGTCACAAGTTGAAGGCCAGCCTGAGCTACATAGTAAACTCAAGACCAGCCTGGATTACACTGTCTCAAAAACCAAAAAAAAAGAAGTCTATATATCTCAGATCAGGCATAACCCTCAAAGGGTTCATGTATCAGTAGCTGCTGCAAATTTCTTTCTACTCTGCGAGCCTCAAAAAAAAAAAAGATAGGGCCAGGGATTTAGCTCAGTGGTTCTGCCGCCTGCCTCGAAGGCTCAAGGACCAGAGTTCGATCCCCAGTACCAAAAAAAAAAAGACCCCTGCAACAATCACGGGCTCCTAAAATTAAGGCTATACATATTATAATTAGAGGAGAAACATTGATATTTCTATAACATTTTTGTTATAAGGAACTCAAACTGGCTTATCTTCGTTACCATACTCATCTTTGAAAATGTTTTTATGTCACATTTCATTGCAACTTTTCATTTATACATGAGAAGGGAGACAGAAGCTAAATAATCTGCCCCAAAGCCAGATGTGATGGTACATTCTATAATCCCAGCTACTTTAAAAAAGAAAATCCCAGCTATTCAGGAGGCTGAGGTAGGAGGATTACAAGTTTGAGGCTAGCCTAGCCAAATTAATGAGATCCTATCTCAAAATAAAATAAAAAGGGATGGGAATGTACCACAAGGAGTGCTTGCCTAGCTTGTGTGAGGCTCTGTTTATAATCCTCAATGCCATGAGGGAAAAATAAAGTCTGTCCCAAAGTCACACATCAGCCCAATGAGAGGACATGGAAAAAACCTGTATCATAGGGCTGGGGATGAAGCTCAAGCGTAGCTCACCTAGCTGAGAGGCCCTGGGTTCAAGTTCCAGGATGGGGCTGAGGGCTGGGTGGCAAATCTGTTTCCCTAATCTGAGCTTGGTAGCCCCAGCTCACCTTACCATGACAGCCTTGATATCCTAGAGACTCAGGAGAAACTAATGGAGTCAGCCCTCACTGAACAACCCCTTGAAAGAGACAGGCACCTACCCCACTCCACACCCCCCACCAAACTTTTTTTTTTTTTTTGCAGTACTAGGGATTGAACTCAGGACCTTGCGCAGTGCCACTGGGCTAAATCCTCAGCCCCTAACTCTTTTTTTCAAACCTGGCTGGCTCACAGGCTGCCATGCAGTGATCTAGGTTAGAATTCACACTGTACCAAATATAATTTTGTGCAAAACTTACAATTAAACAGGTTGGATATAAGTGGAGAAATCATGTGACTAGATTATGAAAACAAAATGAGGGCCAGGAATTTAGCTCAGTGGTTCTGCCACCTGCCTCACAAGCACAAGGTCCTGAGTTCGATCCCCGGTACCAAAAAGAAAGAAAGAAAGAAAGAAAAGAAAAGAAAACAAAACAAAACAAAATGAAAGACACTCACTTAGAGGGATCAGGCAAAGTAACTTTAATAGCTGCTAGAATAATACAAAGGGAAAAATAATAAAAATAACCCAAGCTTTCGTGCCTTCCAGTGCTACCAGATAATAGTAACAACAAGGTAGCCAGCCACACTGTACCAATCTGAGTATATGGAGTCTCGGCGAAACACAAACGTAAGTTTCCTTTTCTTAGAGAACTTACGGCCAAGATAAATAGGCTAAAAAGGATTGTAATGCTTAAAAAATATAAGACAACAAGATACAGTAAAAAGGACAAATATAGATTCTACAATGTACTATTGTTAAAATCATAGTATCTCTAAAATCATCTGGTCCAACAGACCAGATCTGCTTCACGGAGCCTAGATTCTTCATTTGTGAAATAAAGCTGTGTGCGAAATGAAAAAGAAAAACATTAAATAATATTCAGATCATGTGTGCCTCTTTTTCTGGAGCTTTTCAACTTATTTCTCCAGTAAAAATATAGATCACATGGTATGCTGAAAAAAACTTTAGTTATAAAGTCAATACCTAGATTTGGAGTCTATCTCACAACTCAACTTTGCCTCTAACAAGCTGATGTGAGCAGGAACCCCAAGTTCTTATAAAATGCTAGTTCTCAATTTTTTTTTTTAAACTGAGGACTGAGCCCAGGGAGCACTGAGCTACATCCCCAGCTCTTTTTTATTTTGAGACAGGGTCTTGATGGGCATGGTGGCACACGTCTGTAAACTCAGCACTCAGGAGGCTAAGGCAGGTGGGTCAACATGAGTTGGAGGCCATCCTGGGGTACAAAGTGAGTTCAAGGCCAACCTGAACTACACAGGAAGACCCTGGAGAGAGAGAGAGAAAGGGAGGAAGAGAGGGGGAGAGAGAGAGAGAGAGAGAGAGAGAGAGAGAGAGAGAGAGAGAGATTGACTGACATTGACATTAAATTGCCCAGGTTGGTCTTAAATCTCCTGCCTCAGTCTTAATTTTTTTTGCGGGGAAGAGGTTACAGAGCTCTCTGAAAATTTGATGGAAACTGAAGATACTCTTCCCTAAAAGAAGACACAAATTCAACTACACACAAACTTCTGTTGACTAGTGGAGAGGGGTCAATGAACCTCAAGTAAAGAACTCCTGATCTTATTTCTAAGATCTCTTCTGTGTCATGATTTAGAAGCAATTAGCACAATGCAATCTGAACATAGTGCCAAAGAGAACATGGTATAAAGGAACGAACAGTCAGCCAGAGATGAGCTGGGTCCTCTGCTGTAAGTCTACTTACAGATTCTCCCTACCTTGAGGAGAAAAGCAGATGAGACAACAGCAATCTAATAACAAGAACTGATTTAAAATAGCCACTCTAACTAAGTGCATTTAAAAGACAACACATGCTGGTTTGCCATTTCCTCTGAGTTGCACCATTAAACTTGTTTAATAGCATTTCATCAGATAAAAATTAAACAAATACAAGGATGTTTGGAATTATGAAATAAGTGATGGTTCCAGCTTGAAGCTCTTAAGGATGAAGATAGGGTTTGGGGTGGGACAAAGGTCTGGACTCCACTTGCATCCTTAGAAACAGGGACCTTTCCCCAGAAACAGCATTTCAAAGCTGCCGAGTCCAATACCTCTATATCCTCTCCATGACTGCTTATCGTTTATCTCCCAGTAGGTCTCACAAAGGCGAACTATGAGCAATAACGTCAGGTGCTAAAAGAGATTCTGCCCTAAGTTCCAGGCACACAGGGCTTCAATCTGGCAGTCTATAGGCACTCTCTAGCCAGCTGCTGACAAAGGAGAGAAAAAGGTCCTGCTGCCTCCAACGGCCTTTACAAAGGCACAGACACCTAGGAGTGGAGTGGAGCATGACTGAATGCAGCCACGCCAGAAAGTGCAGGCTACAATGCATGAGATGTGGTCCTGAGGGCTTCTGACTCTTCTGTGACAGGATGACTGTTAAAAAGGAATACCTTGCCGTGCCCTGGAGTGGGCTCACCTGGAGTGGGCTCACGGACAGAGGACAAAATCCTGCTTCTAACACAGGAGAGCAAGTTTGCCAATACAGTACAACTGAGAAGATCTAAGACAATGAGAGAATGAGTCCTAAATTGGAGCTCCTACAATTCCCCAAAGACCCTCTAGAAACCAGTACCTCCCACAATTCGTTTGAAGCAATCCTCCCCAAAACAAAGTCCTCTTCCAACGAGCACCCCACTATCAGGCCAGGGAAATTAAACCTTGGCAGCCAGATTAAGGAATCTGTTCAATCATTGTTTCATATATACTTGTTGCATTTTTACCAGGTACTAGACACTGACTTACATTCTGGGCACACAAAAATCAGTTTCCTGAAAGACAGCAAGGGAAGAAAGGAAAAGATTCTCAGATTCAGAGAAACAGGGGTCATGGAGTCACCAACCTAAAGGCACAGCTAACTTCCAACTGCTCACTCTCCAGATGAACCCTGAAGGGACAAGGTTAAGGGACACAAAAAGTAACTCCCCTCACATAAATACATCAGTTTTCTTTGAGGGAGAACTGATACCCTGACAGCCAGTTGCCATTATTATTCCACAGCAGCTGCTGGCCCAGGAAAAGAGCAAAAATGTCTCCAGTGACTTCAGAAGCCAGTAACTAAAGCAGATGCCAAGTTCAGAGTACTATTCAGGGAGCAACAATGATCACTTTCTTCACTGTCTCCCCAAGGCAGCAGAATCTGAGGGACAGAAGGGTTCAGTTACACCTTGTCCTTCTGCTGGAGAGAAAATAAGTTTACCATGTGAAGAAAGGTTTCTCCCAGGGCCAAAGCTGTCTCTATAGGACTGAAGTGAGAAAACAAAGAAGCAGGTCTCATGCCTGGACAGAGAGGACTAAGCTGGCAAGATCAAAGGAAACTTTTAAAGTAAAAATCTGGCCACAAGGGCCCAAGAAGCTCCACCCACCCGGCCCTCAGCCAAGGCCTACAGAAGCGCTAGTTTGGGTTAGACCTACTCAACAGGGCCCAACAACAAGTACAAAGAGAACCCGTACTTTAGAGCACAGCCCCTCAAATCAGCTCACTCTTCTTGGTCCTTCTCTTTTCGGCTGTGTGGTCCATGGAGAAATGGATGCATCTTGAGCTATTTCCTCCCTATACTGGTTACGTAATACTACAGGCCAAACAAGATGAACAATGAACAAATTGGGCATAACAGCAAACACTTGTAATCCTAACTACTTGGGGGGCTGAGGCAGGATCTCAAGTTTGAGGCCAGCTGGGCAACTTAGTGAGATATTGTCATAAAATTTAAAAATCTGGTGGCTTGGCTCAAGGGTAGAATACTTCCCTAACATTTGTGAGGCCCTAGGTGCAAGCTTCAGAACAAAAGAATTAAAGGAAAGAAAGAAGGCAGGTAGGCAGGTAGGCAAGGAGGAAAAAGAAAAGAAAGAAATACCAAGCAATTGGCAGGTACGCCTACATGTTGTCAGATTCTATCCCAGTCTGAGATGAAAGTTCCCTTCTCAGTCTATAAAAATCACAAAATAATCTAAAAGCCTCAATATCAAGCATTCTGAAGACCTAAGAAAAAAATCAGAGATAAGAATCACCTACTACCAGAAGGTGACAGACCTCCAGCAGAGATGAGAGAGAAGGAAATTTATTTCAACAAAAGCACAATGAAACAGCCCCAAGCATGCAGGTGTAGTAGAGGTCAACAGGTTCTCCAGCTCCCCCATGACAGCTACTTCATCCCCTCTCAAGACCTACAGGACTAGCTAGGTGTGGTGGTACATGTAATCCCAACACTTGGGAGGCTGAGGCAGGAGGACTGCTGTGAGTTTGAGGCCAGCCTGGGCTACATAATGAGTTCAAGGCCAGCCTGAACTATATAGCAAGGCCCTGTCTTACAAAAAAAAAAAGACCTACAGAATACAGGTGCATCTCCAAGTCAACTAAAAGTAGACATCTGCTTCAGAGAACTACATTTGGTTATTCTGACACACCTAGAGGAAGAAAAGTACTTGCAGGTTCAATTACTCTGAGCTCCTCTGCTAGAAAATCAAACATGTCTCTAAAAACACAGGCAGCAACTTCCAGTAGCATTCTTTTGTTGCTTCAGAGAAGAGGAAGGAGGCAAAATAAACATTTTTGAGAAGTTAGAATCCAGATACTAAAAATAATATAAAGGAATTTTCCTCTGAAGCTGCCCTTTGCTAACAATCTAAGAACATCTAAGGTAAGATACATGGTGGTGATCCAAGGATGGTAAAATAGGAGTCCTGAGAAATCTGTGTAAGATTTCTGTGTGTTAAGGAAATGCCAAAAGTATCTGCTAGACAGAACTGCAATGAGAGTATCAACATCTATTTAATGAGTAGTGGGTATGTCTGTACTTGCTAATTATTTGTACCTGTCTATATGCTTGAAATATTCATAGTAATACATTTAAAAATGAAAGCAGTGAATTACACTATCCATCAAATTTACAAAGATGTATTCCCTTCCACCCACAAGTCCCTATCTAAAAACCTTCTCTAAAGATAGCCATATGCAAAAGACAACTGTAAAAAAATATAAAAAATTTTTTTAAACTCAACCATTCAGAAACCAGAATTCACCCTAGAGACAATGGAAAACCATTAAAAGAGTCACTTGGAAGTGACTTTTTTCCCGGTGGTAATGGGAATCAAACCCAGGGCCTTCACACTGAGCTACAACTCCAGCTCCTTTTATTTTTTATTTTAAGAGAGAGCCTTGCTAAGTTGTCCAGGAAGGACTGGAACTTGTAATATTTCTGCCTCAGCCTCCCAGAGTGCTAGGATTACAGGTATGCATCACCTCACCTAGCAGAAGTGACTTTTTCTATAATCAGATTTTAATTACAGAAAGAGGACACTAGCCAAGTATGGAGGCGCACACCTATAATCCCAGCACTTGGGAGGCTGAGGTAGGAGAATCACTGTGAGTTTCAGGCTAGCCTGAAATACATAGCAAGACCCTGTCTCAAAAAAAAAAAAAAAAAATCAAAGGAAAAAAACAAAACAAAAACAAAGAGCATCCTAGGGCCAGGGATGTAGCTCAGTGGTAGAGCACTTGCCCAGCATGTTGAAGGTCATTGCCTGGCAGGCCAATACTCAGTATCACAAAGAGAAAAAAAAAAATCTGACAGTGGTGAAAAGAAAGGAAGCAAGACAGAAGGAGGACCAGCTAGGACACTGTTATAGTGATATGTTGAAATATAATGACCATTACAGAGACATGTACAAAGTACTACAAGAACTCAGCTGAGAAGGCAGGTTAAATTTTTCCTGGTTGGGATAGGCAGAAAGTAGGATACCAAAGCTGGTCACTTGTAAGGTGGGACAAATGACTACAGTATGAATAAGAGTTTGTGAGGCAGGTAAAGCAGAAAGCATATTCAAGAGGGAAGAAAATGGCATCAACAAGGGATGAAACTGAGGATCCATTTCTAAGAGATGTGGCATGATTGCTAGCAGAAGCCAGAGAGGATGAAGATCTGAAATAGGGAACGGGTCCAACCAGGAAAGCAGTTACTGAGGTTTTTCTGAGCTAGACAAACAGAAACTTGTGTCCAGTTAGATGTGGAAAATGAAAGAAGACAAGAAAGCAAGCAAACAAAAAAACAGAATTCCCTAGTCTGGGCAAACAGGTGGAGAGTGATAGTGATACAGTACTGGTATCTGAGATGAGTATATGGGAAGAGAAGCAGGTTTGGGCAAGGGAAAGAAGGGAGATGATGATAACCTCAGTTTGGGATAGGTTATATTAGAATTTCTAGACTTCAAAGAGGAAAAGTACAGTAGTCATTTAGAAATACAAGCCTGGCCAGGTGTGGTGGTACACGCTTCAGCAATTGAAAGGCTGAGGCAGGAGGATCACAGCAAGTTCAAGGCCTGTCTGGGCTATATAGTGAGTTCAAGGCCAGCCTGAATAGAGTGAGACCCTGTCTCAAAAAAAAAGAATGAACAGAAATACAAGCCTGAACCTCAGGGAAAAGCTCATATTTAGAGACTCTGATTTGAGAGTCATCATTATACACATAACGTTGACAAATAAAATCATCTAAGCAGTAAATTGGTCCAGGGAAAGCACAAGATCCGAAGAGTGGCAAATAACTGTGACACCTGAAAAGAGGTTACCAAATTCTGCAAGTAAGTCATCAGAAGCGATACTGATTTCAACTGGGATGATGGGCACGAGCTGGTTATGGTAGGTCAAGATGGCTAAAGAAAGATAAGAAACAATATTAAAATTTAATGGTTAAAACTAAGCAAACAAAAAGCAGAGAAAGCTACCCTGAAAAAAAGACAGACTCAGGGTCGGGGATTTAGCTCAGTGGTTCCACCGCCTGCTTTGCAAGCACAAGGTCCCGAGTTCGATCCCCGGTACCAAAAAAAAGAAAACTTTTTTTTTTTTTTTTAAAGAAACTTTTTCTGAGGATGGAGAAAACCTGAATAGATTTATAAGAGAAGAGTCACTAACTAAAGAGAAAAGACTAAGAATCTGAAACATACAACACTCAAAGACCTGCCTCTGAAATAAATAGGCAGGAATGATGAAAGGACTAGTAACGATTACAGATAAATCAAGAGGTAAAGGTGTGGAAAGTAAAAGACTTATTCGGTGGAGTGGTGAGTTAGAGAAGAGTGGTGGAAGTCTGAAATAAATGCTGCAGGGAAAGGGAATAGGAGTCAACCAGAAGAGAATCAAGATGTGGTTGGTGCTCATAAATCTGTAAAGAAGCCTGTCAGCACAGTGCTATGCCTCAGTGGAGAAAGTGAACATGGGTCCAGCCCTACAGAAAAAGAAGGGAAGGAGGAAGAAACAGACCCAAGTATATCTGTATAAGGATTGTACAGGCTAGGTCAGTAAGATGCTGACCTCATAAAAGGGCTGGTAGACTGGAAGCAGCAGAGCCCAGGTTTCACAGGCAAACAGTAATGGAAGAAGTGAAAGAAAGGTTATGACCAGTCTATCAGATTTCTAGAAGGAACAGAGCAATTTCAGGTAACCTAAAATACTCTTCCTTCAAAAGATGTATTCATCTATAAGACCAAAACTGATGCCATACTCATTTCCAGGCCAAGCTCTAAACTGGTTCTTCAAATAGATGATACCTCAAGGGGAATTCCAGTGAGAAAGGGAAGGAGTTGGGTTCTCCTCCTAAGCTTCCTCCTTCCTTTGAGATTTGATCTGCACCTCTGGGCACAATATCAATAACTTTTCTTTTTATTGACTGGGGATTATTGGGTGTCCTCATGTATGCGGAATTGCTGAAAATAAAAATTTAAGAAAACTGTTTAATTACTAGTTTGGCAAGTCCCTCAGGGGTCTTAAGGGCAATTGCTTCCCAGGGGTGTTCTTCACAGCTCTTTAGATACGTCCCCCAGAGCTAAGTAAGCTACAGAGTTAAGTACAGCTCAAACATAAAATTCAACAGGGACCGCTTTGCAAGCGCGAGGTCCTGAGTTCGATCCCTAACACACAAAAGAAAAATTCAACAGGGAAGCAGAAGTTGGAACCTGCTAACAAGGTAAGTGACATTCAGTGCAAAGAGAAAGGTTGAAGGTTAGGGATGTAGCTCAGAGGTACAGTGCTTGCCTAACATTCTCCTGGGGTCCCAGTACTGGGGGAGGATGGTGCTGAAAGGTTAAATTTAATCCTTGATTCCTTGCCTTGCAATGAGAGGAAAAATAAAACAAGCTACTTATTTACTCCCTAAGATTCAGGCTCCCACCTAGCCTATTATTGCAGTCTGGTACAAAAAGCACAAAGAAACTTGAATCCCCTTAAAGACCTCCAAATTAACCAGATCATTGCCCACCCCCCATCAAATGACTGCTGGCTTATACTGTATGATTCACTCTACAAGCTCAACTTCCTTCCACACCTTCCATCATCCAAAAGACAAAGGATACAGTGATTATAAAAGGTAACTTCTGTTATTAAAGTGGTCTGTAAGAAGGTTAAGAATCCAAGAGCTGTTTAGGCACTTGGATAAGCATCTGGGATTTGGGCCTCACACCGGCCTAGTCTGCCATTCCATTTGGAGGGACATGAGCCCTGCTGTGGAAGATGTTTGTTTAATGAGGCTCTGGTTCACCTTCACTTGGGTCTCTGCCTTTCTTTGCTCACAAACACTTAATTGTCCCTGAAAAGTAGGTCACAGTGCCTTGTGGAACAATCTGGAGACTGCTAAGACCCAGCCTATCACTCCAACAGCCCAAAGAGGGCCAAGCCATGTCTGGGAGACCAAGACCAGTCAACAGTGCATTGTGCCAAGAGCACTCTAGGTGCTCTAGGCGGCAACCTGGCTACTGCCTTTCCTAGGAGGTGACTCAGCGGCTGGGGAGAGAAGACGCCCAAGATATGAGGCTCATGTGAGTTCAGGAAATAGCTGCTCCACTTGGATGGCTAATGAGGTGTTCCTAATCATCCCCAAATGAAGGGAGCAAGAGGTGAACAACCAGAATGCTAAACTCTTCCCCACTGTTCATATGGTCCCTTCTGTAGAATACCAAGCATAGCTCAACCATAAATGGAGTTGCCTGAATGTCTCCCCACTCCTTCCCCCAAATATATGCTTCAGGACACCCAAAAATAAACACTGCCTCTTACCATAACCTAGAAGCACATTCTTAGCACCATAAGCTGTCATTTGGGCAAAAAGAAGCGTTAAATCTTTGTGCCAAACAGACCATCCATCCAAAACGTTAAGGTAAGAGAGACTCCTCTCTCAAATCTCCAACCTTCTAACTGGCTAGTTCACTAAATATAGGATATTGCTTCAAAGTCAAAAAGAAGGGGCTCCAGAGAATGAGGCGACAGAGGGCTGGCAGTCTGGGAAACAGCCACTAGAGGGTCAGCTGTCCAGCTGGCTCTGGAATCTGAAGATTTCTAAACCTAACAACTGCTTTTCTCAGCAAGAATCAGAAGTATGTGTGGCAGCTGCGGAGGATAAAGGCTGCGGAGCCCAGCTTCAGAAGCCAGCAGCAAACCACTTCCTTGGCCATGGTTCCCCACAAAAAGCAAATGCTGCCAGGACCTTCACCCTGGGTCCGGATACCACCTCAAAGAAAGGAATAGGAAAAGGAACTGGTTATCTCTTTGGCAGGCAGTGTGTGGACACCCCTCTCTCTCTCCCCAAGGTCTCTGGTAGTGAAACCAAAACCAGTGACAACCCCAACCTTGTAAACTCTGTCTATATAACTTCTAATTATCTTGTAGTCTCACGCACATGTCCTCCTCTTGCTCCCTCTTCTCTATCTCCCCTGTGCCCCAGCATACACACACTTCACTTCTCCGAATCTAAAGGTCCTTTAGACTCAGAACCGTATCATCGAATACCTAACTTCATATTGTGTTTTATTATTAGATTTAGTCTAATGGACTCTATAATCTACTGAGGAAAGAACACGTCTTATGACTGTATGCTCTGAGCACCATTTTAAGCATTTTACACATCTTATTTCATTCAATTTCCTCAAGAATCCACAATGTGGGTGCTATCAGTAAACATTTTACAAGCTGGCCATGATGGCACAGGCTTGTAATCCTAGCATTCTGGGAGGCTGTGGCAGGAGGATCACCGACAGTTTGAGGCCAGCCTGGGCTACATAGTGAGTTCAAGGCTACATAATGAAACCTTGTCCCCCAAATAAAAGGAATTTGCCTAAGTTCTGCTAATAAATGGTACAGTACAGATAAGGCTGCGGGCAGCCTGAGTCCACATCCTCAGCCCCAGTGTTCTACACCAGTGGTCCTCAAACCAGCACCACCCACATCCCAAAAACTTGTCAAAAACACAAATTCTCAAACCCCACCCTAGACTCAGTACAGACTGACTTATACCAGGGTAGGACCCAGCAATCTGTTTTAACAAGCCCTTCAGGTGTTCTGATACAGGCACAAGTTTGAGAACCACAGCAGTATATTCTCACGCTATGCTTCTTTGGTTTTTCTGTATTTGAGCCACACTCAATATAGAGAGGAGTCCAGGAGGAACTTAATAGCGTAAAAATAACCTGAACAACTTATTATAGCATAATGGTTATGAGTGTGTGGATTATACAACCAGACTGCCTGTCAGCGTGCGACACAGCTCTGCTGCCTATCAGCTGTGCGTCCTCAGGCAAGTCATTATGCCTTTCTGTTCCTAACTTTCACTAAGTATAAAATGGAGATAAGTTACAAAGATTAAATAAATTAGTATTAGGGATGGGGTGTAGCTTAGTGTTGAAGCATTTGCCTGGCATGCATGAGACTCTGGGTTCAAACCCTAGCACCATATATAAAAAAAAGTTAACAGGTCCGGGGATTTAGCTCAGTGATGCCACTGCCTGCCTCACAAGCACAAGGTCCTGAGTTCAATCCCCAGTGCCAATAAAAAAAGTTAACAAAGCATTTATAAATTATCTCATAGGTTAACAACAGCTTAGCAAATGTCACATAAACTTTTATTAACTATGGTCTTTAACCCATTTTTTCAATTAGATTCAACAAATAGTTACTAGGCTTGCATGTGCCAGGCACACACATTCTGCAACATCTCCCCAGCTCATCATCAGTCTTCCAACAAATGTTCTGATGCCCTTGGTATATACAGTACAGTATGGCACTAACGTGTCCTTTAAGGATAGCACAAAGTCATAGTCCAGATATGTCATTTACACAAGTAACTCTAGCACACAGTAGTAGTAAGAATCATAAGATAGCACACTGTTCAGTGCAAAGACACGGGATTAGAGGCTGTGAGATTTACTTTCTGTTCCAGCTCTGGGTGACCTCAGGCAAATCATTTAATTTTCCTGAGCCTCAGTTTCCTCAGTTGTAAAACAGTGATAAAAAACTATCTCTGAGGTTCAAAAGAGCTAGTATATGTGAAGCATTTTGTGAAAGGTTGTGTGAGGTGTCCATTTCAGCACTATTATTTTTAAGTATATTTATTTCAATAACACTGCATAAGTTCAGGAAGATATTACTTGTACTTGAGTTAATTAGGAAAGGCTACACACAAAAAATGGTATGCAAGATGGATATGGAAAGACAAATAAGATGTAGAAATGAAAAGGCCAATCCAAGCATCAGAAACAGCACAAGCAAAGGCATGAAGTGGGAAAGGTAATACATGTACAGGAACAACACTAGTCCACTGAGCTGGAATAGGAAGACTAATGGGAGATAACATGAAAAAAGTAGGAAAAGAATAAAAAAGAGGAAAAGAATTTGTCACCCCCCCAAATACACACACATATACAAGCATCTCTGACAATTCAAGTAGGAGTCATTGATGAAACAGTTACAACTAACTTAAGGATTGATCTGTAAATTTGAAGTATTTAATACACACTGAACTCCATTTACATGGGATGATTAGAGCCAACTATATCATATATGGAACATGGAAGACCTATGCATTCGTTGAGCAAGCAGGGGACACATCATAGTGGTCATTTACCTCCCCCACCACCACCTTTGGTATGAGGGATCAAACTTAGGACCTTGCACTTCCTAGGCAGGCAGGGTGCCACTGAGCTATACCCCCGGCCCTGAAATACCTATAATTACAAAGCTTGTATAGATTACTCTTCATCAGAGCTTCTCACTGGGAATTCAAGAGACAACTCATACATTGTTTAGAATGCACACCTGTAATTCCAGCACTCGGGAGGCTAAGGCAGGAGGATTGCCATGAGTTCAAGGCTAGCCTGAACTAAAGTGAGATCCTGTCTCAAAAAACAAAACAAAACAAAAAGATTGTTTTGGCCTTTACAACCAATCTTTTAATATGATTATTCAAATAAAAGAATGCATTCATTTAATACCAGCCAAAAAATGAAATAAAAAGGCCTCAACCTTCTCGGTCATTTTTCAAGCATTTGTCTGGACCTCAATTCAAATACAGTATAATGTACCTTCACTTTGTATCATTTTCACTCATTGTTTTTGTATTTGAGATACTGGGGATTGAACTGAGGACCTCTGCATTGAGCTACAAGCTTGTTTTTTATTTTCTATTTTGAGACAGGGCCTCCCTAAGTCACGAAGTTAGCTGGGCTGGGCTCAAACTTGCTAAATCTCCTGCCTTAGCCTCCTAGAATTACAGAGGTGTACCACCACACCCTGATCACTATTTTTGTACAGGAAAGTATTCTACTTTTAATGCAGCAATTCTTACTTGCCAAAAAACATCTGAAAGAAAAAAATAAATTTGGCCTGAGGAGGTAGCTCAGTGGTATAGTACTTACACAGCATGCACGGGGCCTGGGTTCTATTCCCATCATCACAAAATAAATAAATCAATAAACTTAACACACTGTGAAAAAGTCCATTTTTAGTCAACAAAGAGTAAATATAACCCGTTGAGCAAGTCAAATATTTTATACTTAAAATACAATTCTCAGTTTTGCATAAAGAAAGTTGCATTAGGAAAACACATGCACTTTCTAAGGAACAAGCAGAAGGCGAAGTTCAAATTTTAAACTGAACACTCAAGTGTTTGCCTTTTTCCCACTGTCACACAAGTGCCCCCTACTGTCAGTCGTATTTAATAAATGTTTCTCTAAAGCTTTTTTTTTAAGATTCATTTTTCAGCTAGGGTATGGTGGCACACGCCTGTAATCCCAGCTACAGGGAAGGCTAAACCAGAGAATGGCAAATTCAAGGCCAGCCTGGGAAACTTAGTGAGACTCTGTCTCAAAATAAAATTTAAAAATGGATGGAAAGGAGCTCAATGAGAGTGCTTGGTTAGCACAGGAAGCCCTGGGTTCCACTCCCAGTACCAAAAAAAAAAAAAAGATTATTTTAGATCCTCTCCTATAGTGCCCTTTCCAAAGCACTTTTTCTTTCTTTTTTTTTTTTTTTTTTTGGCTAGAGATTGAGCCTAGGCATTCTTTACCGCTGAAACACATCCCAGAACTTTTGTTTGAGACAAGGTCTCCTAAGTTGCCCAGGCCTGCCTCAAACTTGCATCGTCCTCCCTCAATCTCCTGAGAAGTTGGGATTACAGGTATGCACCACCATGCCAAACACGAACGTAATGTTTTAGTCCTATGTACATACACAGTATTAATAAGTAAAACTAAATGTGATCTTTATTAATGCAATATGGAATTAATTTGCTTACATATGTTGACAGCATAAGATCAGCCTGAATAGCACCTGAAAGTTAAATGGTATAGAAGCAGGAATATGAGAGCAGACTTATTTGGGTAAGGGAGTATAATGAGGGAATATAAACCCAATGACACTGTAGTCCTCTCAAGCACAGAGAACTGAGGATAAACCAATATAAATTCCCTTTCCCCTATAAACCAACCAGAGTCCACAGCTAGAGGTCAAGGAGTTTGAAGGGGCTCCACCTCTTTCTCACCCTCCACCTCATGTCCAGCGTAAGTATAGTGCACAAAAGCTTGGGCTCCTGGACTTTTCCAGGTCTCTTTTAGGCCTGATGATAGGCAGAGAAAGAGACACTCCAAGAACCTGCCTAAGCTATAAAGATTCTTCTGCTAAGGTTCTGTGTATCTCAACCCCTCTGAAGACCTTTTCCATCATCCTGGGCTCCCTGTTATCAATCTATATATCCTCATGGTGAGCTGGGTGAAGGGGAACCCAGAGGGGAACATACAGCTTCTACACTGTGTCAACTATCAATGATGAGATATCTGCATGTATATACACATGTACATATATGTATGTATGTATGTATCTTTACCTACAGGCACACGTGTGCATGCATGCACACACATACCCCTTATAAAATGCTATGCTGGTTGAGCTACACTGCCATTCATTGTGTTCACCACTCCACAGCTATACAGACTGGAATTCTCTCACAGTCCCTCACCTATACAAAATAAACCAAGATTCTGGTTATGTCACCACCGAAAGAATACCAAAGGAGAGAAAGTAGGAAGTTACACACATACAAGAGCCATCTGCCCTTGGGAAACATTAGGCTAGGAGGCAATATATTTTCCCCTAGAGTTCTGCCAGGCCTGGACCCTCTGTAAGCAGTTCTGTGGGTTAATCATTTGTTAGACTCCTATCAAGGTAGATCCTATTGATACGGAAAAGTTTTAGATAACTTAATAGATTGAATATTAAGGTAGTTGTAGAAGCAAAATAAGTAATGCGTTCTTTTAAGATTTGCTTTTCCTGTAACTCTTTGTTTAAGGTGAAGATTATCTGACTCTAACCAGTAACTTCATTAACCTAACAAAGTTACCGTGCCAGGATGAATTTACAATGTATATGGCCTATCTTGTGTCTGTGACTTGTAAGTAGGAACTGGAATTGTATTTACATATCAAAGACCACTAGGGATGAGATAATGGCTAAAAGGGACATAAAAAGGGAAATGCTGAACAAAGGGGGTGCAGATATTGACCAGACTGGTTTCTGGCATGCCCGTCCGCTCGCGAGAAGAAATTTTATTATTTTATCCAAATTCTGTGTCTCTGTGTATTTCTTTCCGAGATTTCCGTAACACTATGACCAAAACCCAGAGAGGCAAAGTCAACACACAAACAGTATTGTTCTATTTCACCCTCTTCTTCCCAGCTTTGAAGATAGTTTAGAGATTCAATTCAATAGCAGCAGTATTTAAAATAATCATTATTAGCCATTCAAATGACTATCAACAGGTGAATGGATAAATAAAATGTACTATATGTATATAATGGAATATTATTTAGCCTCAAAAGGAAGGAAATTCTGATGCTGTAACATGGGTGAATTTTGAAGGTATTATGCTAAGTCACAGAAGCACAAATACTGTATGATTCCACTTATGTGAAGGACCTAGTGCAGTCAATTTCATAGAAACGGAAAGTAGAATGGTAGAATGCCAGGGAATGAGAAAGGTAAGAGAAACTATTATTTCATGGGAACAGAATTTCAATTTCAGATGATAAAAAAAATTCTGGAAATAGATGATAGTGGTAGTCATACAATAATATAAATGTATCTGATGCCACTGAGCTACATACTTAAAAATGGTTAAAATAGTCCATTTTATGCTATGTGTATTTTACCACAATAAAAAAAACCCATATTGCTGTCAGACATAACAGTACACATTTATAGCCCCAGCTACTAGAGAAGCTGAGGCAAGAGGGTCTCAAGTTCAAAGCCAGCCTAGGTAATTTAGTAAGACTCTGTCTTAAACTTTTAAAAAGGGATAGGGCTGTAGCTCAGTGCTCCCTGGGTTCAAGCCCACATACCTGGAAGAAATTATATTGCTATGATGACTCCTACTGATGAAAGTTAGCTATAATTACATACCTAATATGTGCTGAGTAGTGTGCTTTATATATATATTAACTCACTTAACCTTTACAGAAATGCTGCAAGATGGTTATTACCACAAATATTTTGCAAATAAGGAATTAGGAGCCAGGTGTGGTGGTGCAGGCCTGTGACCTCAGCACTCAGGAGGCAGAGGCAGGAAGATTGTTGGGAGTTCAAAGCCAGTCTGGACTACATAGTGAGTTCAAGGCCAGTCTGAACTATATAGTAAGAACCTGTCTCAAAAAAAAAAAAAAAAAAAAAGGAAATTAGGAAAAACACAGCCAGTTGAGAGGTTAAGAGACTATCTAGGGTCACAGACCAAATGAGTACCCAGAGCCAGAATTCCAAAACCAAGACTCCAAGGATTTTTTTTTTTTTAAAGGTACTGGGGATTGAATTTTTAAGAACTTCAAGATCAATTTTAAAATCTGAAAGTTAATTTAAAAAGAAAAATAATCTAAGAAAGTCTGTTTTTAAAAAAAGGACTAGAAGTTAGTACATTACAAGATTAGACCCTAGGTCCCCAAACATTAAGCAAAGCTCCACTTGATGCAAAAGGGATCACAGTGGCTTCCTGCCCATTCCTCCTCTGCTTTCGCAGCAGAAGGAGCGAGAACAGGCCAGACTGGATGGATGGCTCTTGGTTCGGAACACAGGCGTGCTGCACAGCTCCACAGGTAGCACCACTTCCTACCAACCCCTCCCAGAGAGGAAGGCACAGGGTTAGCTGCTAAGGACAGAGGACAAGAAACCTGGACAGCCAGATTCCAAACTCAGCTCATGTCCCTCGGTCAGGGCTCAAGAAGGGCATCCTGCCAGGTTCCATTCCAAGGGTGGTATCCTTCCACCAGAGAATAACAATTGCTTCCTAGTGGACTTAGGTACAAGAAAGGCTAGCCAGACAATGTGACAAGAGAGGAGTTCACAACATGTAGGTCTCCAGGAGGACCCAGCTTTTCTGACCTATGTGAGAGAAAGAAGGCACTCTATCACCATAGGTCAACTAGGCATAGCCCAGCAAAGGGATTCAAAACAATCCTTTTAGGTCTGTGACTCTCCCAGAGGAACAAGGAAGCTTGGGTTCATGGATATGCTTTGAATTCTTCAAATGAAAGCCATTCTGATGAAAACAAAAGCTGCCTCCTTCCTTCCCACCACCTCACCCCAACTGATTTATAGTTACCAAGTGTCTCCTGGTATTCAGAAAGTATGCTCTCAAACAGGAAATGAAAAAAATATCCATTTCTTCCAGAAGGAAGAGGGAGGAATCACAGTCTTAGACAGGAAATCAGCTGATCAGGCTCTAAGCCATGGAGCTCAGGGAAGCAACTTTTCCTTCTCTTACCAGGGATATGAAGTCTATTTCCTCTCAAACTTCAGTCACCTCCTGTGTAAGTATTTCCAAGCCAGGCCATCTTGTTATGGAGTCCTGGGTATTCACTAATTAAATGGAGAAAAGGATAGCACCCCATGCCTTAATGCCAAGCAAAAGGACAAGCCACAAACTTCCTACTTTTTGTTGATAGAAGGAAAAGAACACAAAAGTTACATCTGCACAATAACCAAAGAAACACAAAGAATATTTTCCAACAGCTACAGGTGACCCAAATATTTAAAGTCTTTATCCACCCCATCTGGGGTTGTGCTGGGTGTGGGGCAGATACCAGAGGAGCCATTAAAACTTTCTCGTTTGACAACAGCAATCATCATCATAACTGCTGGACAGTTCTGCAGTGCCTGGCTAGCAGGGGCCCAAGACCTGCTTTCCCAACCCCAATCTAATCTTGAGTCCTTCCCTTTGCTAAGGGCTATATCTTCATTTGAGAGGACTGAGCAAGTTATCTCTGTCCCTACAAAGGTCACAGTGACTAGAAGCCTTATCCAAGGTCATCAGCTAGGAAGGCATGTTCTCCCACAGCAAGGAACTGCAAAACAACTGTTTTTCAAAATATTCTTGGGCAACAAAAGTCTCTATTTCCTAGCCACAAAAACTGCTTTATCTCTCTCCAATTCATCCAGATTTTTCTACTGTCTCCCAATTCAGTGTGCCAGGCATGCATCTGTCTGCCCTTAATGCATTTAAAGCAGCCATCCAGTATTCAACTTAACATACATCTAAAAACACTTACTTTGAGCTGGGCACTGCGCTAAAACATCAGGGACACAAGGATAAGTAAGCCGTCATCCCAGCTCTCAAGGTACTCAGACTTATGGAGAGCAGAAAGGCAAATAACTAACCAGGCATGGTGGTGCATGCCTGTAATCCCAGCACTCTGGGAGGCTGAGAGGCAGGAGGATCGTAAACTGAAGTCCAGCCTGGGCAACTTAGTGAGATCATCTCAAAATATAAAATTTTGGGGGATATACCTCAGTACAAAGCCCCAGGGTTTAATGGGGGATGGGAGGAGCAGGTGGGCAAATAAACTTATTCAGAGAGATGAGTAACATCAAAAGGCAGAGTGTGGAGGGCCTGGAATTTAGCTCAGTGGTTTTGCTGCCTGCTGCGCAAGGGCAAGGACCAAGTTCAATCCCTGGTACCAAAAAAAAAAAAAAAAGACAGAGTGTATGTTTCAACTCCTTTGCCTATCAGCCACAGCATCTAGGGATACTTGGCTTACCCAGTAAAGGAACTTTTCTCTCAAGGAACCCCTGAAAGTATGTTTACCTTCTTCATTCCCAACTTAACATCTCCAAATGATGCTGTCCACAATTCCAAGGCTGTAAATTGCTATGGCATGTAAGAAGAGCTCCACAGTAGAAGAGAATCCTTTCGTCAGCTGAGGAAGTTCTACAAAACCACACCCTGAAAATTTGACCTGAACAATGAGATGAGTGTGTAAACCTTTCCCTGATGTTTGTTCCTCCCAGGGCCAGAGAATGGAACATGTAGGAGTATTTATCTCAAGAGACAGAAAGGAGTAGACATCAAAACCCACATTATTCCCATGGACCAGATCTCTCCCACCAAGACAGTCTCAGTAATTTTCTTCTTCCCTCCGGATTAGTTGGCAGCTAAATCATCCCACAAAAAGTAGGGAGGCATCTAGCCTAAATAATGTGCTTTTAAAAAGATTTTTTTGAGGGCCGGGGATTTAGCTCAGTGGTTTCGCCGCCTGCTGTGCAAGCACAAGGACCTGAGTTCGAGCCCCAGTACCAAAAAAAAAAAAAAGATATTTGAAAACTAAAAGCCCAATCATCACAAATGTATTAGGGTCTTGGCCATATTTGTACTCTGTTTAAAACACCATTAAGCCCCATCTTCTGATAATGAGATATCTACAAACAGGGAAAAAAAAAAATCAAGTCTCAGAGTGACCTTTTCCCTTGCAGGGACAGATATCAGCCCCCAACATAAGCCTTCTCTGGGTCCTCATTACTCAGAACAAAAGAATAAAGAATGGAGTGAGGTCTCTTTATCAATAAAAAGAACAGATCGTCATATTAGGAGGCCCCAAGACCCCTAAATCAAGCAATCAAAATATTCTGCCTCCTCAGCCATAAGAGTTTAACAATCACATTCCATTTCCTTTTCTCTGCCTTCCTACTATTTGGGGAGGGGAGAGGAGTAGAAAGATGGATTCTATTCAGGTCTGGGTAGCTAAGGCAGGGTGTCTACTGCACCTAGGCCTCACAAACTGAAGGGTGAGCGATTTACAGTGCATGGTGGGAGGTACCAGTGAAGGAGGGAAGGAAGAAGTAAGGGAGTATGGCTAAAAACAGGAGGTTTATACAACTTCAGCAGCAACCTAGCAGGTGCAAGGAGGCCGGAAGCCTTTTCTCCAGACTCATTCTAATGAGAAAGTGAGTAGCTGGGTGGTTCAGTTTTATTGCAAAGTTAATAATAAATGGCAATTAATAACTGGTTTGCCCCCAGAGAAGCTGGTTTATCAAATTAGCCTACTGCTAAGACGCTGCTCTCGTTACACCATCCTTTTATTTATGGTTTTAATAAAGCCAAACCCCCGCATGCTCCCATCCATCCCCTTTTCTGCCCTCCTCCTACACTTAGTATCTCTCTTCCCCAGCGTTAAGTCTGAATCCCATCCAGTAAGGGAGGAAACACAACCTGCTGCACAGGCATTTCGTGTGCCGACACTCCCGGCACACACCCCATCCTGACAGGCAGCCAAGATGATGTCAGCCAGCTGAGTGTTCCCTCAGGCTTCCGGCTCTGGGCACCTTTAAAAAGAGTCGTATTAACAAAATCTAATCCCATCAACATTTGGTGATTACCTGCTGAATGTTGGGCACTGCACTAGTCAAAATGGGGAATAGAAGAATATATCATAACCCACAAGCCCCAGCAGCACCATTTAATTGGACAAATACGTGAAAAATTAAATAACAAAAAATAAAATACAAGCCAGGTCTGGTGGCACATACCTGTAACCCCAACTCTCTGGGAGGCTGAGGCAGAGGGATCGCGCAAGTTCAAGGACAGCCTGGGAAATTTAGCAACTATTATTTATTAGCAACTTTTTTTTTTTGGTACCGGGGATCAATCTCAGGACCTTGCTTGTGAAGCAGGCAGTGGAACCACTGAGCTAAATCCCTGGCCCTAGCAACTATTATTTATTTTATAAAAAATTAAAAGGGGCTGAAATTGTAGTTCAGTGTGAAAGCCCTGCATTCAATTCCCTGGGCTGCAAAATAAAATCCCAGAGGTGGTACACAGCATTTCATGGTCAACTAACAAATGAGTGTTACAGTCATACTGAATTCAGAAGCAGAATGAGTGACCACAGGTAAGTATGGTTTTCCAAAGGATTATGGGAAAGAGAGGCCATGAGCTGAGCTCCAAAGACATGTAGCATTTTACTAGGAAGTAGGAGAAGGATCTTACGGGAAGGGTGCTCTAACAGAGACACAAATCCCAAGCTTTAAATGAAGACTCATAAGTAAACCGGACACAGCCAGCTGTGGTGGCATATGTCTATAATCCAGCACTCTAGGAGGCTGAGGCAAAAGGACTGAGTTCAGGCCCAGCCTAGACCTAGCAAGACCCTATCTCAAAATTTAAAAATGTTTAGGCCAGGGATGTAGCTCAGCAGTGCACTGCCTGCCTGGCAAGTGCAAGGCCCTGAGTTCAATTCCCAATACCAAAAAAACAAAGTGAAAAAAAAGGACCCCTCCACCACCACCCCAAAAAAAACCCTTAAAATTTAAAATTTTTTAGAAGGGCTAGGGATGTAGTTTAGTGCAAAGGGCCTGGGTTCAATCCCTGGTACTAAAGTAAGTAATAAACAAACAACAAACAAGTAAGACACTCCTGAAACATGAGGAGATATAAGCAACATGAAGTACAGGAGGTACAGGGAAAGTTCCAGGGTAAGCCTGGGAAAGACAAAAATGGGAAGAACGTACACTCACTCACACTTGAACAGTTGTGACCCTGACCAGTGGGACTAAACGGAGAAAAGAAAAACTAGAAAACTTTCTTTTTTCTTTGTAATTTCTACTTAAATTCATTATAATAAATAGCTATAATTTTGTAAAAATCATAGAGATAAACACAGTAGGCCTGTATTTCTTTCTCTTAAGTTCAAATTCTAGGACATTCTCTTTTAAAGTAACTAACAATGTCCCACATCTGACTAGGCCAAACCCACTAGTTAAAAAGTGCCAACTGACATCACACTCCCATTCTTATTCACAAACAATAAGGGCTCACAGCATGCAAGTAAAGGTCACTTCCCTGACCCTTTCAGTTGGCAAGATTCCAGAACTAGAAGATTTAGAGAAAAGGAGACTCGGGGCAGGAAAGGTATAATAACATGGTTAAGAGTTGGAGTTCTGAAGTCCAACAAAGCTAGATTTGAAAGCCTGCTCTACCATTAACTAGGTATGACCTTGGACAAATTGTTTCACTGACTGAGCCTCACTTTCTTCTTCCGTAAAATAAGGATAATGCTTTGTGGGGTTTTTATGAGAATTAAATAGAGTAATGTATACAAACTGATTAACACAGTCCCTGGCACACAGTAAAAACTCAACTAATAGGAGTTATTATTATTATTAACCCATTCGGCCCAGAAAACGGAGGCATCTCCTACCTGATCTACAAACCAAAGTCCATTTGAGATATTTCCTAAATGCTACCACAACCAAAGTTCAAATAGGACAAGAGGTGAACCTGAGTTTACCAAGGCAATCTTAGTAATAAGCTTCCTTCCTTTCTTTCCTTTCCTTCCTTCCTTCCTTTTTTGGTACCGGCAATCGAACTCAGGACCTTGCGCTTGCCAGGCAGGTGCCTCGCAGCTGAGCTACATCCCCAGCCCTGTAATAAGCTTTAAAAGACCAGCACAAGTAATTTT
The DNA here is from genome assembly GCF_000247695.1 of Heterocephalus glaber. Next base: position 21,700,780 of record NW_004624764.1, on the reverse strand, counting down.
CATATACACACTTCTCTCCAGGCTAGAAAACAGCTAAACGATCTGTTAAAAATTGAATGTAGGAGGTGGAGGAGGCGGCTCGGGGAGAGCGAGCAGCGAGCCGAAGCGCGAGTGAGGGAGCTGAACCGCCCGCCCGCCTCCCCTCCGCTAGCAGGAGCCCCGGCCGGGCCGGCAGGGGCCCCCCGCCCCTCCCTGGTCGTCAGGCCGCGAGGGCAGAGCGAGCGAGAGCGCGAGGGGGAGGGCGAGCGAGCCGCGCCGGGAGGAGGCGGCCGGACCGAGCGGGCGCCCGCGCATGTGGCCTGAGGGAAGCGGCCTGCCCGCCCGGCCCCTTCGCCTTCCCTTCTCTCCCCCTCCCTGCTCCCCCGACCGCGCAGCGGCCAAAGTCAGTAAAAAAGAGCTCAACTCCAACCACGAGGGGGTCGACGAGACCTCAAAAAAGGAACAACAAGAAGCAATTGAACATATTGATGAAGTACAAAATGAAATAGACTCAATGAACAACCCAGTGAGGAGATATTGAAAGTAGAACAGAAATATAACAAACTCTGCCAACCATTTTTTCAGAAGAGGTCAGAACTGATCGCCAAAATCTCCAATTTTTGGGTAACAACATTTGTTAACCATCCACAAGTGTCTGCACCGCTTGGGGAGGAAGACGAAGAGGCATTGCATTATTTGACCAGAGTCGAAGTGACAGAATTTGAAGATATAAACTCAGGTTACAGAATAGATTTTTATTTTGATGAAAATCCTTACTTCGAAAATAAAGTTCTCTCCAAAGAATTTCATCTGAATGAGAGTGGTGATCCATCTTCAAAGTCCACTGAAATCAAATGGAAATCTGGAAAGGATTTGACCAAACGTTCAAGTCAAACAGAATAAAGCCAGTAGGAAGAGGCAGCATGAAGAACCCAAGAGCTTCTTTACGGTTTACCCATCATTCTGATGCAGGTGCAGAGGAGTTAGGAGAGGTCATCAAAGATGATATCTGGCCAAATCTCTTGCAGTACTACTTGGTTCCTGATATGGATGATGAGGAAGGGGAAGGAGAAGATGATGATGATGAAGAAGAAGAAGGATTGGAAGACACTGATAAAGAAGGGGATGAGGATGAAGGTGAAGATGAAGATGATGAAGGGGAAGAAGGAGAGGATGAAGGAGAAGATGACTAATTGAACACTGATGGATTCCAACCTTCTTTTTTTTCAAAAAATTTTCTCCAGTCCCTGGAAGCAAGTTGCAGTCTTTTTTCCCCCTCTTGTGCTCAGTCGCCCTGTTCTTGAAGTCTCTTCTCAAACACCATGGTTCTCGACTTACTTTGTGGGGAGATACCTTGAACAGAATACAATGGGAAAAGGGTCTCTACAACCTTCTGTCCTAAATTCACTTTGATCCCCTCCTGTCTCACACAAACTGTATGGAATCAACACCACCGTGCTCTGTGGGAAAAAAGAAAACCCTTCCACTCCCTTCACTCTGCGGGAAGCTGGAGAGCGCTTGGCCCCTGTGTAGTAGTGCATATAAGTCTAGCTCTTTTCCTCCTTTCTCTGTATATTGGGCTCAGAGGTTGCACTGTCTCTATGTGAATATGGACAGTTAGCATTTACCAACACGTACCTGTCTACTTTCTCATTTAATAAAAGAAAAAAAAAAACTTTAAAAAATTGGGTATAGAACGTCAGCAAAGGGTGGGTTTGAGATGCTTGGGTGGGTTAAGCGGGCATTTGACAACATGGCTTCTCCTTTGGCATGTTTAATTGTGATGTTAACAGACATCCTTGCAGTTTAAGATGACACTTTTAAAATAAAATCCTCTCCTAATGATGACTTGAGCCCTGCCACTTGATGGGAGAATCAGCAGAACCTGTAGGGTCTTATTTGGAATTGACATTCTCTATTGTAATTTTGCTGGTTTATTTTTAAATTCTTTTTTTGTTTTCTCTGGAAAGGAAAAGGTGATATGCAGTTTTAAGTGTTCAAAGTGAAAAAAAAAGTTCAAAGTGTACAAGTTGCTTTGTTACAATAAAACTACATGTGTATGCGAAAAGAAAAAAAAAAGAAATTGAATGTACTGTATCTCCAAAAGAGATACTGAAGTCCTAACTCCTAAAAACTACCACGATTTGCAAGCGCAAGGACCCGAGTTCAATTGTCGGTACACAAAAAACAAAACCCTACTACTGTAACTTTATTACTGTTTCTGAGGTGATGTCTTACTATGTTGCCCAGGATGGTCTCAAACTCCTAGGCTCCAGTGATCCTCGTGCCTCAGCCCCCCAAGTAGCTACAACAGGCCCATTTAGCTTGTGACTTTACTTTTAAAAAGGGTGTTTACGGGGGCAGGGGATGTACCTCAGTGGCACTGCACCTGCCTTCCAAGCACAAGATCCTGAGTTTGAGCCCCAGTCCGGGGGGTGGGGGGGTTACAAATAATCAAGATGAGGTCACTAGGGTAAGCCCTACCACAGTAAAACTGGTGTTCTTATATAAAGGGGACATTTAGACACAGATCCCTACTGCTGTTGTGAAACATAGAGAACGCATCATCTACAAGTCAAAAAATACCTGAGGCTACTGAAAGCAGAGAGAGGGAGGAACAGATTCTCCCTTATGGCCTTCAGAAGGAACGAAGTTTGCTAACAATGTGAATTCAGACTTCTCCCCTCCAGAACTGTAAACCAATAAATTTCTACTGAAGCCACCCAGTTTGTTTTACTCTATTATAGCAGCTCAGGCAATTATCATCTTTTAAAAAGAAAAAGAAAGGCATTTATCCTATTATAAACTATGTATTTTGAGAAGTAATTTTAATCTAAAAATAAAAGGGGGGTCATTTAAAAATGGCTACCTGGGCTGGGGATTTAGCTCAGTGGTTCCGCCAACTGCCTCGAAAGCACAAGGTCCTGAGTTTGATCCCCAGTACTAAAAAAAAAAAAAAATGGCTACCTGTATACTTCTCATCTCCTAAGAGTGCGGCCACCATTACAGTCAGTAGGACTAAGTGAGATTGTAAATTAAATCCTTTTAATCTAGTACATCTACTTTCCTAATCATCACCTGTATGAAAAAAAGGAAAGAGAACTTTTGGATACTGAGTATCCACTGAGTGCCAAAATACATAATATCTTACTCAAATCTCACAACATCCCCACAAGGTGCGACCTATTCTCCCCACTAATGGGAAAATCAATGTTTAGAATGGCTAAATAAGTCGCTCAAGGTCATATAGCCTGAAAGTGGCTGAGCCAGAATTTAAACCCCTTGTTCTTAATTATACCAGCCTGCTTGAAGAGTTTTTAAAAATTTATTTTTTGCAATGCTGGGAATCAAATCCAGGACCAAACAGGCAAGCACTCTACTATGGAGCTACATGCCACCCCGCTTCTTTTTTTAAGACAGGACTTCCCCAAGTTGCCCAGGATGGGCTCAAACTTCTGATCCTCCTGCTTCAGCCTCTCAAGTAGTTGGGATTACAGGTGTGCACCACCATCCACACCTTGAACAAGTAAATTTTTTTTTTTTTTCAGTTTTTTAAGACAAGGTCTCACTATGTAGTCCCAGCTAGCCTTGAACTATGTATGTAGCCTCGGCTGGTCTCAAACTGACAGTTATCCTTCTGCCTCAGCCTCCCCAGTGCTAAGATTATAGGCATGAGTCACCAGACCCATTTTTGGGGTTTTTTAATTTTATTTTATTTTTGAGACAGGATCTCACTATGTAGTTCAGACTGGCCTCGAACTCACTATGTAGCCCAGGCTGGCCTCAAACTCTCATGGCAATCCTCCTGCCATAGCCTCCTAAGTACTAGTATTACAGGCACATACCACCAGCCAAGTTTGAGCAAGTAATTTTTGTTATTGTTGTTGTTGTTTTTTGGGGGGCTTGGTACCAGAGATCGAACTCGGGACCTTGCGCTTGTGAGGCAGGCAGCAGAACCACTGAGCTAAGTCCTCAGCTTGAGCAAGTAATTTAAATCAATTCCCTAGATAACAATTTTCTTTTGAACTTTTGATTAAAATTACTATGTATTAAATGAATCACTGACAAGACTAAAATCTCATCTAATCCATCCATTTTTAGAAGGAAAGAGACCTAAAAAAGGACAGTTATTTGATCAAGGTCACAAATTTGTGGCAAATCAGGTATCCAATCAGTTTCCTGATTTCCATTACATCATATAAATTTGAGATCAATAGCACATGAAAACAGAAAGCACAGTCACCAAGTAGCACACGTCTGTAATCCTAGCACTAAGGAGGCTCAGACAGTAGGATCACAAATTCAAGACCAGCCTGAACTACATAGTGAGTTCAAGGCCAGCCTGGACTACATAGTGAGGCCCTATCTCAAGAAAGAAAAAGAAATAAGAGAACGAAGGAAGGGAGGGAGAAAATAGCACAGATGCAGGAAACAGACTCCCTCAGTTCAAATCTCAGCTTTGTCACTACCTGGCTATGTGGCCATGAGTAAGTCACTGAATCTCTTCTATTCTGTTTCATCATCTGCAAATGGAGATAATGCTTTTTTCACATGGCTGCTCTAAGGATTGAATGGATTAACAGATGCATGAAGTACTTAAAATAGTGCCTGGCACATTAATAAAAGTGCTGTGTTAACTGCTGCTGCTGCCACAACCACTGTTAAATAATACTAAGCAAAACACAGAGCATAGATACACTGACTACAGCTTTATAAAACTGTAGACAAATGCGCTCATTCAGAGATAATGAATGAGAGAAGAAAGAAGCTATTTCTGTAAGTATGCCTAATTTGATTATTAGTAATAACATTCACTGAATATTTACTCAATGCCAGCCTCAGTGTTTGGTATGTTACAGACATTACTAAATTTCATTAAAAATAAGACACCATCAATTGCTATAAGTTCGCCCAGTATCTTATTTACTCTCCTCAATATCCCTATGAGTGGGCTGGGGATGTAGCTCAGTAGTGCAGCACTTGTCTAGCATCCACAAGGCCCTGGGTTCAGTCGCCAGCACCACCTAAAAAAATAAAATAAGTCCTATGAGGTAGAATTTTCTACTGTTCTACAAGTGAGAAACTGAGTCACAAAGAGGGTAAACAATATAACCAAGCCTATAAAGTTAATCAATGGCCAAACCAGGTTTCAATGCCAGGTCTGTTATACTCCTAAGACCTTTGTGCTTAACCACTTAATCACAAACTTGGTGTTTCTCATTTATTTTCCCAATACTGAGAACTGAACTTAGGGAATGCTAAGGATACACTCAGCTCCTTTTATTTGTGATCCTCTTGCCTCAGTTTCCCAAGTACTGGAATTACAACCACCACACCCAGTATGCTTCTCAAACTTTAATGTACACCAGGTGTGGTGGCACATATCTGTAATCCCAGCACTCAGGAGGCTAACGGAGGACTGCCACAAGTTCAAGGCCAGCATGGGCCACACAGTGAGACCCTGTCTCCAAAACAAAACAAAACAAACAACAACAAGCTTTAACGTGCACATATACATCTGGGAATCTTGCTGCAATGAAAATTAATTCCACTGGCCTGTGGTGGACCCTAAGGTTTCTTGTTTTAAAAAACAGTGCAAGCCAGAAAGATCCTGCTTTCTAACAAACTTGCAGAAGCTGCTGACCCTGAACCACTACTGAAGACCAAACTACTCTGCTTCACTTGGCAACTCCTCTTCTGTCTCCTGAATCTCCACACTCCTCCCAGGCCCCATCTTGGTAATCAGTTAATGGAAGGGGCCAGAATTCCCAGGTCCTTCCCTGGCCCTCTCAGCTTGGTCTTTAACTTCCTTCCTAAGGTAGGCAACAAAGCTACTAGCGAGGAAACTAACAAGGTTTCAAAACAAATGACTGCAGAATCTAAGGAGCCTTCTGTAAGGAAAAATAAAATCTGAACCTTATGTCTGGATGATTTGGGGTGACTCGCTGCCAAATGAAATGCTTCATCACCTCTCGGTCTTTTAAGGGCAAGTGAAGCTTCTGGAGTAAACTGGGTTATTTACTCCCATCATTTCTCTGAGGGTGATAGGTGTGACTTGCCTCTGCCCTCACTCTCCATTTAGGTTTCTGAGCAACACAGGTAATTATGATCTGCCTACTTACTACTGTACTCAAAACAGCTAGTTTCAATCGGGCTGTCTGTTCTCACTCTGCCTGTCCTACATCTCAGATGCTGCTTTTGCTGTGGTTTTGGTGCTTAAGAGCACTACCAAGCACACTCAGGAGTGGCTGCACGCTACTGTCTATACCTGTTCTGGAACTCTGGCTAAAGAGGAAGCCTAAAATATGAGTTATATAGAGTATAACCGAGGGAAGGTACTGTGCAGGTGCAGGATAGTGTCTCAAGAGCCCTACAGACTTCTCTACTACCACAGGCCCACTGCTCCATGAGGTTGTCTTATGGGAAACAGCTTCCACAACTCTACATGAGCTGTCTGACTTGCAAATCTTAAAGCAATTTAGGCCACAAATCCAAAAATTATTCTGTGCTTTAAGAGGGCCCATTGCCAAGTGAAGTTAATCATACTGGGTTCAGTCACTTATCAGCTGTGAGACCCTTAGGGAAGTCATTTAGGTTCAAGCCTCAATTTCATCTGTAAAATCTACCAGTATCACTGGAGTGTTACTGTTATAAAGAGCGTTAGTAAGGGCTCAATACAGATTCACCTCCTTCCTTTTCCTTCACCCATTCCTGCTCACAAGGATAAAGCCAAGACCCCAATACACATTAATGCCAAATCACATAAGCAACTGTGACTAAGCATGGTTTCATTAAAAAAAAAAAAAAAATCACTCACATCATGAAGAGATCTGGCTGTAGCACTACTAGTTATATGACCTTGAACAAGTTACTGTGACTCCTTCCCAGGCCTCTTTTCCTTACCAGGAACAAGAGTGACATGAACTGACCACGAGATAATAGCAGGAGTTCCAGGTGTAAGTTGAAATAGAATTACATTTCAAAGGGAAAAGTGAGTTTGTAAAATGGAGGTAAGGGGCTTGAGTTGTTCTAAAATTCTATGAGATGGAAGTTAGAAGATGGGTTAGGGAACCTTATTATATACATTACAATTCCCCATCTGATCACAGCATTTTGGTCTTAAACTCTGAATATACATCATATTTAATACACACAAAGCACTCAGCAGACAACCAAATCCTGCACATATTAGAGAGTCAGAGCTTTAAAAGGAACTCCTAAAGAACAGTTGGTTCAGTTTCCTGCCTTGGAGAATGAAGAATTAAACTATCCATGGCAGTGCCTGCCCAATATACTCCTCACAATCTAATCCTATAACCCTTAAGCTCACTGGAATTTCTTTTTTCTTTCTTTCTTTTTTCCCCCCCATTACCATGGATTGAACCTAGGGCCTTGTACATGCTAGACACTCTACCATTGAGCTACATTCCCATCCCTGGAACTTCTACTATTGTCTAATACAAGTTGAGCATTTCCTAATTCAAAAAGCCACAATCTGAAATGCTCCAAAATCTAAAATTCTTTGAGCACTGATATGATCTCACAAGTGAAAATTCTACATCTGACTGGTTGCAACCAAAATGCAGGTGCACTAGGCCAGGCATGTTAACACAACTGTAATCCCAGCACTGAGGAGGAGGCTGAGGCAAGGGGATCATCACAAATTCAAGGCCAGCCTGGACTACACAGTGAGACCCTGTCTCAAAAAATCAAAATAGATAAACAAAAATAAGTATTTTTTTTAAAACACAGGTGCACTAAAAATATTTTATAAGGCTGGGAGTGGTAGAATATGTACTTAGTACGTAAGACACTTTGAGTTCAATCTCTAGCACCAAAATAAATAATTTTTAAAATAAAAATATTATATAAAATTACATTCAGGCCATATAGTATATATGAAGCAAATAATGTTGGGTTTAGGTTTGGGTCCCATCCCCAAGATAACTCATTATGTAATACAAATAATCCCAAATCTGAAATCCAAAATACTTCTGGTCCCAAGCATTTAGGGTAAGGATCATATTCAACCTGTAGTATATTGTTTTGTTCTGTTGAGACAGGGTCTCACCATGTAGTTCAGAGTGGCCTTGAACTCAGTATGTAGCCCAGGCTGGCCTCAAACTCACGGCGATCCTCCTGACTCAGCCTCCCAAGTGGTGCTGGGATTACAGGCATGTGCCATCACACCCAGCCTCAACCTGTACTATATTCTGATTTTAGACATAATTTTGCAGGGTGAGCAATCATGTATACCAAATCTTTGTGCACAGCAATCGCTTAAACATTCCTCAAGTGCGTACACATGCTAGGCACTGTGTTCAGCAAGGCTAGAAAACAGTGAGCTTAATAGAGGAGCTAACCATCAACTAAGGAAGGAGAAAGATTAACCATATGGGAAGAGAGGGTCAGGAAAAGCTTCCTAACAATAACGCTATCTGAATTATGTTCAATACGGTAAACTGGAATGTGCTGGTAGATGAGGTTAACAGGTGAAAGAGGAATTCTAGGCAGAGAGAAAATCATGAACAAAGAAAACCACAGAGACATTCTCCCACCTAGCATGCTAACACAGCTGAACATAGCCCCATCCTGACAAAGAGAAAATGCATGGAAAATGAGGTTACAGAACCAGGCAGGGATTAAACCAACACAGATTTTTTATTCATGCTTGGACTTTATCATATAGGCAATAAAAACCAGTGAAGGGATTTTTAAACAGGGAATAGACATGATTAGTTTTGTATTTTTCCAGGATGCATGTGAAAAAAAGACTGATAAAGAAAAAGTGGAGGGCTGAGGATTTAGCTCAGTGGTTCTGACGCCTGCCTCGCAAGTGCAAGGTCCCAAGTTTGATCCCTTGTACCAAAAAAAAAAAAAAAGAAAGAAAAAGTGGAGTCAGGCCAGTTAATAGTAACTATGCAGCAGTCCAATAATAGATGATAAGGGCTTGCACTCCTGTATTAGCAGTGGACTGAGCAGGAAAGATGACAGATGGAGAGATAGATAGGAGATAAAACTAATAGAACTTGGTGAAAGACTGGACTCTTGGGCAGTGTGAAGGTCAGGAAGAGACAGAAAACCTGGGCTTCTGGCTTAGACCACTAGATGGATGGGGAAGGCATTCATTGAGGTGGGAACATAGGAGAACAAGCAGGTCCAGAGAGAGTCAACGATGCTCATTTTGGACACACCAAGTTTGTGATGTTCATGGACTACCTCCTGGAAAAACTCCTCTGTAAAAGGTGCTAGAAGTTGCTAGACATACTAAGAAATATAACAACTACCACCCTTTACAATGTGGCTCAATTCGTGAAGTGTATCATATGTATCCTGTTTAACACAATTGAGACCTTCAAAGAGATCACAATTAAGTTGGGCTATTCTATGCATATGAGGTTAAATAACAAAAGCATAAGAAATGCTGTAATGGGGCCGGAGACTTAGCTCAGTGGTTCTGCTGCCTGCCTCACAAGCGGAAGGTCCTGAGTTCAATCCCTGGTATCCGCCCCCCAAAAAAAGAAACGCTGTAAGGTGGTTTCTGTTTATGATGAATTGCAAGAAAAACACTTGTTATATTTAAAGACCATAATCAAATCACCACTCAGCACTCCAATCTCTCGAACTTTTATTTAACTTTCCATATTATCACCGGCATATTTGTTGAAGGTATTATACATCTTTACAAATCAGAAAATGAGATACAATCAACAAGTGGGAATCTAATGCTCCCTCTGTCTCTCACCTGCAGGAAAGGTGGAGGGGGATTTCCAGTCACTGACAGTTCCCTATTCCTAATAAAGGCAGTACTACATGGATGCTGTTACTATACAATTAACAGTAATAAAATCAATAAAAACAATGAACCAATCCTCTGAGAGATGTGAGGATCTCAAAGCACCACAGCTAGACTAGTCTGCTCCCTCTTTTACATTTGACAAACTAAGCAGCAACAGCCAGAACAGGTCCATTGTTCTTGCTTTGTAGAAGTGGCTCAGGCCAGGCCAGACCAGCTTCTTCCCAACCAACACTGACCCAGTGTCCAGGCTGAGGTGGCCTTGGCTGCTGCTTAGTTAGTGGTGTTTGTAAGCACACAAGTGTTTGTAATAGGTCTGGGACGAATGTCCTCATGTTACAAAGATAACTGTACAGAGGAGCCAAACCTTCCAGGTGCTCTCCCCACAGGAAACTGGAGCCTGCATCTTCAGCCACAGGTCACCACAGAGTGAGGGCCCCAATTGGATCCTTTCCTGGATCCTTTCCTGGCCATTGGAAAAGATAACATGGTGAAACGGTCCCACAGGACCAAGGACATTAGAGAGACACTGCCTGACACCAAAGGGCCATGGGTGCCAGCTCCTGCCATAATCCTGTCTCTGTCAGTTCCTTCCCCCCTTTGACTCAGTCTCAGTAAGATACGATTTTGCCAGGCATAATGGTGCATGCCTATAATCCCAGCATGCAGGAGGCTGAGGCGGGAGGAGCGCTGTAAATTTGAGGCCAACTGGGTCTACACAGTGAGGCCAAGGCCAGCCTAAACTACACAACAAGACTTTGTCAAAAAAAAAAAAGATAGCTACCTGAGGAATAACCATCCATTATTTGTCATTACTATATGTTGTAAACCCTTAGAAGGCAGAGTTTATGACTCTACTTATTTACTTATAACAAACTACAATCAAAGTTTCTTTATATAAGCATTTTTGTTAACAGTGATGACGGTGATTCTAGAGAATTTATAAATGCAAAATAGCAGACCCTAAATAGGCCATCTACTACAAAATACACACACACACACACACACACACACGCACACACACACACAAACACACACCCCCTTACAGGACAGAGACAAAAAATGCACAAAGTAAGTCAAACAAGAAACTGGAACAAAATCAAAGATCCTCCAAATTAGTGGAGACAAACCTTCCACTCCCTGGAGTGACTCACGTCAAGTTTATCTGATAGAGTCCAAATTTTAAAAACAAGGAGAAAGCAAGTCACACTGAGGAGAACATGGCAATTGACAACCAAAGCATGTGGAACCTGCCAGAAAGTGTAAGACTTGAGTCAATCCTGAACTGGACCTAATATATTAGGAAATACCCTCTACACTGGACTAAAAGTGAAAAAGACCCAAGCAAGTGGAGGACAAAGGGTAACCAATACTCTTTTTAGACATAAAGGTCAGAGAAACTCTGAAGGACACTATCACCATCTTAAAGGTAGTAATTATACTGAACCTCTTAAGCCAGAAAGGGTTCTGAGTCATGAGAACAATCCATCACGGTTTTCTCCCTGCCAAAATAAACAAGAAGGAGGCTATATCTCCCACAATAGCCCTCTGTCCAAATCTTGCAAGAAACTTGGGTCTTCACAAGGCCAGTCCAAACAGAATGGGGTATACTAATCCCACAATATACACAAAAAGCAAAGCCCACAAATGTTTCCAAACTCAACTACCCTGGAGAATAGTGAAGGTGGTCTATGGGATTTATACAGACGGTAGCCCTGAGGTTCACTCTCAAACCAATGAATCTTGCAATCTCCATGACAGATACCAAGTTGGGGGTGGGGTGGGTAAAGAGTCAAGGTGCCCCTATCAGGGGCTGTGGTTGTAGCTCAGTGGTAGAGTGTATGCCTGAGGCCCTGGGCTCCATTCTTATCTCACATACACAGAAACACACACATATATACACACACACTGCCCCGTGCACAAAAATCAAACTAACAAATACACAAGAATTAATTTCTGCTCAGTGCTTTGCTAACTGATATAAAGGAATGCAAAAGTTACATACATGGTTTTTGCCCTGAAGGAGCATATCATTTTGCTGGTTTTACAAAATACAAGTCAGGCAAAGAACCAAATAATCGATAATCAAGTAGGTGCTACATTTTATGCATGCATGCATGCATGCATGCATGCATGTGTGCACGCACACACACCCATATACACACACACCCCACATAAAACTCCACCCTTCTCTCCTTTCTCCTGACTCTTGGCAAATACCAGCCCCTACTTCACAGAGAGAATAAGAGTATCAGGGAGAATTCTCTCAAGTCCCTACTGTTTGTTTGCCTGTTTGTTTTGAGACAGGGTGTTGCTCTGTAGTCCAGGATGGCCTTGAACTCACTATGTAGCCCAGGCTGGCCTCAGCCTCCCATGTGGTAGGATTACATGCGTGTGCCACCATGTCTGGCCTCAAGTCCCTGCTCTTCTAACCAACCAACTGTACCACCAGCATTCTTGTCTTTTCCTCTGGTCTTTTTCTTTTTTTTTTCCCCCGCTCTGGTCTTTTTCAAAGGCAACTCTTTCGACTCAGGATCCCAATGCTCCATCCTGTATTCTCTCCCTTCTCTGAAGTTTATTAATCTCTCCTTCTCTATCCACTCCTTCCAAACAACACTTAAAAGTGCTTGAGTCTTCCTATGTTTCAAAAAACAAACAAAACTCCCTCCCCATAACACAAGTGCTTCTCCATAAGGCCTTCCTCCTCTCTGCCCTTCAAAGTCAGTTTTCAAAGTTCACTGACTCCTCTGACTCCATTTCTGTACTTCCCATTCACTTCCTGCAACTCCACAGAAAATGCTCCAGTAAAAGTGACCTTCACGGACTGGGGATTTAGTTCAGTGGTTCCACTGCCTGCCTTGCAAACCCAAGGCCCCAAATTCGATCCCTGGTATCAAAAAAAAAAAAAAGAGTGACCTTCATAAGGAACAACAGAGTCCATGACCCATAGTCTAGGTCTGGCTTGGCCTCTGTGTAATCTGACAGAGACACACCCTACACACCACACCCTCCTAGAAATTCGCTTCTGTCCTGTTCCTCCTACCTCTTTGGCTACTCCCTTTTTTTAGACGGCTTCCTTCCAGGGACCTTCTTCCTCTACTCCTGAAACTACCCTCCCTGTGGAATTCCCCCAGAATTTTTGTTTCCAACCTCTTCTCACTGTACATCCATTCCCTAAGTAATCTCCTTCTCTAGTCCTGTGGCTTTGAGTCAATAAACTGATCTCTGCCTCATCTTGAATGCTCTCGCGCTGCACAGGCTGGGTCACTAGCTGCCTACCTCACCATTCTACCCAGCATCTCTCAGAAACCTCCACCCCAAAGCACCCGAAACTGAACTGAACTGAACCTCTCCGCATCCTTGATGGCACCATTTCACCACAAATAACCTTCCTCTTATATTCCCTATTTTAGTTTATGACTCCACTCACCCACTCACAGATATCCAAGCCAGAAACCTGCAAGTCATCCTAGGTTCTTCCCTCTCCCTAATATACACCATTCAGTTAGTCATCAAAACATATGACTCTTACCCCTCAACATTCCCGACTTGCCCACTTTACTACATTACCTTTTTAATTTTTTTTTATTTTTTTAGAAACAGGGTCTCGCTATATGATTACAGGCATGCACCACCATACCTGGCTACATTGCCACTTTAACAGCATGAGTTCAATCATTCTCTGTCTCAATTTTGAGAGCGTCCTGTGGTCACTACTCTTGCCCTATCTAACCCCCCTTTATACTGCTGCCAGAGAAGAAGTATTCCTAAAATGTAACCCTAATCATAGCCTTCTTTCCCAAAAGCCTTCAGTGGCTCCCAAAAGCCTTTAGGAAAAGTCCAAAGTCCCCAGTACAGTGCCACATGCCTGTAATCCTTTTGGGAGGCTGAGACAGGAGGATTTTGAAGTCAAATCCAGTCTGGACAGTTTAGTGACTTAGTGAGACCCTGTCTCAAAATAAAAAAGGACTAGGGATGTAACTCAGTGCAAAGCTCTGAGTGCAACACCCAGTACCACCACCAAAAAAAAAAAAAAGCCCAAACTCTATATAGTACAACACACAAAGCAAATCAACATTTTTAGCTCTGCCCACATTTTCTATCTCATCTAATTTCTCCTTCCTTAATATCCTATACTTCAATCTTGCCCTATATTCCCTCTCCTCAGCCCCTTCTGTTCAGGCTGGCCAGAATGCCCCTGAGCCAAACTTTTTGTTTTTTGTTTTTGTTTTAAGGCAAGGTCTCACTATGTAGTCCAGGCTGGCCTCAAACTCGTGGCGATCCTCTGCCTCAGGTTCTTGAGTGCTGAGACTGCAGGTGTGTACCACCATGCCCAGCTGAGCCAGGGTCTCAAAATCTTTAGGTAACAGCTCAGGCTTCAATTCCTCTGGTACCTTCTTACCCTGGCTACACTGGTATTCCTCTTCCCTACCACAGCTCCTGCATTTACCTATAATACAACATTCCTGACAACAAAGGCACTGTCAGTCTGCCAACATGTAGCCCCCATTAGCCTCTAAGATCACAAAGATGTATGGACATATCTTTGTTTCCTGGGCACATGGCCTAGTCCCGGTTCAGAGTAGAAATTCAACAGATGTTTTTATTTTTGGTTTTTTTTGGTACCAGGGATCGAACTCGGGTCCTTGCACTTGCGCAGCAGGCAGCGAAACCACTGAGCTAAATCCAAAGCCCTCAATAGATGTTTTTAATTAAGTGAACAAATAGCTCCTCCAAGCAAACCCTCAGTTTATACCCTGGATTAGCAAATCAAGATCTAACCCAAGATTTCAGAGGAGATTTACAGGATTTCTTATACTAGTCTTGCCAGGTATTTATTACCAAAAGCATTCAATAATGTTATCCAGGGAATGGATAGGTGACCTGGGGCACTCAGCATTTGCTAATTTTTTAAAAGTAAAGGCTGAGAAACATAACCTCAAGTCCCAGCCCTCTTACAAATTCAGGGGTGAAATCTTTAAAAGATTATTCTTATACAAGAAAGAGAATTTTGTTTTGGAAGAGCTCTAGGATGACGAGTAATTCTTTTAAAGGTAAAATGTTAACTGGGAATATAGTTCAGTGGTAGAGTACTTGCCTAGCATGTGTGAGGCTCTGGATTCAATCTATAGCATGGCCAAAAAAAAAAAGAGGTAAAATCCTCTAGAAGCAACGTCAGTATCTAACCTTAAGTCCCTGCACCTGTCCAAAATGTTTCCCAACAAACCCCTCTCCTTAAAAGTCATCCCTTAATCTAACCTTATGACTTGATTGCAATAGTGGCCTCTCTATTGGCTGGCTTCCACAAAACAGATATCCACTCTCATCCACATCTACATAACCTCCACATCAACCCTGCCCATTTTATAAAACTTGGGTTCTTCGTTCTGATATTTAGGACCTTCTGCCCCTAGCCCTAATCTTGATCTCATTCTTTCAATGCTTCTAAGTGGCCCATCATTGTCCCCAATACCGCTTACCCCAACACAGTAACTCTTATAGGCACTAACAGAATATAGCACACAGGGAGCTTTTCACTGTTGTTGACTGACTACAAAACATAGCCAAAGAAAATCACTAACTACATGTCTAAGTCCAACATGTTCCCGCAGGTTGGAACCCATCTGAACTTCAAAAGACATTTCAGGCAAGCTCATTCTTTTCATCAACACAGAGATTTACCTTTCTGAACAAAAATCACTATAGAAATCAGCTATGGTAAAGAGGGAATCCAACAATACAGCTGGCAAAGCCCTTGACCAAAAGAAAGATGATGCCTGGGGCCGGGGATTTAGCTCAGTGGTTTCACTGCCTGCTGCGCAAGCGCAAGGACCCGAGTTCGATCCCCGGCACCAAGAAAAAAAAAAAAAGATGATGACTGACAGATTCATTAACTTGTCTTAGGCCACTACCGAAATCATCCCTGCTAAGTGAAACATCCTTGATGACTGACACATGGTCATGCACAAGAAAGCAATTTGAACACAGAAAGCATAATAAATGCTTGTGCCCAAAGAGCAGATTTATACTGTAAAATAATTTTATGTAGCCAGAAGAAGTGAAGGGTGTCAGAACCAAAGCTGGGCAAAGGGGCCTGTCCTTAAATGCTCTATTCTCTCCCAGGCAGAGCACATCCACAGGCTGGTCAGCCTGCCCAGCCTGCCTTTTTGCCCCAACCCATAGCTTCCCACACACACACCTAAGGAAAGCATTTCACCTAAAACCGTATATACATTCCTATATTTATGACAGTCTTCCACATTAAACATGTTACTTTCATAATATGAAAAAAAATTTAAATATAAATCAAAAGCATTGATATGATTGTCCCTTATATTGAGAGAAATTTCCTGCCAATCAACAATATACACAAGAAGTATACCAGGTGTGGTGGTGTACTCTTGTAACCCCAGAACTCGGGAAGCTGAGGCGGGAAGGTCACCATGAGTTCGAGGCCAGCCTGAGCTACATAGTAAGTTCAAGGCTGGCCTGAACTACCTAATGAGACTGTCTCAAAACACTAAATAAATAAATAAATATATATATATATATATATAGGCCCCACACTATTAGCACATAAACTAGTGGTGGCAAAACTACAACACGCATGCTGCAGGAGGCTGTTTATATCACTGAAAGATCTAAAAGGTTTACCATCACTGGCATAAACCCTCATTAAGGAAACAGTTCTATCAGAAGTGAGGCAACTCAAGAATACTATAAAACACCTGGGTATGGTGCCACATACCTGTAATCCCAGCATTTAGGAGTCTGAAACAGGAAGATCAAAAGTTCAAACCCAGTGTGGGTTACATAGCTAGACAAGGTCAGGCTGGATTACACACCAAGACCCTATCACAAACAGCAACAACAACAAAGAATACTACAAAAGTATTGTATGTAATTCAGAGACTGTGAGGTTGATTTTTTTTTTTGAGGTTGATGTTTTAAGATCAGAAAAGGGAACCATCAATGTCTGATGGAGTAACAGAAAAAAGCTGTATGAAAGATGCAGTTCTCCAGCTTTAGCTTTAATTTAAAAAGAAAAGATGGCAGCCAGGTATGGTAGCATATCCCTGTAATCCCAGCACTCTGGAAGGCTGAGTCAAGAGGATCACAAATTCCAGCCAAGCCTGGACAATTTAACAACTTAGTGAGAACTTGTCTCAAAATAAAAAATTAAAAAAGGGGCTGCAAAAACTCCAAAAACCTTGGGTTCAATCCCCAGTACCACAAAAAATAAAAATAAGAGCGCCGGGGATTTAGCTCAGTGGTTTCACCGGCTGCGGTGCAAGCACAAGGATCCAAGTTCGAGCCTCGATACCAAAAAATAAAAATAAAAATAAAATAAAAATAAGAAAAAAGGGTAAGATTTGAATAATCAGAAAGGGAAAGGTCATTCTAGGCAGAGGGGACATAAAGAAAGGCACCGAGGCAGGTGTGAGGAGCTGAGGGAAGGACTGCTGAGACGGCTGCCATCAGTGGTCCAGTTGATATGCAGGACAAGACAATGTATGGAAAGCTCTGAAAGCTAGACACAAAGAATAGGAGGTTCATTGTAATTTATTCCAGAAACTGAAAAGAAAGCTCTGGAAAGAAAATAACATTTTATTAGAAGCAAAAATAAATAAACCAGAATAAACATTCTTACATCCTAAAAGCCACGCCAATGGGCCTGAAGTGGCTATTCCAGACCATGAAATCAGTAACTATACAACTGAGGTCCCAACTCCAATCAAAACCATGAAAGAGCCAAGTGTGTTGGCACAACCTGTATTCCCCTACTGTACTCTGGGAGGCTGAAGCAGAAGGATCACACGTTCCAGACCACTTTAGGCAATTCAGCTACTTAGTGAGACCCTGTCTCACAAAGTACAAAGGGCTGGGGGTGTAGCTCAAGTCCAAAGATCCTAGGTTCATTCCCCAGTAGCACACATATATAAAAACAGAGAAAGATAAGGTTGCTAGAAAGATAGCTACATGGTAGAACATTTGCCTAGCATGTGCAAAGCAAAAAAAAAAAAAAAGTGAGCAAAAGCTTTAGCGCATCATTCACCCTAGTTACAACACAGCTCAATATATATAATTATGAGAAGCTGAAAGAAACAGCCAGAAGGGCTGGGGATTTAGCTCAGCGGTGCCACCGCCTGCCACCTGCCTCTCAAGTCCCAAGTCATGAGTTGACCCCCTGTACCAAAAAAAAAGAAAGCACCAGGATTTTTTCTTTCCCCCATAATATGGAATGAGAACCCAGAGCCTTTGGACTGAGCTACATTCCCAGCCTTTTAAAAAAATATTTTTATTCTGAGATAGTATCTCACTAAGTCACTAAGTTGCCGAGGCTGGACTCGAACTTCTGATCTTCCTGGCTCAGCCTCCCAGAGTGCTGGGATTATACGTGTGTACCACTACACCTGGCAGGCCAGGACATTTGATCTTGGATGTTTCCCAGATGTGTACCAAGATCTGTAAAACCTAGAACTAGCACTGAAAAACACCAGGATAACAGGTCTCAGCTGATGCAGTTCCCTTACTTGTGTTACATCACTGGCCAAGCAAGTCCAAAATGAAGGCACCAGTTCTCATAAGCACTATTACTACATGTACACATTTTATCATTTCAACAGCATGATGTGGCCAAAGCTTGAGATTTCCCAGCTAATGGACTTGACTCACTTTCTGAATTCATGGTGTCCATGTCCAGAAATAGCAATTACTCTATTGTTCTGTCTAGAAGCAATCCACTCCAACTCTAGGACTCATTCTAAAAAGGAACTTAAACACTGAGTCTACATTTAACTGGGAGGTTTCTTCAGGGCATCACTTAGGTAAACAAACCCAAATCCTCAGCCTACATTTTTCAATCACTGTGTTAGCAAAATATCATCACTATACTACATTACTTTTCAGATACTTACACAATTCTAAGAATCTTATATAACATAAAACTAGGGGCCAGGGATTTAGCTCAGTGGTTCCGCCGGCTGCCTTGCAAGCGGAAGGATCCAAGTTCGATCCCTGGTACCAAAAAAGAAAAAAACAAACATAAAACTTCTCCCACAATAAATGGAAAGTAAATTCTCCACAGTTCACAGATCTGGAAATATAGGTCAATTCCACTATGTAACTGTACTTCAAGTGGCTGAAAACTAACAACAATGATACTAACAATTATAACAACAATTACATTTTACTAACATTTTCACAATTATCTTGCTTAAGCCAAATGCATGCTCTAATTTTAAAACTTATTAATGTGAAATCTACATCTAGAAATCTGGCACCTAGGTCCTGTTCAGTCTCTATGCCTAAACTTAGCCATCTGTATAAAACCATCCTTGCAAGAAATAAAACTCAAATAAGATAAGGAATACAAAATATAAAGTATTATATACATATAAGTGTTGTTAAACACACCAACAGTACATTTGTATTCTCATGAAACCAAATAAGTTGAATATTATCAGCCCTGTTTTAACAGATTAAAACCCTAAAGATCAGAGAGGTGAAGGAATCTTTCTAAAGTCAAAGAGTACAAGTGCAGAACTGACTGAAGCCCAAGAATGAAGAAATCTAAAGTCTAGTTTAGTAGCCTTTTCATTACAGTATATCAAACTTCCTTGTGAGTTGTGCATATGAAGCCAAGAGTGGTGGCACATGACTATAGACTCAGCTACTTTAGAGACTGAGGTAAGAGGATCACTTAAGCTCACAAGTTTGAGATCAACCGAAGCAACATAGCCACAACTTGTTTCAAAAAAAGTTGTTTATTTTAAAAAGTTGTAAGGGGCCAGGAATTTAGCTCAGTGGCACTGTGCCTGCCTTGCAAGCACAAGGTTCTGAGTTTGATCCCCAATACCAAAAAAAAAAAAAATTAAAAATAAAGTTATGTATTAATATGTAGAATGTAGACCCTTCACAACTTTTTATATGGAGTGCAGACCCTTCACTCCTATGTGCAGTAAGTTCTGCAAGTTCTTTTCTGTAATGTGCTAAACAAAGATCATCCTAACTAGTTTCATATAACCTGTGGCACACCTAGTGACAACTCTTAAATTTCTAAGTACCAGATAGTCAATGTTACCAATGTTGAAATGTGAATGTTCTTTTATTCCTAGCCTACTCTAGCACATGAAGATTCTTTAGTCTTTAAGGTTTTATGAAAGCAGAAAGTCTAATTCTGTCTGAATCAATGTATGTATTTCTCTGCTTAACCAACCACCGTGAATCCAGTTGTGTTCGTTTTTAAACCTCAACTCTAAAACCTAAAACAATGCCCCTATATGGCAGCTTCCTCAGAAGAGTGTCTATTCTAGAAGAGAAATCAGATCCTGGTTCTACATCTCTGATTATTCCTTCTCAGTTCCCTCTAGTATTTATTGAGACCTCAGTCCACAGAAAAGAAAACGCTGTGGCTGGCCATATCATCACCTGGATGAAATAGTCCTTGAAACAACTCACCTCTCTTGCTTGCATATTTACCAACCAACCATCTGATTACTAAGCTTCAAAAGTACTTTGTTATAGAAAGAGGGTGCCCTGGACAGCAATGTAAGAATCCCAATCACTGGACAGATATTCCCTTACTATGAATTAATAGAACTAGCTTACCAGTTGTTGCTTTTTCTCAACTTTCAATGACTCCCCCACCACCTATGAAATAAAGCCATAAAAGAATCTACAAGTTGGACCCTGGTTCTTCACAGCATCATGTGCTCCCACCAAAACTCTACCCCTTTAGTCATACCCTAACTACTTTCATTTGTTAGACACCTCCATTCACTCACACCTTCAAGCCTTCAGATGGGCTACTTATGCCCTCTCCCCTCCCCACTTTCTTTCATCGGGCTAAATCCTATTCATTCCTAAAAGTTTCCTCAAGTGTTGCCTCCTTTGTCAAATCTCCCAGTGGGTCTGGGGGGTTTAGCTCAGCAGTAGAGTGCTTGCCTAATGCGCATGCACAGGAGGCCCAGTACTACAAAAAAAAAAAAAAACTTTCAATGAACCCTGTGGAGCTATTCTTCCTTCCTGTTTCTATAGTACTTCACTCATCTTTGTGCTAGCACTTATCACAGTGTCAAATTGTTTGCATGTATCTTTCCTTTGCTAGATGTGAATAATCAAGGGCAGCAACCAGATCTCATTCATATTTCTGGCGTCTCCAATGCCTAACACTGTGTCACAACCAGAAAAAAATCAGTAATTGTTTGTTGGAAGATATATCCTGGTTCTCTCAGTTGCTGCCCACTCTAAAATATCAGGATCCAGAATTATTATCTAATGCCTCCTGTTTACCAGCCAGCTATTTGAAAGAGCCTTTGGGATATTTAGGAAATGAGGGAGAACATTTATGACCATGCTGAATCATCTAATCCTGCCAACTCCATGCTCACTACCAATACACAGGGCAACAGTTGCCAAGCACAGTTCTGGAAAATTCATGCCTGATAACCATTCCTAATGCAGCTGTGATAGGCATAGCTCTGTTCCCTTCACACTGCAAATGCATTATTTCCCTTTTCACTTTTACCTCTTCCAGGGACAGCTTCTGCAGGTGAAAAATTTAGTATTCCTTCTGTATATGAGAATACTACTTTGTAGAATGAAGTGATTAAAAATTATTGGCAAGAAAAAAAAATTATTGGCAAGAGAAAGAAGAGTTCCAAGTAAGCTAGAGGCCAATGAGGGTCTAGGACTCTATCATCATCATTATCTATTTCCCCATCTCTCTCCAAAATTAATCCTTTGTATTATCCTCAAACTACTTCCCTGGTCACTCTATGGATTCCAGCACACTCCTCTGTTTAGGGAAACAGTTCTCCTTTCTAATTTTTTTTTTTTTTTTGGTACCGGGGATCAAACTCGGGTCCTTGCGCTTGCAAGGCAGGCGGCGGAACCACTGAGCTAAATCCCTGGCCCAAACAGTTCTCCTATTAAGGTAGCAAAGACATTTTTTTAGTCTGGGAAATGCAAGAATTCCATATGGCAAAGTAACAAAGGCTGAAAAGCTAAGCCACCCTGCCTTACCAATGAGTATGGGGGTGGGGGGGTCCTGCACCTATCACAGACTCCACAACCCTCTCATACTACAAGTTAACTTACTTTGTCCAACCTTTTACTCCTCTCCAGGAAAGGGATCTGCCTAGAAAGAATCAAATCCTGTACACACCTAAGCAAAATCCTTCAGAGGAAAGCCAAACTGAGTGAGCCAGCTGAAATGACTGAACACCAGGGACCCCTCCTGAAACAAGCCCTACTTCCCCCTTCTTTCTCCATTTCTTTTGTCAGGGAGTGCAACTTCCTTTCAGCTGAGGGCCACCGGCAATATGATCCAGTGAGGTACTGAGATTTCTTCACCCATTTTTGTTTTAATTCTGCTGGTTTAAAGCTGTCATAGCCTGAGACAGTCCCAGTGTATCTCCCCTCTGAAGAGTGTGATGTTGCTCAAAAGCCTGCAAAGGAAACTTAATGGAACTATTCACTGGGCAGTATTTTTTCAATGAAGTTCAGCAGCACAATCTAACCTCTTTGTGCTCTAAAGTGAACCGCATTTCTTAAAAGAAAGACCACAGGGGGCTGACAGAAAACTTGCTGCAGGCAGGAAAAACTGGACAGCTTACAGGAGCTGATGCAGAAGGGAACAAGTTTGTTCTAGCAAGTCCATTTTAGCATTTTGCCTATTTGTTTTTTTCCTGCTGTATTCCCAAGCAGAACTCTCAAGCCACCAAGAAAAAAAAAAAAAAAAAAAAAGGGAGAGAGAGACACACACAGGTTTTACAGCTTCTTCATTTGTTTCCCTTCACTGGGTAGGTGTCGTAAACAAGAATGCTGGACTCAGTCATAAGGGCTGAAGTTTCCTCTCCTTCAGATGAAAAGAAATGAAAGGCTAGTCCCAAGGGCCTGAGCTAAATAAAATAGGAGAAAAGTGCTGCCTATGTAGTTTCTGGGAAAATCTCCACCTTTGGGAAAAGCACAACTGCCACCCAAAGCAAAATCCCAGAACTGGATGCTAAAGATCAAAGCAGGGGTCTCCCGAGGCCACACACCCCTGGCTGCCACTTAGGGAACCTACAACAGTTAGGGAAATGCAGTCCCCAGCCCCTCTGGCCTGTCAAAACTTTCTCCGCATTATACTCAAGGTGCAGATTAGGCATTAACTTGCAGAAGTGCTTCGCAAGACAGCCTCCAGGGGCTGAAACCCGAGCCCCAAGACCAATCTTTACTTTTGAGGGGGGAAAAAAAGGAAAAAAGCAATAGCCCCCCTAGCGGGATCAGGCCCGGACCCAGAGGGAGATGGGGGGGGGGGGCTCCCCACCAAAAATTGCACACTCAAGGGCACCGACGCCCGCCTGACCCCCAAAGACCCTCGGAGACTCGGGGAGACAAAAGCGGGCGAGCGCTCAGTGGGCGGGCGGGCGGCGGTCGGAGCTCCGGGGAGGAAGAGCGCGGAGGGCAGACGGGTGGCTTCCCTCGTGCCCAACTCCTCCTCCTCCTCCTCCCCGCGACTCCCCACAGCGGTCGGTCTCCCGAGCCGGCTCCTCGTCTCGCCTCCCACCACCTGGGGCCAGATAATAGGGGAACTGCTGTAACCGGGGACACGAAGGCGCCGGCCGCCGCAGGACAGGGCTCCCGAGGCTCACCTCAACTCTGTAAAAAAAAAAAAACCGGCCCCAGAAGCGGGGGCGCGACCCCGCCCGGCCGCCCCACCTGCCGCCAGCCGAGTGCCCAGGCTCCCCAGCCACGCCGCGCCGGCCGGACTCCGGCCCCAGCCCTACCTTTGTAGCGCTCCAGCACATCCTCGTACGCCTGCACGAACTCCTTCTCCTGGCTGCGGTTGGCCGGCTGCTGCCCCGGCACGTAGCCGGCCATGGCCGCCCGCGCCGCGCTCCGCCCGGGCCCCGGGGGACGCCGGTTCCAGGCCCGGGCGCTGAGGCAACGGCGGCGGCAGCCCCAGCCTCGGCCTTTGTGCTCGCTCTCCGCCTGCCTGCCTCGCTCGGTCCGGCAGTCGCGCTCCTCTTGCTCCTCGGCCCGCTCGCGCTCCGCCGGCCACGGCTCGCGTTTCCGCCTCCCCACCCCTCGGCTCCGCTCCTCCCTCGGCCCGCCCCGGCGCGGCGGCGGCGGCGGCGGCCCCGGCCCCTCCTGTCAGGAGGGCCCCTCCTGTCAGGAGCGCCGGCCGGGCCGGCTCCCCGCCCCTCCGCCCGCGGCGTTCTCGTCCCCCGGGTTGCGTTCGGCTAGGCCCGGGCCGCCCTCACGGATCCCGCGGAGCTGGAGTAGGGAGCCTGCGCGAGGCCGGCGGGGTCGGAGGCCCCCGCGTCGGGACCGAAGGCAGGCGGGTCGACGCGGCAGGGAGACCTCCGGCCGCCTCGCGGGGTGGGTGGCTGGGCGGGCAGCCCCAGTCAGTGCTGACCCACCCGGGGAGCCGGGACAAAGGAGGCAGCCCCCAGGCTGGGGGGAAGCCGAGCCGGGCCTGTGCGGCTGCTGGAGGAACCTTGGGAAAGCGCAAGACGCCTCAGCTCCCAGAGCTAGAAGCAGGACAAGGGCTAGACCCAGACAGGGCTGCGGTGAGGCCGCAGGGAACTGTGCGGCCACAAAGGGTGCCCGAAACAAAAGGTTGTCCAGAAGCAGAAAAAACTGAAATGGAAGTGAGGGGTCAGACGCTTCACCGAAAAGTAAACCAGGCCAAGGAGCAGAGCCTGAGAAATGACAACTGAAGGAAAAATGAAAACAGGATTCTGACTGCACTGTGGGGTGAACAAGACAGACAGGAGGTC
Source organism: Heterocephalus glaber (assembly GCF_000247695.1). Next base: position 21,676,234 of record NW_004624764.1, on the reverse strand, counting down.
TTAAATCTAGAGAAGGCAAACCAACAGGATTATTAAACTGTGACAACCATCCGAACAGAGAGACTTAGATCAGAAGGGAACAGACTGAAGGAGGACTGTTAGAGAACAAAGAAAAGGATTCTGGAGCATAAACAGGGAAGCCAATTATTTTCTGTCATCAGGGAAAAGGAAACGGTAAAGGAAGGAAACTGGTAAATAGAGGTAGGAATTTATTTGGGACCATTTTGAGAAGGGAGTTCCAACATCATGTGCCCTCTGTTCAGTTGTGTATCTATTGTTCAGTCCCAACAGTGGTGAGAGCAGTAAATGAGAAAACCAGGTAAATGTAGGTGGACACTTTTAAGCCACAATTGGCCTAAAATTCTACCATTACCCTCCCCACGTTAACTTGATTTTTCAGGGAATGGAGAGGGGATTGTGGTAAGAATTTAGGCTGGTTGATATCACAATAAGGGCACATAAGCAAGTTTAAAAATAAAAATTATTCACCACTGAGCAGCCAAAATTGAGACTTAGGCTTTCACTTCAGTTCCTAGTCTGAAGAGTTTGAAGGAGGGAGAAGATTCTCACCCCAGGGCAGGGATTGTACCTTTGTGCCTGGTGAGCAATGCCAACTACCTAGTCAATACTCAGTACATTCATAACAAGAAAAAGAAATGATGCTTTTCACTTAATAGGTGTGCTAATTAGGTTTTCACATCACATCATGAGCAGAAATCGGGTGAGCAAGTCATTAATCATATCTTTTTCCATCAAATATTGCTGAGCTGCCCAAGTTCTAGGCATGACCATACAGGGAAGAGACTGAAAGAGGAAAGGGAGGATCTGTGGACAAATGCTCATTTCCTTCCAATTTAATCTTGTGTGAGGGGGGAAAAAAAGCTATTTCACATTTTGTTGTCAGCTAATGAGCTCAGATTATGAAAAGAAGGGTAATAAATTTAAGGTATATATATTTTTTCAATAAATAAACTTTTAGTGAAAAACAAGATGAAGGAGTTGGTGATTGATAGCACAAGCACATTTTTCATAAACAGCAGAGATTATAGAAATGCTAACTCTGGGGATCTTGACTGTATCAGTGCTGAGTCACTGCATTTCCTATATTATTTTATACCAGTAGGGCTAAGAAGGCCCAGACACAAACACACATCCACACACCTCCACCCTCACCCCCTACAGACATCTGCCTCCTTGTTTTTTTCATTGCAGCAAATAGACAAGTCTCACCACCATCACCACCAGCATCCCAGGGCTGCTACATACACTGACTGCTTTGGGAACAGGTTCCTCAAGAATTGCGATTGCTGCTTGCTAAAGGTGAGGAAATAACAGAAGCACGAAGGAAGATTCCACTCTGCGAATCAGGCTGTTAAAATGTGGGCAGGGACCCCCCCACCCTCCCAGTTAAGATTCTCACTATGATACATGGTAATCAAAGAAGAAAGTTCTGGTTTGGGTTGTGGTTAAAGTGGCTTCCCTCGCTCAAGTTACTTTCTTGACAAAATTTGCATTTAAATGCCCCCCAAGAGTTTGAAGTAATGCCTTCTTCTAATGAATGGGAAGGGGTAAGTCTGCATGTTTGGCTGATGTTCCTGTTTTATACAGAGAAAATTTTACAAGGCTAGAGGAACAAATGGCTACTGGGAGGATGGGAAAAAAGGAAGCCTGCGACAAGGAGGTTTTTCTTTTTTTGTTTTGTTTTTCAAGCAAGAGTTAATTTATAGCCAGACCACACAATTGAGAAAGCTCAATTGTGCTTTCTCCTTTTGGCCTGTGATTCTTCCTTTGCTCCTGATTGGTGAGCCTGCTGTCCTATACAGTATTTCTAAGGAGGTTGCAATGGAGGAAGCAGGAGGCAGGATGCACTCAGGAGACCATCTAGTGGGAAAGAAGGGTAAAACAAGAAATAAAGGACAAGGACTTCCTTGGAGTCTTCCTCTTCTTGTCAAGCGTCCTTCTCTCAAAGCCCTGCCACTTTAATTCCTTTCAGCTCAAAAGTAGTCTTTGCCTCAGGCTTTCCCCCCTGCTTTTCTCCACTGGCTGGAACCGTTTCTCTCCTCCTTTAGCAGACTCACTTTTTGGGGGGTGGAAGTGGGAGACTGAGAATCCAATTCAGTGCTCAGGATGTGAGGGCACTGGCTGTGACATCTGTCACCCCACTGATCGCCATGATTGATTCGGCTGATCTGGCTGGCCAGGCGGGTGTCCCCTTCCTCCCTCACCACTCCATGTGCATCCCTCCCAAAGCTGTGCACTCCATCTAAGAGGATGACCACCCCCCCAAAGAGGAAGACCCTTTCCTCAGTCAAGGGTATACCAGCAGCTGTGCTCCCCTGAACCTAGGTTCTCCCTAGAACCTCCTAACAAGCTCTCAATTCAGTGTTCAGTCAAGGCTCAAGGGCTGAGGGCACGTACTTTGTGCACACAGAAGAAAGGAATGCAAAATCATTTCTCTGCTAGTGCCCCTCCCCAACCTCTGGAAGGCTCACCCACAGCACTTCTTCAGTTTGGCTCATGCTACACTATTTTGCATGTGTTAATGGATGCTGTATAAATAAATGTGCTAGTAGGGTGTGAGAGAGAGACAGAGAGAAAGTGTGCGTGCGTGTGTGTGTTCTTCCACTCCTTCTTGCAAGGGTAAGCTGTCTCCTATGCTTTTTACATTCCCCAATAGGAGCTGATGCCAGATATGGAAGGGGCTGCCCCTGCTCTTGGAAGAAAACTGCCTAGTTCTAGTCTTAGGAGTTCTGCCTCCAGGCCTAACTCCACCAGTCTCTCGGGCACAGGCTTTGTCCAATCTCAGCCAAAGCTCCCTTTATGCCCAGCTCCTGGAAACCCTTTCTAAACTTTGCCTCAAGTTCCCAAATCTACGCAGGGTAAGAAGCCTTTCCCCACTCTCACACTGCCCTCTTCTGTTCAGAAAGTGAAAGAGCTCAATTTAAGAAGCCTGGATGGTGCCAGCCACCCAGGAAGACAAGATCCTTGCCACCAGGCAGCATGTCACCATAGCAACCCTCAAAATGGTTACCCAGCCATCTGGGTAACCATAGCAACTGGCCAATTCTCTCCACCTCAGCCTCTCCCTAGGCCGTCTCCCCTGACTTATGAGAACCAGTCCCAAAGAATCTCCAGTCCTTACTGGTGGACATGAACAGAGGTAGACCCCTGAAAGGCAGCTGTCCCAAGGGGCCTTGGAATGCCTCACTCACCTGGGCTTCCCAGGCACAGTGGAGACAGTGGGTGTGAAGACACTCTGTGAACCTTGAAGTGCTGCACAGATGTTAGCTATCATTACTCTACTGTTCCTTGGAATGAAGGAGGCAGTGAGTTGCCCTAAAGCCATTCCCTGCTTGGCCCTGACTGCCTGGGAGATCTTGGGCAAGTTAGTGAACTCTTCAGGTGTCCACCTCCTTCCTCTACAGTAGCTCTCTGCCCCCTAAAGCTGTATTGAAGATGGGTCCAACACAACACGTGACGTGCCAAAAACAGTTGGCATTAGGACCATAACAATACTAATTAGAAAAGGTACTGGCCACTCTGATGTTTCCCAGCCTCCGTGTGAATAAAACTGCTGTATTGTGCGTCTTGGAGGGGGCACCATAGCTAACATGAGCCTCACTCAACCACATTCAATTTCCCTTCCTGCTCTGGGGCAGGAGAAGGTTTCATCCTGAGTGGGGTCCCCTGAGTGGGGTCCCCAGAGTTCCTACCAAGCAGGGCTGCAGGCAGTCTGCACCCTTTGGGCAGTTGGGAGGTTCCCCAAACTGGGAGGTGTGGCAATTTACCTATGAGGTAGCCCTCCATTTACATGATCTCCCCTTCACACACCCTGCCCCAAAACCTCTAAAGGGGTAGGGACCAGAGCATAGAACTCAGCACAAATCCCCAAGGCCCCAAGAGCCCCTAGAAAGCAATGCTCCCAAGTGAGAACACATTTACCACCATCAAGGTAGGCCTGGGGCTCCAGCCACTCTCATAAAAACAGAATTCCTTCCTCCTTGATTTTAAAGATTTCCATCATATTATTGCATCTCAAATTCAGACTCTCAAAATTGACTCTTCAAAATCCATTTTTGGGATACTTTCCTCAATTAAGGTTGCAGGGTCTTGATTCAAACCCAGGGTCCACAAGCTTCAGATGTTTTGATAAAATACACAGACACTACCCTCAGAAATCATCTTCTAGTCACAGATCAAGACAGCTGTAGCCTGAAGCTGACCTGCAGAGACCAAAGGATCCCACAGCAACATTAAGAGGGACCCACTGTCCCCAGGACTGGCCTTGGCAGTAAGAATTCCTCACAGAGCCTCTAGGCAGTGGATCAAGGGGCACTGGCTCTGATGTTCAGATGTGGGCTCTGAGTAATGTGGGCAGGTAAATTGATATATTTACACTGGGGGGGAAGGTGGTATAATATAATGGTTAAAATGTGCGGCACCTGCAATCCTTGCACTCAGGAGGCTGAGGCAGGAGGATCAAGAGTTCAATACCAGCCTGGGCTACATAGCTAGATCCTGTTTCAAAAAACCAAAAGAAGAGAAGAGAAAAGACAAGGCAGGGAAAAGTACATGATTACCCTAACATTTCTTTTACATAACTGGGAAGGCAGAGATAGAGTATACAAGTGAAAGACTGGCCATGACTGGCCATAATTCTTGTTTCTGGGTGATAAGTGTTCAGCAATATATTATTCTCCCTACTTCTCTAATATATGTCTGATGCATTCTAAGAAGTGCCTAAAGCATGGCACTAAGCAGGTGCAAGGGGCATTACTATACATGTGGGGTTCCACACTCTGCGTAGTGCTGACTCAGCTCTACTATTTGCTTACTGGATGATCTCAGACAAGTTCCTTACCTTTCTGTTGAGAACAGCAACTACTACCCAGGGTTCTGTGAGGATTAAATGACGTATGTAAAATGCCTGGCCCATGTCTAGGACTCTGCACAGTGGCTTTTCCAGCAATTATTTACTAGGGGATTCCAGGTGGCATCAGCTCTCAGAAGCTCCTGAACTGAGTCCAGAGTTCACTCTGCAACCCACCCTATGGATTCTTTAACTTTGAGGGGACGGGGAGTTGAGACAGGGTCTCCCTATGTCATCCAGACTGGCCTTGAACTCACTATGTAGCCCAGGCTGGCCTCAAACTTGCAGTGATCCTCCTGCCTGAGCCTCCTGGGTGCTGAAATTATAGGTATGTGCCATCATGTCCATCAAGGATTCTTTAATTTTTAACTCCCACCAGCTGTTCTCTTTTCATTTTCCTTCCTTCCATCTTACCAAGGCCAAAGAAAGGTGAGCAAGAACAGAAACAAGTAACAGGCATGTACTCTCTGTGTTCAGATTGTCTGGCAAGTTATTTCTTTTCCAAGTCTCAGGTCAAATGTTGTCTTTAGCCGATCATAGAGGTGCACATCTATAATCCCAGCCCTCTGGAAGGCTGAGGCAGAGGATCACAAGTTCAAGTCCAGGGCCAAGGATTTAGCTCAGTGGTTCCACCGCCTGCCTCACAAGTGGAGGGACCTGAGTTCAATCCCCGGTACCAAACAAAACAAAACAAAACAAAACAAGTTCAAGTCCAGCCTGAGCAATTTAGTAACTTAGCAAGACCCTCTCTCAAAATAAAAAATAAAAAGGGTCTAGGGATGTAGCTAAGTGTGAAGGCCCTGGGTTCATACACAGTACTGCCAAAAACCAAAACAAAAAAAAAACAGCATCATTGCTCTGAGCCTGTAAGAGGCAGGAGTAGGAGGCCCTTCTCGCTCAGAACTTCCTCCAGACTCTCTTTGGATTAAGCGTAGCACAGCTCAGGCTGGACCCTGACTGCCTTCACAGGCAGGGGCTGGCTCTGAAGCCTAGTCTGAGCCCAGGACAAGGCACTTTCCAGCAGTGTCTGTTAAATGAGCAAGTGCACGATCAACCAATAAGCAGGGGATAAATCAGGACATCACAGATGAATGAGTCTGTGAGTAAATGAATGGCATTCATTAGAATAACTGCAGACTCTGGGCCAGCTCTCTTGCCTCCCCACACCCCTTAACAAAGAGAAAGTGAGGCTTGGTGAGGTTAGAAACTCTGCAGGGTCTCCAACTGGTAAGAGAGCGACAAAACGAGGATTCTGGGACTGAGAATTTAGCTCAGTGGTTCTGCTGCCTCCCTCACAAGCGGCAAGGTCCCAAGTTCGATGCCCTGTACCAAAAAAAAAAACGAGGATTCTAACTAACTCTAAAGCCACTGAAGAAGCTAAGACAGGAAGATCACAAGTTCCAGATCAGCATGGGCAATTTAGAGAGACCCTATCCCCAGCACCTTACTTTTTTTTTTTTAAAGTGAGCAACTGTGGAAATGGACAAATGAGGGAATAAGAAGGGAGGGTGCGCCCAGAGACACATGCACTGAGGCTCCAGGGAGAGCCCTTTGACCACAAGGTAGAAGACCATTACATTCTGGAGTAGGAGCAGAGCACAGTTGAGGACAGAATATCAGCACAAGCTGGGCATGGTGGCACCCGCCTATAATCCTAACACTCTGTGAGGCTGAGGCAGGAAGATTGTAAGTTGGAGCTCCATTTGGGCAATTATTTAGTGAAACCCTGTCCCAAAATAAAATAAAAAGAGGCAGAGATATAGTTCAGAGCAAATGTCTTGGGTTCATTCCCCAGTATCACCAAAAAAAAGAGAGAGACAGAGAGGAGAAAGAACATCAGCCCATAATCACTGTTACAGGGGCTCTAGACCTTCTCTGCAGCAGCATCCTCAGGCCAGGGAGAGTCCAGCCAGGGGCACCCCTTCCAATCTGACAGGAGAACCAGGGTAAAACTGCCTGGCTTTTAACTGACAGGTGACAACAGGCAGTGGCAGGGCCAAATCATGGCAGGTCCTAGCCACAGCAAAAAGGAAAAGAGGCCACCAGCCAGGCTCAGCATAACACCTGGATTACTAATGCTAACATCTAGGTACGTTCACAGACCTTTCTCCAAGGGAAGACTGCTGAAATACACAGAAATCCAACCCTAGATCCTACTGCGGTGTCAGCTCTGGGCCCATAAGCCCGAGAAATGACAGCCTTCTGCAGTTCTTAAAGTAACTAGCACTTTCCCTGTGTTCCTAACCTCTGGAACAGAGGCATGAGCCAGAATGCCATGCTAAACCTTTCTCTGCATCACCTGAAAGTCACTAGAAAAGCAATGGCATAAAGTCAGCATTGCACCTTGCAATGCAGCAACCACCTCCTAGGGTCCCACAGGGCCCCTGAGCCGCACAGAAAAGACAGATTGGCTGTCTGTTCTGCCACCTGCACAGAATTCTGCCCACGTGGTCTTTTTCTATCCCTGCAGCTAATGTGACCCAGATTTACTTTCAAAGAGCCAAAGCTGAGCTGGTGGTGTGTAGCTACAATTCATTCTGTCCCACTTTCAGGGGACTCTCCTGCTACTGAAACCAAGCTCCAGGACAGGACCAGGGATCTGAGAACACTGCTAGGAAACAGAGAAGCTGGGAAGGGGGAGGAGCCCCTCAGAAGAGCCTGGGGCAAGATGGGTTGTCTGCTCAGGAATAAGGGTTCCCAGTGAGGCTGGTTTTAGGGTTCCATTTCCCATGGCGACATTCCATTCTTCCTGTCCACGGCTTAGACAGAATAAACCATTTCCATCTGTTCTCTAACAAAGGCCTGGAATGAACAAAAGAAAGGGACAGAACGAAGATGCTCAGGGCCTCTGGCCTCCTAGAGCCTCCACTGCCTCTTCTGGTTGCCAGCGACGTTACTAGAAATGACTCTGCTAAGTGCAGTAACTGACATGTGAACCTGTGCTTCTCCATCTCCTTTTGCTCTCCATTCAGTGGTCACTGGAAGCAAGTTCATTGCCTCCCTATTACACATAAGGAAACTGAGACTCCAAGAAGTGAAGTCATTTGCCTATGTTTTCTCGTTTGTTTGTTTTGAGACAAGGTCTCGATATGTAGTTTGGTCTGGTCTTGAACTCATCATGTGGCTCAGGCTGACCTCCAACTTACAGCAATCCTCCTGCCTCAGCCTCTTGAGTGCTGAGATTACAGGCATACACCACTACTCCCGGCTGTGTACATTTTCTGACGCTACATCTAATTGTCTCCACACTTGCCTGGCACACAGCTGGGGCTCAATCCATTTTTGTACTGAATAAATGAACAAATGAAGAAGCTGAGAGGTGCCTGAGGGATGTCTTCGAGCTTTCCCCTCCTCGGAGCAGGCTTCCTCCTCTGACCTGACACCACCCTCTCAGGGTGTCTGCCTCAGGGCAGAAGGGCAAGATGGGGCTTGGAATGTAGCAATCTCGAGATCTGGTGGGGGGAATGAACTTGGAGACAATAAACTTTAATATAAAGCCAACAAGAGCTGGAGAGAGGGGCTGGGGATTTAGCTCAGTGGCACCATGCCTGCCTCATAAGCGCAAGGTCCTGAGATCGATCCCTGGTACCAAAAAAGAGCTAGAGAGGGATCTAACAAAAGGATCGGGGAAGGCTTCCTGGAAGAGGCCACAATGGAGCAGATGTTGGGAATCACTGCAGCAGCACCTGCTGAGGGCCCCTGAAATGAATCCCACAGATGCTTCCCACTGGCTAACTAAGAGACTCATCCTTAGCCTGAGTCCCTGTGCTCCCTGCCTTCACGATACATACAGGGATGTAGTTAACATTTTCCTTCTGTTCTCTCAACTAGACTGAGTTCCATGAAGACAGGACCACATCTTTAGCTATCTTTGAATATATCATGACAAGAACAAGAAAGGCCTTGAATATGTGATGTAGGATGAATGAATACCTTTTTGAATTTTTTATTTTTTGGTACCAGGGATCGAACTCGGGACCTTGAGCTTGCAAGGCAGGCACTGGAACCACTGAGCTAAATCCCCAGCCCGGATTAATGAATACCACCTGATGGATTGTGAATCCCTTCTGCACAAAACCCGACCCTACTCCAAAAAAAAATTTACTTCTATCTGCAGGAATCTAGTTATAATAAGTACACAGAACTGCAATGTAACAACTGTAAATGGTGAACCCTAGAGTTGCACGGTACAAAACTATGTGAAACCTGTCCTGCACCTGTTTTTCTTCCACTCTCCATAGGCCCCCAAGGAATGCAGCCCTTTTCCCACCCCACCCCCCATTTCTACACTTTGGGGTTATACTCCCTGCTAAAATAACCTCCCCAGCTTCCCCTTCCTGGCTGCCCTCCATCAGTAAGGATAGTCTGCTGTTTGCTAAGGAGAGAGAGCCAGCAGGGAAAAGGCCAAATTCCTTCCATCTTTGTTGCTGCCCTCCCCTTGAGGCCTCTCTCAGAAGTGACTAGAAGTCTCTCAGGTGATTCAGAATACCAGGTCAGCTATTAGGGGGTCATCTGCAGAAGAGTCAGACTGGCCTGCTTGCCTAAGGAATGCAAATAGCTGTATGTTTGGACTTAGAAGCTCTGTGTCTGTGTGACTCTGGGCAAGCCCCTAAGGCCTCTGGGCCTCAGCTCATACAGAGAAACGGTGCTTTCATACATGACTCTTGTTACATTTCAGTGTGGCTGGGCTTAGAGATTTGGGAATGGGCCTGGCAAAGAAGAAGAAGGAGGGAAAGAATGGATAGAAAGGATGAAGACAGGGAGCCAGAAGGAAGAATCAGGTTGCAGAACGTGTGGAGCCCCAAGAATCTTCTTGACTTTGCCCACAGAGACCAGCAGGTTTCTTGGCCCTGACTTGCCTCTCTCCTGTGACAGATGGCGCCAGCAGGGCGCCTCCATCAGGCCTCTCAACCAAGGGCAAGGCTCTGAGACCAGCTCAAAACACAGAGGGAGCAGGGAAAGAGGAGTCACTGCATTTGGTAAGACTGACTCAGACACCCCCACCTGGCTTCCTAACCCAGACCCAGGGGAAGGAGAAAACTGTACAGGCCACAGATGGCTTCCAGGGTGAGCCGACTTCATTTCCTCCCAAAAGAGAAGAGCTGCTGCAGAGAGCCTGAGAGCATTCAGTGTCTCCCAGTCATGCCCCTCACGCTTGGCAAGGCTGCTTTTCTCACTACTCTGGCGGGGCCCCCACAAGATTCTAAAAATCACACAGAAACTTCAGCCAGTCCCCAAAGTAGCAGTCCCGCCTCATCTCTGCTGCCTCTCTTCTCTCCTTTGGAAGAAACGCGCCTGACTGCAGCACACAAGTTATTTTTAACCGTGGTGATCTCCTCATTTTCATCCTGACCAGCCCAGCCCCCTACTCAAGACAGACTCAGGATACAAAGATCGAAGCCAGCACCCTTCCTTTCCTTCACTTGATCCAGTGGGGTCCTGAAAGGCTCTGCCTGGGAATTAAACCCCTTCACATCCACTCTTAGTCTAGGCTCAGAATCTTAAACAGCAGGGCCTCCTCAGAGAAGATGGAAGGAAAAGGCATCGAAAAGCGACACAAGTAACAGAGAGTGGTGGAGGATGGAGTGGGGCATATAAGGAAGAAGGAAGCATCAGTGCTGCCTTCAGGAGGAGAGAACTATGAGTCAGAGGCTCCTGAGTCATAGCCCCTCAAGGCTGGGGACAAGTAAAGCCATTCCTTCTTCTTAGGGACAGCTCTGAAGCTCTAGAACTAGCTGGTGCTGCTGGCCCATAGGGCTTGAGAACTCCCTCCAAGGGCTCCCTATTGCATAATAGAAGTAGATCCAAACTGCAGCTTGCCTGCCACCACTGTCTCCTCCCTCAGAGCTCGTGCTTGCTAAAATCCTTCCCTGCTTACTTGAGCCCACATAACCCTCTCCCTATCTAACTTCTCATTATAGCCCACTGCCTGTTCCTAATCACAATCTGTCACGTTACCCTCTCAATACTCCTTACACTCACTCAGTCATTCAACACTGGTTGATCTCTAGCATAAGCAAAGACCTATTCGAGTCATGTCGGGATCAACACACAAACAAGCCACCGTCCTGAATGGTTAAGTCCTGAGGGAGGGACAGGCTCCCTGTGAGTTAACCGCTGTACTGTGCGAGAGAACACGGAGGAGCCAAAAGTATGAATATGAGAGCGGAGGAGGGAGCTCTGGATACCACTGGGGGCATTAGGGACAGAGGAGGCGGCAGTTAAAAGAGAAGGAGGGGTAACCAGCATCTTGCAGAGAAGAAAATGAAAGCATGGAAGTTGGATCCTGCAAGCTGCAGACCTCTGGAGAACAAGTTCCAGTACAGTATGGCAGGGTGCTGGGGGGATAGAGGGGACAGTAGGTAGGGTGGAAGAGGTAGAATAGAGCCTGGTTTTGATGGGCCTTTATTCCACATTCAAGAAGGACCCAAAGATGGTTTAAAAACAGCTGAGTAATAGGGTTAGGTTTGTGTTTGAAAATAAACTACTGGGCCAGGGATTTAGCTCAGTGGTTTTGCTGCCTGCTGGGCAAGCACAAGGACCCGAGTTCAATCCCCAGTACCAAAAAAAAAAAAAAAAAAGTATGAAAATAAACTACTCTGCTGGTCATGTGGAAGAAGTGGGGAAGACTATTAGGTGGTTAGCTGGAAGGTCAAGGTGATGGAAGATAAAGTGGAAGGGACATTATTTGAGAGACACAAAGGAGGCAGAGGGACAGGACTTTACCACGGGTAGAAAGCAGGTGATGTCACTAAATTAGCTGCAGGCATTGCTCTTTCTTTCTATCCTCACTATGATACCAGTGCCTCGGGAGATGTTGAGCACACCCTAGGGAGGCAGCTCTGGATACCTTCAGCACAAGCAGTGACTTTCTGCACGGTGTCCCTGAACAGGGGCATTCTTAAGGAGACTGGTGATCAGAGAAGATAAGGGAGTCACACAGCTGGTCAGTAACATCTTGCCTCTCTGCTCCAACGCCCACACTCATAACCAGTGCACCTGCTTGGCAAAGGAAAACTGGGCTCTTCCCAGCACAGGCCCCCCACTCCTGACGCAGAGCCGAGGGAGGTGCCCAACACTTTTGGAAGGCAATATGAGTGACACTGCCCTCTCAAAAGACTTCATTGTGAGAAAATAATACAACAGAAGTCAGAAGTTATTATTCTTAACCATGTTCACAGCAGTATTGCTTACTATGGCCAAAAAGTAGGAGGAAAAGAGTAGGGCTTGGAAAAATCATGAAATATTATACAGCCTTGAAAGGTAACTATAAGGTCTGATGTTATATGGAAAATCTCTCTGATATGAGAGTAAATGAAGAGTCAGATCCAGGCCACGAAGGCAACTACATAAAAAACATAACAGAGGGGTAAAGGAAGAAGATCCAGAAATGAGAACAGGTCTCATGTTAGCACAGGGGAAATAGATTTTCCCCTTCTGAGCTTTTCTTCAACACTGTCATCATTTTGCCAACAGTAATAAATTAGATTCCAGCTGGCTTGATCTGAGGACCCCTCCGCCTCCCACCCAGGCAAGGGATGCACAATGGCCCATGCGTCCCACACATCCACAGCATCCAGCTTCCGGGGCACCTCTCTTACCAGCAACTCTGACTACAGCACGCTCTGCGGGGTCCAGCACCGAATCCTGGCTTTTCCTCTTTTTCTGCTCATGCAGTGGCAAGTTCCAGGGCAAGGTGTCCCCCGGGGGACAGGGAGACAGGCTCCCTGATCGCTCACTCCGGTAAGACCGCTCGCTCCGACATGACCGCTCACTCCGACAGGATCGTTCACTGAGTGTTTCTTCATCGGAGGAAGACATGGTCTAGGTGAGAGCTGCAGCAGGAGGGCCTGGGAATCCAACAGCAGGGATCTGGAGGAGGAAAGGATGAGTGTGAAGGATCGAAGGGATCACACAAGGAACACTGGGACTTGGAAAGCAGAGATCCTAGTCCTGGTTTTGCCACTAACTTGACCTCTACCTATCTGAAATTCAGTTTCTCCCCCTGCAAAATGAGATAAGGATAATACATGCCAAAAGCAATTCATGCCAGGCATAGTCTCATACTTCGGAGGCTGAGGCAGGAGAATCACCGCAAGTTCAAGGCCAGCCTGAACTACACAACAAGACCCTGCCTCAAAAAACCAAAAATAACCAATTCAGGGAATTTGGGAGAAACGATATAGGTAACATATATAAAGATATCTATATGTTTTAAAATACTGTATGAATGTTAGCTCCCACTACTAGTTACCACTATTATTGTTATTTAGAACACACAAGATTAAATTCGGGGCCGGGGATTTAGCTCAGTGTTTTCACTGCCTAGTGCAAGGACCCGAGTTCAATCTCCGGTACCAAAAAAAAAATGATTAAGTTCACAGGCCTCATAGATTAAAAAAAAAAGTTGGTTCAAATCTACTCCACCACTCACCAGCTGTCTGACCCTCGAGAAGCCATTTAATCTCTTCAGCCTCAGCATCCTCGTCTGTAAAATGGGGATAATGCTAGCATCTAACCTTCCAGGGCTGTTCGTGGAAGCTAAATGAGATCCTGCACATTAAGTGCTTAACACTGGCTGGTGCCCAGTAAGTACACAATAAACAGCATCTTATGCTACATTCCCCTTCTACTTAGCTCCCAGGAATCCTATAAAAGCAAAATGGGGCAACAGATGGGACATACTTTCAAAAAGCTAAAGCAGGAACTCAATGGCAGGCATGAAACAAAGCACAAGCTAGAATAGAAATTCCTGCATTTCTCCAGCAGACATATTAGACACAGTACTAAACTTAAAACACCTAGGTATAAATTCTGGTTTGGCCGCTTACAATTGATGTGATCAAGGGCAAGTCACTCCACTTCTCAGAGACTCAGTTTCATCATCTGCAAAATGGGGGTAATATTCTACCTTAGAAGATATCTTAAGAACACAGTGAAACAGGCTGGTGCCATACTTGGCACGGCAGACAGCAGGCAGTAGGTAAAATATTCATTGGCTCACTCCAAGGGCTGGTACGGGAATAAGTCGCACAGTGTGGGGGTGGGGAGATGGTACAGTTTTTCTGGTCAGTTTAACTAGTAGAGGGAGTTGAGTGGAAACATAATCATTCTGAGGCCAGCTGGGCTCCACCAGCCAGAATGGGCAGCCTTCCCTCAGCCAGGCCAAGCTCACTTCCTAGAACCATCTGCTACACATGGCCCACCACCCCAAGGGCTCCGTAAGAGCCGAGATGCCTCGCATGCCTGCAGCTGTCAGCCTTCCTAGGGCCCCAAATCCAACCTGAGTAGCCAGCTCTCACTGGCTCCAGGGAAGGCAGGAGATGTGGACGACTGGTATGATGGGAAATACCTGCACACAGGGCTGTGTGGGGACAGGGAGGGGGCCTAAATGGCTGGACCCTACGGATCTCTGGCACAGCTCCTCCTGGATTCTGGGACTCTCCGCCTGGAGGCAGCAAGGGGAAGAGACAGCCTCCTGGGTCACTGGCAGATCCCCATCATAAGCACCGAACTCAGAGATAACAAAAGAAACATTAAAAGGTTCAGGAAGGCTCTAGGCAGCCTAAGGCAGACAAAACTGCCCTGCCTGGTCAGCGCGCCACCCTGTATCAGCAGCAAAGGGGCCCTCTTCCCAGGGAGGACCAAGAAGGGATCTGCTAGAGGTGGAAAGGAAAGAACTCAGGTTCTGGCACCGCTCTGCCCTTTATCCCAGCGTTCCCCTCCCCCCTTTACCTTCCGGCGCCCCTCCTAGGCCCTATAGCCAGGTCAGGTTCTGAAGAGCCAGCCCCAACCTCTGGAAACTCAGGCTGCGCTGCCACCCTACCCTCCGCCCCAGGCAGGCAAATGCTCCTCCTCTCAGACCACCTGCTTCATTCCAGAGCCGCCCATTCACCTCCCAAACGCCCATTTTACTACAAAGACCCGCTGAGCCAAGGCCTCTCCAGCAGGAACCATCCGTCCCGTCTACCTGGCTCGGCCTCTGGATCCTCTTACACACACACCTGTTTGACCTCGGGTCTCCGGTCCCACCCTTCGGTTACCCAGGTCATGCCATCAATTCCCATTCAATCGAGCGCGCGCCCACGCCCCCAACCCATCCCGAAGGCCGAAGGCCGGGTCTGTGACGGGCACCGGCCCTGGCGCTGGCCCACTGCGGCCTCCCCACTTCGCCCCATCCCTTTCCCCACGGCCGGGCGAGGGGTGCGCCCGCGACACGGTGGCGCGGGTGGGTCCGCGTGCTCGCCGCGAGTGGCTGACAAAGAGCGGGGACGCGTGCCGAAGGACCCACAGGGAGCCAGGGCCAGCATCGAGTCCCGGGCCCGCAGGCGACCTTCCGCGCCCGGCCCTGCCCGCTCCTGCGGGTTCTTCGCCAGGCCCCGGCAGGGCTCGGTGCCCGTTTTCCCAAGAAGTCCGCCTCTCGGCGGCCCCGCCAGGGCACCCAGCTCCGCACGCGCTGCGTTCCCGGCGAGGGGGCCGCAGGTGCGAAGCCGGACGGTGATTGCCGTGCCAGTCACCCGCTGCCCACGGCGCCCGGTTGGGGCGCGGCCACCACGCGCGATCCCTCGCCGCGCCCCATCGCGCCCTGCACCCTGCGCGCCGGCCCGGGAGCCCCGATCCCGCGCCGCGCCCGCGCCTTACCCTGCGAGCCGGAGCGGGAGGAAGACTGGCCGGAGAAGGCGGCGGCAGCGGGGGCGGCGTCGGGCGCGCCCGGCGGGAGCGCGGCGGCGGAGGGGAGCGGCTCCCACAATGGCCGAACTCGCGGCGCCGAGCCCCCCACCCCCAGCGTCCTAGCGGCGGAGGTAGCGGAGCCGGCGCAGCCGCCCAACCCGCTCCCCCGCCCCCAGCGCCGACGCCGTCCCCCGCCCCCCGAGGCACTCGCCGCCCTGCACCCCACCCCGCGCCTCAGCGCGCCCCGCGGGTCTGCTGCCCCGTGCCGTTCTGCACTGACCTCGCGTCCTCCTGCTGACCCCGAGCGCCTTCTCTCTGTCGCTCCCCCTGCAACTCCTCCCAGGCGGCACCCAGGGTCCCCTAGGCCAATTCACACCCCCACATTACCCGCCCTCGGCTCCGGCGACCTCTCCGCCCTGGCCTGGCGGCCACTCGCTAACCCAGGCCGGCCTCCGGCCTCCCCCCCCCCCCCGGGAGCGCTCTGCAGCCAGGCCCAGAGTCGCTCTCCAGGATGCCGGCTGCCTCTCTGCCTGAGCCCATTCTGGAATAACCTTCGCCTGGCCTCCTTTTGCCCACTTCCCCTAACCCACATTCTGTCCCCACTTCTGGGTCCCCTCGAGGAGAATGCCCTGCAGGAATTGAATGCAGGAAGAACCCGAGGGAGACTCCATCTTCCCCGCAGAGAAAAAGGGAAGAGGGGAGCCAGGCCCCAGGCTGGGAATTCAGACTATAGATTAGACCCAGCCAGCCCTAGGCGGAGCCTTGGAGGAAGCTTCATTCACTGACAGAGCACTTATTAAGCTCCTTCTGAATACATGCACTGATGATACAGAAAATAAAATCCAGGAGTACCTTCCATCCTCCTGCTACAGAACAGTGAACATCCGCCGGGTGTGGACATGCATTGCCTGTGATTCCAGTACAGGTACTTGGGAAGCTGAAGCAGGAGGATCGCCTGGGCTACATACAGTAGTGAGTTCAAGGCCAGCCTGTACTATAAAGCAAGACCTTATCTCAAAAAAAAAAGTGAACATGTCCAGACAGGGAGGGAATTTGTCTAGATCATTGCTCTAGTAATCTGCACAGAAACAGCCTGGTAACTAGGTGTTTTACATGTTTGATGGCAAATCTAAAAATTAATTCATTTAGCAAACTTCTACTGACCATCTACCATGTTCCAGGCCCCATGCTGGGTATGGAAGATACAAGGAAGAGCAAGATGCATCTGATCCTTGCCCATTGACTCCACTGGGCTGACAGTCCCGCGGGACAGATGGCCAGAAGTCCACATATCCCATGAGACAGCGTTATGATCTTTCATCCATAAATGCAGAACCGAGGTTAGGTGATTTACTCAAAATCAAATAGGGAGAAAGTGGGTGATCCCAGGACTGGACCCCTGTTTTCAATTCCATATCCCTGGTTCTTTTTCACTATAATGGTTGGGGAAGAATGTGTGTTGGCATAATTTGCAGATGCCCTTGCACTTCATGCTGAGAAATTTGGCCTAAATTTTATGATTATGAATAGCCAAGAAAGGTGTCAAAGTAGAAGAGTTAAAGTAGTTGACAAGCAGGTGCCCGGTGAGTATGGATGGTGACGCAGGGAGACCACTGCAGCAGCGCCTCAGGCTGGGGTACATATCGGTGGCAGAACCTTTGCAAAGCTTGTGCAAGGCTCTAGGTTCCATCCCTAGCAATACACACACACACACATGCACATGAGCACACATACAAGGTAATAAGGCTCTGCACCTTGGTTAGGACAGTGGGAATGGGGAGGGATGTTTTCTACCTGCTAGGTTTCTGTGTTTACATTCAGCCTGTCACATTAAATAAGAGAAGGAACCACTATTTACTAGCAATGCTCTGGGCATTTTGTAATATTATGCCATTAAATGGTCGCCAAAACTCCTTTGCAGTAAGTATCTTGAATATCTTTTACAGATAAGGAAACAAGACTTTGAGAGATGAAATGACTTACTGAAGTCCACGAAGCACACTAGTGTTGGAACTGTTTTTGAGTTCAGGCCTGACTCTTGCCAAATCTCATGCTGTAACCATTGCCCTGCGCTTGTTGTGGCTTCCGACAGTAAGAACCCAGGTCCTTTGAAACACCAAAGATCTCTGAGATACCACTGAGAATTTTTCTGTTTTTTCCTTTTTGTTTTTCTTTGTTATTTTTTGGTGGGGGGGGGTTGTTTTGAAGCAGGCTCTTGCTAAATTGTCCAGGCTGACCTTGAACTCACAATCCTCAAGCCTCAGCCTCCTGAGTGCTGAGATTACAGACATGTGCCACCCTGTCCAGCTGCCTTGCAGACGTCTTCAGAAAGATCAGAAGTCCACAGTTGTAACCTAAATTGTACCTGGGCCAGTAGTACAGGTTCCTATGTAGGACATCTTCACAGAAGCCTGCAGAGTTCCAGGAAAATTCTGCAGCCTGATTCTGAAGTTCCTGTGGGACCATGGAATATTAGCCTTCACAGAGAAGGAAATCTTGTTATTTGCAACAAGTAGGATGAAGCCAGAGGACATTATGTTAAGTGGAATGAGCCAGGTACAGAAAGACAGATGCAGTCATGATCTCACTTACATGTGGACTTTTAAGTCTTGAACTCAAAGAGGCAGAGAATAGAATGGTAGTTATCAGGGGGAAGGGAAGTTGGCGAGACGTTGGTCAAAGGATACAAAATTTCAGTTAGGAAAGGTTCAAACAATTTATTGTACAACATGGTAACTATAGTTAATAAGAATGTCATGTGAGCCAGGGACAGTGGCACAAGCCTGCAATCCCAGCTACTCAGCTACTCAGAAGGCTGAGGCAGGAGGACTGCAAGTTTGAGGCCAGCCTGGGCTATATAGCAAGATCCTGTCTCAAAAAAATCCTGTCAGGGCTGGGGATTTAGCTCAGTGGTTCCAGCGCCTGCCTCACAAGCTCAAGGACCCGAGTTCAATCCCCGGTACCAAAAAAAAAAAAAAATCCTGTCAACAACAAAAAACAATCATGTTGGGGTTAGGAGTGTAGCTCATTGGTAAAGCACTCATCTAGCAGGGTTCAATCCTCAGCACCACCACCACCCCCAAAAGGCAAGCATGCTGTAAGTGCTAACTATTTGTAGCTTTGTCAATTAAAAATAAATTTTAGGGCTGGGGATTTAGCTCAGTGGTTCCACCACCTGCCTCACAAGCACAAGGTCCCGAGTTCGATCCCTGATACCAAAAAAAAAAAAAATGCTCAAAAATAAATTTAAAAAATAAAGCTCCTATGGGCGAAGAGGCACAGAGGCATAAAACTGAAGAGTTGGTTTCAGCCTAGAAGCAGTGCCATGCTGTTTGCTTGATGAGAGGAATATGGACGCAGGGAAGATGGGGACCTGAACTCAGTCTCCACAGGGCCTGGAGGTGTGAGCAGGACCCTGGGTGAGAGGCTCACCTGGAGGCTCAGGAAAGTGCTGAGGGATCATCTAGGAAGCCAGAAGGCCCAGTCACTCTGCCTAGAGGGCATCAGAGCTCAGTGCCCTTCCCAAATCTGACCCCTGTCCTGTCCTGAATTATTCATGTTGTGAGCTGAGAGAAGGTGGAGCTTCCGGAAGCTTCTGGGTTTAGGACATTCAGCTGTGAATCCCCAGGGCTGTGTCTTTGGCTCCCACAGCACTGCCCTGGGATTGAGCCACTGGTGAGATATGCCAAGTTTTTTGTAACTGGCAGCTGCCCAGTAACCTTAGGCTACTGGGTTTCAATTCATTTCAGCAATTTTTTATTGAGGAATACTATGTGCTGGGGAAACTTCTGGGTTCTGCTGGGAAGACAGAAGTAAATCCAATCAAGACTTTGTCCTTGAAGAGTCACAGGATGGTAGGGGTGGCAGGCACTTTAAAAAAATTGCTTTCCGGGCTGAGGATTTAGCTCAGTGGTTCCGACACCTGCCTCGCAAGTGCAAGGTCCTGAGTTCGCTCCCCAGTACCAAAAAAAAAAATTGCTTTCCACAAAACCCAGCAGGTCTGGGGACACCCCCTCCATCTCAGCAACTCAGCCAAGGCCCCTGCTCACTCCAGCCAGTGCAGGTGCCCCTGGAACCTCATGTCCCAACACCTGAGCAGGGTCCTTCTTGGGGCTTCAAGGGGGCACAAAACAACTTCTTGTTTTGTTTTTGGTACTGGGGCTCAAACTCAGGACCTTGCACTTTCAAGCCAGGCACCGGAACCACTGAGCTAAATCCCCGGCCCACAAAACAACTTCTTACCATCAGGTCTGTGTGGCATCATAACCTGGGCCCCCAGCTGGCAAGGTGAGCAACAGCTTCCAGGTCACACCAGGAGATGACATCCATCCACAACACTGAGTAAGCATAGACTCCATCCCAGGTATCAAGCTTACTGCTGGTGGATCAAAACTGAATCAGACCTGGGGCCAGGGATTTAGCTCAGTGGCTCTAAAACCTGTCTCACAAGCGCAAGGTCTCAAGTTGAATCCCTGGTACCAAAAAAAAAAAAAAAAAGAATCAGATAGCTACTGCCCTTGCCCTCGAGCTGCTCACAGTCTGGGTGCAGAGAGAGATAGAAATCAGCTTGATTCTGCTGAGATGGGGAGTACAGAGCACTATGAGGAGTGGAGAAAAGGAATGTTCCCCAGAAGCTGGAGCTGGGTAATTTTTTTGTTTTTTGAGACAAGGTCTCGCTATGCAGTTCAGCCTGGCCTTGAACTCACTATGTAGCCCAGCTTGGCCTCAAACTCATGGCGATCCTCCTGCCTCAGTCTCCCAGCTGCTGGGATCACAGGTGTGTGCCACCACAGCCAGCTCAGAGGCTAATTTTATCAGGCCTGCATCCTTGTCTTTTAGGTCCTTGCCTAAATGAAATGCTTTCAGTTACCTAGCTTAGTGGAAAAGCTTTATTCTTCCATACTGGACCTCTCTTTAGACCAGTAATGGGGAGTTTGAGACAAAGTCTTGCTATATTTGCAGTGTGAACTTGAACTCATTATGCAGCCCAGGCTGGTCTGAAACTTGTAATCCTCCTGCCTCAGCCTCCCCGATGTACTACCCTGCCCAACTGCCACATAGATTCTTTTTCCTTTCCTTTCTTTTTTTTCTTTTTTTGTTGTTGTTTTTGTTTTTTGGTTTTTGGAGACAAGGTCTCGCTATGTAGTTCAGACTGGCCTCGAACTCAACATGTAGCCCCAGCTGGTCCCACATAGGTTCTTTTTTTTTTTTCAGGTACTGGGGATCTAACTTAGGTCCTGGCACTTGTGAGGCAGGCAGTGATCCCCGGCCCCACATAGATTCTTGACAGCTGTCTCCTACCACCTGTAAGCAGGTTCCTTTTCCAATTTATTTCAACTTGGAAAATGGTTCAACTACCTACTGAGTTTACTCAAATCCAATGTCTAGAACTTTGATTATTATTGCAATGCTGAGGAAATGAACCCAAGGCTTTCTGTGTGCTAGGCCAGCATTCTAGCCCTGAGCTACTCCCCAGGAGGCCTAGATACTCATTTTGTTTTGTTTTGTTTCGTTTTTGAGATAGAGTCTCACTGTGTATCCCAGGCTCAGATCCTCCTGCTTCACCCTCCCAACTTCTGGAACTATAGTCATGCACCACAGTGCCTGGCTTAGAAGTTATTCTTGGTTTTTGTCCCTCTCACCCTGCTCATCCCCATCAGCAAGGTCTGACAACCTGCCTCCATAATACAGTGTATCTTGAACTCATCTGCTTCTTCCGTCTTTCCATCGACACCTTGGTCTGACCACTGCCCTCTCTCTCCTGGACCAGTGCATCAGCCTCTGAATGGCTTCCTGTTCCCACTCTTGCTCCCTCCCCTGTTTCTATTCCTGTGGCAGCCAAAGATGAAGGTTTTTTTTTTTTGTTCTGATACTGGGGATCAAACTCAGGGCCTTGCACTTGCCAGGCAGGCCCAGTGCCACTGAGCTACATCCCTGGTCCCCAAGAATGAATATAAATCATGCCAGGTCACCACACACAGCTCCAATTTGCACTTTATTTTATTTTTTTTTTCCAGTACAGAGGATAAAACTCAGGACCTTGCACTTGCCAGGCAGACCCAGCGCCACTGAGCGATATCCCCAGCTGCACTTTAGATTTAAATAGAAACACTTTACAGTGGCCCTTAATGCACACCATGACCTGCCCCTTGCTTATCCCTCAGACCTATCTTAGGACCCCTTGCTCACTGTATTCCAATGAATCAGACCTTCTTCCCTCTGTTCCTTCCTTCCTTCTGGTCCTCTACCAGGTGAGTCTCATTCCTATTCTAGGGCTGTGTGTGTGTGTATGTGTGTGTGTGGTGCTGGGGATTGAACTCAGGGTCTTCACACTGAGCTACATGACCAACCCTTTTTAATGCTGTATTTTGAGACAGTCTCTGACTAGGTTACTATGTCGCTCAGGCTGGGCTCCAACTTGTGATCCTCCTTCCTGAGTGCTGGGATCACAGGTGTGCACCACCATGCTGACCACCATGGGGCTTTGCAGAGCTGTCCCGGATGCATGGACTCCTGCTCTTCCTAAGGTCTTGGCATAACTGGCACCTTATTCACAATCTAGGATTTATCTGAAGTCACTTTCTCTTTTTGACCATCTCCCTAAAGTAGCCCCTAATTTTAAGCTTTGTTTTATGTTCTTCATAACGTATATTGCTTTGCCATATGCATCTTGCTTGCTCCTCTTCTTTCCTTTCTTTCCTTTTATTTTTTTCATTCACTCTTTCTTTTTTCAGTATTGGGGAGCACTCCACCACTGAGCTATATTCCCAGTTCTTTTTATATATTTATTTGTTCTGAGACAAGGATTCACTTCAGTGCCCAGGCTGGCCTGGAACCTGTGGTCCCCCTGCCTCAGCCTCCCAAGTAGCTGTGATGATCAGCCTGTGCCACCACTTCCAGCTCATTTCTTTTTTCTTTTATTTTAGTACCAGAGATCAAACTCAAGACCTTGTGCTTTTCAGGCAGGTGGCAGAACCACTGAGCTAAATCCCTGGGCCTACTTATTTGTTTTCTGTCTCCTCTACCAGGATATAAGTTCCGCAAGAATGAAGACCTCACTGCTCACATCTGTATTTCTTAGTGTACATGTTCCTTCATGTAGATTTTTTTTGGTAGGGAAGCAGTACTGGAGTTTGAAACCAGGGCTCATGCATGCTAGACAAGTCCTCTATCACTAAGCTACATTCCTATTCCTGTTTATTTACTTGTTTGGTATTATTCATTTATATTGTATTTTGAAAGAGGGTCTTAATCACTAAGTTGCCCAGGCTGAGCCTGAATTTACCATCCTCCTGCCTCAGACTCCTGAGTAGCTAAAATCACAGACATGCACCACCATGCCCATGCCCAGTTTAATATACACTTGTTAATGAATGAATGATTGAGTGAATGCAGTGAGTGAGGACAACAGGGAAGAGACTTGATATGCAAAACTCAGTATGTTCTTTTTTTTTTGGTACTGGGGATCGAACTCAAGTCCTTGTGCTTGTGCAGCAGGCGGCGAAACCACTGAGCCAAATCCCCAGCCCTCGGCATGTTCAAAGATTTGAAGTTGACAGAAAATAAGATGCTCAAGAAATTGTACAACAGGGCCGGGGATTTAGCTCAGTGGTGCCACCACCTGCCTCAAAAGCTCAAGTTCCCAAGTTCAATCCCCATACCAAAAAAACCACAAAAAACAAAAAAAGAAATTGTACAATATTCAAAATAGTTGGCATGAAGAGAGATGGGGGTGAATTGTCCAAACTAAGGCTGGAAGAGCCAGGCATGGTGGTACATGCCTGTAATCCTAACACTTGGGAGGCTGAGCCAGGAGGATAGCTGGAAGTTTGAGGCCAACCTGGACTATATGGTGAGTTCAAGACCAGCCTGAACTACATAGAAAGACCTTGTCTCAAAAAAACTATAAAAAATAAAAAATAAAAATAAGGGCCAGGGATTTAGCTCAGTGGTTTCACTGCCTGCTTCACAAGTGCGAGGACCGGAGTTTGATCCCTGGTACCAAAAATAAATAAATAAATAAAA
>NW_004624764.1:21633074-21645240 GCF_000247695.1 Heterocephalus glaber | reverse complement strand
AAAAAAAAAAAAAAAAAAAAAGAGTATTTTTTAAAATCCTACAACCATATTTTAAAAATTCTCTAAAGAAGTAAACATTTATCTCCCTGACCCCAGATCTATGAAGCAATTGCTGTTAAAGTGTTAGTGTATATTCTTTCAGACTTTTTCCCAGAAGTGATCTTTGGCTGTTTTAACTGATAAATTGTTTGATATTAATAGGTTGAGCTGAGGTGGAAAAGGCTCCCATTTAAGTACCTTTACCTACTGTCTTCACCCCAAATTGGTTCATTTACCTATTTCTGCTTAAATACAAAATTCCCCTTCGTATCACAAATAGCTGTGTATTTCCCTGAACACATGGTATTACTATTCATCAGTGGCAACAGATTCTTGGTTGGCTGCTGGGTTCAGTGAACTGTAAGGACTAGGAGGGTTAAAAAGACATAGAAGCTGGCCCGGAGATTTAGCTCAGTGGTTCTGTCGCCTGCCTTGCAAACGCAAGGACCTGAGTTCCATCCCCGGTACCAAAAAAATAAATAAATAAAATAAAGACATAGAAGCTGGGCTAGGGATTTAGCTCAGTGGTTCTGTCGCCTGCCTTGCAAACGCAAGGACCTGAGTTCCATCCCCGGTACCAAAAAAATAAATAAATAAAATAAAGACATAGAAGCTGGGCTAGGGATTTAGCTCAGTGGTGCCACCACCTGCCTGGCAAGCGCAAGGTCCAGAGTTCGAAAACCAGTACCAAAAATAAAAAGATATAAAAGTCCCTGCCCTGCAGCTCACAGCCTAATCGGGAATCAGGATATAGGTAGAAAAAAATAATTTGCACAGTACGAAGAGCAGTGACCTTTGATCCGGATTTCCTGCACTGGATTCCTGCAGCATTAGCTGTCCAGGATGAGAGGACATAATCTAGGGTCAGTTGGTTTTTCTTGCTTTCTGCTAGGGCCACAAAGAGTGAATGGTGCAGGTGTGTGAGCAAGAGACAGTCTCAGTGACCCCATTAGGCTGCAGGCCAGAGTGTGCAGGCCTCCCACAGTCCTCTGCGCACCTCCATTAGTAAACATTTGCCTACTTCTCTTCCATATCAGATGTCAGGAGCAGCAGAATCCTGGCATCGATGCACTCAGTAGTCTATGTTGATCTATAAGGTTTGGGGTAGCAAGAGGTAGAATAGTCCAGTGTTTGGCCTAGGAACACTCAGGTTGAAAACTGATACGGCATATTTTATTTTCTCCACATATGTTTGTCGCCTTTTTGTTTTTCAACTTTAAAAACTCAACTGTAGGGGTCTAGGGATATGGCTCAGTGGCGCCGCACCTGCCTGGCAAGTGCAAGGTCCTGAGTTCGATTGCCCATACTGCAAAAAAAACCCCAAAAACCCAAAACTCAACTGTATTGGGGTACAACTTTTTTTTCTGAGGCAGGGTCTTGCTATGTAGTTCAGACTGGACTTAAACTCACTATGTAGCCCATGCTGGCCTCAAACTCACCACAATCTTCCTGCCTCAGCCTCCCGAGTGCTGGGATTACAGGCGTGTGCCACCATGCCCAGCCTGGGGTACGATTGATATACATGACCCATGTTAAGGGTCTGGTTAGAGGAGTTTTGAGAGCAGTATTCACCCACACAGCCACTACCACAATCATAACATAGAACAGACTCACCATTTCTAAATGTTGCCTCATACTAATTAACTTATTTTTAACTTTTATTCTAAAATACCCATAAATTTACAGGAAGTCAGAAAGATTGGGCAGAGAACCCACGTACTCTTCACCCATTTTCCTACTGTGGCTGCATCTTACACAATTAGAATACAGTATCAAAAGCAGGAAATTTACACAGTATACTGTGAATAAATAGTTCTAGGACATTTTATCACAGTTAGATTCTCGTTACTACCACTGCAACCAAGCAACCTCTCCACAAAGACCTCCCTCCTTCCGTGTCTTTATAGCCACACTCCCTCCCCTCCTTCTTCCTGCAAGCACTGCTCTATTTCCACCTTTATAATCTTGTCATTTTGAGAAAGTTATGTAAAAGAATTATACAGCGTGTCCTCTTTTGAGATGGCTCTTTTCATTGACCCTCGAGAGGCATCTAAATTGCTGTATCAAGCTGGTCCCTCCTTATTGCTGAGTAGTATCCCATGGTGCATTTGCTTCCTAGAGCTGCCATAATAAATTATCACACACTTGGTGGCTTAAAAACAACAGACAGGGTTGGGGATTTAGCTCAGTGGTTTCGCTGCCTGCTGCGCAAGCGCAAGGACCTGAGTTCGATCCCCGGTACAAAGAAAAAAAAACAAAAACAAAAACAGACATTTATTCTCTTATAGTTCTGGAGACCAGAAGTCTAGCATGGAGCTGTCGCAGGGCCACACTCTCTCCAAATGCTCTAGGGAAGAATGTGTCCTGCCTTCTGCCAGCTTCTGTTAGTTCCAGCAGCTCCTTGGTTTGTAGTTGCATAACTCGTCATCACTTTAGTTTTGTTTTATTTTGTTTTTTTGAGATAGAGTTTTGCTATGCTGCCCAAGCTGGCCTCAAAATTCAGGCCGGGGATTTAACTCAGTGGCGCCACAGCCTGCCTTGCAAGTGCAAGGTCCCTAGTTCAATCCCCAGTACCAAAAAAAAAAATTCCTGGGCTCAAGTGATCCTCCTGCCTCAGCTTCCTGCATAGCTAGGACCATAGGATCATAGGCATGGACCATCATGCCTGGCTCCAATCACCACTTTTTTCTTAACATGGTCTTTTTTGGGTGGTGGTGTTTTGAGACAGGTTCTCACTATGTAGTTCAGACTGGGTCTTGAACTCACTGTGGAGCCCAGGCTGGCCTTGAACTCATGGCGATCCTCCTGCCTCAGCCTCCTAAGAGCTGGTATTCCATGCACCACCACACTTGGCCAACATGGCCTTCTTTACTATGTCTGTCTGGGTCTCCTTCTCCTTCTTCTGCTATTTCTGCTACCTCAATTTCCCTCTCTCTCTCTCTCTCTCTCTCTCTCTCTCTCTCTCTCTCTCTGTTATTTTTTTTTTCTGGTACTGGGGATCAAACTCAGAACCTTGCACTTTCGAAGCAGGCGAGGTGCCACTGAGCTAAATCCTTGGCCTACCTCTGTCATTGTGATATGTATGTGTGTTTGAGTGTGTGTCGAGGATCACACTGAGGGCCTTGCATGTGCTAAGTAAGCACAGTATGCACTGTGCTACACATCCAGCCCTCCTCTCGTCTCGCATAAAGACATTTGTTGAATTTAGGCCCCACGCAGATCGCCCATGATGATTTCATCTCAAGATCTTTAATCACATCTGGAAAGTCCTCCCCACCCTTTAAAGTAAGGCCACACATACAGGCGGTGGCTTTACAAAGTTAACAGGAGTTAAAGGTGACCAATTACACATGATACGGATGTACCACAGTGTGTTTAACCATTTAGTTGAGGCGCATATGGTTGTTTCCAGCTTTTGACCATTACAAATAAAGCCTCCATGAATAATCATGTCCATGTTCTTGTGCAGATATGTTTTCGTTTATCTGGGAAAGATGGCAAGAAGTACAATTTTTGGGTTATGTGGTAAGGCTATATTTAGTTTTTGATTTTTTTTTTTTTTTTTTTTTTGGTACTGGGGATCGAGCTTGGGACCTTGTACTTTTTGAGGCAGGTGGCGGAACAACTGAGCTAAATCCCCAGCCCTAATATATTTAGTTTTTAAACAAAACGCCAAATTGGTTTACAGAGTGGCTGCTCCATTTTACATTTCCATGAGCAGCATGCGAGAGACTCAGTTTTCTCTCATCCTTACCCGTATTAGGAATTGTCCCTGGTTTTATTTTAGCTGTTCTTACAAGTAAATAATGATACATCATTATGGCCTCAATTGGCATTTCCAGTGGCTAGTGATGTTGGATATTCTTCCTTGTGTTTCTTTGCCTCCTGTACATTCTCTTTGGTGAAATGTCTCTTCAAGGAACTCTTACATATTCTTGCTTGGAATGTAAATTAGCACAGCCATTATGGAAAACAATGTGGAGAGTCCTCAAAAGTTAAAATTAGAACTGTCATATAATTCAGCAATTTCACCTACCAAAGGAGAGGAAATCAATATTCCAAAAAGATACTTGCATTCCCATGTTTATTGCAGCACTATTCAAAACAGCCAAAATATGGAATCAACTGAGATGCTCTTCAGTAGGCAAATGGGTAAAGAAAATATGGTACATTAGACAATGGAATACTATTCAGACATGAAAAAGTGTGACCACCTGACATTTACAACGACCTGGATGAAACTGGAGATCATTATGTTGAGGGAAACCATCCAGACACAGAAAGACAAGTTTCAAATGTTCTCACTCAATCTTGGAAACGAATAAACCAACCTCACAGAAAAACAGGATGAAATAGTAGCAATGAGAGGCCAGGAAGTGGAGAAAGAGACCCAAGGAGGGGCACCACGCACAGAGCAGAAGGATCGCTCCTGGCTCATCTTTGACCCGGTAAGTAACTATTGGGCAAAACAAACCATGATACATTTCACAATGACTAGGACATGTGAAAATGATTAATGGTTGCAGAGACGGAAATGCTCACTGTCAATTTATAGAAACAAGATTGATTTTTGTATGTTGATCCTTTTTCTGTGACCTGCTGAACTTGCTTATTAGTTCTTGGGGCTTTTTTGTTTTGTAGATTCCTTGAATGTCATCTACAAACAAGACAGTCTTATTTCTTCCTTGCTGATCTGTATGCCTCTTGATTTTTTTGTCTCTCTTTTTTTTTGGTACGGGGGATCAAACTTGGGACCTTGCAATTGTGAATCAGGCGGCAGAACCACTGAGCTCAGTCCCTGGCCCTATCTCTCTCTCTTTAGAGAATGACATTTTTAAATTTTATGTTTTTAGTACATATTTGCCACACATAATGATCACATTCAGCACAGGAAATTTGCACCTATGCATAATATATCTTAATTCTTTTTTTCCCATTCCTCTCTACTACCTTCAACTCTTCATCCCCTCTCCATTTACAAAATCTGTTCACATTTTTCCCTTCCGTCCCTCCTCTCCCCCACCGCCCGTTCTTCTCCCATTTGACATGTTCTTTCTACTTCCCAGTGTCTAGCCTCCATTTTGCTCCTTATTTACTCTTCCCACACAAGAGAAAAAGAGCAATATTGTTTTTTCAAATTTTTAATTCATTTTAATTTCTGAAACTTTAAATTTCAAGACCATTTGGAGGACAGAGTAAAGCAACACTTTGAAATCAAATGTACACATCACCAAAACCAGGGAGAAAGTGAGTGATGTCTCTCGCAAGGTACAGAATCCCCATCTAGCAATGAAATCCAATATGTGTCTCTAAGTCGGGGAAGAAAGAGTAGGATGGCATCCTCCCACCCATGCAAGGCCACGGAGCCTGCGGGAAGGTCATCTCTTCTGGCACCGCACCAAAGGGGCTTCCGGCAAGCTCAAAAAGAGCACTGTTTAAACATGTGTGTCTCATTTATTTCATGTAAAATTATGGTCTCTAAATGTGTCCGTTTACCTAAAAATGTCCCAAGTTTATCCTTCTTTATAGCAGAGTAGTAGTACTCCATTGTATATAAAAACCACATTGGACCGGGGATTTAGCTCAGTGGTTCCGGCGCCTGCCTCGCAAGCGCAAGGTCTCGAGTTCGATCCCCGGTACCAAACAAAACGAAACAAAACACATTTGTCCCTGGTGGCAAGAACGATGGCGGCGGGGGCTCCTCGAATGCTGGGGCTGCAGGCCACGAGGCTGCTCGGCGCGGCGTGCGTGGAGCCGGCCTGCGCCTCCCAGAGTGTCCTCGAGGTTCCCCCCGCCCAGGGCAGTGCTGTAAAACTTCCTCAGGGGTGGCATGGATGCCAAGCAGGTGCGGCAGCTCTGCAGCAGAAGCCCCGGCCACAAAGGCAGAAGCTGACTCCGTCCTCCATGAGTCACAGGATGCTTCTCATCCCTGTGACCACCTTTGGCCTGGGCACGTGGCAGGTCCAGCGTCGGAAATGGAAGCTGAAACTGATCGCAGAATTAGTCTCGAGCCATGGCTGAGCCCATTCCTCTGCCGGCAGACCTGGTGGAGCTGAAGAATCTGGAGTATAGGCCAGTGAAGGTCAGGGGGCACTTTGGCCACTCCAAGGAGCTGTACATGATGTCCCGGACCATGGTGGACCCTGCCCGAGAAGCCCGCGAGGCCAGCCGCATCTCCTCCTCAGCCGAGACTGGGGCCTTTGTAGTCACCTCGTTCCACTGCGCTGACCTGGGAGTCACCATCCTGGTAAACAGACGATTTGTCCCCAGAAAGAAGGTGAATCCTGAGACCCAGCAGAAAGGCCAGGTTGAGGGAGAAGTGGCCCTAACTGGGGTGGTGAGGCTGACAGAAACCAGGAAGCCCTTTGTCCCGGAGAACAACCCAGAAAGGAACCACTGGCATTACCGGTACCTGGAGGCCATTGCCAGGACCACAGGCGCAGACCCCATTTTCATAGATGCAGATTTCAAGAGCACTGTCCCTGGAGGACACATTGGAGGTCAAACCAGAGTCACCACGTGGAATGAGCACATGCAGTACATCATTACCTGGTATAGGCTGTGTGCAGCTACATCATACCTATGGTGTAAGAAGTTTCTACACCAGACACCTGGTTTGTGACAGGCTCAGTACAGCCTTGCCCCTATTTAAAATAAAGAGCTTGCTTGTGAAAGAAAAAATAAAATAAAATAAAAATAAAAACCACATTTTCTTTATCCATTCAACCATTGATGGGCATTTGGCCTGCTTCCAAGATTGAACTATTATAAATTGTGCTGCTTTATAAACATAGGTTGATTGGTTGTGGTGGCACAGCCCTGTAATCCCAGAACTTGGGAGGCTGAACCAGGAGGATTGCTATGAGGTCAAGGCCAACCTGGGCTACATAGTATGTTCAATGCCAGCCCGAATTACAGAGCGAGACCCTGTCTCAAAAAACAGCAACAACAAAAAAATGGTTATACATATATCACTGTGGTATGATGCTTTTTTTTTTTTTCGGTGTGACGCTTTTAACTCTTTCAGGAAGATACCTAAAAGGGGAATAGCTAGGTCAAATGGAACCTCTAGTTTTAGTTTTTTGAGGAATCTCCATACTGATTTCCAAACTGGTTGAACCAATTTACACTTCCACCAACAAAGGAGAAGGGTTCCTTTTTCTCCTCAGCCTCACCAGCATTTGTTATTGGTTGATTTCTTGATGACAGCTATTCTTTCTGGAGTGAGGTGGAATCTCAGTGGTTTGGTTTTTTTTGGTACCGGAGATTGAATGCGGGTCCTTGCGCTGAGCTAAATCCCCGGTCTCCCCCCTTATTCTTAAAGGATTGTTTCATGAAATACAGGATTCCAAGTTCACAGCTTTTTCCTTTCAGCACTTGAAAACTGTGCCCCTTCCTCCTCCTCCACACTGCCTGATGAGAAATCCACTATCACTGAATCGTTTCCCCTGCAGGTCAAGGGTCATTTCTCTCTGGCTGCTTTCAAGAGGTTTGTTTTTTTTTGGTACCAGGGATTGAACTCAGGACCTTGTGCTTGTGAGGCAGGTGGCAGAACCACTGAGCTAAATCCCTGGCCCTTCAGTTTATTTTCTTCTGTTGTCCAGATTAGATAATTTCTAGTGTCTTGTCTTCAAATTCACTGACTCTTTCCTCTGCCTTCTCTATTTTGTTATTGAGCCTATTTATTGAGTTTTAAATTTTAGTCATTGTAGTGTTTGGGCCTAAAATTTCCATTTAGTTCTTCTTTGTGTATTATAGAGACACAACACCGGACACTCTCAGAGAAACGCTCCCCTAGGCAGCTTCCTTGTTGGGGAGCATCACAGAGTGCCCTCACTCAAAGCCTGACAGGAGCTGACCACACACTAGCTGATCTGCCCTAGCCTGTTGCTGCTAAGCTACGAACGCGAGCTGTATGTGGCTACACGATTGCTGTAGGCTACTGGAACCAATTATTTGTGCATCTAAACGCACCTAAACATAGAAAAGATACAGTAAAAATACAGCGTAAAAGAATCCTGTACCAGAACTTTCCATGTACAAGCCCGCTGACCCATCCTATACCAGCTCTTACCATGTACAAGTCACAGACCGGAAGTTGCTCTGGGTGCATCACTGAGCCAGGGGAAGCGGCATACGAGGTCTGGGACCTCACTGAGCACTGCCCTGTACTTCCTGGGTAGACTTGGGGCACACTGCGTTTATTGTAAAGGCTCCTTCTGAGCTTACTATAACTTTTTTTATTTTATGTACTTTTAAAAGGATTTAAGGTTTTGACTCTTTTTTTTTTTTGGTACCTCGGATCAAACTCGGGTCCTTCCACTTGCGAGGCAGGCGGCGAAACCACTGAGCTAAATCCCCAGCCCAAGTTTTTGACTCTTATGATAACACTTAGCTTAAATACACCCACGGTACAGTTGTGTAAAAGTATTTCTTTATATTCTTAGTCTATTAGAATTTTTTTTGAAGATTTTTTTTTCATTTCTTCTCTTTATTCCTTTTATTTCTTTATCTTGCCTAACTAATTGCTGTGGCTAATGTTTCCAAAACTATATAGAACAGGAGTGGTGTGAAGATTTTTTTTTTTGTATCAGGAATTGAACTCAGGGCCTTGTGCTTGCCAGGCAGGCGCTGCGCCACTGAGCTACATCCCCGGCCCTTATTTTAAAGATTTTTAATTTTGTACTTTTAAAACTTTTTTTGTTAAAGGCTAAAACACAAACACAAACATTAGCCTAGGCCAGTGATGGCAAAGAGTTTAGAGCTTTCAATGCTACAAACAGCCTGCTGCAGCATGGGTATCATAGTTGGCCACCACTGGCCTAAGCCTACTTAGTATCATTGATGCCACTGCCTTCCACCCCATGTCCTATCCCACTAGAAGGTCTTCAGGGGTAATGACATGCATGGTGCTGTCCCTCCTATGACGGCAATGCTTTCTTTTAGAGGCCCCACCCCAGGAATTGAGCTCAGGACCTTGCCCTTGCCAGGCAGGCAAGGCACCACTGAGCTACATCCCCGGCCCTAGAGTCTCTCTTGAAGGACCAGCCTGAGCCTCTTCTTGAACAGGTCCCACTCTGCAGAAATATGTCCAGGGTGGTTTGCTTTGTTTCTTTTCTTTTCTTTTTTTAATCATAGATTTCCTTGTAAGCAGATAATGCACCATGAACATTCATTAATTAAAAAAAAACACAACCTTTTGGCATCGGGGTCCCTGCTTTCAAATATTTATTTACTTATTTATTTTTTGAGATGAGGTCTCACCCTATTGCCCAAGCTGGCTTTTGTTTTGTTTTGTTTTGTTTGTATTTTGAGACAAAGTCTTGCTATGTAGTTCAGGTTGGCCTCAAACTCACTATGTAGCTCAGGCTGGCCTAGAATTCATGTCGATCTTCCTGCCTCAGCCTCCAGAGTGCTGGAATTACAAGTGTGTGCCACCATGCCAGGCTCAAAGATGAACCTCCTAAGTGTCTTCTTAAGGACAGCATTCATATACTCCTTGATGATATCATGTGGAGCCCAAGCATGTGTTTTGGTTTTTTGTTCATTTTGGTGCTGAGGATTGACCCAGGGCCATGTGTGTGCTCACCATGTGTTGTACCACCAAGCTAGCTACCTCCCCAGCCTCAAGCAAGAGTCTTGATGCAGTCAGAGAGGTCACACCTTCCGGAACTGCCCAGCAGCTTCTCAGTGTGCTCCTCTGCTGCAGCAACAGCCTGCTCAAAGGTGTAACCTAGGTACTGACAGTTAAAAACTGCCACAACTAGGGCTGGGGATTTAGCGCGGTGGTTCTGCCACCTGCCTCGCAAGCACAAGGTCTTGAGTTTAATCCCCGGTACCAAAAAACGAGTTGTGCCAGTTTATTTATTTATTTTGGTACTGGGGATCAAACTCGGGACCTTGCACTTGTGAGGTAAATCCCTGGCCCTACAACTCTTTAATCCATTGGATTGATCAAAGAGGAGGTATTTGAGGGAGAAATGCCATTTTGAAATTGGAATAAAGATTGCCAATAAAAGGAGGATGTGTGGGAGCATTAGCATTTGAAAGCAAAACTTTGGGAGGTATTTCTCCTTTTCGGAGGCAGGGATCAAACACAGGACCTCACATGTGCTGGCACTTCCTCCACCACTGAGCTAAATTCCCAGCCTGCACCTTGAAAGATAGGTTATCCTCCAAACATTACTTTCCATCTCCCTGCCAGAGCGAGTAGGGAGGGCATCTTGGAAGAGGAGCTGGGTCATCCATGACTTCATCGCTCCTGTGGGACCCTGGCAGTGTGTGTTATTGAAGACCTGGGGCTCTTACTATGCCAGATCACGAAGGATGACAATTTATGGGCTGCAACAACACCCCAAGCAAGGCTTATCCTGTCCTTAAAAGCTGGAATCTTGGCGCTGAATTGGCCTCCTTGTGGATGAAAGTCCTTTTAGGCATCTGTTTCTAGAATAGCAAATGCTCCTCCAAATTGAAGATTTGCTCTGGCAGGTGATTTTCTTCCACAATCAGCTTATCTAGAGTTTCCAAAAATTCTTCAGCTGTGTTAACATTGGCACTCACAGACTCATCGCTCACTTTCACATTGTGTGAATAAAGATTCTTGAATTGCTTAAACTGCCCAGAGCCAGTAAATTCAACATCACAATCGAGCATTCTTTCAACATTGCAAGATTTTTGTTTTGACCCTGATTACCATGGTGCTGAGATGAATACACTTCTATGTTTGACCCTCAGTCCAGGCATTAGAAGCTTCTCCATAGCTGGTAGAGGCCTTGAATTTTTGTTAGTGTCTGGTCCTGCAATGAAGCAGATTTTTTTTTTTTTTTTTTTTTGGTACCGGGGATCTAACTCGGGTCCTTGCGCTTGCGCAGCAGGCGGCGAAACCACTGAGCTAAATCCCCGGTCTCCCCCCTTATTCTTAAAGGATTGTTTCATGAAATACAGGATTCCAAGTTCACAGCTTTTTCCTTTCAGCACTTGAAAACTGTGCCCCTTCCTCCTCCTCCACACTGCCTGATGAGAAATCCACTATCACTGAATCGTTTCCCCTGCAGGTCAAGGGTCATTTCTCTCTGGCTGCTTTCAAGAGGTTTGTTTTTTTTTGGTACCAGGGATTGAACTCAGGACCTTGTGCTTGTGAGGCAGGTGGCAGAACCACTGAGCTAAATCCCTGGCCCTTCAGTTTATTTTCTTCTGTTGTCCAGATTAGATAATTTCTAGTGTCTTGTCTTCAAATTCACTGACTCTTTCCTCTGCCTTCTCTATTTTGTTATTGAGCCTATTTATTGAGTTTTAAATTTTAGTCATTGTAGTGTTTGGGCCTAAAATTTCCATTTAGTTCTTCTTTGTGTATTATAGAGACACAACACCGGACACTCTCAGAGAAACGCTCCCCTAGGCAGCTTCCTTGTTGGGGAGCATCACAGAGTGCCCTCACTCAAAGCCTGACAGGAGCTGACCACACACTAGCTGATCTGCCCTAGCCTGTTGCTGCTAAGCTACGAACGCGAGCTGTATGTGGCTACACGATTGCTGTAGGCTACTGGAACCAATTATTTGTGCATCTAAACGCACCTAAACATAGAAAAGATACAGTAAAAATACAGCGTAAAAGAATCCTGTACCAGAACTTTCCATGTACAAGCCCGCTGACCCATCCTATACCAGCTCTTACCATGTACAAGTCACAGACCGGAAGTTGCTCTGGGTGCATCACTGAGCCAGGGGAAGCGGCATACGAGGTCTGGGACCTCACTGAGCACTGCCCTGTACTTCCTGGGTAGACTTGGGGCACACTGCGTTTATTGTAAAGGCTCCTTCTGAGCTTACTATAACTTTTTTTATTTTATGTACTTTTAAAAGGATTTAAGGTTTTGACTCTTTTTTTTTTTGGTACCTCGGATCAAACTCGGGTCCTTCCACTTGCGAGGCAGGCGGCGAAACCACTGAGCTAAATCCCCAGCTCAAGTTTTTGACTCTTATGATAACACTTAGCTTAAATACACCCACGGTACAGTTGTGTAAAAGTATTTCTTTATATTCTTAGTCTATTAGAATTTTTTTTGAAGATTTTTTTTTCATTTCTTCTCTTTATTCCTTTTATTTCTTTATCTTGCCTAACTAATTG
>NW_004624764.1:21606285-21624638 GCF_000247695.1 Heterocephalus glaber | reverse complement strand
TTTTTGGTACCAGGGATCGAACTTGGGTCCTTACGCTTGCGCAGCAGTCAGTGAAACCACTGAGCTAAATCCCTGGTCCTATATATAATTTTTTTTTTTTTTGGTACCGGAGATCG
Organism: Heterocephalus glaber; assembly: GCF_000247695.1. The sequence continues at coordinate 21,624,522 of NW_004624764.1, read as the reverse complement.
AACTCAGGTCCTTGTGCTTGTGCAGCAGGCGACGAAACCACTGAGCTAAATCCCCAGCCAAACGTAGGTATTTTGAAGATTTTTCTCAGTCTCCCCCCCCCCCAACCCAGTCTGCTTCATTTGCCTATATTGTTTCTCTGACTTTCTCATTTTCAGTACTGGGAATTAAATCTAGGGCTTTGCCAAGCATCCTACCACTGAGCTACATTTGGAGGGTTTTTTGGGGGTTTTTTTGAGACAGGGTCTCGCTAGGTAGTTCAGACTGGCCTTGAACTCACTGTGTAGCCCAGGCTGGCCTTGAATTCACAGTGATCCTCCTCCCTCAGCCTCCCGAGTGCTGGGACTATAAGGATGCACCGCCATGCCCAGCTTGCAGCTGTTTTATATTATTTTGTTTTGATACAGGGTCTAAATTGCCCAAGCTGGCCTTGAACTTGTGACCCTTCTTGTCTCGGCTTCCAGATTAGTTGGGATTACAGGCATGTACACCATGCCTGGCCTGTATTCATCCTCTTCATAGTGTCTTTTGATAAACAGAAGTTGTTTTGTTTCGTTTTTTAGTACCGGGGATTAAACCCAGAGCCTCAGGCATGCCAGCCATGCATTCTACCCCTGAGCTACATCCTCAGCTCAGAAGTTAAACATTTTTTTTCCTTCTCTCCCCACTCTGTCCTAGTACTGAGGATTGAACCCAGGGCCTTTGCACTGAGCTGCATCCCCAATCCTTTTTATTTTTATTTTGAGACAGGTTGGCATTAAGTTGCTGAATTGCCCAGGCTGGGCTTGAGTCTGCAATCCTCCTACCTCAGCCTCCCAGACCTCTGGGATTACAGGCCTGTACAATCATATCTGGTTTAAGTTTTAACTTTCATGAAATTCACCTCCCTTCTCAGTTTTTCTGAATGGTAGATGATTTGTGTTCTTTTGGAGATATCTTTGTATTTTTTTTCCTAGAACTATGCTACTGAAACCAAAGGAAAATGTGAATAAATTCTCTTGCTTCCAGTTATTTGTTTTTAGCTCCAGTTTTAAGTGATTACATAGCTAAGCAGTATACTCCCATTTGCTCTGCCATAGCAGGCTTCTCATATTTGTGTCATGATGCTAAAGTTACCTAAGTTGTCTTTCAGGCAATGGGAGACATTTTGTCTAACTCACATAGCTAACTACTGACCCTTCTTCACTTGGACTTGCACAGCTGTTCAGCGGATGACCTTTTGAGGACAGCGGGGTAAAACTCCACTCTCAGAGCAGGGCAATGCCACCATTTTCTGAACAGGGGTCTTTGGGAGAGCCATGGAATTTGGACACATACAGACCACTTACTACTTCACTTCCCCCTTAACTCTGATCACCTTTCCCCATGTCTCAGACTTCCCTATTTCTTTTGCTGTATCCTTTGCTAGAAGTAAGTCACTGTCTTAGTTACTTTTCTCACTATTGAGACAAAATACCCAACAACCAAAGTTAGGAAGGGAAAGGTTTATTTAGCTTACAGTTTGGAGAGGTTTCAGTCCATAATTGGCTGGCTCCAAGGCAGAATGGATGGCAGAGGGGCATCGCAGAGAAGAAACACATGGCGTGCACAAGGTACCAAAAGCAACAAGAGACTTTAACAACATCTTTGTGTTCCTTTTATCCTATCCAGATTACTGAGATTAGGGCGGTGCCAAACCAATCACACATGTAGTGGTTTAGTAATCACAGGGCCTTAGCCCTAGCATCACACATTCCAGGTTCAGCCACCTCTGAAAAAGAAAGCCCTACCTCATCTACATGAGGCTTTGGGGGCACATCTAGACACAAGCTGTAACAGTCACTAAGAGGACTTATATAAGAACACAAATATCAAGGGTTGGGGATCTTGAGAGTTATTTTATTTTATTTTTCTTTACTTATGAGATAGGATCTTGCTAAGATGCCCAGATGCCTTGAACTTGTAATCCTCCTGCCCTAGCTTCCTAAGTAGCTAGCATCACAGGCGTGTGCCACTACACCCAATTTAAGAGTCATTTTAAAATAAATAAAATATTTTAAAATAAATAAATAAATAATTTTGGAGACAGAATCTCACTATGCAGTTCAGACTAGCTTTGAAGTCACTATGCAGCCCAGGCTGGCCTTGAACTCACAGTGATCCTCCTGCCTCAGTCTCCCTAGTGCTGGGAGCACAAGGTGTGTGCCACCATGGCTGGCTAAAAGTCATTTTTGAAACAGTCTACCAGTCTTCTTTAGTTTTTCTTATCATTATTTTGTAGTTTTCAGGGACATTAAGAGAAGAAAAATGTTATCATTCATATTTATTCACATACTACTTGTGAATTGTTAGTATGGTTGGGTATAAGCAGACTTTTTTATTCTCTGTCCTATTTACCTCATCTAGTTTCTTTTATCCTATTCTTTTTTTTTTTCTGACTTTTTAGGTTGTGAAATACACAGCTAAATTTATTAAGTATTTCATTCTTTTTTATTTCATTCTTTTTGATACTGTTGTGCATAGCTTTTTTTTTTAAAAAAAATTAAATGCTCTATATATTTAAGGAAAGATTATTTTAAATGGGGCAGGGAGGTCAGTGTGAGAAATACTTGATTCAACTCCTGAAAAACATTTGACATGCCAAGTGCTGTCCCAGACCTAAGTTAGAGATAGGATAGGAGTGAAGGTGAACCAGCAACATCTCCCGAGTGAAAATGGAGACATGAAGGTGTCAGGGAAGGGTTCAGAGAGGGCCCTCGAGCTGAGGACCAGGAGGTGGAAAGTGACTTTGTCAGGACTAGAAGGGCTTCTAGGCTGACCAGAACATCTTCCTGCAGGAAGTAGGAAAAGGCACTGAGCACCCGGTGTTACAGAGCAAATAGGTATGTAGTGCTGGAGAGGGCTGGACTGGGGGAAGGAGCTGAAAAAGCTAAAAAATGGTGGGGCAGCCTGGCCAAAGAATGTGATTTACCTTGCAAAGACATGTACCTATGTCAAATTTTAGGCATATTTTGCTGCATCGAGGAGTGTCCTTTTGATTTTTTTTTGGTACTGGGGATCAAACTCGGGTCCTTGCACTTGTGCAGCAGGTGGTGAAACCACTGAGCTAAATCACCAGCCCCTCCTTTTGACTCTAATTATAAATTTATAATGCTTGACATTACCCCATGGCTAATTATTCTGTTCTTTATTTATATCCAATCTTTTTTCTCTCTGCTTTAGATATTTGGTGTTGTTTTTTTTTTTTAATTGAGACAGGGTCTGTCTGTGTAATGCAGAGTGCTATTCAACTCACTATGTAATCCAGGCTGGTCACAGCCTTGAATTCACAGCAATCCTCCTGCCTCAGCCTCCTTAGTGCTGGGATCATACACATGTGCCACCACATCCAGTTTAAGAATAATTTTTAAGGGGCCGGGGATTTAGCTCAGTGGTTTCGTTGCCTGCTGTGCAAGCACAATGACCCGAGTTCAATTCCTGGTACCAAAAAAAAAAAAAAGAATAATTTTAAAATTTCTCCCAAAGTAGAAGCTTCTTCCTCTAAGAATCAGAGACTGATCATTTAGATTTGTCTTAGAGTAGAGCTGAGTGGGGTGCTCCGAACTTTAATCAAATGGACTTCATGTTATTAACCCAACTCTAAATCTCCTAGACACTACCTTTTTATCTTCTTGGGCAGGTTGAGCTGGGAAGGGGTCCTGGACTTCCAGGTATTTTTTGTGTATGCAGTAACTCTGACAGGGTCCCAGAAGACAAACACTCCATGACTACACAGGACTATGTTTATCAGCTCCACCTCTGTGTTTATCTTCTGAACAAATTTTGGGGGGAGGCAGCAGAGCTGAGCCAAATGTTTGTGTTGCCCCGCATGCCAAGCTCTTCTATCACTCCACATCACAGGTTTACACCAGGTGATTTCTCCTGAGCCCTGGAGTCTTCCCATCGGTGACAGGCCCACCCACCCCAGGGCCAGGGGTACCTCCTGGGCCGGGATCTGCCCAGCACCCTGCCCATCTATGAATTCTCTCTGGAATTCAGTTCACCAAGGCTGTCTACATATACCACTTTTTTTGTAAGTCCCAAAGAAACCTATGATTGTTTTGTCCAGGTTTTTCTTGTTATCACAGGCATCCTAAGGACTTGAAATAAACAGGAAGTCTAGTCCTAGAATCAAATCCTGCCTGTAGTGCTACTTGACAACAGGTAAACTATCTTTCTAATCTTCAGTTTCCTAAGCTGTAAAATGAGGTAACTTTGATACTTTACTATTCAGTGGTGTCTCTTTCCTTTGCAAGTCACTGAACAGCCATTTAAAATAGCTTAAAAAAAAGAATTTATTGGCTTCCCTAACTTCAATGTGTAGGGAGAGAGCTCCTCTTAGGAAGGACTGAAGACAGAAGCTCATGTTCCCACAAGGGAATTTTTCTGTCTCTCAACTTGGCCTCTTCATCTATTAAATATACCTTTATGTTTCTTGTCTGTGGTGAAGCAGGTACTTAAGAAATACTTGTTGCCAATGTTTAAAGGACTAAAATATTTATAGAACTTACATCTAAATCCAGAGGAAACACCCTTCCTCTCTCCCAGGATTCTTTTTTTTTTTTTTTAACTATTATAAATATATATATATTTTTGGTACTGGGGATCGAACTCTGGACCTTATGCTTGCAAGGCAGGCAGCGGAACCACTGAGTTAAATCCCTAGCCCTTCTCCCAGGAGTCTAATAAAGTTTCAGTCATTGATTCTAACTGGGACATGTGCTTGATTTAGAACATTCTTGAAAATACAGAAAGAAAGAAAGAAAAATTCAGAAATATGAATGATTTGCTACCATTTATTTTAGGTGGAGAAAAATGAAATGTTTTTATGGGCATATTTTCATTATATATCCTTTGTACCTTTTTGAATTTTTTCTTTTTTTCTAGTACCAGGGATTGAACTCAGGACCTTGCACTTGCCAGGCAGGTGTGGTGCTACTGAGCTACATCTCCAGCCCAGAACCTTTTTTAATTCTGAACAGCATAAATAACTTGTTTTAAAAATCCAATGAAAAATTTTAATGTATTTGCCAAAGCACAAAGCACTTGGGACTTTCTCTTGTGCCTTGTATACTTAGTTATGGCAGTCAGGGTTAAAAAGCACTGGCAATGCCTGTATTCCCATCACTCTGGGAGGCTGAGGCAGGAGGATTACAAATTTGATCCCAGCCTGGCAATTTAGTGAGACCCTCACTTAAATAAAAAAAATTGAAAAAGAGCTTGGATGTAGCTCAGTGTGAAAGTCCTACGTTCAATCCTCAATGCCATTAAAAGAAAGAAAAGAAAAGAGAAAAGGCAAAGGCCAGGATGTATCTCAGTGGTACAGCTGTGGTGCTCAACGACCAGCACCACAAAAACATCAAAAGAGCACAGGCAGTAGGGGTCCTATTTACCCAGGTGCAGGGAAGGATAACAGGAAAAGCTGTTTTGAGGAAGCAAGTAACTTGCTCTCTTAGTTGTTGTTGCTTTGTTTCCTGCGAAGTCTCTATGTTGCCCTGGCTGGTTTTAAACACCTGGATTCAAGTGATCTTCCCACCTCAGCCACCCGAATAGCTGGGACTATGCTCAGCTTCCTTTGAAGTTTTTAATCAACTATAAAAGGCCTCACAGCTTCCCGACTCTCCTGTTCCCCAGTCTGCTCTGTTCTATACCAACCTACTGGTCAGATAAGTATATGGGGAGGGGCAGTACTGGGGCCTTCTCACTGAACTACTTCCCCAGGCTTTTTATTTTTACATAGTTTTTTAAATTTTGAGACAGTGTCTTGCTAAATTAAGTGTCCAGGTTGGGCTTGAATTTGTGACCATCCTGCCTCAGCCTCCCAGAGCGCTGGTCTCATTAAGCTACCCAGGCTGGTCTAAAACTTGTGATCCTCCTTCCTTAGCTTTCCAAGTAGCTTGGGATTACAGATGTGGGCCACCACACCCAGCTAAAATAGTCTTAAATCTATTTTGGGGGGTACTTTTTGTTTTTTTCAGACAAGCTCTTGGTCTTTAATTCAGGCTGGCCTTGAGCTCACTCTATAGCCCAGGCTGGGCTTGAAATTGCAGCAATCCTTCTGCCTCAGCCTCCTGTGTGCTGGAACTACAGGTGGGCACCACCATGGCTGGCTAGCTTTTTAAAAAACTATTTAAAAATTATATATTAGCCAAGCACAGTGGTATGCACCTGTTAGGTGTCTTGTACTGGGGAGACTGAGGTGGGAGGAATGGCTGAACCCAGTTCAAGACCAGCCTGGGCAACATAACAAGACCCCATATCAACAAATTTATTATTTTTCATGGTGCTGGGGGTTGAGCCCAGTGCACATGCTCTGTTCCTGAGCTACACTCCTACCCTGTCTCTGCTGGTTCTTGTTCAAACTGCTTAAAGAACAGTGGTGGCAGAGCTGGCTCAAACATTTCTGACCTACTTTCTCCAAAAAAAAAAAAAGGGCAATTAAAGGTACAAAGATGCACAGGTAAGAGGTGGGGCTTCTTGTCCTAGAGCTGTTTATGGCTACCTGATATAAATGAAGTCTTTTGATGTGCTGTAAAGGCGTCAAGTCAATGCTTCTAACAAACAGTTAAATACAGTATTCTTTTACTCATGTTCTACCTTTAGGTAAACACAACTTAATGGGATCTGCTTTCCCTTCATTCTATTACCCGGGGCTCAGGAATAACAATATATGTTTGAAAGGGCCTGTGCCTGTTCTAGGCTTTGATTTATATTCTGATTTTCTCTCTGACACTTCCAATTGAGTGAGCATACAAATATATACATGCAGTGAGTGTCATTTTGGACTTAAAAACATCACAAGCTTTTGTGCACACAGGGCCACAGCATGAGACCTCCTTTGCTGGAGGGACACCAGCTTGCTTCTGTATTATGACTAATAGATTAGTAAGTTTAAGGAAATGCTGCTTGGCTGGAGACTTGGCCTGTAAAAAGAGGAATAAGCAAGGGCTTGATCAAATGTCAAATCCTAGGCTTCCAAGAGACAATGTAATTTCTCTTTTGAGGATAACCTTATATTTAAATTGATATTTATGACTCAAAATGCTGCAGGACTAATAACCATATAAAGAGTAAGAGAACAATCCCATTTAAAATAGCATGAAAGGGGCCAGGGATTTAGCTCAGTGGTTCCGCCACCTGCCTTGGAAGCACAAGGACCCGAGTTTGATCCCTGGTACCAAAAAAAAAAAGTAAAATAGCATGAAAAAGAACACAATACAGCTAATGCAAAGTATAAAAACATTTCTAAAAGAAATTAAAGACATAAATAAATGAAAAGACATTCTGTGTTCATGGATTGGAACATTTAATACTATTGAGATGTCAGTAGTATCCATATCAATCTATAGATTTAATACAATTCCCATCAAAATCTCAACGACTTTTCTTTTTTTCATAGAAATAGAAAAACTCAGGGGGTGGGGATTTAGCTCAGTGGTTCTGCTGCCTGTCTCGCAAGCAGAAGGACCTGAGTTTGATCCCTGGTACCAAAAAAAAAAAAAAAAAAGAAATAGAAAAACTCAGGGCAGGGAGTTATTTATTTATTTATTTATTTTGGTTCTAGGGATCGAACTCCAGACCTTGAGCTTTCGAGGCAGGCAGTGGAACCGCTGAGCTAAATCCCCAGCCTAGGGGATTTGCCCTTCCAAGTACAAGGTCCCGAGTTCGATCTCTGGTACCAAAAAAAGAAAAATTCATCCCAAAATTCATGGCATCTCAAGGGACCATGAATAACCAAAATATACCCCCCCAAAAAAAGCCAGAGGACTCACACTTCCTGATGATGCACGCCTATAATCCCAGCACACAGGAGGCTGAAAAAGGAGGATTGCTGTGAGTTTGAGGCCAACGTGAGTTACAGAGTGAGTTCAAGGCCAGACTGAACTAAATAGCAAGACCTTGTTTCAAAAAAAAAAAAAAAATCAAGGCTAGCCTGAACTACATAGTGAGGAGTTGGCTCAAAACACAAAACTATAAAGCTACAGTAATCAAAACAGTGCTGTACTGGTGGAAGACAAACAGATCAAAGGAATAGAAGACAGCTGAGAAACAGATCCTCATATATATGGTTAAATGGTTTAGGAAAAGGGTGCCAAAGGTGGGCATGGTGGCATATGCCTGTAATCACAGCACATGGGAGGCTGAGGCAGGAGGTTGAGCATGAGTGAGGCTAGCCTGGACTGGCATTGGAGAAGCTGAGGCAAGAGGATCACTGAGTTTGAGGCCAGCCTGGGCTACACAGTGAGTTCAAGGCCAGCCTGAACTACATAGCAAGACCTCGTCTCAAGGGCCTGGGATTTAGCTCAGTGGTTTCGCTTCCTGGTGAGCAGGCGCAAGGACCCGAGTTTGATCCCCGGTACCAAAAAAAAAAAAATGCCAGGGATGTAGTTCAGTGGCTCAATGCCTTGGCAAACATAAGGCCTGGAATTTGATTCCCGGTACAGAAAAAAAAAGGAGAGAGAGGAGAGAGAGGAGAGAGAGAGAAAGAAAGATGGGAGGGAGGAGGGAAGAAAGGCAGGCAGCCTGGAAGTAAAATCAAGAACAGGACAAGGTGTCCACTGTCACCTCTTTTTTCTTTAGACAAGGTCTCACTTTGTGTTCAGGCTAGACTCAAACTCATGGTGATCCTCCTGCCTCTGCTTCCCAAGTGCTGGAATTACAGGTGTGCGCCACCACTCCCGGCAACCACTCTTTTTTTCTTTTTTCAAATACAAAATATTTATTACACAAAAAAGTAATAACTGGGGGCGGGGATTTAGCTCAGTGGTTTCGCCACCTGATGCACAAGCGCAAGGACGCAAGTTTGATCCCTGGTGCAAAAAAGGAAAAGTACTGTTATTTCATAACTCTTAAAAAAAAAAACTTTTTTTTTTTTTTTTGGTACCAGGGATCGAACTCGGGACCTTCTGCTTGCGAGGCAGGTGGTGGAACCACTGAGCTAAATCCCCAGCCAAGACATATTTTTATTATTCAAACTAACTTACTTCACTTCCAAGTTACAAAAGTTACAAAATTTTGGTTTAAAAAATGCTTCTCTATGACTGCCTCGATTTATTTTGCTATGTCATAACAAAAAGTATCTTTGAAATGCTTTGGATATTTAAATGGATGTTTGTAACATAAATTTATATAAATAACTTTTATATCAATAACAGCCCAACATATACCCTCCCTAAACACCCTTTTAGTAGAAACAGGAACCATTAATGATGCAGAATAAAACTTACAGTACCTCTCAATTTATATACAGCACAATAAGCAATCTGACTAGGCTAGTAATATTTAAAGAATATGGTTAGTCTCGCTTCCCTGGTATCACTGAATATGCTAATACTCTCATCAAATGAATAGTATTTCCATTATCTCATATTTCCCTCTATATTCCTTGTCTCCTGGTTGGAATAGCCCCGTGTGGGATATGTAGGCTCAGAACCTGTTGGTCTTATGCTTTTTGTTTGTTCTTCCCAACCTTTGGTAAATTTGTAAAGCCTAGAGGGATCTTTACTAACATTATTTTCAAACTTTTCCTTTAATTTTGCCAGTCTTCTTTGTTTTTCTGACTTTTCCTCTTCTTTTGGTTGCCTATCTAGAATTTTCAATTCTGGCAACCACTCTTATTCAGTATAGTTCAGGAGACATTAGCCAGAGCAATTAGACAAGAGAAAGAAATAAAAGAAATAAGGATGGAAAAGGAAGATGTTAAATTATCATTGTTTGCAGATGACACGATACTATACATAGAAGACTCTAAATATTTCATCAAGACTTCTAGATTTAATAACCAAATTCAGTAGTGTAGCTGGATACAAAGTCAACACTCAGAAATCAATAGCATTGCTATACACAAATAACAAACTCACTGAGAGAGAAATTAGGGAATCACCACCATTCACAATAGCATCCAAAAAAAAGAAATACTTAAGAATTAATCTAACAAATGAAGTAAAAAACCTCTACATTGAAAACTACAGCACTATGAAAAAGGAGATTGAAGAGGGTATCAAAAAATGTAAAGACATCCCTTATTCTTGGGTAGGAAGAACCAATATAGTGAAAATGGCCATACCTCCAAAATTGTTATACTGATTTAATGCAATTCTGATTTTAAAAAAATTCCAATAGCATATCTCAGAGAATTAGAGAAAACAATCCTAAAATTCATTTGGAACCAGAAGAGATCTAGAACAGCAAAAGCAATCCTGGACAATAAGGGCAAGGCAGGGGGCATCACAATCCCTGACTTGAAATTATACTGCAAAGCTACTGTGATAAAAAACAAAAACAAAAAACCCCAGCATGGTACTGGCAAAAAAAAAAGCCAATGCAACAGATTAGAAGATGAAGAAACAACTCCAAACATACTCAGCCACCTTATCTTTGACAAAAGAGCCAAACACCTTCATTGGAGGAAAGATAGCCTCTTTAAAAATGGTCCTGGAAAAAACGCTTTCCACATGCTGAAGATTGTAACTATAGACCCATATCTTTCATCATGCACTAAACTCAAATCAAAATGGATCAAAGATCTAAATATTAAAACAGAAACACTAAATCCACTGTTTTAACTGCCTCCTCCTCCCAGACCAAGTTTGTGTTTTCTGGAAGATAAACCATAATGCAAGCACCGAGAACACTCCAATTTCTTAAATAAATAAGTTATTATTATTACTTTGGTGGTACTGGGGATTGAATCCAAGTCTTCAATGAACTTTAGCCCCACCCCTACCCCTTTTAAAAAATTAAAAAAAAATTTTTTTTTGTACCGGGGATCGAACTTGGGACCTTGCGCTTGTGAGGCAGACAGTGGAACCACTGAGCTAAATCTGTGGCCCCAAAATTTAAAATTTTAAAACAGAGTCTCACTAAACTGTTAAATTGTCCAGACTGGGCTTGAATTTGCAATCCTCCTGCTTCAGCCTCCCTGAGTGCTGGAATTACAGGCACACGCCACTGCACCTGGCTCAGATAACTTTTTTTTTTCAAATAACATATTTAAAGTACCTCATTCACAGTAAGCATTCAGAAAATGTTAATTATTCCTTCAATGCTAATTTTTTAAACACAAGTAGAGGCAGTTTTCCAAAATTAAAAAACAAGATGCAATCTCATTATTGGAAAAGTATGATTTAAGAAAAAACAGAGCAAGTAGGACGGAATATTCCTTTATTTTTACACATCTGACAAAGAGCTTTGCGGTGAACAATCTTTCCAGTGGAAAACAGCATGAACATCAGCCTCCAGCCATTGGCAGCTGCCCTGCTCAGGGTCCAGGCTCCTCCTTGCCTAAGTGGTGAGGTGGAGGGGTGTAAGTCCCTTCCTTTATTAGCTTAGCCCGCTGCCGCTTGATCATACTCATGCGTTGTATCTGTCCAAAGGAAAAGAAAAGCACTTCAAGTAGAGGGAAATATGCACCAGCAAGCAAGAAAGCCACTTTTGGTTTCATTCCCTAACCTCACCTCACCTCCACCCTTTACTGGAGTGGACCCAGGGCCTTCACAGTGAGCTACATCCCTAGCTCTTTTCTTAGTTTGAGACAGGGTTTTGCTAAATCACTAAATTGCCCAGGTTGGGCTTGAACTTGTCAGCCTCCTGCCTCAGCTTCCCAGAGTGCTAGAATCATAGGCAAGTGCCACCATATCTGGTTTGGTGTCATTTCTAAGCTCTGGAAGGCTTTTCATTCTAGAGGGCCTCTGAGATGAAGTCTTTTTCGTTCTTCTCTTTTTTGGTGCTGGAGATTGAACAGGGCCTGTCCATGCTAAGCTAGTGCTCTACCACTGACCCAGCCCCTGCCCTAAAGCCCAACTTTAAAGAACTTGAAATTGCTTCCCAGGGTTTTTAACAAATTTCTAGCATACATAATAATGCCTTCTTAAAATCTAATATCTAAAATGCCTTGTGTGTCTATATTTATAAAGATAGATAGGTATACACAGCATATTACATGGATTCAGTATTTACAAAAACTTTAAAAGGAGTATTTTCACGAAATCTTCTCAAATACATATTAAAAGTGAAGATCATCTTACAGTTTATATATTCCTGACTTCTCCGTATGAAAGTGGCACTGTTGCTCCGTAAGTGTTCATAGGTATGAAGGAACCAAAAACAGTCAATATGAAGTCTTTTTTATAAAAACGCAAAGGGGCCGGGGATTTAGCTCAGTGGTTCCACCACCTGCCTCAAAAGCACAAAGTCCTGAGTTCAATCCCCAGTACCAAAAAAAAATAAAATAAATAAATAAATAAATAAGAGAAACGCAAAGGCCCCTAAGTGCACAGCTACTAGTCACTGCTGAGCCCCAAGTTCTGTTTGTTCTCTTCAGATTGGCCACTGGCTGCTTCCCAACAAATCAGAGCCATGCTACGGAACCTTGCCAAAGCTACAGCAATAAGCTGGCTGCTAGATTCTGTGACATAGAAACTACTTACACATAGTGATGGCATTATTCCTCTGACCAAAGCTCTTCAATAGCTTCTCTTCTTACTAAGAGAAAATAATGCCTTATAGTGACTACTCTTCTGACTTTATTTCTTAAAACCTTTCCCCTAGCTCTCTCCTTTCCTATTCAAAGGCTTCTGCACTTGCTGTTCCCTCAACTTGGAACATTTTCCCCTTGTATCTACATGGCTTTAAGTCTCTGCCCGAATGTCCTTTACTGCTGAGCTCTTCTCTGACTACTCCAATATTTTTTTTTTTTTTTTTGGTACCAGGGATCGAACTTGGGTCCTTGTAGTTGCACAGCATGCAGCAAAACCACTGAGCTAAATCCCTGGCCCCAAGACTACTCCAATATTTAACTTAGCTCCCCACAACACATTCCATCCTTCCCTATTGCACTTATCAATTTTTTTTGGGGGGGGGGAGTACGAGGGATCAAACTCAGGACCTTGTGCTTTTGAGGCAGGCGGCGGAACCACCACTGAGCTAAATCCCCTGCCCTTGCACTTATCAATTTTATTAGTTAATTTTGTCCTTCCTCCCACTAGAATATAAGCTTCATGAAGTCAGGGATTTCTTGCTGTTTTGTTTACTGCTAAATTCTTTTTTTGGGGAGTACTGGGAATTGAACTCAGGATCCTGTGTTTGCCAGGCAGGCACGGCACCACTGAGCTAAATCCCTGGCCCTTACTGCTATATTCTTTTTTTGTGTGTGTGGTACCAGGGATCGAACTCAGGACCTTGCACTTGCAAGGTAGGCATGGTGCCACTGAGCTAAATCCTTGGCCCTTCTGCTATATTCTTAATTGTCTAGAATAGTTCTTGACATAATAGGTACTCCAATATATATATATTTTAAAGGTAACTTATGTACATTTTATTTCAAGAAAGACATAAAATAGCATAAAGATGCCCAGATACCCTAAAGATAAATACATTTCAGGGCCAGGGATTTAGCTCAGTGGTTCCACCGTCTGCCTCATAAGCGCAAGGACCTGAGTTCAAACCCCAGTACCAAAAAAAAAAAAAGATAAATACATTTCAAAGATTCTCATTAAAATGAATCTGTAGTATTTTTTCCTGCAAGCAAAATACCTTTCTTTAAATTTAAAAAAAAAATCAGTTTCTGAATCACAAATACTTTTGCTTTTTTTTTTTGGTATGGGGATCAAACTTGGGACCTTGCACTTGTGAGGCAGGTGGTGGAACCACTGAGCTAAATCCCCGGCCCTAGTTAGGTTTTTTTTTTGGTATTGGGAATCAAACTCGGTACTTTGTGCTTGTGAGGCAGGTAGTGGAACCACTGAGCTAAATCCCCAGCCCTCTTTAGCTTTTTTTTTTGCAGAAAACCTGCCACGGTTATTTTTTAATGAATAAGGATTTTCCATCCAATACTTTTTAAATGAATGACTTTCTTTTCCCAAATGCATGAAGAAAATTAGTATATTCAGTAAATATCTCATTAACCTCAAAGAAGTAGTCTCTAGAACTGTGGTTAAAAAAAAAAAATCCCCGGATATCCTAAATACTGATATAAACATTTACCATTTAAGACTACATTCTTACCATTTCTCTACTGAAGTCTCTCAACAGAGGACTAGTCAGGGTTGAGGTATGACACCATACAACAAACCTTTCTGAGCCAGAAGCAATAGCCACTTAGTGGGGCTGGAGGCACGTTCACTAGTGGAGTGTGTGGTCGGCATACGAGAGGCTCCGTTCAACCCACAGTACCAAAAATGAACAAAACACACCCATAAGAAAATTTTAAAAATTAAAAAAATTATCACTTAGTGTTGTGAATAAAAAGCAGAAGCTCTGGTGCAGTCTTATCAGGCTAAAATCCCAATTCCACCATAATGAACTGTAATTCTTATAATTAGCAGCTTTAGAATTTAGGCAATGTCCTCACTTTGCCTTACACATGCTAGGGAAATGCTCTGCCACTGAGATACATTCCCAACTTTTCTCAAAAAAATTTTTTTTTGGTACCGGGGATCAAACTCAGGACCTTGTGCTTGTGAGGCGGCTAGAGGAACCACTGAGCTAAATCCCCAGCCCGCCTTTCTCAAATTTTTAATTGTATAATGGCTGAGAATAGTAATAGTAACTCATCTCATAGAATTGGGGGGGCAACACTAGGGACTGAACCCGGGGCCTTCACATTGAGCTATAATCCCCCCAGTCCTTCAAAAAAGATTTTGTTTGTTTTTTGAGACAGGGTATCACTGTGTAATTCAGGCTGTCCCTGAACTCACTATGTAGCCCAGGCTGGCCTTGAATGTGCAGTAATCCTCCCACCTCAGCCTCTGCATTGCTAGGATTACAGGCATGGACTACCATGCCCAGATAAAAAAAGTTTTAAGGGGCCAGTGATTTAGCTCAGTGATTTCCCCGCCTACTGTGCAAGCGCAAGGACCCGAGTTTGATCCCCAGTACCAAAAAAAAAAAGTTTAAAAAAAACTTTTCTGACAGTCTCCCTAAGTTGACCAGGCTAGGCTCAAACTTATGATCCTTTTGCCTCAGCCCTCAGGCCTGGCTTCACAGGATTGTTCATGCTAAGAATTCAGAACAGTGTTTGATTCCAATTCCCTGATTCACTAGTTTCTTTACCTATAGAAGGTATCCAAGTCCTTGAAGGCAGCCTCTAAAATGGTAACTTACTTATTTATAAACTCACTGGAGTAGGAGGTGAGCCTAAAGCAAATTCTAATTTTTCCAGGTCAGGAAAACAAGATCAAGAAGGGCAAGTGACTTATTCAAAGTCACAAAACTACTGGCTGCAGAACCAGAATCAGAACCTGGGTCTCCTAACTCTTAATCCAATGTTCTTTCCACTTCACGCAGTTTCCTCTTGCTGTAAAAATTTTCAGATTTAGGTAAAATTTCGATATGAACAACAAATAACTGGGAACCAGAGAGAAATTAAGGTATGTTGTGAAATAAATAGTTGCATGGTGCCCAACTATAAACTTCGCTGAGTCCCTCAGTAGTACAGTACTAAAATATTAGCTAATGATCACTATTCCTATGACAGCAATACAAAAATGCTACCTGACACTTCCTCATTCCTTCCAAGATTGGCTTCACTGTATCTAAATGCCAACAGCAGATGCTAAGAGAGAAGAATTTTAAAATTTTTGATTTAAGCCAGGCATGGTGGCACACACTAGTAACCCAACAATCTGGGAGGCCAAGACAGGAGCATCCCAAATTCGAGTTCAGTCTGGGCAACTTAGTGAGACCTTGTCTCAAAATGAAAAATATAAAATGGGTTGGGGATGTGGCTCAGTGTAAAGGCCATTGGTTTAATCTCTAGCATGAGGAGGAGGAGAGGAAGGAAGACAAAGATGAGGACCAGATAACTTCGCCATAAATTTAAATGAAAATCTAAATTATCTCCCTGAACTCCAAGAAGCTGAAAATAATAAAAGCATTTCTATTTGGAGGTAGTTGTGGTGGCACACTTGTAGTCCCAGCCACCTGAGAGGATGAGGCAGGAGTACTTGAGCCCATGAATCTGGGACCACCCCAGCCAACACAACAAGACAGTGTCTCAAATAAAATAAAATAAAAATAAAATAAAATAAACTTCTATTTGTTATATCTAGAACACAGCAATAGGCAAAATGATAGCCCAAACACAAAGATTTCTTCTCTAAAAGAGAATAGGGCCTTTTATATTATACAACTCATGCAACTTGAGAGGTGGACACCATGCTGCTATTTTTTTCCTACATCTTTGGTTAGGCTTATTTAAAGCAATCTCATTAAGATCTCTATCTTGTTCAGGGTATTAAACAAATCCAGAGATTGTAATATGTTTACTGTAATAGGTCTGCTGGGCTTAACTTCTCCAATAAGGGCTCAATAAACTTGAAGAAATATTTTCACCCAAAGATTTTCAAGGACAAACATTCAAAGCTGGTTGATAGTCTTTGCTTTATATTCTACTGAAGAAATGGACACACATATATGCAATTTATAACCTGGTGGCTACAGCATGGTACAATGGTAGGGAACATCTGAGAGAAGATGAGGAAGAACACTGAGGAAGAGGCCCTCCTTAGATCTAAAAGCACTTACCTTCCTTGTCATGGATCCTGAATAGAAAAGATGTTTCACCATAAATGTTTTGCCAATTTACAATGGCCACACCACTGCCTAATAACCCATTTAAAACACTTAAGAGTACCCCCAAAGAAACAAAGAAATTCAGCTCCCATCACCACTGTTTCCTCACCGTCTTCTGCCGAAGCAAACATTCCACCAAATCATCATGCTCTATCTTGCACTCTTTCTCCGCCCGGATAGCACCAATTCCATGTGCACATTCTAGCCATTCTTTTTCAAAAGCATGGCATCGAGAAGCAAGTTTGTAGGGCTGTTCAGCACTTTGGATTGTCATGTGACGATCTAAATTAATGCCCAGTCTTTTCTGCACATCAAAGAAAGGCATGGCTGTAAGGGAAGATAAAAATAATAACAGTAATAATGCCGTAAAAGTACAATCAAATGAAACATTCTTTAGAACTAAAACTAAAAAATAATGTACAATAATTCTGATATTGATGGGGGTCTTTTTTTGTCACAAGTCAAAGAAGTGTTTATGTTTTGACTGAATAATCCTAATTCTCTGAAACAGGTCTGAAGAAAACTGAGGTACAAGCACAAAACATTACTTTTTTTGTTTGGTTTTTTTTTTTTGTAGTGGGATTTAACCCAAAGCCTTTGCACTGAGCTACATCCCAGCCCTTATTTATTTATTTATTTATTTGGTAGTGGGGATTGAACTCTGGTCCTTGAGCTTGTGAGCAGGTGGTGGGACCACTGAGCTAAATCCCTGGACCCCAGCCCTTATTTTAAAATTTTGACACAGGGTCTCGCTAAATCGTTAAATTACCCAGTCTGGGCTCAAATTTGCAATCCTAGTGCCTCAGCCTCCCAGAGTGCTGGGATTACAGGTGTGAACCACCACGATCACCTTTTTACATTTTTCTATCCATTCTTTTTTTTTTTTTGATACCGGGAATTGAACTCGGGACCTTGTGGTTTCGAGGCAGGCGGTGGAACCACTGAGCTAAATCTCTGGCCCCTTTCTATCCATTCTTTCTATAGCAACCTGGATGACACTTCTGAGAAACCTTCCTGAACCCAGTCTCCCTCCTGTGTTCCTACAGTACTCTCAACTTCCGCAAGAGTATTGTGCAGATCAATGGACTATTTATTTGAATGTCTCTCCTACTGGACAATGAGTCAATGAGTACTCAGTAGAATATGGCAGATATTGGGAAAAAAGAATAATATACATAGTAAATATATAATTATGTTAAGTAAAAGGAGAAAGGAGAGAGGGAGGAGAGGGAAGGGAGAGAGACAAAGAAAGAGGAGAGAAGGCGGGTGGATAACAACACTAAAGGGAGAAAAACTAAGGGAAAAAAACTGTTTAAAGAAGAGCACGTACACACACACACACACACACAAATGTGAGTGTAACTGAACATGCACAGTAGATTTACTGATGAATTCAATGTCTGTTTCTTTTACTGAGGAATTACATTCCAGGCTCTGAGATGGGGGAAAGCAGCTCAACATATGTACGCACTACAGTCACACATTGAGAACCGGGAACACACTGGAAGGAACACAAAACAGGTAAAAGCTTAAAGGAAGAAGCATCCAGAAGACTTAAAAATGCACGAGAGGGCCGGGGATTTAGCTCAGTGGTTACGCCGCCTGCCTCTCAAGCCCAAGGTTCCGAGTTCCATCCCCGGTACCAAAAA